>OZ010786.1:246522881-247726006 GCA_963932465.1 Maratus speciosus | reverse complement strand
AATATTCTCTCCTAAATAACTATGTAAATTAACTTTATATTCTGATAATAACAAAGGGTCGTTTATAAAATTTGTTCTTAATTTCAAAATCTTCTATATGCCACTTCGTGATTGTTGAGATATTTTCAAATTCAGCTTCCAAGGAAATTTCAATTTTTACCGTTTATCTCTCAAGTCAATGCTAGACTGAAAATAAGCCATAATATTGTAGTCCACATTAGAAACATCCTGAGTTTCGGATTTAATTCTTAAGCTTTTCAATTTCCAAAATTTTCTCATTTAACTGGATATATATTTTTCTTTAACTATAATTCATATGTAAAACAATTCATTGGCTGACCCCCTATATTCCTGCGAACGCCAGCCATAAAGGTGTTCAGTAGCTATGAGTTTATTTTTTTTTTACTTTAAATTCTACCTGTTACAATATAATAATTATCAGTACCAAATAGCACTGCAATTTGTTTATCACTATATTCATAACTGTCAGTTAGTGTAAACGTTTTTATTTATTGTGTGTTTTCCGAATGCATTTGGAAATCACGCAGCTGAAATCTGAGCTGTCTCAAGAGCTTCAACTTCACTAATTAAAGAGGGTTGTTCTCTAATTTCTACTTTTAACTTTACTATACAGTGAAACCCCGATTTAACGTAACCCGTATTTAACGATTTCCCGCATATAGCGGTCATTATTCATTAGTCCCAATTAATTTTCTAGACTCGTAATGTTAAAAAATCCCGGATTTAACGTTATCACTTACAAATATTTCCCGCATTTAACGTTTTTTGAGACGAGAAACACTCCATACAATTTTACCTAAAATAGAAGTTCTGTTGAAAAAACAGAAAAAAATAATAAAAATAAAAATAATAAACATTAAAAATCAATGCGTGCAAAATTCGGAAAAGATTCAGCCTACCTCCTTCTCTTCCATTCTTGCTCCTTTTATCTGATTGGATTTTGCTTACTATAGCTTAGCAGCAGGGAAGTTCGGCTCACGAGCAACCAATAAGTATTTTCTAATGTTAAAGTATCGCAAACTTATGACATGAAGGGAAAAAACGGTTCTGTAGTAAAATAATTTGGGAATTTTGATATTTTTTCAGTAACTTTGTTTTTTTATAATTTAATTTACCTCTTAAAAATTTTAATTAACTTTTATTTCACTTTGATGAGCTTGAAATAAAAATAGTAAAATTTGTTCTTTACAAGTCACTTAAAAATTGCAGTACGAGAAAGAAATTGTTCCTTTCAAATAGGGAAGGCCAAGAGAAAAATTTGCAAAAACTCATATATGTTGAGACTGCGATTTGTGATGTAGCTGCTAAAAAGATGACACAGAGTAAAATAACCGATTTCTTTAAAGCATAATTTAAATAAACTGATGGCTAAACATAGTCATTTGTCTGTGTAAATAAAGAAATAAAAGTATGTCACCTAAATTAACCTTTATTTTATGCTCAGGGTTTTGTTTTGTCTTACCCCGATTTAACTTTTTCGCGCATTTAACGTCATTTCTTTGTTGTCCCTTGAATAACGTTAAATCGGGGTTTCACTGAATTATACGTTTTCTCAGTTGCTTTTTCGGCTCCAAAAGCATAAACGGATCAAGTTTTTTTTTCTAATAATCGGCAGTTTTAACTTTTCCGAAATGTCGCGAATTATAAATGTTCTCTTGCTTCCATTATCAAATAAGACACGAATTCATTCATTTTTATCCTCTTTAGAATCTTTTATTATAGCAGAACATGTCTGCAAAAATGTGCTCTAATGAGTGTTTTCATTCTGTAAATTATTAGTGTAATGTAGTGTAGTGGAAATCACAATGAGAAATAGACACGACACTTTTATCAACATTTATCTTTGAATCATTATCTTTGAATCAAATAGCCCTATTATGTTTTTTGCGACAAATGTATCACATTTTGGTTTTTCACAGTCTTTAATTCTGTGTTTATACCGTAAGCGTAAAAAGCATCTTCCCTGCTTTTAGAATTAATTTTTTCTTTTCTATGGTTCACACATTTTACTATTATGATACTATTACAGAATATACACAAATTCTTATTTGCAGCAATCATTAATTCATTATCTGGGACATAATTTTGTTTACATTCCTTCGTAGGTAATTGATATCTCGACTTATACTTTGATTGTTTATCTGGAAATTTGGGTCTTTACCCAATCTTATTATCTTTAGAAAATGATGATTTAGCATCTAAATCATTTCATAAGATAATCTATATTCCACATGTCGCCGTCCTTCCGATGTTTATTACATTCCAGTGTCAAATATGGGCGTATTAACTTCAGTAATATCGGGAACAGTAACAACCTATTATGCATCGGACTGGATTTTACAGTCAACGACTGTAAGTTTTGAATTCGAACTAGACATTTATCGTAGAAATTTTTTAAACCACCAGTGTCAGAAGAACTTTTCAAATGTTACATGTTCAACAAACACGTGAGCATGTACGATCATATCATGTCTATCGAATCGTTCAAATCGAATTGTAAAATCAAAAGCGATATAGCCACTGCATAATTATTTTCTTCAAAACCACTAATCGAGTTTGACGCCTTACACCAAGCTTTCAAGTAACTGAAATATTCAATTTCTGTTAGACTTGGGATTTTATCTATTGCCGTTTCAAATTGCTTCCAGAGTTCTAGAAATTTATCTTGTTCCCTAAAAAATCGATTTATTTATTGCTTTACTTTCTTCAATTCGGTAGTACCATGACATTTCCGTACTTAATCAACATTATTACGATTAGCAACATTTTCATCAGAATTCAAACTTTTAATTTTAAGGTTTAATTAATTTCTATATATTACTTTATGGTCATATGCATCGCAATTAATTATTTACTTTTTAACAATTTTCGCATTTTCAAGGCTTTAAATATTGTTATCTATCTCTCTAAGGGTCTTATATTTAGCATTTAATTTATAAACTAATTCCTCTAAATATTATAAAGAATGAACTAATATTTAACACAATCAAACTGATTGGTAAAGTTATACGAATTTAATATTTCCAACTGAGCGAAAAAATGCCCAGGCTGGGAATCGAACCCAGATCCTTGGCTTACAAGGCCAATGCTTTCACGTTTAAGCTAACTGGGCCGACAAACGACTACATAAATTTAAACTGGGCCGACAACCAGCCAGCATATTTCGCTCAGAAAAACCTTATTGGTAATAACATCTGGCCTGTCATGTAGACAGCTCAACAGAATAAACCGCAGGTAAAGGAACTCCATATAAACGATGGATACGTAGATGAACTAATATTTAACACAATCAAACTGATTGGTAAAGTTATCATACGAATTTAATATTTCCAACTGAGCGAAAAAATGCCCAGGCTGGGAATCGAACCCAGATCCTTGGCTTACAAGACCAATGCTTTTACGTTTAAGCTAACTGGGCCGACAACCAGCCAATCAGTTTGATTGTGTTAAATATTAGTTCATCTACGTATCCATCGTTTATATGGAATTCCTTTACCTGCGGTTTATTCTGTTGAGCTGTCTACATGACAGACCAGATGTTATTACCAATAAGGTTTTTCTGAGCGAAATATGCTGGCTATTATGTTATAAAAAACTTCTCTGAGATATATTGTATAATATTCTGGAATAAACTATTTTTTCAGTAATATGCAATTTTACGACTACATAAATTTAATTTTCTTTAAGAATTATCAAATTTAGAAGTCCGAGGTAATCAAAAAGGTTACCTTAATTTTTACCACTATTATAGGCTGATATTTTCGTTTCGGAGTACAATATACGAGTGTTACGCTTATATAATAAAGGCTGGTTACCAAAACTTATTTTAGGTAAAGGTCCAGTTCCTAGATGGTTTTTTAATCACAATTATGCTATATCGTATTTAAATATTAAGCTATTCTAAAAATGTCTTACTTTTTTCTCATCTCATGTAGAGAGGTTTTGTCATTGCCGAAACGTCAGTGAAGGCTTACTGTGGAGACACGAAAAGTTTTGGTTTCTGTTAGTCTGTCTGTTAGTCTGTCTGTTAGTCAGTCTGTTAGTCTGTCTGTTAGTCAGTCTGTTAGTCTGTCTATTAGTCTGTCTGTCTGTCTGTTCCGCGATAACTGCCGCGAAAAGCATCCGATCGGCTTGAAATTCACTGGGCATGTTGATGAGGTACCCGGACTTAACTGTATAGTTTTTGGTTAAATTTGGTTCTTTCGTTCGGGAAATATGGAACATTTTATTTTGCTATATAATGCTTTTCTATGGCAAGTCGGACGATTTTCAGATTTTCATTTGATGAAAGAAATGGCTCATCTGAAAAATGGATTTAAATGGAAATTTTTGATGCTGAAATTTTTAAATAACATTATAAATTATTTCAATAAATTTTCTGAATATATTTGCGAGATTTTTTTAATTAGGTTTATAATATTGGGGGGAATTGCATGTTTTCCAATAATATAAAGGATTTTGTTTTATCAATTTGACATAATGCACATTTCATTTTCTTTCCTTTTCTTTCTCTGTTGCCTAGCAACGTATTTGGTCCTAATATTATTAGTATAATTGCGTGTATAATGTTTGAGTAAAGCCAACGTCAAAACGGATGAATTAATGCATTTGTATCTTTGCATATAGATGGATTTTAGCCCAGAAATAAAAATAGGCAATATTTCATTTATTTTATTTATTTTATTGAAATATTTTGCTTAAAAATACAAAAGTTCATTATTTTCATAGAGAATAACGTAACATTTTCCCATAACATTTACCAATATTTCTTTAATTGCTGCCAATAATATCAAAACCCGGAATAATATTTTCTTTTAAACAATTTTCAATTGAAATGTTTTGTCGTGAAACAGGAAAATGAAAAATAAAATTAAGAATAGGAAAATTAATATGGCGGCATATTGGAAATAAAAAGAAAACTCTCGAGTATTTCTTAATATAACAAGATGAAAAGTTTTGAGTAAGTACGCATAGCAGGTGAATTAGACGTCACTCATCAAAAACAAAGATGCTGGAATAAAAAGATCTTGGGTAAAATAAAATTAACTATTATTCACGGAGGAAAGAGATAGATGGAGGTGCAGTATGCTGTAAAAACAGTTTGCAATACGATGTGCGTTATCGCTCAGATTTAAATGCCCTCATTCGGCCCAAACAAAACAAGCACGTGGAACAAGGACCAAATTCTTTGACTTCATCCAATTTTCCTTTTTTTAAGCACGTCGTTGTGCTGTGCCGAATGTAGCGGATTTTAGGGTTACATTTTTGGCGCCACTTCAAGATTTATTGTCTGTGTACGGTTAAGATGAATATTTTATTTTAAATTTAAATTTTATTAATTTATAAAAAAAACTTATGCTTATCCTTATAAATCACAGCGTAAAAAAATCTAAGATATAGTATAACCATCCGCACAATCAATAAAAAATTACGAATGTAAATTTAAAAAGACTACGGGGGGTTCAGGGGGGCAGAGCCCCCCTGAAGAAATGCAATTTTTTATTTAAAAGTTACCAGAATAAGTAGCTCATCAGAATTTCAGAACATCAATGTATAACCACTTGTTTAACACTTTTAATTTCTGAAACTTTACGAAGTATCTTGTATGCTCATAAATATTTATGTAATTTGAAACTTTAAAAAGCGATTTGTAGGAAGTTGAATATTATGCAATGAGTATTAAAAAACAATGACTTGCAAAGATGACGTTGAGGCTCCTGATCTGCAGATTTACTAGTTTTTATAATAAGTACTATATTTTGCATTTATTTGGTGTTGATGTCTAAAACAAGCAAGCTATACACCAAAAATGTTCCCAAAACAGTAGGTATTGTTGTTCCTGAAAACTCCACCATGTCCCATGCAGAAAATGTTATAAGCGACATACTTTCAAGTGTCATTAGTACTTTTAAATTTTGAAAGTTATGTTTTTTTTCTGGGGATACTATTTTGCTGTCTAAAATTCGGCAAAATAATTCTTTATTTCTCACCATTTCCCGTGTTACATGAGTAGAAAAAGCAGGTACTACAAAACTGAACAAACCAGTGGGAATGTGTAAACAAGCATGTTGAATCATAAAAAAATGCACGGAATTCTTTTGTTGGGTTTATCATTATTTTTGATAAAGATACAAAACCTTTCAGGAAACAAATCACTAAAATAAGAAGAGATGGTAGTGAGAGCGTGGATTGAATATCATAAATAATTTGATATAAATCAAAATATTGTGCAGCTACCTTTTTTAATGAATTACAATGCATTGCGCTATTTATTGTTTTCTTAAAAGTTTTCCTGAACTCTGTCAATAAAGAAGAGCATTGGTAACAGAGAACACAATAAAAAAACGATATTAAGTTAATGAATGATGATGATAAAATGTTAAGTGATAAGGATACTAGAAACATGTACATTTGACCAAAAAATGTTTGCTTACAACCTTTCCAATAGTATAAGGAATATACCACACAAGAAAATTCTACCTCTTTAAAACCTATTACATATATTAAGCCACCTACAACCGCTAGAGCAATATTGAATAATAATAATATTTTGAAAATTATAAATGTTTGATAGTTATTTGTTATCAATTGTTTTGACATATCATTTAATCTTTCATAAATACTTTTAAAATATTTTCTTTTACCATAAAGTATGTGCCATAAAGTAACAGAGAACAAGCATACACATAAATGTGCTATGTTAGTTTTAACAGTTGCTGTTGTGTGATATATATGAGTGAAAATTATTAATATTATAATTAAGAGAATGCTATGAATATAAAAGGGATAGGTAAATTTTAAAAAATTAAAAGCAAAAGTACCAGACTCTACAGTATTAAATACTGAAATACCTAAGAAACTTAAAACTCTGAGAAGAAATTCTATACTTTCCATGGTATTTTCCGATTCCGCATTTGATTTTTGTTAACGGGTCAGGATGAAATAGCTTTAAAGACTGTTTTAACTGGTCATGTACATCCTATCCTGTTCTAATATTTTGTTAATCTTCAATCTATATTTATTCTTTTATCTGTAGATTTCCCTCTTTAGTTTTTAAAAGTTATTTTCATTCAATCATTTTGTTGGCTTTTAGATATAGATTTTATACAAATTAGTTGGGAAATTTCACTTCATTTTCCAATAGACATTCCACTTTTATTTATATCTCGTATATTTTTAATACTTTAATCTTTTAGCAAAATCATTTCTGTTTTATATTTGCGAAAGTCATCTTCCTGCATTTTTGCTAATATACTAGACTTTTGTAACATTTCAATTATACAGCAAAAGTATATATTTGAATCTGTATCTCATTTTGTCTTGATGCCTTGAATATTATACTATTAACTCAACTAGAAACATATTTTTATTTTTTATCCGAATATATTTAAATATCATAATGATCGTCATATTGAAATGTTTGTGTGCTACAAGTGATTATATTAGCATTCAAAAGGAATGTAGTGCATCATTACCGATGAATTATTCAAACACCAACTGTACGTAACATATGCAGTTATTTTAAAAAGTTTTTAATATCACAGAAGAAAAATATTTTTATTACAAAAGGATTGCTATTATGAGAATAATACATAATCGTAATCTACATTTAAAAAAAATTCCAGGAATGTATTTGCATAATACATGTTTTATAAAAAAATAATGTAAAAAAATAAAAAAAATTGAAAAGAAAATAAGTCATGTTTTCTTTTACGTATTATATTCAAACGCGGTCTTTTATAAATGTTCGTGTCCTGGACATGAAATAAATCAATATAAAGAAAAATATATTAATTTTGTATTACATATTTTTTTAAATGTTCCACATATACACATTTTACGCATTTCATCAAAGGATTTACTTACGAAATCAATAACAAGAAACGAACAACCAACATAATATATTCCTGTACAGAGCTTCAAACACTTAATAATGTTCTTTTAATTCACGTAATACACGCGAAGTTCTGAATGCTTCTTTTCGTTACCGCTTACAGAAATGATAATTTGAAGTACATTTCGTAAGAAATATTGCCTATTACATTCTCCCCTATTTCTGAAAATTTTTTTCCATATCTAGGCCGATCATGGCTCTTAGAACCCAAAGTCACCCCTAGTTAAAAACTTTATATATATATATGTATATGGGTAAATATAAAAAAATGTGAGATTTTGGAAACAAAAATTTTTAAAATATAAATCGTTTCAAAGCTTCTGATTTAAAGAAAAATATTGGTTGAAAAGATGAATAAAGGAATTTATATGTAAAATTGTTGAAATTAAACAGCTTAAGTTCCTTTTTATGTAACTATAATATATGTCCTTTTCATGGCATATGACCGCCAGGATAATGACAAGTTCATTTTAAAACCTTTTCCATTCTTTTTTTTTTTTTTTTTTTTTTTAGATCTTACATTTTAATTTTGATTTTTAGGAACATGTTTCGTTTTTTTTATAGTACCTCAAATTCAGTGTAATATTCAGTTTTATTTGTAATTTATAGAAGCCAGGAAAATGACATAATAAAAGACTAATCAATTTTTACAAAGCCTTTAAACACATTATTTTTAAAGAAATATCTAAAAGATCTTGCAGGTAGCAATGTTTTACTACTTCTGACTTGAACTATGTCATGAACAAGAAGAATTACTTTTCAGCGCCCTCTTTATACCTTATAAAGAACTAAAATGAGCGTGCCAGGATAATGACATTTATTTTCAGTGACAATCATATTTTAATTATGGAAAATTATTTCTAAAATTCAGAAATTGTTATCTTCCACATATATGTGTTATATAAGGTATAATCATTAACTAGAAATTAAAAAAACAGAAAAAGTTATTTGTACATGATAGCAGAAAGGCTTTTACTTTGCACACATCACAGTGTCAGATGCCAGGAAAATGACAATATGAAATTTTAAGTATTTTAATTGCTTTATTTTTGTGTTATTATGAATATAATACCTCTTGAAAATAACTCTAATAATATTTTTTTATTAGGATGTAAAAAAGAAAATTACATTATATAGCATTAAACAGAAATTTTATTGTGCGGACTCAATTTTTCGTATTTTGTGATATTGACCCATATATCACTTTTTTTATGGACACGATAACTTCCATAATTTTGCACAAATCTCTTTCAAAGTGACACATGAATTCAAAGAGCAGAAAATCTCAGCCAAGTTCGTTAATGTGCGAAATAGGACAAAGGGGGGTGGAAATAGGGAGGGGTTTTGTGAAAACCTAATAACCTCATAACTTCTTAATTATAACACATATCAAATCAGTTTAAAGTTATTATTGCTTCTAGTTATTAAAGGGCCAACAATTTATGTATGACAGATCTTTGATAAGATTAAAAATAGGTTCAAGGAACGTAAAAAAGAGGGTTTTAGAGAGAAAAAAAATTCATAACTTCGTCAATTCGCAAAATATCAAATTCATTCAAACATATTATTAGTCTTCTGAATACTGTTTACAACTTTTATTTTGACAAGATTTTGATAGGACCAATTCTTATCGTACAAAAATAAATAAATAAATAATTTAAAATAAAAACAACAAAAATAGAGGGAGTTTTAGGAGAAAAAAATTCAAAACTTCGTCAATTACAAAATATCAAATAAATTTAGATTGAATATAAATCTTCTTAATGTTATCTACAACTTTTATGCAGACAACATTTTGATTATACCAACTCTTACAGCAAAAACAAATTAAACAACAATAGGGGTTGAAGAAAAAAATTATCGTATTACCATGATTCTCATAAAACCAGCTCTTACAGAAAACTGAAATTAAAACCTCTTCAAAAGAGACTAGATAAAGTTGTTAAACTGGGATTATCTCTATTCTTGATTTAGATTTTGTTGGTGAAATTAGTACTTAACTTCGAAATCTGCCACCGCCTGTAGGCCGAAACGGTAGAGATTTTTTTTATATAATAATAATGATAAATATTTGACTGCATCTCTCTGTCCTGTTATTTCAAGACACATCTGTGAGCAGAGCTATACAATTTGGCAGAAGGAGACAATTATCACTGAACTTATGTACAGTCGTGAAAAAAGTAAACTCCCCCTACTAACTCTGCAACTAGTTTTAATAGAAGAAAGGTAATGGTACCAAACGATTGGAGATAAAGTCTACTTTTAAATGGTGTATATAAAATTTGCTTAGGAGGTTATCTACAAATCCAAGCCAGACTGAAGTCTGTTTTTTTTTTAAATGGCAACAACCAATTTTGAAAATATACTTTAAATCTTCGGTTCAATGTATTCCTAGAAACGAAATTTCAAATCATTTGGATGATAAGTTTTTGAATTATAAACATTCAAAATTCAGAGCATCTAACGTTAAATTACATTTTCATATTTTTATATTAATATCTCCTGAAATTATTACCTTAATGTGATAATTGTTTGTGTGATTTTAATACTAAAAAACCAAACATAAAACCCAAGCATATCATTTTAGGAGGGAGGGAGAGGGTCTGATACATGATATCTTAATATATCTCTAGTTTGAGGGGACTGTATTTTGATATCGTTATCATTTCGGATCAAAGCAAAATTTTCTCTTTATAGCTATATCTTGGTCTGTACATCAAAATAGTATGTTACCTTTTTTAGTTTGTTATCTATTTTTATGAAAATACAAAGTTATTATTGAAATCATTGAATGATTGTAAAATTATTTAAATCCAATATATGGAATAATGCTACGTTTGACATTCCTATTCTTCTTTACATGTGTACGCATATATAATATGCTGTTCGTATGCAAAGTGTATTTCAAATGATACTTGCATTTACAAGTAAATAAAAAAGAAAGAGAAAGAATGTTGTCCGCCAGTTTTGTTGATAAGAAGTTGTATCTCCTCCCCCCACCCCCTTGACGGGTGAAGAAGACATTATTACTGTTGAAAGCATTATGTCACAAAAAGCTATTATAAAAATTCTTTTAAATGATAACTATTTGTTTTAAGTGTTATTTGATATAAAGTTATTTCATACATAAAGTGATATTTTGTTGACTTCAGTTCATTGAAACCAATAAAGCATGCAAAAAATAAATATAACCATTTTGTATATCACTCCAAATCAATAGATGTAAATTCCGAAACCAAAAGAATTTTTAGACATTGATAACAGTATCATTAAGGGGGGTGAGAAGGGGTCCAAAACTATAAAAAGTTGATAACGTTATATGCGTGCACGTACAACCTCTAAGTAAAAGGGTTTCAATTTCAATCTTTCAGCCCAACATAGGAATTCTTACTCTTTTCAATAAACATTAGTCTTTCTTTCTTTCTAACCGATTACCAGGCCCCTACTTGTCGGTAAGCCCTATCTGAACGGGTTCGATACCTGGTATCGAGTGCGGATGACCACCTAATCATTGCATAGCGGCGATAAACCTAACGATCTCCTAGATCGTATCGCCTATTCGTCCTATTGCTTATATCGTGCTTATATATTGCTTATATCGTATATATTGCTTATATCATATATCGTGCCTATTGCTTAGTTGTGAACGATGTTATGCCGGTCAATATTTATATCCTCTTGTTCGGAACCTGCACATTGCAATTCATGTTGATCTCGTAATTTCGAATCTTGATCAGGTAACGAGACCTTCACCTGGCAAGGTACCTCCAGAAGTATAATTCACAGGTAATTTGGAGGACTTTGCACCCACGACGGATTTTACATGCATTAGGCGCCATTAGCGTATGTAGCGGATTATAACCAGCAGTAGACTTCGATCCCGTGGCCTTCAGCAGCGGGTTTGATGCTCTGTTAACTGGGTTACCGCTGCCCGAACTACTTCTGATTTACCTGGAGTTTTGAAGCCAAATTGTTGGTGGAGATTGGACATAAAAAATGGATTTTGAACGGGGGAAAGCAAAAAGTGGACGCCGTAGATAGACGAGTTGCACAGTTAGTTAACTCTGGGCCAAAATGCTAGCAAACACAACGATGCAGGTGAGATGAGGCTCCGCCTTTCTACCATAGCCAACGGCGTAGGAACTGGCTCCGTAGATTTCCCACTAGAGCGGGTCCAGTAGCTTGTGCAGACTATAGCCTATGTTCAAGTACGAGTTATAAGGGGACGGCACTAACAAAAAAAAAAAAAAAAAAGAAAAAAAAAAGAAAAAAAACCTGAAAAGGAAAGGGGTTATCTTGTACAGTCGTGGAAAAAAAGTAAACAGCTCCTACTAACTCCTCAACAAATTATCGTAGAAGAAAGTTACTGGTACCGAACGATTGAACGATTGAAAATAAAGTCTACTTTTAAATGATGTATATAAAATTTGCTTAGGGGGCAATCTACATGTTAAAACGAATACAAACTTCATTTTTTTCAATAGCAATACCCAATTTTAACAACATATTTCAAATCTTCGGAGCGGAAACAGTGCGACGAATAATCTATATAAATAAAAATGTAAATGTTTGTTTGTACAAAATCGCTAATCTCCGAAAGTTCTTCAGCGATTGCTTTGAAATTCACAGATTGAGTTCCATTCGGATACGAGCGTGCTGTTATATACTTAAAATGAACATCGCTCACACCCACCCCCAATTTGCCACCCCCAATTTGCCACCCCCACCAGGGGGCGCTTTTTTAATTTTTCCGACATGTGATATATATTTAGTAAGCTTTTTGACCACTCCTTCATATTATACACCTCTCTTCCCTCGGGGAGGCACATTTTTATATAAATCTACCCTATATATATAAAATCCTAATGAAACGAATTTATGAAACAGATATATGAAACGGCTGAAACGAAACGAATTTATGAATCGATTCTTTGAAACGACTGAGTAAACAACTGATTATGTTTCACGGCGATTTCTCCTAAAATATGGAATATTTTGCGATGAAATTAACACAAAAAATCCGTATTAATCCACAGATCTCAAAACTGGTATCAGAATTTTTAAATTAGAATTAGTTTTCGAAATATTATTTTTTTTCTAGTTTTAAATACATTTTTCTAATGATGGCAACTCAAATTTTAATCATAACAAATATTTTTTTCATATTTCGGAAAAGGTAATTAGTTTAAACTAATTTGGCGACCAGTTTGGCCTCCCTTAAATATATGCTAAGAAATTTATCATGCTACTTTTATTCGTAATTCAATTTACTTGAACAATCTTTCGCCAAATCGAAAGATTCTGAAAGAGAAATCAATTATGACGGTATTTTTATGTTAGCGAGACGCAGGTGATAAATCACCAAACATTTTTCCCGTCGCATTTTTTTTACATTTCATTAATTTCGTTTAAAATTTAATCCTTTCATTCATTTTATTTAAAATACTCAACTTTCATTTAAAACTGAAACATTTAAAATTGATGGTTTTCACTTCTATCTTAAAAAAAAAAAAGAAAAAAAAAAGAAATATATTAGGCACAGATGTCATATACACACCGGGGTACTTAACTGGCATCAAAATGGCATTATTGTGATTAACATGGGAACCCGGCTATTTTTGTTTATTTAATAATAAATGTTTATTTATTTTTATTTATTTTTTTAAATTATATAAATTATTTTGTTCTATAGTTATTATTTTTTTTGTTATTTCCTTTTGAAAATAATAGAAAATAATTAAAGAATACGGTATTACTTAGTTATTCCGTCGACCAATTTCGCCAAATTATATAAATCACCAATCCACTCGCCAAATTATACAAATTGACATAATTTTTATTTTAAATAATAAAAGAACAATTAAATTAGTATAACATGAAAAAATACACAAATAAAACCTCGAAATAAAATCACTTGATGAGGTAAAAACGTGTAACTTGCTTAAAGTCAAGTGAATGCGACATTTACGGTCAACCATTATTGGCATTTAATCGTACAGTTTGGCGATAGATTTTTGGCCGATGGGATAACTAAGTAATACCAGAAATGCATATGTAACTGGTATTCAAAAACGAGGTTTTCGCCAAATTTTCGAAAACAAAAAAAACCACACCAAACCTGCGGTGCGTATATGGCATCTGGCCAAATATTAAATAATGCAACAAACCATGACATTTAATTTCAACTTCAAATCAATGTTTTAATTAACCACTCGAAAAAAAAATACTAACTCGCGAGTTGAAAAAAAACTATTGGCGAGATATTGCACTCGGCTAGCGTAACAGTACCAAGAATTCTTTGCGACCATGGGAACTTTTATGTAGTTTTATTCGAAAAAAAAATTTGATTTTTTAACCAAAATGGAAAAATTTCGGCACAGATGTCATATAGGACCCCATATTGGCACGATTTTTTTATGACGCCAATGTCATATACGCAACGGGTACTTAACTGGCGCCAAAGTATCGTTATTTTGTTTAATATGGTAAGCCGGATGTTGTTGTTTATGCTGTCGATGCGTTCCCCAAATTGGCTCAGAAAAAAATCGCGCCAATATGGGGCGATTGGCATCTGTATATATGGCATCTGTCCCAAAATGGCATCTGTCCCGACAATATATGGCATCTGTCCCAAACTCTCATATGAAAGGCGAAGGGACCGTATTTCTTTATGGCTGTTGATGTCTTATTTATTATAATAATATAGATGACATGATGGCGATAGAATAACAATTGGCGATTTATCACCTGTGCCTGGCTAACATTAAAGTACCAAAATGGCATTTAGAGTATAAAAAGCGTAGTGGTCCGTCCGGAACTGTTGATGATAATCACATGACTTAGGCTATTGTTATAGGGATTGTTTTAAAATACCGGGAGACAAAGACTCTGTATATTTAATTCATTTTATTTTAGTTTCTTTTCAAATGTTTGGAACAGATGTCATATTCGCCCCATATTGGCGCGATTTTTTTAATTTGGCGAAAACATCAACAGCATAAACAACATAATCCGGATTACCACATCAAGCAAACTAACGACACTTTGGTGCAAGGTAAGTACCTGTTGCCTATATGATATTGGCGACAGTAAAAAAATCGCGCCAATATAGGGCGAATATGACATCTGTACCAAATGTTTAACTGATCCTCTTTGATCAAAAATGAACAACCATTGGATGTCTTAACAGCAACTGATTAACCCTTAAATTTTTGCAATCAAAGGGATTTGAACAGAAGCCCCTTTACAGGGCGATTTGCACAGCTTTTTTCAGTATAATTCAATCTTCTCTAATATTTTAAAAACCCATTAGATTAGCGTGTTTTTAGATTCTGGTATATCTGAACGCGGGTTGTCAAGCGTAGCTTGCAGGGGGCAGAGCCCTCTAGTAAATATATAAATGTTCGTTTGTACAAAATCTTAAAGCTCCGAAAGTTCATCAACGATTGCTTTGAAATTCACGGACTGCGTTGCATTTGAATGCGCGCATGTTTTAATATACCAATTATGAACCTCAATTCCCCCTCTCCCCAATTTTTCACCAATCGGGGGCAGTTTTTAAATTTTTTTTTGACACCCATTACATGGTACATCGTTAAAGGGGTGATTCAGTGGGAAAAAAAAAATTCGGAAATCCATCGCGGGGGGGGGGGGGGATTCTGAGTAAAAAAAAAAAAATCTGAAATTCACAACAAATTTTCAGAAAGGTTACAAAAAAGGGGGGAGACAGGGGGGGGGGATCCACTCCTGGCACTAACTATGTTTTTTTCGCGCCCATTTGACGAAATTTGCTGCTTATTCGCGATCTTTTGACGAAATTTTCCTTTTTTCGCGATTTTTTGACGAAATTTGCGGGTGTTTTTGCTAACTTTTAACGAAATTTGCGATTTTTGCGCGATCTATTGATGAAATTTGCCGTTTTTTGTGATCCTTTGACGAAAGTTGCCGTTTTTACGCGATCTTTTGGCGGAATTTGACGTTTAAACGCGATCTTTTGGGGAAATTTGTCGATTTTTGCGATTTTTTGACGAAATTTGCCGTTTTCCGCGATCCTTTGACGAAATTCGCGTTTTTTCCCGATTCTCTGACGAAATCGGCGTTTTTCCCACGATCCTTTGGCGAAATTGTTTTTTCGGCAAACATTTGTCGAAATTCGCAATATAGTTTATGTCCGAATTTTCAGATTTATTGACCGATTTTTTTTCATTTTCGGAAATGACGGCTTTAATTTTTCAGAATTTTCAAAAAATTCGGTAGTGAATCACCAACGGAGGGGGTGTTTATCACTTTGACAACATTTTCATATTTTGCACATCGCGTCCCCCCATCCTTTACTTTGCACCATGTGGGGGGGGGGGGACAATTTACAGAAATATTTCGTCTGTATTTTTTATGGTTTTTCTTTGTTTTTTAGTTCGTGGGAAAAACGTCAATTTCGTCCGCGAATCACAAAAAAAAAAATCCAATGTCGTCTAAGGATCGCGGAAAAATAGAAAATTTCGTCAAAAGATCGCAAAAAAAAGAAAAAATTCCGCTAGAGATCACGAAAAACAAACGGAAATTTCATCCAAAGATCGCGAAAAAACCGGCAGATTTCCCCAAGAGATCCCTAAAAAACGGCAAATTTCGTCAAAAGATCACGAAAAAAAACAGCAAATTTCGTAAAAAGATCGCGTAAAAACCGAAAATTTCGTCAAGAAATCCCCAAAAAACCGCAAATTTCGTCAAAAGATCGCGAATAAGCAGCTAATTTCGTCAAATGGGCACGAAAGATAAACATAGTTAGTGCCAGGAGTGGATTCTCCCCCTTTCTCCTCCCTTTGTTGTAACCTCAGTAAATTTGGTGTGAATGCCCGATTTTTTTTTACTCAGCATCCTCCCTCCCCTCCGGCGCTGTATTTCCAAAAATGTGATGTGAATTTCCGAATTTTTTTTTCTCTCTCAGAATCACCCCTCTAACGATATACCACATAATGGATGTCGAAAAATATTTAAAAACTGTCCCCGGTTGGTGAAAAATTGTAGAGAGGCGGATGTCATAATTGGAAGGTTCATAATTGGTATATTAAAACATGCGCGCATTCAAACGCAACGCAGTCCGTGAATTTCAAAGCAATCATTGAAGAACTTGCGGAGCTTTAAGATTTTCTACAAAGGAACATTTATATTTTAATTTTAAAAAAATGAGCCTCCCCGATGGGAAACTGTGGGGAATGGGACGGGAGGTGCATAATGTGAAAGAGAGGTCAAAAAGCTTTCTAATGCTATATCACATGATGGGTGTCGGAAGAAATTAAAAAAGTGGTCCCTGATGGGAGTGGCAAATTAGGGGAGAGGGTGAGCGAGGTTCATATTAAGTATATGACATCACGCTCGTATTCAAATGCAACTCAATCCTCGAATTTCAAAGCAATCGCTGAATAACTTTCGGAGATTAACGATTTCGTTTAAACGAACACTTACATTTTTATTTATATAGATTACTCGTCGCACTGCTTCCGCTCCGCCAGTACGACGACATTCTGCGAGATTCATCTTCTGCGAGGAATTATTTGGATGAACTAAAGTCAATCGATTACTCTGAAAAAAAAGAAAGAGTGTTATAATAAAAGCATATAAAATTGCAAAAATTAAATTAAAAAGAAAAGGGCCCAGTTAAACTGATGGCATTGAGCTCACAGGCTATTCACACTAATTGTATATTATACTTATTTCAAAGAATAATCCCCTTTGAAAAATAAATTAAGGGGTATTATCTACTTGTATTTAACTATATATATTAACTTTATATATTAACTATATTTAACCAATGAACCTCCAAATCTAATCAGGGAAGCACCTTGTCAGAGTAAACCGGTATACCAAATTTGAAGCAAATCGGATAATTTTGCATGAAAACCCCATTTATCAAAATTAAGGGGATTCGCCCCGTTTCCTCCTTCATACTTAATCAATGAGCCCTAAAACTAATCAGAGAAGCGCCTTATCAGAAGGAATTTATTCATAAAATTTGAAGCGAATCGTATAATTCTACACGAAAAACCCATTCATCAAAATTAAGAGTTAAGGTGGGTTATTAGACCCTCGTTACCCCTTTACACTTAACCATTAAAACTCCAAAACTAATCAGGAAAGCACCTTGTCAGAATGAATTTATTAATAAAATTTGAAGCAAATCGGATAATTCTACATGAAAAACCCATTTATCTAAATTAAGGGACTGATTAGCCCCCGTTCCCCCTTTACACTTAACCAATAAAACTTCACAACTAACCAATAAAACTCCAAAACTGATCAGGGAAGCACAGTTATCAGAATGAAACTATTTACAATATTTGAAGCAAATCTGGTATTTCTATCAAGAGTTATCGCCGTACAAACGAACATTTACATTTTTTAATATAGAAATGTGCCACGATGGGTAGAAAGTGGGCTAAGGGGGATGCGAGGTGCATAATATGAAAGCATAGTCAAAGGGCTTTCTGGTGATATATCACATGACGGGTGTCGGGAAATTTTTAAAAAGCTCACCCAGTTGGTGGTGAGGAAATAGGAGGAGGGAGGGGGGGAGAGAGGTTCATCATAGCTATATTAAAACAAGCACGTATTCAAATGCAACGCAATCCGTGAATTTCAAAGCAATAGGTGAAGAACTTTCGGAGGTTTATGATTTTGTACAAAAGAGCATTTATATTTTTATTTATATAGAAATATGCCCTCACGTGGCGAAAGTGTGGGGAGCGCCATGCGAGGTGCATAATATGGAACAGTAGTCCAAGGGCTTTCTAATGATATATCACATGACGGGTTTTGGAAAAAATTTAAAAAGCGCCCCCTGGTGGGGTGGTGGCAAATGTTGAGTGAGGGAGTAAGGTTCATAATAAGTATATAACAACACTTCCGTATTCGAATGTAATTCAACCTCGTGAATTTCAAAGCAATCGGTGAAGAACTTTCGGAGATTAGAGATTATGAATAAACGAACATTTACAATTTTATTTATATAGATGTACGTAATGCGATAACTCTTGATAGAAATATCTGATTTGCTTCAAAATTTGTAAATAGGTTCATTATGATAAGGCGCTTCCGTGATTTTTTGGGGGTTCATTGGTTAAGTATGAAGGGGGGAACGGGGCGCTAATCCCCCCTTAATTTAGATAAATGGGTTTATCATGCAGAACTATCCGATTGCTTCAAATTTTGCAAATAGGTTATTCTGATAAGGCGCTTCCCTGATTACTTTTGGGTGTTCATTGATTAAGTATAGAGGGGTAACGGGGCTAATTCCCCCCTTAATTTAGATAAATGGGTTTTTCCTGCAGAATTATCCGATTTGCTTTATATTTGTTATACTGGTTTATTCTGATAAGGCGCTTCCCTGATTATATTTACAGGTTCATTGGTTAATTATAAAGAGAGGAAACCTGGGGATAACCCCTTAATTTATTTTTCAAGGGGCATTATTCTTTTAAATAAGAGTATAAAATACAATTTTTGCGAATAGCCTGTGAGTTCAATGCCATCAGTTTAACTGGGAAATTTTCTTTTTTATTCACTCGATCTGCTAGGGATGCCACCGCATACTGAAATTGACCATCGGTGAGCCAGTTATCATGTTGCGAAATATCCACCAGCCAAAGCTTTGCAACGGCACGCGGCTTGCATTAAAAAAAATAATGAGCAACGTCGTAGAGCAACAATTAAGACTGGACCTTTCAAAGGTAAAGATGTCTTCATTCCTCGCATTCCTTTAATTCCAATGTAAGTTCCATGTCAATGTGAGATATTGCAATTGCTAATTTGATTGGCGATTGCAATCTCCATCAACAAACCTTATAGTCCAAGAGCCGACAGCACAAAAACCTATGTTACCAAGCACAAGAAAAGAACTTTCATTTTATGTAATAGTAGAAGTAGAGGAATCTAATGATCCATGTGCGCCGGAAGTGAAGTGGTGCATAAGCCAAAATTTAATACCACCGGTGGTTGACTCTTAGGTTTATCATTGTGTTTGTTCTACAAACAAATGCATGAAAACATTGAGGATAGTTGTAGGACAAATACAATGATAAATCTTCGAGTCAATCATTGGTGGTATTAATTTTTGACTTATGCACCACTTCGCTTCCGGCAGACATCAATCGTTAGATTCCCCTACTTCAACACTAACATTAAAATAAAGGCTTTTTTCTTGGGATTAATAACATAGGTTTTCGTTCTGCTGGCTCTTGGACTATTAGGGACAAGTTTTAGAATTCTGCGGCTTAGATCTAGACACGGATTGCTTCTCACACGGACAATTATATGTTTTGTGTTCTAGAATCGGCAAGCCAGACAATCTCTATATGTGCACAGACAGTATAACACCAAAAAATATTGTATATACACGAGCATCGTGAAATTAAACATATGAGAAACGTGCACTTTCTCTTTTCTTTATTTTACATTTAGCCAAACTGAGCCATAGCAACGCGTGGCCGGTACAGCTAGTAAATGTAATAAATATTTCTATATTTGATAGATATTACTTTTTAAAGTTTATATTCATTGAAAAAAAGTATGAAATTTTTGATAAAAGATGTAGTTAGTAACAATATTGGGTAACAATTCTGATAAACATTTTTTTGTTGTTTTTACTAAGAGATAGAACCCCTCAAAACTTGACGACAAACAACATAATGACATCATATAAAAAAGTTCATAATCTCATAAAATGTTAGAAATATTTTGTGAAAAATTCTTAGGAAAAATTCAAATAAATAGTAATTGTTTTAAATTGGAATACAAAAGTCCGAATTTTTATGCTTTACAAAATTGTTCGATATTCTTTTGATAGACAAGCGCGTAGTGTATATTAATGCCTTTAATGAATGACCTATGTCGGATAACAACAATCAAGTACGATTTATCTGCGTCGTATCGGTAAATGGAATAATGATCTTAAGTTCTTTGAATTGAAGTACATTAAGATATGAATCAGGCCAAACTGCGCTACATGCTACATACTAAAATTATCCTCTTTTATCCTAGATTGATATAATACTATATTCAAATACATAACAAATACCTCCTCCTTTTAAATCTATTCTTGAACAAGGAATTGGCGGAATTACACCCGCACATGCTCTCACAGAATTGCCATCATTTCTCTCATTAGCTGCTTTTCGCATGCACAAAAGTGATAAATCGTACATAACTGACGTTATATATCGTCAGTGTGCGCTGAATACATTCATATACGCTATGCGCTTTCCCACATACCGATTCGAAGAATTTGTTTGGTCATTATAGTGTATATAAATGAAATTTGCGAGAAATCGACGTCGAGTAAAGACAATCATGTGCCATTTATTGGTGTTCTGCCAGCAAATGGAAAGGTGCTCTTAAGTTCTTCGCATTGAGTGCATACAAATATGCACAATGTAAAACGCATTACATACTCATAAAAACTTATACTAAAATTATCTTTTGAAGATTTTGGCTGAATTTGAATCTTTATAGCACTTTTACATAATTTTGTGTAAATTAACTAAATTAATTATGTAAAATTACATACACCGATAAATCGCACACGATTTATCTTTATCCGTCATTAATTTCATTATGAATGTATTCATATACATTACAACGGCAAAATTATCATCAAAATCGGTAGATGGAACAACATGTAGTGCATGTGAATGGAGTTTGTGTGCACCGATATCGGATGACTATTAAGTACAATATATCGCTGTCGTGTCGTCTAATGCAAAAGCGCGTTTAAATACAAAATATATACAGCATATAAACTGATACATGCATAAATACATGTTCTAAAATTTATTATCCCACAACATAAACTAAACGTTTTGATATAAACAACTATTGACTGTAATATTTAAAGTAACAAAAATTTTTTTTGAATATTTCTTACTCTTTATCTTAGTATGTTTTTAATTTATTTTTAAGTACATCTGTACTGTGTACTGTTTTGTCCTAGTGACTAGTACTTGACCAAATACAAAGTAGCAGATTGTAATGAAAACACATGTGTACACATAAAAGCGAGATGATAATAGAATTGAAGAAAACTGTTACAAAATCAACTTCATGTACACAGATACAGTTAGATGCAAAGTTTCTTCACTGCTCATAAAGAGCATGTATTTCTTAAAAATATACTTTTATTCTAAAATTAATAAATCATTAACAGAAATTTTATGCATGATAAACTAAAAATACATCTATTTAAAAAAATTAAATTGATTATTGAATCCATTATTGCTGCTTCTGATATACAGGGTGATTCATAAATATCGAAACAATAGGCTATTTCCTTAAAAATTGCCCCTAGACCCATACTTATATTTGCAAAGTTTCATAAAAAAAGGTGCAAAATTTAATGACATAAGTTGCAACTTCATAGTGGGTTTATTTGAAAAAATACGAAAATTAAATTTGTATACGGCCCACTTATTGTAAAAATTCCAATCAAGAAAACTTTCCTTATTCATTCCTGAATTAAGCACAAGAAATTGCATCTTCATATCTGAAAAACTCGCGGAGTTATGGCCGTTTAAATAATTCATCAGGTTTTAAGGGATTAGACACAAATTGAAATGCGTGCAATCGAAGAAACAATGTTAGTTTAAGAGTTCTAGGAAACATGTAAAAAATATATTTGTTGAGCTAGAATTTTTATTTTTTTTTCCTGTTTTTGTGATGGTTAACCGTATAATTTGTAGACAAAATCACATCATAATATTTCGCATAAAGTTTTTTTTTAATTTAAATGTTTAGTATTTTTTAAGCGGATTTAATTTAAAATCTTTATAACTCGAAACATTATTCATCGGATTTCAATCTTTTTTTTTATTTAATTAAAGAGGAAAGTATAATTTTAGTTTTGCTTCAGGAATTTTTTTAATTTTAATTTTAAAAATATTTGCTTAAAAAATATGTAATTTATTTTTTAAAGAATCATATTTTCAAAAGTATTTTTTTTTTCAATTTGCCGAAACAAAATTAATGTAAAATAATCAAAAAAGACATGTTCCAAGTTTGCACCTTTTTAATTTACGATTAAAAAAGCATCATGCAGAAAAACGCATTTAAAGTTTTAAACATTGATTGGCTCCTAATAAAATATTTAAATGCATTTTTAAAAATTGCACATGAAAAAGTCACTTCTTTCGGTAGTTTAAACTTCCGATTCAGTTTAACTTTTGCCGTTTCCACCACCTTTTTGTACTACTTAAATGTCCATAAATAAAAGTTTAATGTAGAATTTGAAACAATGCTTTTTCAAACATGCCGATTAAGAGTTTTTCATAATTTTAGCCCTTACAAATTCTGGCTTTTTATCGCCCCGGCGAGGCAGATAAAAAAGTCTGTATACTGGGACCGGGCCAGACCCGGGATTAGCGACTTTTTTCTGAAAACTTGGCCAGGCCGGGCCGATCTTATTTTTTCATACCGAAACGGGTGTTGGTGGGATTTATGACGGTCAATTATCTATACGAGATATGTCCGAAACGGAGGGTGCCTTCCGTGGAGGGCTTTCTAAGGGAACCTAACCAGTATTTACGCAAGGATATCCAAGGTTCGAAGAAAACCACTGAAAACTCCGAACGATTGGGCCGAAGGACACGATTGGGTTCGAACCCAGCATGAGAGCAGAACCTCTCGGCCACTGGTTATACCGATCCGGGACTGGCTTCCTTTTTCCTAGGTCTCCCCTGGGCGAAATTTTCAGTCCCGGTCTCGAGACAACCCATATTAAAATCATTATCTCTGACTGACCTAACCCGTGCAAAAATAACTAAAATTTGGCTCAGCTCAAAAACCTTTACAACAAATGCATATATTTTTAAATGGCCATTATTTTACATTAAAATTTTAAAATTCATATTTTTAAAGGATAGTAGATTTTAAGGCAAAAAATTTTAAATACAGTAAAACTAGTGAAAAAATCTGCCTGTGGCGGAATCCTTTCTTAAACGGAAAATCTGTTGATCTATGGAAAATGAATATAATATTACCTGAGAAAAAATAGACAATATTGACAACTCCTAAGAAGGGAACTTGTCTATAACGTTTTTTTTTTTCTTTCCTATCTGATTCCATCTTAAAAGTTTTTACTTTATAGCATTTTTCATTGTCTCTAACACATGGAATATGGATTAACGTTATTATAGGAGAAGTGAATCATTTACATATAAATAGAGATTCATTAATAAAACAAATAATCACAGCTTTTGGCCCTTCTTTAAAAATAATAAATATAAACATGAAAAAAGAAAGACATAATAAGTATTTTTGGTCAGAACTCCTCCATACAAAACAACTTTTAACTATATCGATGTAAAAATACTATGTAGAAATTCAGTCACACTGTTAAAAATTTTGAAGCATTATGGCAGGTCATTCGGCAGGTCATTCGCAGGTCATACTGTTTTTTGAAAAAACGGTTTCATAACCATAATTTAACTATATTCTGACCATTAAATGGTGAATAATATGGTCAGAATAGTGTTAAAATTACGGTTGTGTAACCGTTTTCGGAAAAAACGGTCAAATGACCTGCCAGAATGCTGCAGATTTTTAACAGTGCAGGTCGGGCCAGGCTACGATTTGAACTTTTTTCCAGGCAGGGCCGAACTTTTTTTCCTATGGGCCGGTTCGGTACCGGACCTAGATATTTCGACACGTGCAGACCTCTAGTGCAGACCACCAGCATACTTTGAAAACAAGTTTAACGTAAAATCTATACGCTGCCTGTTTTATGTCAAAAGGAGAGGCACTGTCTTATATCGACTTTTAATAATGTACAATTTGTGGCTGATCCCTATCTTGCATTCAAAATGAGTCAAAAACTTGTCGCTCAGAGGCATGGATAAATGGTGTAAGTCACGAATTTGGGATTTTGATATCTCTGCGAATTTTAAAGATAGCGAGATGATTTTTTTTGTGTTTAATTCAGGAATAGATAAGGAAAAATTTCCTAATTGGGAATTTTACTCTACGGGGCCCGTATAAAAATTTAATTTTTCTATTTTCTCATATAGACCCCCCATGGAGTTGAAACTTATCTCATCAAATTTTGCACCTTTTTTTATGAAACTTTTCAATTGAAAGTATGTGCCTAGGGGCAATATTTAAGAAGATAGCCTATTGTTTCGATATTTATGAATCAACCTGTAAATCCAGTTTATCGTAAATAACTATTGCTTGGTATAAGAATTTTGACGTTATGGAGGCAAAGTTTATGGAATAATTAAATATTTCATATTTTGTAATTTTTCTTTATATTACCTTAATTTTATAAATTATTTGTAGTTTACATGAATTACAAAAAATATATATTACCTTTGTACCTCTATAACATTTTCCACGTGTATAGTGTTATTTTAAACATTTATTTTTAATTATCTATAAAATTGTTATCAGATTTATACATTACTAGCTAACTTGAACGGCGTTGCACGAGTAGGTCAAAAAAAAAAAAAAAAAAAAAAAAGCACGAAAAGCGAAAAAACTCTGAAAATTACAATAAGATATATCGAAAAAATTTTAATCTTTGCACAAAAAAAAGAGAAAAAGAGAAATATATATATATATATATATATTGTGTTTGAAGATTGAAAGTTGATTCATTTCACTAATTATATAATATTTGTGCCAACAAAACCTTCAATGATAAAGTTAATATGCCGTTTGGTGGTACTCGATTATCAAAGAATAGTCCGATACCTCATAAAATATTGCCTAAGACAGGAAGAAAATCGAAAAAGAAATGGCCAATTTAAAACTTGTAATTTTTTTCAGCAAGCAATTTTTTTTTAAATGTTGAATTTTTCGATAGTAAGAATGCATAATAGCATAAATTTCCTTTGAATGATCTTCAGTTTCTAAATTGCGAAACTGTGATTTTTCCTATAAGTGAAATTTATGAAATGGCGACAGAAAAAAATAAATAAGCAATAAAAACTATTTGCTAAAAGAAAGGGATAGTTTTCACTGATCACATGCTTCGAAATTACGGGAAAAAACTTTTTTAATGTATGGCATTATTTTACAACAGCTATGTGTGGCACAAATTCACTCTAAAATTTAAATATTTGATTTCAATTTTTAAAATATTAATTCATATCTATATAATATACTATTGAATATTAAAATGCACTCCATAAATTATCTGCATTTGAAAAAACACCATTATTGTGAACATCCTCAAGCTAATGTCACACATATGCATTTTTAACTTAAAATCACATTGTTTGGCGACAAAAGTATAAATAAAAAACCCAACGAAACAAATAACATATAACTTACAAATTATATTAGGTTTTATAATTACATCTGCTTATTTCTCCTGTAAGTCATGTGATACGGAAATTAGATAAAAAGAAAAACAGATGAATAAAAAGGAAAAAAAAATATTCAAAATTCATTTAATGAAATTTTTAAATTCCTTTTTTTTAATCTAACGCAAGGGATAAGTCGACAAATGTAGTATCAATTGTAATATTTCACGTTAAATTAATTTTTATGAATTACAAGTATATATTTTTTAATTTTTAAGTTAAATATTTTGTGCCTCATTAAAAGATTTTTTAAAATTAAATATCAGTAACTATTTTCTTCTTTTATTTGCACGATGTTTGTGTTATTTTCTAACTGATATAACCATTCCAATTCATTTATCAATGATAATTTTTGCCAAAATGACCACTGGCAACCCTGGTCGAAAATATCAATAAAATACGAAATTTATTACCAAAAATCATAGTTATCCCTGTATATTTGACGCATAAATCACTGCGGGAAAATTGTTTATGGAATGATACAATTTGTAAAAAAATTACCGGTAGTCTTTGAAGACACTCTAGCCGAACTTTTAGGGATTACCGCTTTATAATATATATGATTTTTAAACATTACAATTAAAATTTCCTTTTAAAATGAGTAACATGCACAAAATGCATGGTTTTATGATATTCTGCAGAACCAAGAGATATGTGTACACATCTAAATAAAAATCTGCATGCGCTGAATATATGGGACTGACCAAGTACATAATCAAAAATAGCAAATGAAGTCTTTGTGCAACAATATTAAAAAGCAGAAAAACCAACGTTTAAAATGCAGAAATAACATATGAAAAGCAGCAAACAGCTGTTTCGAATCTACTAGCGAGATTCTTCTTCAGTGCAAAAGGAACAGCGTGCTAGAAAAAGCAAGGCTGAGCAAAATCATAGACAGAGACGCGCTGGCTTTTATACCCTATGCGGGTGGCGAAGGCGCCGAAACAACCAAAGAGAGAGAAGCAGTGGAAACGACTGGGTGGACAAGTAGCGACATCTATCGGAGAAGTAGAGAAAATAAACCAAAAAAGGGGAATTAAATTAACGCTTTCCAAATACTTGGAAAATCTGGAGTACTAGATAAGTCATTGACTAAAGAGTGAGAATTTTTAATGATATGGTAAGCTTCCCAAAAATCAAGATCAAGGTTAGAAGAACATTTTTGGATAATGATGGCTGAGGAAAAATCGAACCTATGTTGAGAAGACCAAGAATGTTGAGCAATAGAAGAACGTTTGAGCTCCTGATTTTTAACATAACCTTCATGCTCTTTTAAACGAAATCTAAGACACGTTTAGTCTGACCAATATAAGAAAGACCACACTGACAAGAGATCTGGTATATTCCCCAATTATCTAGGCGATCAACGGGGTGTTTGAGATTTGAAAAAGGGATTTTATTAACAGGAGAAAAAATAACTTTAAAATTAAACCTTCTTAGGATTTTAGCAACTTGCTGACTGATTTTAGGAAAAAATGGTAATACAACTGAAGTATTAGAGTTGGAATTAGAATGCTTTGCAGAATGGTCGGAATTCGTCAATTTCTTATAAATAGAATCGATAATATTAGAGGAATAACCACGATCGACAGCAATAGCTTTGAGGTAATTAAGTTCAGCACTAAGTAACTGAGGAGTGGAACAAATATTAGTAGCCCGAAAAACAAAAGTATTGAAAGCAGCGAATTTCTGGTTAGGGGGATGAGAAGAATACCTGTGAGGTGGGAGACTGACAGCAAAAGGTTTACGAAAGACGGTAGTCTGAAAGCCATTTTCACAACGAATAACAAGGACATCCAGGAAAGAAAGACAGTAATTGGTCTCAATTTCAGAGGTAAATTGAATGCAGGGATCAATGGAATTCATAATAGAGAGAATATGATTAATATCCGAATTCATTTCAATCAGAACATAAACATCATCAACATAACGAACATAGAACGGAAATTTTAAGATTTCAAAAAGCTTGACCTCAAAATAGTGCATATAAATATCGCATAAAATTGGACTAAGAGGATTACCCATAGCCAAACCGTCAATCATACGGAAGAAATTACCATTGAAAACAAAAGTATTTTGCGACAAGCAAGCGCGAGTGAGAAGTATAAGTTCCTCGATTTCAAAATAAGAGAAATGGAATTCACAAAGCCTTTTCTTGAGGCAATCTAAAGCCCCCTCAACCGGAACGTTTGTAAATAATGATTTAACATCAAAAGAAACCATCATGTGACCCTGCGGCTTAAAATTATGAAGTTTTTTAACAAAATCAAAAGAATTCTTAACAGTGAAACAGTTACTGCTCAAAAGTGGGGAAAAAACAGAAACTAAATATTTGGCAAGCTTATAAGAAGCTGTACCGATACTAGAGACAATAGGTCTAAAAGGAATGTTAGGTTTATGGACCTTAGGTAAAGCATAAAACCTGGCACAATGCGCAATAGACGGAATAAGGGACTTCTTATAGTTAGCAGGAATAATGGAAGAAGACTTAATGGCAGACTTAATAGAGTTAATTTCACTAGTGGAAGGGTCTTTGCGGATATCCACATACGGACCATCATTAATTAATTTATGGGTTTTTTCCAAATACGTAGATTTGTCGAGAAGAACAATCTGACCACCTTTGTCGGCCTTAGTAATAATTAAGTTTGGATCAGAACGCAAATTTTTCAGACATTGTTTAACAGGATGTTTAAGATTGGGTTTATAAACATTAGAATTGAAATCAACAGTATTGGCAATGAGATGCCTAATAGACTCTTTTTGAGAAGAAGATAGAGCGCTATGCTTAAAGGCTCTTTCAATAGGAGCAATAAGATTAGGTAAAGAAGGAATAGCAGAGACAGAAAAATTGTTATTCAATTTGAGAGCATCGAGCTGATTGTTACTTAATGGAACACTAGAAAGATTGACAACAGCATTTTGGTTAACAAGAGGCAAATTACTGCAGTTATTAGCGACAGAACTTCCACAAAGCGCATTAAATTTCTTCTTTAAAACCGAACAATGAACAGAAGAAGCTGTGAGAACTCTGCTCCATGACCTTCTGTCAATGGACTGAAAATCAGGAGTAGAATTAGCGAGGCTGATATGTAAAGAATATAACTCGCGCTCTATATGAGCAATTTTGTGGCGAGTCTCTTGAATCAAAGCTCTTAAAAGAGCTAATTTAGAACGAAATAAGACCTTCTCAATCCTATTTGAAGAAAATAAATTACAACGAATGGAAATGAATTTAGGAATAACCTTCTTACGCCTACAATCAAGTAGGAAATGTAAGTGTTCCAAAAACCTGTACTTTTTTAATCGTAAATTACAAAACCTATTAATTTGAGACATTGCGGGAAAAAAAAAAATTACAGAAGAATAAAGGCCCGTTAACGCCAAATACATAAAAATAGCAAATGAAGGCTTTGTGCAACAATATTAAAAAGCAGAAAAACCAACGTTTAAAATGCACAAATAACATATGAAAAGCAGCAAACAGCTGTTTCGAATCTACTAGCGAGATTCTTCTTCAGTGCAAAAGGAACAGCGTGCTAGAAAAAGCAAGGCTGAGCAAAATCATAGACAGAGACGCGCTGGCTTTTATACCCTATGCGGGTGGCGAAGGCGCCGAAACAACCAACGGCGCCTTCGCCACCCGCATAGGGTATAAAAGCCAGCGCGTCTCTGTCTATGATTTTGCTCAGCCTTGCTTTTTCTAGCACGCTGTTCCTTTTGCACTGAAGAAGAATCTCGCTAGTAGATTCGAAACAGCTGTTTGCTGCTTTTCATATGTTATTTGTGCATTTTAAACGTTGGTTTTTCTGCTTTTTAATACATAATCAAAGTTTGTTTGAATATCGACTACTGAGCATCCGGCACTTCTCTAGTTTTAAGCATTAACAAGAATTTTCGATTCTTATTTCTCAACAGGACAACAGCATAAATTAATTACTGCGCATGCTTTATTCAAAAGCGCTTGTAAGATGGCAAAATTCCACCCCGTTTAGAGACAGAATACCATCGTCAAGTGCCAATTGCGCATGCTCTATCCACAATGCGCAGTTATGTCCATATCTCTCTCAAAGTTTCAGGCTAGAGATTTAATATATATGATTATTTAAAAAAAAGTTTTAAAGCATTTAAAAACGACGTTTGTACACAGAGGTTTTTTTTCTGCATTTATATAAATTACAATTTTTTATTTTTTGCTTAAAAAAATATCTAGTAGAAATACACATATTTAATTTAATACAATTTTATATTATACTAGGGGGCTCTGCTCTAGGAGGCAGAATCTAAAAACACGCTAATCTGATCGGTTTTAAAAATATTAGAGAAGATGGAATTATTCTGAAAATTTGTGCAGATCTCCCTGTAAACGGGTTTCCATTCAATTCCCTTTGATTACAAAAATTTATGGCCGAATCAGTTGCTTTTAAGACATCCAATGGTTGTTTTCGTGTTTGATTAAAGAGGATCAGTTAAACATTTGAAAAGAAACTAAAATAAAATGAACTAAGTGTACAGAGTCTTGGTCTGATGGTATTTTAAATCAATTTCCATAAAAATAGACTAAGTCATGTGACTATCATCAACAGCTCCGGGCGGACCACTTCGCATTTTATATTCCAGGTGTCATTTGGTACCTTAAAGTTAGCCAGGCACAGGTGATAAGTCGCCATATACCGTTCTATCTCCATCACTTCATCTATATTATAATAGTCCAAGATCGTGTAATTGCCATAAATAAGTACGGTCTGATCCCTTCGCTTTTCCTATGAAAATTTGGCACAGATATCGTATACGGCCCCACATTGGCGCGATTTTCTCCAACGCCAATTTCGGAAAAACATTAACCGCATGAACAACAACATTCGGCTTACAATATCAAGCAAAATAACGGCATTTAGGCGCCAGTCAAGTACCCGTTGTGTATATGACATTGGCGTCAGAAAAAAATCGCGCCAGTATGTGGCCGTATATGACACCTGTGCCGAAAATTTTCCATTTTGGTTAAAAAAATCAATTTTTTTTCGAATAAAACTACATAAAAGTTGCCATGGTCACAAATAATTCTTGGTACTGTTACGCCACCCAGGTGAAAATCACGACAATTGCTTTTTTTCAACTCGCCAGTTAGCATTTTTTTTATTTTTCGAGTGGTTAATTAAAAAATTGCTTTGAAGTTGAAATTAAATGTCATGGTTTGATGCATTATTTAATATTTGGCGAGATGTCATATACGCACCGGGTTTGGCGTGATATTTTTTTACGAAAACTTGGCGAAAACCTCGTTTTCAAATACCAGTTGCATGTGTAATTTTGATAATACTTAGTTATCCCTGACCTAAAAATCTATCACCAAACTATAAGATTAAATGCCAATAATGGTTGTTCGTAAATGTCACATTCACTTGACTTTAAGCAAGTTACACGTGTTTACGTCATTAAGTGATTTTTATTTCGACGTTTTATTTGTATATTTATTAATGTTATACTATTTTATTTATTCTTTCGTTATTTAAAATAAAAATTATGTTAATTTGTATAATTTGGCGAAATTAGTCGATGGAATAACTAAGTAGTACCGTATTTTTTAATTATTTTCTATTATTTTTAAAACAAAATAAGAAGAAAAATAATTATTATAGAACAGAACATTTTATATAATTTTAAAAAAGAAAAGTAAATAAACATTTATTATTAAATAAACAACAATAGCTGGGTTACCATGTTAATCAAAATAATGCCATTTTGGTGCCAATTAGGTACCCCGGTGCGTATATAATATCTGTGCCTGTTTTTTTTTTTTTTAAGAACGAAGTGAAAGCCATCAATTTTGAATGTTTCAGTTTTAAATGAAAGTTTTGTATTTTAAATAAAATGAATGAAAGGATTATATTTTAAATGAAATTAATGAAATAAAAAAAATGCGACGGGAAAACTGTTTGACGATTTATCACCTGCGTCCCGCTAACATAAAAATACCGAGTTCTTGATTTCTCTATCAGAATCTTTCGATTTGGCGAAAGATTGTTCAAGTAAATTGAATTATGAATAAAAGTAATATGATACATTTCTTAGCATACATTTAAAGGAGGCCAAACTGGTCGCTGAAATAGTTTAAAATAATAACCTTTTCTAAAGTATGAAAAAAATATATGTTATGATTAAAATTTGAACTGCCATCATTAGAGAAAAATATTTAAATTAGAAAAAAAAATATTATCTCAAAAACTGAGCCGAATTTAAAAATTCTATTACCAGTTTTGAAATCTGCAGTTCAATACTGATTTTTGGTGTTAATTTCATTGCAAAATATTCCAAATTTTAGGAGAAATCGCCATGAAACATAATCAGTTGTTTACCTTTCATTTCATAGAATCGTTTCATAAACTTGTTTCATTTCAGTCGTTTCATAATATCCGATTCATACATTCGTTTCATTAGGATTTTATATATATAGTGTAGATAATGTTTAAAAATTCGGACTATTAATATCTTAACAATATTAAATAAGTTGGAAATTGCACGTCAAACGTAGCAAATTACGTACGTTCGTACTATAACTAGTTTTATAAATGTAATTTGCACTGCATATTGTACCGAATGTAAAATTTAGCACACTTCATAAATGCATATCAATTTCAGACTGTTCGAAAGGCTGTAACATCATTGAAATGCAATGGAAATATTTTTTTCCCCATTGGCCGTAATGTAAAGGAAAACTTTTGACTGTCTTTGTAATTGAATCCTGCATCCAATTTTCATAAAATTTGAAATGACTCGACAAAATTTTGCAACAATTTTATATTTAAAATTTCAGACCCTTCAGCAGGGTAGTTTTTGCTTTGTTATATGCGGACGGATGGACAGACAGACGGACTGAACGATGACTATAGATGCTACGTATTTATATAATTACAAATACACCTAAAATAGAGATATTTTTTTAGTTTGTAACACTTTTTCAAAAGCTTAAAATATCTAATATATGTATATTTTCGCCTGAAATATGCAGGTGTTATCAAAATAATGGAAACACCTGTGAATAAGAGTGGCATTTTAGAATGCGCTTCGTAAGTATTAAAATATAATTCTAACTTTTTTTAATATACACAGTATATATTATGGTAGCATGAGGTAGCTTTCGTGAATATTTTTGTCAAACGTGTAAAATGTTAGACCTCACAGACTTTTAAGGAGGTCAAATTGAAGGAGCCAGACTAGCTAGCAACCGAAAATTCTCACCTTTTAAGCGTGTCTAGAGGAAAGGTCTAAAGTCATGACAGCGTATACACATCGCGGCAAGACAAGATAGGCAAGGCAAAATAGTGGACGGAAGAAGTAGCTGAGTGAAAGAGACCTTCGGGTATTAAAGCCGATTGTAATGTCTAGAGATAAAACAACTGCAGTCAAAGCTACCGCAGAGCTCAAACAGCATATGGATTCTCCAGTGTCAGTAATTACAGTTAGGAGGCATCTTCATAACAGAACATTTACGGCAGAGCAGCAATTCCCAAGCCACTTGTCATAGCTGTTAATGCCAGACGTCGTCTACAGTGGTGCCACAACCACAAAACGTGGTCGATTGATTAGGTGAAATCAGTTATATGCTCAGACGAATCATCTTTCACACTTTAAACACAACAGGACGTGTGCACGTTTGGAGGACATCTGCACCAGCATATGACCGTGATTGCCTCCCTCCAACTGTCAAGCAAGGAGGCGGAACTGTCATGGTATGGACAGCTGGCTTTTTTTCCGATCCCACCGAAGTTAGCATAGGGAAGAAAATACGGGCTACTGATTAGTTGAGTAATTTATAGAGCAATTTTTGTTAGTAACTAAATCGTTCTGAATGTGGATGTACGTATTAGGATCGTATATGTACATATCATGATAAAATAAGAATAAGAAGAAAAAAATGACATTTTTTAAAAAGTAATATAGAACAATTGGGTTTGTAAATATCTCGTAATTGACGTCGTAAAAATGAAATGTGATTATTGGTCGTAAATGAATTGTTCTGAATGTGAATGTACAGTCGAAAAACAGAAAAAAAAGTAAACACCCCCTATTAACTCCTCAAAAAATTATCGTAGAAGAAAGTTACTGGCATCGAACGATTGGAAATAATGTCTACTTTTAAATGATGTATATAAAATTCGCTTAGGGGGCCATATACATATTAAAACGAACCATAAATTTGTTTTTTTTTCAATAGCAGTGCACAATTCTGACAGCATTAATGGACTCTACACCCTTTAATTAGTCTAAAAACAAATTTTTATGCAATTCATGCCATTAGTTTCCGAGAAATTAATTATTTTAAAACGAGCGTATTTTAAGGGCTGTATCCAAATTGAAGTTCTGTACTCGTTTGTTAACCGAGAGAGCTCCCTTCTTGATCAAGGCACCTTAAGCAGTCAATTAAGCCTGTTAGATTGCAGGATAGCATAAGAAATTTCAAAATATTTAGTCGCTTCTATCATAGACGGCCCCTTAAACCACCATTTTGCCGTTTTTTAAGCATAATTTGAAAACTACTTGGAAGAAAAATGTGAAATTTTGGATTTCCATACAGGAGGACATAATAAATCTGAATCCATCAAAAAAGTTGTAGATTGCAATTCATATTTTTTTAATATTAATTTCATATTTCATAATTCAAATCAGAAAATTATAAAAATTGCAGATTCAACGTATTTATGTTTGGGTATATTAGTATTATTGCTACACAAAAAATTAAAACATTAGGATCATAATTTCAGAAGTTATAAATAAAAATATGAAAATGTAATTTAACATTAGAAGCACTCAATTTTGAATGTTTATAATTCAAAACTTATCATACAAATGACTTGAAATTTGGTGTCTAGGCATAGTTTGAACCAAAGATTTGAAATATCTCGTTAAAATTGGGTATATTTATTGAAAAAAACAAAGTTTGGGTTCGTTTTAATATGTAGATGGCCCCCTAAGCAAATTTTATATATGTCCTTTAAAAGTAAACTTTCTTTCTAATTGTTCGGTACCAGTAACTTTCGTCTACGATAATTTGTTGAGGAGCTAGTAGGGGGTGTTTACTTTTTTTTCCCACGACTGTACGTATTAGGGCATATATCTTCATATCATGTTAAAATAATAATAAGAAGAAGAAATAGGAATTTTATATTTATTATTTTTTTAAGTAATACTGAAAAATTGAGTTTATAAATATCGCGTAATTGAAATTTTAATTATTAACAATTTAGTTACTATGTTAAAATTCAAAATTTTATTTAAATTTATTTTTAGAATTAATATAATTATTTGGTACCATGGTATTCTATATTCTTTAATTTTTATTTACATTTTATAAGAAAATTCATGTTATTTTCATTACAATAAAAATTTAAAAGTAAAATTCAAAATTTTATCTGTATTGATATAATTATGTATTACCACGGTAATATACATTCTTTACATTTTAATTACATTTGATAAGAAATATTCGTGTTCAGGGGTGTAAAAATCTAGCCGCCAGCGGTCAGTTTCTCATCACTAAATTTTTTGAGTTTTCTAAATTTTATTAGTATTTTTACAAAAATATTAGACGAAATATCAGACGAAAAATAACTAATAAAATTTAGTGGCTCGAGACTGCCCACTGGCGCCTAGATTTTTACACCCCTGTTCGTGTTATTTGAAATGCAAATAAAATTTATAAAATGATTAACAAACCACAGTTTCCTCAAAAAGGTTTCTCCCCCCAACCCTTCTCTAAACATGCTCACAGAAAACTGTAATAATTTTTGAACATTAGAAATGACCTTTTCTTTTATTTCTTCGTATTCCTATTTTCATTTTATCTATAAATAAATATGTAAACAAAGAGGATATTTATCAAATTCCATCTTCCTAAAGGTTTTCAAACAGAAACTGAGAAACTGATAATTAAATAAACTCAAAAATGAACCAGAGCAAAATGTTCCATAAATTATTCAACCAATCAGAAGCCCATATTTTCTTTCCTATGCTATGTTCGGTGGAATCGGGAAAAATGCGGGCAGCCGTGTCGTGGTTTTCTGCTGGCTCAATCGTAACCCTGAAAGGAAGGGTAACTGGGCAGAAGTTTACAGAAGTTTTAGTGGATCATTTCCATCTTATGATGCAAACTTTGTTTCCTGAAGGAAATTGAATTTCTCAGGATGATAATGTCCCTATTCCTGAAAAGGGACTTGTCCAATAGGGTGGAACTTAAGTATAGGGTAAAAAAAAACTTTTTTGTTTTAATGTGTAATAGTGAAAACTTTTTTCCTTTTTGAATGTCTAAACTTTTGGCTGAAAAGGGTTTTTTTTTTAATTAAGTTGTTTTCCGGTTCCTCAAGGAGGTCAAAGTTTTGAAATTTCAGTATAAAGTAACTTAAAGTAAACAACGTAGCTGTTAGCTCATATCTACTTTTATTTTGCAAATACTATCCAGAAGTCACCACGAGGAGGTGGTTAAATACTGACTTCCACCCTGCTTACCTCCCTTTGTTATGGATTCATTCAATTGGATATTCAACCTACTGTCTTTTTAGGCAAACTTTTTCATTACATTGTGGGAATTCAACTTTCCCAAGATTAAGCCTTCTTTTGCTTAATATTTAAAGACTGTTGACGCAGCTCGCAGGACAATTTTGACACACGCTTCCGCTGTTTGAGTATGACAAGGAAAATCTAAAATTCAGGTGTATCCCCAGTTTGTACTTTTTTTTAAGTTCTTCATCCGATCAGTCTGTCAAGATAGGATCAATGTTTTTATAGTCTATAATTTCAATATGTTCGCATTTTTTCAAGTCGCTTTCCTACTGGTCCAGAAAATCCTTTTGTACCCGTAGTTTTTAAAGCAAGATGTTGAAATAAGTATCTAAGAAAAAAGTTCATTTGCATATAATAATCAAATTATCCATTATAAAGTTTTTAGGGTATTGCTTTTGATGTTTTAACAACTCCAGATTAGCATCCTGCATTAAAGGCGTTTCTGTTTCACCCAATAACTTACAAACTTGAATTGTCTGTATTATTATTTTGAAAATACACCAAAATTGCAGTGGCTATATTAATATAAGAAGAAGATGTCAATGAAATATGACCAATATATTTTTATCCTAGTTTTTGAACTAAGACCAGGTGTTCGTCTTTAATGATTCTTAGTTATACTTTTTCCCTCTGCTTCAGTTATCATAGCGTTATCCTTTCTGCCATCAAACTATTAACCTTCTAAAATTAACTCATTTTGTCTTTTCTGTTCTTTCAAATTCGTCCTTTTCTTTTCTCTGTGTCGTCTTCAAGTCCTTCTTTCAGTTACCTTTTCTTTATTATCATCAGAAATACCCATATCTTCAAAGGTGCCATTTGCAATAATATTTGCAGTTCTGTCTAATACTCCGGATCTTTCACCTTGTTGATTACCAAATTCAGGTTTAGAAAAATAACCGATTGAACTATTTCCTTTCGAACTATTTTATACACTTGACGATCATTCAATCAAAACATCATTTGTTTTTGTTTTAAAATAACTTTTTTCCTTGATATTTCCTTTTCCAGTCTTGCTACACATTTTTTGTAGTTTTTATATCTATTGATCCTATTGCCATCACCCTATCTCTCTTTGGTCTTTGAGAAAGTGACGTTCTCGTTCTGATACACGATAATATTTAGTGCTTTTACACAAAGAAATGTTTTTTACAGGATTACCTAACATTTTGCAATTTTATATTGGATGTGGGATTATTCTTTCTAATCTTAATATTTTTCTTCAAATTTTGGAATTTCTCGGGCTAGTCTCTAATCATTTTTTATGATTTGTGTATCAGAAACCGTTGGAATTGAAGGTCTCAGCAATACACTTTTAATTGTATCATCAACAGCTTTAGATATTTTAGAAATAGTGTGTACCAGATTCCAGCTGTCAGATTTTAAGTTAAATTGAACCCAAAAATAATGTTTCATAACATCTTCATATGTTCGTCAAAGATGACAGTCTAATGTTAATTGTTTTGGTTCACGAAATACAGGACACTTCAACAATTATCTAGATTTAGGTACGTTAACAGACTTTGTCACTTTTGACACCGAATGTCTATTGAAAAATAATTAAAGAAACTGTTAACACACGTTAAATCGGACTAACTTGTTATGCGTCGCAGCGAAATAAATCAGAGACACGCCCACAAAGCCGACGCCCACGACGCTGGCTTCTACAAAACTCAAATAAAGTGGGGCTAACTTTTCTCAGGCACTCAAACAAAATTATTCTCTTTATTACAGAACATTAACACTTAATTAATTTAATTTGCAAAATATAAATTTCACAATAAGCTTAAAAAAACTTTTCATGCAATTATTGGCTTTTTGTGTTTTTTAGGGAAAATCAGGCGCTTTGAGGAACCGGAAAATATCATTTTAAAATTAAAAGAAAAATATTTTCTTTTTATGGAGTTAAAAAGGAAAAAAATAATCACTATTAGAATATGAAATTCGAAACTTCGTTTTTTAGTTCCACCCTATTGTCCAATCATGGTTTGATGAACACGGGGATAAATTGAAATATCAATCTTGTCCCGTACAACCCCCCGACTTCAATATAATCGAACGGTTACCGTCTATTTTAGAGCGTTCTATCCTTAAGCAATATTGTCCGCCGGTATCTCTCCCGGAACTTTCAGAATATCTCCATGAAGAATGATACAATATTTCTCTAAATACGGTTTAACACTTGTATGAATTGATTCAAAGGCGAAACAAAGCTGTAGTACATGCTAAAGGCGATTCTATGCCATATTAGTAATGGATTACTGATAAATCTAGAGTGTTTCTATTATTTTGATAATTACCTGTGTATATGTAATATCAAAAAACTATACCAAAATATACAAAACCAATGAACTGATACAAAATAAAAATAATTAAACTGAACAAAAATGACAACTACTAAATTAAATAAAAAACAAATCCTTCATCCCACGACAACAAACCAGTAAACTTTAAACAACATGAAATATCCAGAAACATAAGAATTTAAACCAATGGAGACAGGCGGCATGGCTTGAGACATGCTCAGCGGTGTTAAACCTGTTTTACTCTCACAACGCTCTCTTATATACCTGTCAAGACCAAAAGGAAAAAAAGAACTATACATTTGAAATAACAAAACCCAACGAAAACAAAATCAACTAATCGTCAAAACCAACTAATGGTTAAAACTCCATCAAACGTGCACGTCTCCACAAAACAGTCAAACTGACAGTTTACCCTTCCCTTCGAACCAACAAATCCTCTATTTCTTTGCAATAAGTCTTGAACTTTACGAAATTATACAGCAAACTTTTTAAAAATTTCCCAGTATAGCCGTAATGCAGTACCATATGTAAAGATATTCAATTTTATCCACAATATTTGAGGTCAATCTTTCTATCCAATTTAACCCGTTAACAAAATGTTTCTATAGATTGAAATATGCATATTTGAATCGAAATGTAACATCTTTATAGTGTCAAAATTAAAGCTATTCCGTTTGTCATATATGCTAGTTAATAACTCTCCATATTTTATCTCGATATTAATATCTAATTAATTAACATTGTTTTGATTTTTTGCCACCAATTTCAAATTTAAACTATTCGGATCATCGTCAAAGCTTTTCTGTTTCATGTTATTACTTCTAACTATTAAAATTCATCAATATAACGAAAACTTTTCATATCCTCGATCGTAGCAATTTGTTCCTCATACATATATATATAAGTAAATATCGGCTAAAATCGAACTGCAGCTTCTCCCCATTAGAATTTCTCTAATTTGTTTACGTAGATTTATATATATATATATACACACCATCATATAAGTAATTTTCTCGTACAACAACATTAGACAAATCAGTAAAACATTCTTGTCCGATATTAGAGGAATTATATTTATTGAAAAATTCTATAATTTTAATTTTAAGATTGTCCAAATCTATACTGTTGTAAAGATCCTCGAAATCATACGCTCTTAAACTTCAAATGTTTTTCCTTTGTTTTAAACGCTTCACTAGCTCAAAGCTGTTTTTAATTATACAAGCCGGCTTAATCCATTGAGCGTTTCAGTATATTCTAAAAATGTACCTTAAAAAGGCCTTGAATAGGAAAAAAGAACTTGTTCTAAAAGGAAGAAGGGGTTATGTGATTTTTTACTTCAAAAGTGCTAAGGGATTTAGTTCTTTCCCCTTCTTTCTGGCACTAAATGAATGCGGCGGCTGTCCACCGTCTGTATGAGGCGTAAATGGGTGTTTAAAACTAGTTGACTAATAGCTTTCGAAAACGATTGTCCGGTAAATTCCAGACAACATCTGAAAGTATGTAAGGAAATAGCAGTTTTCAGGAATACAGGTCCGTTGCTTGGAATAATGTTTGCAAACTGTTAATGTAGTATAATTTGCTTTATATGCTATTAAATTTTATCTAAATTTGAAAAGAATTTATATCTCCCCAATAACAAGCATGTTTCATTTCGTCTAAATGCATTTTTTTAAGAAACAGTTTATGTAACATAAACCTGTAAATTTAATTAATTTGTAATGATTTAATTATAAAATTAAACTGGAAGTAATCGATTTTATAAATAAATTTACATTTTATAAAACGCACATATAGCGATAGATCTCACTATACAATGAATCTCAATTAAATGTTTAGTACGGCATACCATGGTGCTCGCTTTTAGATAGTGTTATCCATCGTATTTCAATTTCAATGCTAATATTATTTATTTTTTCTTTTATAAATAATGATAACAATAATTTGTCATTATACAAGTTAGTGTAACATCTCCTTTCTTTGATTTTATGTGATATAAATCTGAGATAGCTGATATATTTTACATTATCCTGATGAATATGCCAATTGAAAATATATTCAAATATTCCATCCCCCCAAAAATGTGATTTGTTATATAGTATTTCAAATCCGCATTCAAAATAAATGGAAAAATTCTTCTTCTAAATGATAATCCCTCTAACTTATTTTTTGTGAGCTAGCAATAAAAGAATTAAAATAAATTTTAATAAGGTATTCAAAATGCGCAAATTGCTGTTTAAAAAAAGAAGAAAAAAATACAAACTGACAAACTTTTTTCCACCCATGCTTAAAGAAGAAAATAAAATAAAATAAAATAAAAAATAAAGAGATTTTTGGATCTTATAATTTAGCTTCCAGATAACAAATTTGAATTTTTATTAATTCCTATTTTTTTACTGATAAATGTAGACCATTAAAAGAAAAACATTTATTGCTGTAATCAAAGTGGCAGTAATTATTTCAACCTTGCCTTTCGTTCTCGGCAGTTTTTACTATATATCTTTAGGCAATTGTTTGATTACAGTAAAACCAAACATGTTAAGGCATTTCTTTTTTATAAAGTACACTATTTCTTGTACTTAAATCATGTTTACAGATAGTAAAGATACATTACTTAAGTATTACAGAATTAATTAATCAGTAACACTACACGGTACCACTGTATATTACAATAAAACCGGTTAATACGAGATCACTGGGTACGAAAACAAATTCTGTTTCAGACAGGTTTTACTAGGTGTAATTGTGTAATATTTCGTATTTCGAAAATTTTATGTTATTAAACATAAAATTTTCCGTTTAAGGCAGGATTATGTTATACATAGATTCCATTCTTACAGGTTTTATTGTAATTAATTAGTGATCATAGTATTGCATCATTAATGAGCTATAGGTGCAATAATTGTACATATGTATAATATTACTGATTAAATGCAGATTTTAATTTTAACAATGAAACCCTTTAAGACGGAATGGCAAGGGACAATATAATAATTTTGAATTAGAAATTTTCCAAGGAACTTTGGATTTCTTTTTAAGTCAAGATTCCACTTAATGTTACAGGTATTACTAAGTATAAATAGGTAAATTGAGACTCTGCATAGTAATATACAAAATAAATATGCTTTTTGCAAGTTCCATAGCAATAAAAGTGCCCTTTTTTTTCGGGTGCCAATTTTTCAATTCCCATCACCTAGGAGAAATAATTACATCTAAAATTTTCTGATAACAGGAATTATTTTCCATACCTAATATATTTCCCTATACAAAATGAGAAAAATACAATCAATTTCAAATGTTTGTGAAGAATATTACCCCCCCCCCCTTATCCCCCTCACTTTATCCCCAATAAAACCTCCAGCATCCATCGGCCATAAAGAGAGAAAAATGATTTAAAATTTACAACAATAAAATCGCAACCTCGCGGGACACAAGTTGAATAGTCTTGGACTAGATGGAAACTAAGCACTATTTTTAATATTTTCGGAATATATTCATGTATTTTTCCTTATATTTAGTATAGTAAGATTCAGTATTATATTTTCTAATTCTTTGGAGAAATTGAAAAAGAATATCTGTAAAAGAAACAAGAGCTAAAAATCATGCGTCTAGCATAAATTAAGATTTTCCAATACATTCAGAATATTGAAACAAAACTTTGCAGCTTATTACGGAGAAAGATGATATCTAAATAAATAAATTAGAAAACGCATCTAATTTTTTGTACAGCCCTGTATATGCTCTATAACTTTACTACGTGGTATGGAAAAATTTAGTTCAGCATGGAAATTTTCATTCAGCAATTTTTGTCAATAAACGGGAATGTATTTGAGATAGTGCAGCCCTGTATATGATCTATAAAATTTACAAACTCCATATAGTACGATAAAAAAAATAATAAAAACGTGTACCACAACCGATAACGAACTTCTAGCAATTATTGTTCATAAGCCAAATTTGTTTGTGTGTCCTTGAAAATTAAATATAAATTCTTTGCACACCATATTCTACATCAATCGCCTTGTAGTGTACAACACCTCAGTGATGTATATAAATTTCAACATGCTTAAAAGAGTGTAATATTTAATCATTAAACTACACAACACACGATTTTTTCCATTCACAGTAATGTGACGGCATTCTTTTGAGTGTCCCTGTAAACGAATCATACATGCTACACACATCATTTTCAATACTAAACATGCCAAAGTAAACACAAATAACATATATCAATTCCATGGCAATTAGACTATATTTACGCAAGCACGGAATGGCGGATAGGAGGAAAGATAGACATACCGAATTCAAAAACGCTTTTTTTTCTTTCAGTTTTTCTTTTTTTTCATTTTTCGGCAAATAAATTATATGAGAATTACAAGCGTTTTCCTGTTATAATCTTTATCGAGCTTCCGTGTGTAGAATTTTTTTTTTCAAAACGCCAACTTTAACAGCATTTTCTAAAAGACTTCCTACGTTTATCGAAAAATGAAAAAAAAAAAATGTTCGACTTTATAGTTTCTGAATAAGAGCTCCTGCCAATTCCGTGTGTTTATGAACAAAACTGAATTCAGGAATGTGTCAGAAAAAGTCAATTTCGAAGATTATGCAATTTTTGTCCGGCGCATTTGCCCAGAGACCCCAAAATTTAGTGTCTCAAACTTTGAAGCAATTGCAATAAGTTGGATTTATATGATGTAACTATTATCAGTCGGGATGAGAACGAAAGTAATCAACATTTATTGTCAAATATTTTTGCGATCTCTAAGTAATTTATAATTAAAAATAAATATTTAAATACATTAAAATAAATTTCAAATATACAGTATTAGTGTACTTTAATGCATTAAAATAAAAGTTTTCTTACTTTAATTCTCATGGTAACGAAATGAATATTTCGATCATCAAAATCTAGTTTAACTTTTTTTTCCAGTTTCAATACATTCATTTCATTATGATTGTTTTAATCATACTTATCATATAGTATTAGCATTAAATCTGATCATATAGTATTAGTCCATGTGAGATAGGATTATAAAAAAATGGATTACCATGATTTAATTTGTCATTTAACCAACATGATTGTGCTAAGTAAAGTATTACTAAAAATAACAATAAATTTAAAATAGATAATGCTTTCGTTTCCATTATTGTCAGAATCTTTGTGATAGATAGTGATTCTTCCCTGTTTTTAACCCCTTGAGGGGCAAGCAATTACGTTTGTGAAATGCTGAATTCCCACCGGAATCTTTGAAAAATTCTATTTCAAAATAAGTAAAGGCAATTTTACGGCTTTTTTCTACCAAAGTTAGAAAAGTAAAATTTAATAAAAATTTTCTGGTGTAAAACTTCATTAATCGTTGGTGATATATAATATATACCGGTGCCCCTCAAGGGTTTAAAGACATATATTTACACTAAATCATATCTACTATTTTAATTGCATCCATTCTATTGATATTTTTCAATAATTCGATACTTGTACTGTTCATTGGTACCTTTTTAAACAATATGCAGTTACACTTTATCAAGAATATTTTAGTCTAATTGTGAGCTTGGGGAGCAATCGCGACAAAATCTATTACTGCTCTTCCACCTGACTTCGCATATATTACTTGTATTGCCATGAAATCGATATATGATATGGAGGCCTCTTCACTATTGGAAATAGTGAGTGTGGCATTTATTGTTGGTTTACATGGATGTATAAAATAATTCGAATTGTGGTCTAAGTTGATATCTGCTTGTAGTACTTTTTTTTTTATAGAATATTATTTCAACCATAATAATTGATACACATTACTAATGTGCACTGCAGTTTGTTTCCCACAAATAATAATAATAATGCGCGTAGTGTTTACGGATCATTAACAGAAGAATTCCGAGACAACCGAAGGACAGTGCACAAAAAAATGACGGTTGAAAAAGGATCACTTTTCTGCATATTTAAAATATTTATGAGGAAAGGGTAGATTGCTGAAATTAAAATTTTAATATCTATAAATAGCCCCAGGGGTAGGGGAGCAAAAAAAGGTCCAATTCGGAAATAATTAGGGGAAAGCTGGAAATTGTTTTAATCCCTTCAGTTTATGTCTAGAATGAATATGCTACGTTTTCCCTCTGGTACTAGATGAGCGTTAAGAATTATGCATAGATTTATAGTGAAAAAACACCTTTTTTAAGATACCATAACGCTGTCTCGAAATCATTAACTCTTTCAAAAACATTGTCAATACAAATGTTGTAGCGCTTAAAATTCTGAATAAAAGGAGTACCTACACTCAATGCTTATGTTGAATATTAAGGTCACAATTCTACTTCAAAGTTGTAGACCCATCATCAGGAGGATGACCTCAGAATTAATTAGGGGAAAACTGAAAATCATTTTAATTCCTTCAGCTTAGGTCTAAAATGAATATTCTATGTTTTCCCCCTCGTACTAAGCGAGCGTTGGGAAATATGTACATATTTACATTCGAAAAACACGTTTTTCCTGAATTCTTTTAACAATATCTCAAAATAGCTAATTCTATCAAAAACATTGTCAATACAAATGTTGTAGAGCTTAAAATTCTGAATAAAATGAGCACCTACATTGGTATTTTTGTTCAAAATTAAGGTCGCAATTCGAATTTCAAAATTCTGCCTTAATCGCTGATCAAGAGCTTGAAGTCCGGAGAGACCAAGTTACTTAAGAATATCTCAAAACAGCTAAGTCTATCAAAAAAATTGTCAGTACAAATGTTGTAAAGTATAACATTCTGAATAAAATGAGCACCCACATTAATATTTTTGTTCAAAATTAAGGTCGCAATTCTATTTCAAAATTTTGCCGTAATCATTAATCTAGAGCTTCAAGCTAGGAGAAACCAGATTACCTTAACAATATCTCAAAACAGCTAACTATATCAAAATATTGCCAATACAGATGTTGTAGAGCTTAAAATTCTGAATAAAATGAATACTCACATTAATATTTTTGTTCAAAATTAATGTCGCAATTTCACATATTGTTAAAAATATTAAAGAAAAACGTGTTTTTCGAATGTAAATGTGTTCCTTTTTTCTAACGTGCACTTAGTACGAGGGGGAAAACATAGAATATTAATTTTAGACCTAATCTGAAGGGATTAAAATGATTTCCAGTTTTCCCCTAATTAATTCTGAGGTCATCTCCCTGATGATGGGTCTAAAACTTTGAAGTAGAATTGTGACCTTAATATTCAACATAAGCATTGAGTGTAGGTACTCCTTTTATTCAGAATTTTAAGCGCTACAACATTTGTATTGACAATGTTTTTGAAAGAGTTAATGATTTCGAGACAGCGTTATGGTATCTTAAAAAAGGTGTTTTTTCACTATAAATCTATGCATAATTCTTAACGCTCATCTAGTACCAGAGGGAAAACGTAGCATATTCATTCTAGACATAAACTGAAGGGATTAAAACAATTTCCAGCTTTCCCCTAATTATTTCCGAATTGGACCTTTTTTTGCTCCCCTACCCCTGGGGCTATTTATAGATATTAAAATTTTAATTTCAGCAATCTACCCTTTCCTCATAAATATTTTAAATATGCAGAAAAGTGATCCTTTTTCAACCGTCATTTTTTTGTGCACTGTCCTTCGGTTGTCTCGGAATTCTTCTGTTAATGATCCGTAAACACTACGCGCATTATTATTATTATTTGTGGGAAACAAACTGCAGTGCACATTAGTAATGTGTATCAATTATTATGATTGAAATAATATTCTATAAAAAAAAAAGTACTACAAGCAGATATCAACTTAGACCACAATTCGAATTATTTTATACATCCATGTAAACCAACAATAAATGCCACACTCACTATTTCCAATAGTGAAGAGGCCTCCATATCATATATCGATTTCATGGCAATACAAGTAATATATGCGAAGTCAGGTGGAAGAGCAGTAATAGATTTTGTCGCGATTGCTCGCAATTTCACATATTGTTAAAAATATTAAAGAAAAACGTGTTTTTCGAATGTAAATGTGTTCCTTTTTTCTAACGTGCACTTAGTACGAGGGGGAAAACATAGAATATTAATTTTAGACCTAATCTGAAGGGATTAAAATGATTTCCAGTTTTCCCCTAATTAATTCTGAGGTCATCTCCCTGATGATGGGTCTAAAACTTTGAAGTAGAATTGTGACCTTAATATTCAACATAAGTATTGAGTGTAGATACTCATTTTATTCAGAATTTTAAGCTCCACAACATTTGTATTTACAATGTTTTTGAAAGAGTTAATGATTTCGATATAGTGTTATGGTATTTAAAAAAAAAAAAAAAAGTGTTTTTTCACTATAAATCTATGCATAATTCTTAACGCTCATCTAGTACGAGGGAGAAAACGTAGCATATTCATTCTAGACCTATACTGAAGGGATTAAAACAATTTCCAGCTTTCCCCTAATTATTTCCGAATTCAAATCCCTAACCACTGGGCTAAAAGAAAACTGTCTTATTTTGAAATTTGCTTTTAGCACTCGAGTTCAAAATTTAATAAAACATCATTTTCATTATATCTTCCTTAATTTTTCAAATGGTGAAGAAAAAAAAAGTTTTTACTTTCCAGTCTTTTTGCGTGTGTGTGTAAAAATTAGAGAAAAATTAAATGATTAAGAGGAAGAACGATAATAGTCAAATTGTGTGAAATTTGGTATGACACTTTTATTTAATAGCTTGAACAAAGTACTATCGTTTGTTAATCTTGAATAGAAGAATAAGATGAAAATCGTCCTTTGACAATGCAGTTAAAGATAGGTCAATGCATAGCCGAAGATCCTATATCCACAAATGTAAATTGAAATAACTCTGAATAACTGGTCCCTGACTATCATAATTTTTTCCTTCGACTCACATACCCCATTTTTATAATATGTCTGTTAAATTGTATTAAGAGAAACTTAATAAAACTAATTTCTAAATTATTTAGATTTTACCATTTTTCTTAATAGAATGTGTATTAAAGTTTTCCATTTCTTTAAAAACTGTTATTCTATATAGATTTTTCATCAGAAAATATTTTAGAAATTCTTTGAAAAATAGGGTCATCCTGAACCGGACCCGCAAGAGCCAAAACCTAACCCGAGCCCGAAATAATGGATGTCAACCCGATTTGCAGAAAAATTGTAGAAGTTAATCCGACCCCTGACAAATATATATATATATATATATATATATATTTAGCGTCGACCCGACCCGAACTGCTGATATCGCAGTTTCAGGTAAAACGGGTTTCCAGACTCGATGCAGGACTCTACACCATATTTAATAAATTTAGATCCTAAATGTTATTTCAAATTATTTTCGAGAAAATATTTTCATTTCTGCTGTGCTTTCCCTAAATTTTGTTTTCTTTGTCCAAACCTCAAAATTTTGACTCCCACTTATTGTTACCCCCCCCCCCCTCCACATAAACACACGTACACCCCGCTCTTAACCCTTCCTCCTCCTACATTACAAAAATCAAGATAATGAAAAACCTTCACTTTTGAAAATATTCCATTTGTTTATCATTGTTTTGACCCCTTTAAAATATCTGTATGTAAAGTTTTGTTTATTTTAATTCCATGTCCTTCCCCTTTCTCTTGAATCTATAGATTGTATTTTCTGTTTAATCCCCCCCCCCCTCTTGGGGCCTCCTAATGAATAGCTGGTGTCTCCAGCAAAAAATACTTTTTCAATACACAGCACCTATTTATTAGTGTGCTTTAGTGTAACGATATGTATAATTTTTTTTTTTTTTTACTATCAATAATAGGGAACAGATATGCGGGCTTAGCACGGGCTTTACTTAAAGCTTAGAATCGGTTTTTTATAACTGAACATATATGTAACTTTAATAACTAATAGATCTCAATTTTAGGTTCATTTAAGTATTTATAATATTTATTATTTTTACCATTGAATTTTTTACTATTGACATTTTTATCGTTGACCTTTTTACCTAAATTCGTTTGAAATTGAGTATCTACATTAAAATATACTGCAAACTATATTCCACGTAGACCATTATGTAACGGAATTGTTTTGTGCGACTCTGTAATTGAATAATAAATTGTTTGCATTTCAAATTCTACAGAAAGCATGTTTTAGTGTTGCACTTGAAACGATTTTTTCCCATTGACAGTAATGTAATGGAATGCTTTTAACTGTGTATTATACACACTTCATTTTCACTGGCGATCGAGCCATAGTAAATGTTAATAACACACAAAATTTCAGGGAAATCGAATTATATTTAAGCAAGATAGAGCACTGACAGACAAACGGTAGTCATAAACCCTTTTCAACTATGCTGGAAAATGTGAAATAAATAAATATAATAGAGGTTCCTCATAATTTAGAATTACAAATTGTCATTAGTGTGTGACTTAATCGGAAAAAGTGTTTCTTGATTTCACGATATCGGAGCTAACATGCGCATATAAAATATCACGAAGTTGATTTTTTTAAAGTAGACCATTAAAAGTGATTATTTAAAAGTATTCAGGTAGAATAACTAAATTACTAAATTCTTCTATAAGCGCGCTTGCGGAATGAAGCAGAATTTGATAATATACAGAAAAGGTGCAACAAAGTTTTTATTATTAAAAATAACCATAAGTTTAATAATAATTCTTAGGCTACAATAAAGACAACTCTTCGGCTATCAGTTTTTATTTTTCGTTGGGGAGGGGTGGGGGGGAGTTATTCTAAGATTTCTGTTGTGATGTCAGCAGAAAAGATTTTTTTTTTTTTTAATGATGTCTTACTTTATTTTTATATCAACAATCTTTTATGTTACATTGTGCAATATTCATGATTTAATAAATTATTGATTAATACTAATTTAAAAAGAACTAGTTTAAAACATAAACTTTTCATAATCCTTTTATTAAATAAGCGACAATGAAAAAAAATATGTAGCAAGCTACCGCTTTTTGGAATTTTACTGTTCCTATGAACTGTTTTCTTTAGAAATCATCTTTAGAAGGGAATGGGTGGGACTGTCAATCATAGTTTTCTCAAAGCTCAAAGAGTCACTTACAGATAGTATTTCGATGTCATTCACAGGTTGCAAGAGTTTGGACTAGATAACAATGGGAGATATTTACTCTCTTTCAAAACTTACTTCAAAGAAAACTCATAGAAACTTTTAAAGTATCATTGGAATTAATTACACTGGAATATTTGGTCAACACTGTTGTATTTAGTAGAATGATTAGGTAAAAAATATTAATAATTTTAGATATAAGTTCGGAGAAATGTAGTCTCATAAGTATTTTTCTGGCTACATCTCTGGTTCTTCTCTGTGAAACACAACTGTGAGAATAAATAAGATTTAGGGCTTTTTAATATGGCAGTTTTAATGTAAGAGTCGCTATATTGGGGCTCGTTATATAAAGAAAGCACAAATAGTACACAATGTTTTTAATTTACCACGCGGACACAGCCACTGATATAAATATAAGAATGGTTTTTGGATTACCTCCCCCCCTCAACTTTCAAAAGAAAAACAAATAGAACTTTTTTCATATTAAGCCAAGTATTTGCAATAATAATGCTAAAAATGGGACTATATACTGCTTATAAATATACTAATGCACGGTACAAGTATCAAGTTATTCAAAAATATAAGTACAAATATAATGAAAACCACAAATATAAATACAGTCAAACCTCGTTAAGATGACCACGCTTAACGTGAATTACTTTTAACATGAATTGTTTTCACAGTCGCCTATAAAAACGAATACAAAGATTTCATACTGATAATATGAATTGCTGTTAACATGAACAAAATATTGTTTCCCCTTGAGGTTCATGTTAACGAGGTTCGATTGTATGTGTAAAAATACACCTTTGGGGCTGTGCATATACAGTCGAACCCGGTTAAGACGCTCACGGTTAATACGCGATCCCGCTTAATACGCGGATTTTTTCCGATCCCTTGAACATCGCCTATAAGGCTAATGCAAAAATATCACGTTTAATACGCGAACGGTTATTACGCGATCCCGCTTAATACGCGATAAATTTTCGGTCCTTTAAGAGAAAAAAATCACGCTTAAGACGCGAATTCATTGGTCAAGATACAAATTCCATCTCTTTTCTCGAGTTTTGCAAATTTAGTGGATTTTTTTTTTTTTTTATTCAGAAAAAAGCACTGTTTCCGAATAATATTATTTACTTTATTTACAACAAATTAATTAAGTAGAAAATTACTAATCGGAAATAGTGGAAGATATTTCAAAAAAACAAAAACCTGCTAAATTAGAAAAACTGCAATACTTCTTTGATTCCGCCTCCTCACATTTTTTGTCTCTAGCTTCGTGCATGTTTTTACGGTAGTAGAGAGATTCAGGAGATGAATTCAGTCTACGCAGTTACGTCATAAAAATTATTATGGTTAGAGATGACCATGCATGTTGTTAGTGCGGTTTTAAACGTACGTTATATTAGTACTATGTTTTATAATACATATTATGGGCAACAAAAATGAATCTCGTAAAGATTAAACTCATACGACTGCGGTTGGATAATTTTTTTATGTTTTTCCTTTACTGTTTGCTATGCTTACAATATTTTATTACACAAAAATTAATAAGGATTGTCTTTCCTATATTAAAAAGATGGATAGATTATAATGGTACTCATTATTAGAAGTACTAAATATGATTTTAAAAACTGATAATTTTAAAAAGTGAAAAAAAAATTGAACATTCCTACCTTTGTTTTTAAAAAATTACTCTAGTAGAAAAATTATTGTTGTTGTTTAATTTTTGGTTGCAACGTATTAATCGAAAATAAAGCCACGTTGGGATGCATCTTTATTTACCATTATGATTTCAGTCGGTCCTATAAAAACAAACAATGAGTTAAAATGGAATACAATTAAATTTTAATTTAAATGTACGTAAAAGACACAATGATTGACCATTAATATATGAAAGCTCTAAATTTAGACTATTAGATATGTAAATAAGTTCAGTTCCTGCAACATTATACAAATCACGTTTAATACGCGAATTTTGTCCACTCCCTTGAAACGCGTCTTAACCGGGTTCCACTGTATAACGTTATCACTTTTTTGGCACTTTTGAACCCCCTCCCCCCCTTACGATATCATACGTTATCATCCCTCGAACCCCCCCCCCCCCGTAATGATATCGTTATCAATGTCTAAAAATTCTTTTCATTTTTGAAATTTTTTTCTTTTGCTTGGAGTGATATACAAATATGGTTACATTTATTTTTCGCATACTTCATTGATTCATATGAAGGGAACTCAATAAAATATAACTTTATATATGAAAAAACTTTTTATCAAATAACACTTAAAAAAAAATAGTTACTATTTAAAAGTATTTTATAATAGCTTTTTGTAACATAATACATTCAACAGTAATAATGTTTTCTTGCACTTGACCCTGCACGGAGAGGGGGGGGGGTGGAGACAGGGCTTTTTATCACCAAAACAGGTGAACAACATTCTTTCTCTCTTATTTATTAGTAAACACAGGTATCATTTGAAACATACTTCGCATATGGTTTCTCAAACAGCGAATTATATATGCATACACATATGACAGAAGAAACAGGAATTTTGGAATTAAATAATTTTATAATCATTTAATGATTTTAATAATAACTTGTACTTTCATAAAAATAGATAGCAGACTAAAAAAGATAACAATCTATTTTGATGTAAAGGCCAAGTTATAAATAAAAAGATAATTTGGTTGGATAAAAAATGATAACGATATCAAAAGACGAAACCCCCTCCGCCCTAGAGATATCTAACGATATCATTTGCCAGACTCCCCCTCCCCCCTAAAATGATAACGTTATAATGCACAGCCCCTTTATTTATTTTTTAATGCAAGTAAAAACAAGGAAGAGTAACTTTTGTTAAGATTATCTGTCTTTAATGCGTATGAATGCATTACCCATCTTAAAATTATTATTATTTTTTACTTTGCTTAATCATATTGGTGAGATGATAGGTTATATCTCCCAACCTGAGAAGTACTGTGTAAACATCATTTTATTGATTAAAATAATCCTTTCATGGCAAACCTCTTTGTATGTAAACTTCTATATAAACAAAAGGAAAATCGAGATAAGAACAGAAAAACACAAACAAACAGCAACAAAAAAAGTTATGATATGTTTGTACAGATTTTGAAATACAACCTTCACGGTAGAATTATCATTAACATTGTCTCATATGATTAAAGAAAGTTTTCTAATTGAAAAATAAAATTACTTTATTTTTGCTCTAAAATATTAAAAAAGCATTGCAGATTACTGCGAACATTTGGACTTAATAAACCCGTATATGATGTTTAATTGCTTGGAGTTTTTGATCTATTTCCAACAATTAATAGGCTACTTCACTCACGCGAAAGCACCCGCTCGCTAATGTTTATTCGGTGGAAGAAATTTTTTTAGATACCTCGATTTTATTTCCATTTTTTTAAAACGATTCTTTCGCATTGGCTACCTGAGATCGATCTATAGAAAGACCGTTTTTCTCTTTTTCGATTTTGTTTAAAGTTTTTTTCTTTTAATTTAGGATACTTTTACTTTCGGAACCGGTTTCAAAAGTAAAGGTATCCCCATTAAAAAACCCTGCAAATAAAATAGAAGAAGTAAAAAAGTCCTTTGTACAGACCGACCTCAGCTACTCAAATCAAAGAAAATCGTTTAAAAATACTGAAATGCAAGCAAGCTTTCTTTAAAAAATTCTTCCTTAGGAATAATATTAGTCAATGTGTGTTTTCGTCAGTGAAGTACACTCACGATTAACTTTTGAACGAAGCGATCAACTGAATGTTTCTAAAAAAGAGCAATATGGGGATATTTATTTTTTAGATCATATGAATTCTGCAACATATATTTAAGTCCCCTATAAATATTGAAGAGTATTTAAATTTAGTTAATCAATTTTATTGGGTTCAGTGAAAATACTGATAAAGATACCCTGTTAGAACGCCAAAGGAAAATGGTCAAGAGTGTTGTACATGCACGTGAATTAATTCAGCACAAACTTTATTTCTTTTTAGATGAAACTTTTACATGATTCTTTTTTTATTTCTTTTTACAAGGCTGGGAATGTCAAATAATGTCTGTGAATAAATAAAAGTACTATTTCTCTTCTTATCTTCTACATTTATACATCCAAGTATTTCTTTTTGGTTTATAGTCAAATGAACAATATCTGAAATTTATTTCTCCTGTTTAATAGTCAAAATTGTGAATCCCTGTTCGTTTTTTTCTTTATCGCACTTTCATATATATGACATTGTACACTCTTTATATATTTATTAAAAAATCCAGAATTCTTATTATTGATAAGAAAATAATTTAATTTCATTATTTAATTAGATAATTCTAAAAAGTTAAACGAAGGATTCATCTATATATAATAATTATTTTATTATGTACTCTGAATCAATGAACAGTCTTTAATCTACCTATAATGAAATTGAAAACCTATCTACATCGATGCTTTTTCTGGTCCCTTCAGCGTCATTATAGACAGGTTTCACGGTACTAGTTTTAAAATTATGCTAGAATTTGAATAAAATCTGAGCAACAATAATAAATAAAAATATTATTTTTGAAGTGTAATGTTAAAGTGGATGTTTGAGATTTTTATTATTATTACACAACAAAAGTGCTGTAAGTAAAGGACAGTTTAGTTATTTAGTATTATAGTTAAATGAAAAAAAAGTCATACATTTAGAAATAAAAAGGGAAGAAAAGAACGTGTATATTCATTAAAAGAGCAAAAGAAATAAATATTACATAATAAATAATGAACATGCAAAATAAATAAATATTATATGGCGAATGATTTGAAATAATAATAATTAGAATAATGAATTAGAATCTTATGGACAGAAATAATAAAATAAAATAAGTAAACGATGATATTCTATAAAGTTGCCTAGTATATGTTTCGAAATACAATGCCATTCTTAAGCATTTACAGAAAACGAAGTTCTCTAAAGGCATTCGACTTAAAATACGGTAATCCAGTTGACAAATAGTCTGCCTAACGCCTATTGTGTGTGTGGAAAGAGGGGGTGATTGATAAACGCCTTCTTTAACTCCCAGTCTCGAGAAGTGGGGGGAAGCACAAACGCGCAAACGCGCTCATAACCATTTACAACTAGAATATTTTGACCGCCTATAAGCGCTTATGACCATCTACAAGTACAAAAGTCTAACCGCCTATATGCGGTTATGACCACTTTCAAGTACCAAAGTGCAACCGCGTATCTGCGTGCATGACCACGAAAGGGTTAACTTTTAGTACGTTATCAAAGATTCCTTTTATTAATTTTAACAATTCTTTATTACCGTTTTCCAAATATAATCCAAAGCCACATATTATAGCTCTAAATGCTACAAGAACATTATGAAATTTCGGGACCATGACGAGATAAGGAAAGCTAGTGCTATTTTGCTTTATCTTTGTTTTTTTATAACACGCTTTTACTCTATTTCCAATAAATTGTATGCTTGATTTTAAAGTTTCATAATTTCTTCCATTATTATAAGCCTCCTTAAATATTTTGCCATATAATGATTTACAAATAATAGAATAGTTTGTGTAAGCTTTCTATATACAGGGTGTCCGGTCTCAACGGTGTCCAATGGCTAGTTCCTAAACCGTTAGACATAGACATATAGTTCAAATTGCAAACATGTTTTAAATGAGGTAAAGAAGTATTTTTAAAGCGATTTCGGTCAAGCAAAACATTTATCAAAAAATTACGAAATTTAAATTTTTATACGGTCCCCAGGTCCTATAAGTGATATTTAGTAAAAGTATCCTATTGCACTGACAAGTAAGACAAAAAAGTCCCATTCCTCTGCGATTAAAACTGACCGAGTAATAGATGTTTAAAGTTGGAGTATCTTTTTTGCTGCAAAATAGGGGTCAGTCACAAATTTACTACAAATAAAAATAATCGTCAGATATAAATTTAACATTAAACATTGAGAGTAAATTAACATTACAAATATATTTTGAGATTTTTGTTCATTCTGTCATATTAAAACAAAATATACAACTTGTACTAAAAATATAAAAATAACAGAAATTTTGTTAAATGATTATAAAAGCAACAGTCACAACTCTTTAGAAAATGATACATAGTTGGATTACCTAATCTAAAACTTAATTAATAAAAATTAAGGTTATCTTAAAACGTGCTCGAAGTGACGTCCCTTCGGCTACAATGCAGAAATGTACATGTGAAATAAATTCTTCTTCTACTTTTTTCAACATTGTAGGTGTTACAGATCTGCACGCCATAGCAATACGATTCCACAAATCTGCTCAACTAGTGGATTCTCTTTCATATACCTTATTTTTCAGAAAACCCCAAAGAAAAAAATCTAAAAGATTCAAATCCGGCAACCTGGGAGGCCACTTAATACGACCTCCATATCCGATAATATTATTTCCAAAACTACTGCTTTGATTTTGGTCTCTAAAATATTTTTTTCAAACAAGTTTTTATAAAGAACTAAAAAGTTGAATTTGAAAACAGCATAATATCATCAAATTGTATAATAAACATTCCCTGCTCATACATCGTAATGTATCTGACTTCTTTTGTGCGGCACTGTATAAAAAATATAAACGCAACGCACTTTCATTTGGAAAAATTACATTATGAATCTCTATGCCTTACATAAATGTTACTGATTTTTATTTTAAAATTTTTGTTTGTAGGCAATAATGTATACAAAATTTTTGGAGTGGTCCTGTAAAATAAATATAAATGGTGCGTACCTAAAATCATATTAATATTACGTTGTCATTGGATTTACATAATTATGCAAAATTTAAAATCTTGATCGGATATTTGGAAGAGAGTTAAAATTGGAATACAAATTTTGAATTAGGAAGACATACATACGAACGTCGTAAGTTAAAAGCTTATCAAAGTAATACAACTTTTTTTAAATAAAATCATCAAAAGAAACACACTCATTTCCTTACCAATAAAACAAAACAAAAAAAAAATGTCAAATTTCAATTGAGGACATCAGTTTCGAAACTCGTCTTATCCGAAATTTAAAAAATCGTGTTTCTCTATCAATCTATTCTATTGGTATAATTGTAGCAATCAAACACTACAATCTCCAAATTTTCAATGAATACCAATGGGCGCATTTAAAGGTTTTATGCGATATCCCAAAATTTGATTTTCTCAATAAGGCGAGTTTTGAAACTCACTTCTTCAATTATTTTAACCAATCTGAAAGTTAATTATTAAAAATTAACACTACCGTAATATTTATAGGGGGCAGCACCTTCAGTTAAATCGCTTTAAAAATACTTCTTTACATTATTTAAAACCTTTTTGTAATTGGAACTATATGTCTTTGACAACCGGTTTAGGAATTAGCCATTGAACATCGTTTGGAGTGGACGCCCTTTATAATACTTTAAGCACTTCGTGTACGACCCCTGAAAGCTTGGTCCTATTCATCTGTTTTCGGTTACAGAAAAGTGGTTTAAGTCATAAAATTGATAATGTCATAACTCGGTCAATTTTAGTGTTAGTGAATGGGGCTTTTTTGCGGTACTTGTTAGAGAAATAGGAAAAGTTTACTAAATACCACTTATAGGACCGGGGGACAGTATAAAAATTTAAATTTCGTAATTTTTAAATAAATGCTTTTTTTGACCTAAATCGCTTTAAAAATACTTCTTTACCTCATTTAAAACATTTTTTCTAATTGGAACTATATGTCTATGATTAACGGTTTAGGAATTAGCCATTGGACACCGTTGAGACCGGACATCCTGTATACATTATTATATAGTTATCCTGAAATTATTTTATAGATTCTTTCAATTCGTTATAATATTTCCTTGAAACCCGTTCAGAGTTAATGTCAAAATTTCTACAAAAATCTTTTAAAATACAATGTTTCCATTATTCGAAAACACTAGCAGGCAAATTCTATAAATATAACCAAATTTTTACTCAAGTGGTTTCTTGCTATATTTTTTGTTAATGCTCTTTTAATTCTGTACCTCCTTCCATATTTCATTACATCTCTCGATGTTTTACTATGCAATATATCCAAATTACCATTTAATATATGACCACAGGTCGGATCTCTATATTCATTAGATTTTTCTTCTTGAAAATAGCAAACACTATTATCAATGTTATTTTTTAAATCTCTGGCATAATCGTTATAGTTATAAGTGATTCTGCCTATTGGTTTGTCATAATTAACAGCCTTAGTAATCGCTATGCTTTTATCTGGCAGAAGTTCCTTATGTCCATTTAAAAATTTATTTATCTTAACTCCTTTTAGATGTAACCCCGTGTGGTCTAATACGCAGCATATTTTATTATTATCAGCAAATTTTTGGTACATACTCTTAACATAACTGTCCAAATTTTGCTTTCTTATTCTAAATCTTAAGAGATCTAGAGCCATGTCAATATTATTATTACCCAATTTTTTGTGGAAATTCCCCTAAAGTTATGGTATCATTTTCTTTTTTACATTGAATATAATGTTTTGAATTATTAATTCGTCATCGTTTGAGTTATAATTTTCGATAACTTTTTCAACATCCTTGCAACATTTTAATTTCTTTAAATCAATATTTTTTGTCTGTGATTTTTATTCCTGTCGTAATGAATTATGTGTTTTGTTCTTTCATAGATTAAGACATCCAATAATTTTTCTCTGAAATTACTGGTTACATTACTTTGATATAATTTTACATTTAATCCATATGAGTAAACCGTGCCATATTTTGCCATCATCTTTCTTTCATAAATTAATCTTTCAATTTTATTAGGAACAATTTTCAAAATTTGAAATTTCAATATTATCAATCGCGTACTTTTCAAAATGTGAAATCTCAATATCTTGCTCCTCCTTATCATTTTATTGTTTTCTTAGGTCTATATGTATATGTCTTATGTATATGTATATAGATAAATATATAGGTTATCCCAAAAAGCCTGAAACAAGCTTTTTGTTTTACCTATTCGAGATACTTAGACACAATAAATTTCAAAAGTCTTCAAAACAAGATAGGAATTAAGATTATAGGTATGAAATTGTTCTGCTAATAATTTTCAATACATTTAAAAAATTTTATACAGTAATTGAGTTTTATAAGTTACATTTAGAAATTTTCGTCCATGCACTGACAAGTGCAAAAGGATACATTCCATTCTTCTACAACTAAAATGCACCTAGTTATGATACTTTAAACTGTAGGAAATTTTTGAGCTTTTAGACACTAGAAAATCGTTTGTTCTTTTCACCTTAAAAAAAAAAAAAATTCTCTTTTTAATCTCCTAAAAATATCCCATAAAGGCTGAATACGCGTTTATTGTATTCTATTTAATAAAATTATACGATAAGTATTAAGTTGTTTAAACCAAGTAATACGTATAATAAAGCACACCTGAAAATATTTTAAGATACTCTTTTTGTTATCGGATGACGTTATGCACGAGCAAAGCGTATTACGAATCGAAGCGCTGTAAATAAGCATCTAATAAATATTACTACAAATACTGTTGCTTAAAATTAATAAAGTGTAGTCCGACCACTAAGTGAACAGCCCTCAGTGAATGAACAATTGATATATATTTTATATAGAATAAGGTTTGAAAATCTCTCCACTAGATGGGGTTACAACATTGCCTTAATTCCATTCAATAGGAAGCTATCGTATTCATATTTGGTTACTGAAGTTACATTACTTTACTTTGAGAACTGGATGTATATTTCACGTCTGAGAAACATTATTTTTATGCTGAAATAATACGCTAAGTGCTATGTCATTTCATATGTTTAATAAGAATTTACTGTTTTTATTTTTTATTGAACATACATTAAGTATATACAACCTGTGGCCAGAAAGTTCGGTGAATGAATTTTTATTTCAAATACTGTATTGTACAGCATCAAATACAGTTTACTGTTCTTCACAATAACCTCCATGGATGGTAATGCACTGTTTGGAACGAGTATATAAGTCCTGGTAACTCCTGTAAAACAGCTCTTTCGGAATGGCTTTCAGCTCGACCGTCACGTTGCGTTGAATGTCGGTTATGTCCGTAAATCTCTTTCCCGTCAGGGCTGACTTGAATCTGGAGAAGAGAAAGAAGTCTACATGTGCCAAATCAGGTGAATAAGGGGTGATCAAGTGTCCCAACTCCATTCGCGGCCGGAATCTGCCATACAACCAAGACGGTGTGTGGCCGGGCATTATCGTGGAGAAGAGTCCAGGAGCCTTGCGTGGCGTACTCAGGGCGAACGCGACGGATCCATTGCAGTAAACGCTTCAGAATATCGGCGTAGGCAACAGCATTCAATGTGGTACTCTCAGGGAAGAATTCTTTGTGAATGAGACCCTTAGAGTCGAAGAATAAGAAAAGTATTGTCTTGGTTTTTTTAGGCGACGATAGACTCCGTCGTGACAGCCGAGCTCTAAGCCATTCCGAAAGAATTGTTTGACAGGAGTTTCCAGGACTTATATGCTCGTTCCTAACAGTGCATAACCATCCATGGAGATTATTTTGAAGGACAGTAAATTGTATTTGATGCTGTACAATACTGTATTTGAAATAAAAATTCATTCACCAAACTTTCTGGGCACAGGTTGTATATTATAGCCATATTTCTAATCGTTTTAACCATTGTAGAAAAAGTACAATTTGAGAATAGGAATGAACAGCTGTTCATTCCCTAGAAGGAATATATTAGGCTACTTTTCCTAGTGAATGAATTGTTTTGGGCTTTATGTTTTTGTGACTTTTTTATACCTGTATTTTAAGTGATTTTCAGCAATAGTAACAAATGAAAAGTTAACAGATATAAAAACTTAACAAAGGAACATATAAACACACATTGTTAAAGGTAATAATTATTGATGACTTTCAAATCTTACTTTTTCTATGTTTTTGGATGATCGATAGAAATATTCTTACTGATAAACAAGAAGATTCCTCAAAAAGGAAATATGGAAGGTTCAAGTACTCTACAGAGGACCTTGAAAACGCTGTATAAGCTATAAAGGCCAGATCAGCTCAGTTAGAAGAAGGCATCTCTTCATCTTAACATTACAAAATGAACGATGTCTATGAAACTGCGAGGGAAACGAATTGAAAGTAAGCGTGTTGCCCTTTGCGTATTGCCTGTGTTGCCCTTTGAAGAAGAAAAACTCCTTGGACATTGGATAGTTGGAAAGGGAAAATTGTATTTATAATGCATGAGGATGGATTAAAAGGTGATGTTTACAATGTCATGAAACAGACGGGGAAGAAAAATCCATTTATAGACAAACATCCAGGTGAGAAATGGATGATTCTTTTTTTTAAAAATAGCATCCAAGTTTGGAAATATGAAGTAAGCACCATGCCAATATCTGGACCACAGGTCCACATGTGGTGGAATTGGAAGTGGCCTGCAGTAAAGTATAAGATTTGTTATTTTAAGGATCATATGAAATGCGTAATAAAAACACTTGAACTTATTTCTGCAACATCTCCCGTTCATCTGGAGTTATTACTGAAATGGAAAAGTACAGGGCCAATAAGTTAAGGAAATAGAATTAGTGTTTTTTTTTTATTCTGTAATTTACGATTAATTTCAAAATTTAAAAGTTACTTTTCAAGCTAATTAATTAGCGTTCTGGGTTTTAAAAAACCGTAATTCAGTAAAAAACATGTCATAAGTTATTTGTACAAGTAGTAAAATAAATAAAGAACTGTGAAATTTGAGTATATTAAAATTTCAGCCTGTTCATTCACTGGAAAATTTTGCGTTCATGCACTGGTAACAACTGTTCAATTAATTGGTTTTTGTGTCTGTTTCTATTAAGACACACCTAGTATCCCAAACAAATAAAATACACAAGGTGAGACCCAAAAGTAAGGTGACTCACTTTTTCTTTCGAAAATGAGAACAGCCCGACACATGCGCATTACGGTCTTCGGTATGTTACGTTAAAGTTCAGGGTCATTTGCAAAGTTTCTTGGTTAGTGCTTGTTCGTGCAGCCTCTTAAACATAACAGGTGCTAGTGCATTGCGTAATGGAGCGGAAAACGAATATCAAATTCTGTTTTAAAATGGGTAAAACTGTTACGGAAACCTTGGAAATGCTTCGAAGTGTGTATCTCGAAGAAATTTTATCTCTCAAGAGAGTATTTCAGTGGTTCAAGCGTTTCTGTGAAGGTCGTGAAAGCGTGGAGGATGAGCATCGTAGTGGAAGATCGGGGACGAGCAGAACCACGGCAAATGTTGTAAGAGTTAGGAAGTTATTGCTGCAAGATCGCCGTATGTCCGTCCAAATAATGGCGAACGAATTGAACCTTTCCTCGTGAAATCGACCGAACAATATTGACGAAGGATTTGGGTAAACGGAAACTTTATTCGACGTTTGTACCCCATTATTTACGCGATGAACAAAAACAGCAGCGAATGGACTCCTTATTCCCCTGATCTTGCGCCAGCAGACTTTTCCTCCTTCCACGACTGAAACTGGCACTGAAGCGACACCAATTTTCAGACACCTCAGGCATTCAATCTGCTGTTACCAAGGAACTTAAAACAGTCTCAAAGGAGGACTTTTTCAAAACTTTCCAGAACTTGTATGATCGTTGTCAAAAGTGCATTGTAGACGGCGGGAAATACTTTGAACAACAGTGAGGTATTTATCTGCAAATATATAATACAGTGATTATTATGACGTCAGTTACCTTTCTTTTCGGTCTCACCTTGTAAAATTCCATTTGTTATTTTTTTTATTATATGTAAACTATCAAATGTATTTGCACTGTCAAACACCAATAAGTACTGCTTATTATAATATAATGAATAATTTTCTTTTAGAATGTGCTTAGGTGTTCATTTACTGGTCGGACTTTCCTATGACCTTTACTCATATTAAATCAACGAACGGTTTAATTATAAATTACACAAGCCTTACTTTGCCTTTGATTTTCCGCATCCTTTTTTAATCAAAAGGCAACACCACTTACTGTTATGGATATGGTCTTAATAGCAACACAATTTTTAAAAATTAATAGAGATTAAATGTACTAAGTATGATTACAGCGGAGTAATTTTTTTCTGATTCTTGATTGAATTCCTAGAAAACATTTTTTATCTGTGAATTATTTCCGCTAGTCTGAAAAAGAGGGAGAAATTCCGTTCATTCCTAGCCTGCATGTGTATTGGCTCTATTAATACTAAAATCCGAATTCATTTAAAAAGGAAAACCCAAAAATCATATAAATTAAGATTTCTAATTTAATAATATAAATAAAAACTAAACCTGCAACAAAGGAAAGAAACGTTTTCAAATTAAAAAATAAATAACGATTAATTTTCTCATTCATTTAAAAGTATTCAATATTTATTTTTTAAGGTTATAAAAACATTGGCATTTAAAATATATTTTAAAGGGGCACATTTAAAAGAGATATTTTAATTTAAAGGTTAAATGACAAAAAATCTATTTTACTCAAAAATGAAAAAAATTCTCGCATCAAAATATAATATTTATATTTTACATATAGCAATTTACATAAAAATATAATTCATATTTTTGTCCTAGTTAATACTAAAGTATTAAATTTTGAAAAAAATCCTCGTATCAAAATATAATATTTATATTTTACATATAGCAATCTACATAAAAATATAATTCATATTTTTGTCCTATTTTAATACTAAAGTATTAAAACCCCAGCCATAATCTCATTAAAGGCGAATTCTTCGCAATCTACATAAAAATATAATTCATATTTTTGTCCTATTTTAATACTGAAGTATTAAAACCCCAGCCATAATCTCATTAAAGACGAATTCTTCGCAATCTACATAAAAATATAATTCATATTTTTGTCCTATTTAATACTAAAGTATTAAATTATGAAAAACATTCTCGCATCAAAATATAATATTTATATTTTACATATAGCAGTCTACATAATAATATAATTCATATTTTTGTCCTATTTTAATACTAAAGTATTAAAACCCCAGCCATACTCTCATTAAAGACGAATTCTTCGCAAAATTAACTTTAAATTCAAGGGTTTTTAAAGAAATTAATTAAACCATACAAATCTGAAGCAAGCATATTTACTTCAAACAGTTTCACAACTGTACAACGGTAGCTGATTGATAAAGTACTGTTCTCGTAACACCAAAGTAATTGGTTCAGTCTCAAGGTCGGCAACTTTTATTTTATCCCCAATTTCTTTAACTGATCTACATATTTTACATTCTGTAACAGAGAAAAGAAGAAACGGAAAATCGTTCTATTAACGGAAAAAATACAGGCAGCACTGCTACCAGGAAACTTTCCGTGAATTGAAGGAAGTATTTCTGAGAGTGTATATGCAGTATCAGTCTGCAATTTTGTTAGGATGCAGTTGAAGGTACATGGTATGTGATAAAATAAAAATCTATAAATTGAACTTTTTATGAACTTTCGATATTGGCAGGGTGCTTAGTACTCTTAATTTTGAGGAAAGCATAATAACATGCTAAAAATTGTTTGTGTTAATTAGCATTCTGTAGCTATGTGGTAAAATTAAATAGTTAAACTGATTGAGAATTTATTTATAGTCTGAAAGTTAAAAGGATGACATCTAGAGTAGAAGGCAATCAACATTTTCTTTAGCCAGAAGAACATAATAATAATAATAATAATAATAATAATAATAATAATAATAATAATAATAATAATAATAATAATAATAATAACCATGCTGTCGTTAAATATTTTATGTGATTAAATGATTACTCATCAATAGTTATTGGAAAATAAAATGATGTCATTTTCATGGTTATAAAACTTCCAGTTAACGGACATAAACTTACGCTTTAAATTACCTAAATACTGAAAACACAATTTCTTCCATGCAAGCGATATTATTTTACAGAATTATATTTTTCAAAAATTGAACACAGTCTTTGTATTCAAATATAGTTGGTTAAAGGCGGTAATTGCATATTTTGCAATTACCGCGAAAAGTAATACCTGGACCTTGAAACTATTTTTCTTTTTTTAAATATTATTTTGATATCCAGAACTATATCTCGATGTTCAATATAAAGATGAAATTTTAAATGAAGCTAAAAGCAAATTATGACACAGGTATTGCTAATGGCATCAGAATTCTACCAGAAATAATTTCTTGAAGCTTGTATCCAGCGCCGCCCCTCCCCCCCCATTCTTTAGAAGATAAAAGAAAAAGAAAAGGGAATAACTTCGGGAGTATTTACGTAGAATAATATATTTTTTCTTAAATTAAACACTATAACAACAAACTTAGATATCGACTGAATTACTTCCATTCAGATAACCAGGTTTTTATTACCACATCTAGCCTTCTGTCAGATGTTACGAGACTGTCAAGCGATAAACAGGACGAAGTGTTAAAATAAATATATTGTTGCAAGAATATTTATTATAAATGATTAGTATATCTAAATTTTTTGTATGGTCTGTCAATATTAATAATTTCAATTATTAAATATATCGGCAGATGGAGGCTTCTGTCGACTCAGTGGTAGAGGATTCGAACCCTAACCGGTTTAAAATAAGCAAGCAATATATCAAAAATGCTCACAAAACAAAATAGTCAAGGCAATAGGGAATTTTACATAGCAAAATTAATGGTAGTACTGGAAATGGGCTTTCTAGATGTTTTTGGGGTCGCTGAATCCGAATTTGTAACTTCCCACCAACATTTCCCCCGGTAATTCCCCCAAATTTTGGTAAAAAGCCCCCCCAAAAAGGTTTTTATTAAAAAATTCCATTTTTTATTATTTTAGAGAAAAAGTATCTCGAAATTCAGAAAGTAGAAAAAATTTCCAACAAATTATAGATATATGACATTATGACTTAGGATGAAGGGGAAGGGGGGATCTGCCTCAGAACATCCTCGCGGTGCTGCGTAAACTAAGTTGCGCAATTCCACTTAACTACTCACACGTTTATATTCACCATCCCATCTCCCCTCCGAACTTTCTCTATAAGGTTTACTTTGGGTCGCTGAATCCGAATTTTTAACTTACCCCCAAAATTTCCCCCCCGAACCCCCCCCCCCCCCACACACACACAAATAGTTGTTTTTAACTTAAATTTCTTATTGTTTTAGGGGAAAATCATTACAAAATTCAGAAACTAGACAAAATTTGCAACAAATAGGATATATGACATTATGAATTAGGATGAACGGGGAGCGTCAGGGCTGCCTCTGAACATGCACTGCGGCGCTACGTGCACTAAATTATGAAGTCTAGGCAATAGGGGATTTTATCTGGCAAAATTAATACTAGTTTTGGATTTCGACTCACTTTATGTTTTTTGGGTCGCTGAATCCGAATTTGTAACTTCCCACCAAAATTTCACCCGGCAACCCCCAAAAAATTTGGTTTCGAGAAAAGCGCGCGGGGAATGTTCCGAGGCAGCCCCCTCTCTCCCCGTTTATTCTTCGTCATAATGTCATATATCCTATTTGTTGCAAATTTTGTCTGGTTTCTGAATTTCGTAAAGCTTTTCCCCTAAAACAATAAGAAATTTAAGTTAAAAACAACTATTTGCGGGGGTTTTCGGAGGGGGGGGGGATTTTGGGGGTAAGTTAAAAATTCGGATTCAACGACCCAAAAAACTTAAAGTGCACCTTATAGAGAAAGTTCGGGGGGAGGATGGGAGGGCTAATGTAAACGTGCGAGTGGTTAATTGGAATTGTGCAACTTAGTCCACGCAGCACTGCAGCGCATGTTCCGAGGCAGATCCCCCCTTCCCTTTCACCCTAAGTCATAATGTCATATATCTAATTTGTTGCAAATTTTTTCTACTTTTTGAATTTCTAGCTACTTATCCCCTAAAATAATAAAAAAATTGAATTTTTTAATAAAAACCTTTTTGGGGGGGCTTTTTACCAAAATTTGGGGGGGGGGGTGTTGCCGGGAGAAATTTTGGTGGGAAGTTACAAAATCGAATTCAGCGACCCAAAAAACATCTAGAAAGCCCATTTCCAGTACTACCATTAATTTTGCTAGGTAGAGTCCCTATACGGTCTCTGTTGCCTGGACTAAAAGGTATTGTTGCACCTGAAAACACCATCGTGTCCATTGGAGTAAATGTTATAGGAGACATCCTTTTAAGTGTCTTCAGTATATTTAAATTTTTACACGGATTTGTCACCGGGTGGTTGTCAAGCATAGTATATATAGACTGTCCAGTTTTCAGATGATTTTTTTATTTCTTTTACACTACGTTTGCGATGTATTTTCATCTAATTAACCATTTGCTTTTATTTATTCATCTAATTTTGACTAAATTTTAGCTCTCATATAAAGTAACTCACTTGGCATTTATTCGCTGATGATGGTTTAACTAAGCAATCTATACACCAAAAATGTTTCCAAACAGAATATATTGTTGTGCCTGAAAACACAATCGTGTCCATTGGAGTAACTGTTATAAGTGACATCCTTTAAAGTGTCTTTAGTATTTTTAAATTTTATACACTTACTTGTTTCCGGATAGTGGTTAAGCATAGTTTATATAGACTGTCCAGTTTTCAGATGATTATTTGTATCCCTTTTACACTGTGTTTGCGATACATTTTCATCTAATTAACCGTTTGCTTTTATTTATTCATCTAATTTTGACTGCTTTTAGCTCTCACATAATGTACCTCACTTGGCATTTGTTCGATGCTGATGGTTAAAATAAGCAAGCTATACACCAAAAATGTTCCCAAACAGAAGATATTGTTGTGCCTAAAAACACAATCGTGTCCATTGGAGTAAATGTTATATGTGATATCCTTTTAAATTTCTTTCGTATTATTTAATTTTTACACTGATTTGTCACCGGGTGGAAGTCAAGCATAGTTTATATAGACTGTTCAGTTTTTGGATGTTTTATCGTACTTTTATACTACGTTTGTGATATATTTTAATCTAATTAACCCTTTTCTTTTTTTATTCACCCAATCTCGACTAGTTTTCTCTCTCACATAAAGTTATATGCTGTTGATGTTTAAAATAAGCAAGCTATATACCAAAAATGTTCCCAAAACTGAAGGTATTGTTTCGCCAGAAAACACCATCGTGTCCATTGGAGTAAATGTTATAGGTGACATCCTTTTAAGTGTCTTTAATAATCTTAAATTGCAAAAATTCTGTTCTTTTTCTGGGGATATCATTATGTCATTTAAAATGTGACAAAATAATTCTTTGTTTCTCACCATTTCCTGTGTAACATGAGCAGCAAAAGCAGGAACTACAAAACTGAACATGCCAGTTGGAATGTTTAAACAAATATGGTGAATCATATAAAAGAGACGTAGTTCAGTTATAGGACTTATCAAAATTCTCGCTAAAGATATAAAACCTTTCATGAAACAACTCGTTAAAATAAGAAAGGATGGTAGTGATAGTGTAGATTGGATTTCATCAATAATTTGATATAAATCTAAATATTCTGCGGCTAACATTTTTAGTGTTTTATAATGCATTGGTCTACTTATTTTCTTCTTAAAAGTTTTCCTAAACTCTTTTAATAAATAAGAGCATTGGTAACAGATAACGCAATAGAAAAGTGATATCAAATTAGTAAACGACGATGACAAAATATGCAATGATAAGGCTACCATAAATATGTACATTCTACCCAAAAATATTTCTTTACATTTATCCCACATATATAGGGAAAATATTACACAACTAGGATCTACATCTTTCAAACCTATCACATATATCACGGCACATACGACCGTTACTGCAATATTGATTAATACCAACATTTTCACAACTATAAATGTTTGATGCTTATTTGTCTTCTTTTTTTCTGACATTTTACTTAACCCTTGAAATATATTTTTAAAATATTTTCTTTTAGCTTAAAGTACGTGAAATAAAATAAGAGAAAGTACACTTATAGATGAATGCGCTACGGCTATTTTAACAGTTGATTTTGAGTAATACATATGAGTTGAAATTATTATAATTATGATTAAAAGACTACTATGAATATAAAAGGGAAAGGCAATTTTTGACAATTTAGAAGCAAAAGAAAGAGACTCTGCAGTCTGAAACACTGAAATACCTAAAGAACCTAAAACTCTTAACAGAAATCTTATACTTTCCATGGTATTTGCTTATTCCTCATATGGGTTTTTTTAATAAATCAGAATGGAATATCTTTTCTGATATTTCCGTGTTTCATGTACTTTCAGTTCTGTTCAAATATTTTGAAAATGTTCAGTACATTCATTCTGTAATTTACAGTAATCCATCTGAATATTTTTCGAGATTTTTGTCTTTGAAAAATTTTGTTCACTGTTCGATGTAAATTCTTCCCTGTTTCAATATTCAATTGATCTTTAGCATTGTCATTCTTTTACCAGAAATATCGGATCTAATTAGACTATGAAAAAATTTTAGTATAAAAACTTTTACTTCATTTTCAGATAAATACTCCATTTTTTATGTCTCATATATTTTGAATACGTTCATTCTTTAATGAAAAGATTTCTTCTTTTGAAATTGGGATTTTTTTTTAAACTAACAACTTTCCGCTTTTACTTTACGCTGGCTTCATATCAATTCGCAGAAAAGAATAACAATGGCTGTTTACCTCACTGTGGTTTAATTCATTTATTAAACTACCAATTGAATAAAACTCAAAATTCATCAATCGAAAATGATTATATTTAAATATGTTTAATGATCTTTATTGCTGAAGAGTTTTGTATTGCAATCTATTTATATAAAATCCAAGTCTCTGTGTGTCCCTCACTATTCCGGTAGGACCGCCTCATTGAAATGAGTAATTGTTAAAAAATATTAATGTAGGGTTACCACAGTAGCGCCAAATGTTAGCCAACTTGGCGATAGCTGGCTAATTTGGCGAAATTCCCATTTAAAACCATTAATCTTTCATAATGGAGGTCACCGAAATTTAATTTAAACTCCACTCTTTTAAGATATTTTTTTCGAAATCTATGGGTGAGAATTTAAAGTACATCTTTACATCTTCCTCCCGATGCTATTAATAACATAACCGCCAATAGAAAACGGTGTACTGTGTGATCTCCTAACTGCGCGATTTTAATGTGCTTTAGGTACTTTTCCAGTATAGGTGTCTTGGCGAAAAAGGAAATTTGGTAACATATTTTCCGGGAACCTATTCACTGTTTCATTTTATATACACACGCATTTTTTTCGATATTTATACGATTTATTTAACATAAAAAAGCCGTTTCTCTAATTTTACACAGAAACAGAGGTAATTTGTACATAAAAAACATCAATAATATACATATAAAACAAACAAAAACGCTCATCAAATTTGTTTTCATAGCTGTTTATATGATTTGACAACAAATCTCGATATTTTTCCGTTATACGGACACCATGCCAAAATGTATACTAATGCACCAATTATTTCAAAATGCTAAAAGATATTTGTAATTGTATGCCAGCAGTTTAATGAGTTTTATTTTATTGCTTTATTTTATAGCAGTTATTTGTTCACTTATTTTAAGTATATATTTGTGATTTGATGAAATAGTTCGTAAAAGTATGGAATTTTCAAATGTTATATTTTTTAAATGCTCACTTTAGTTTCGACAATGGTTTTTCTTTTATTTTTCAAATGCTTCAATTCACGAATTTGCGCCAACTATTACGCTTGGCGACAATGGTGTCCGCATAACGGAAAAGTACCCAAATCTCACATTCTGATGCCCAAATTACACTAAGCTTTTTTTTAAAAATGCCAAAGCCCCTACAGAGGAAAAGTACCAAACTGTCTATAATTTTGCGCTATCCGTGTTATAGTTTGTACTATATGCAAGGGGAGTGGAGCGAAGAGTTTAAACATTAAATGTTAAAGTTTCGGCAAAGATGTCATACACGCTCCATATTGGCACGATTTGTTTCTGACGCCAATGTCATATACACAACGTGTACTTAACTGTCGCCAAAGTGTCGTAATTTTGCTTGATATGGTAATCCGGATATTGTTGTTTATGCTGTTGATGTTTTCGCCAAATTGGCGTCGGAAAAAAATCGCGCCAATATATGATAACGTATATGACAACTGTGCCAAAGTTTCTATAAAGCAGTATAAGACTAAAAAATTAAGAATAAAATAAATGCAAAATAAGACTAAAGAAGAAAGAAAAATCATGCGTTAAGCATAGAATATGAAACACTTTCCAACACATCCTAAATGCTTTAACGAAACTTCGTTATTTAGGGAAATAAGGTAAATAAGATAACGTTACTTCTTAGGTATCCCGTCGACCAATTTTGCCAAATTATATAAATTGCCAAATCAATAGTAAAACATTAATAAGAATACAAATAAAACGTCGAATTAATGGTTTTATTGGCCATTATTGGCATTTAATTAATTAATTAATGGCAACCATTATTGGCAATTAATCATACAATTTGGCGACAGTAATTTGGTCGACGGGATAACTAAGTAAACATTTAGAAAACGCATAAAAAAATTTAATAATTGATTTCAGCAGTTACCGTCCATAGCCAATAGTACCGTTATTGCATGCCACTTTTTAGCTAAATTTTAATTTAAACTACTCTTAAAACTACTGAAATCACATAACCAGATATTATCATCCATAGACGGTTATGTATCCAATTCTTTGCGTGACCATGTATATCCGTTTATCTATATTCTACAAACATTTCTTACAAAACTAAATGCAGTTCAGCGTAAAAATGCATAACTCCTTTAAAAACCACCTTTAAGCAATTTACTCTCATACTCAGTAACCCTTACGAATTCTTTTGTGAACTGTAGCATTTATACACACAGTATAGTATGCATAAATGTAGTAAAACATAAAAGCGTATATCATAATTAAAAATGCATTTCTAGCAATCATTGCTTATGTACAATACTTCGGAGAAAAGTTTCTTGGCGAGAAATAAGTTTGCCAACGTATTTTCTGGCAACCTATTTACTGCTTCATACTCACAAGCAATTTTTTTCATAGGTATACAATTTGGCACAGATGTCATATAGGCGTGTCATACAGATGTCATATATGTCATATATGTCATATAGATGTCATATTGGCGCGATTTTTTTTCCGACGCTAATTTGGCGAAAACATCAACAGCATAAACAACATTCGGGTTACCATTACAAGCAAAATAACGACACTTTGGCGCCAGTTAAGTACACGGTGCATATATGACATCGGCGTCAAAAAAAAAATCGCGCCAATACGGGCGTATATGACATCTGTGCCGACAATTTAATATAAAAATAGGGTACAGATGTCATATTCGCCCCATATTGGCGCGATTTTTTTCGGTTGCCAATTTGGCGAAAACATCAACAGCATAAACAACATGATCCGGATTACCACATCAAGCAAAATAACGACACTTTGGCGCAAGTTAAGTACCTGTTGCCTATATGATATTGGCGACAGAAAAAAATCGCGCCAATATTGGGCGAATATGACATCTGTTCCACAACATAATCTGGGTTACCACATCAAACAAAATAACGACACTTTGATGCAAGTTAAGTACCTGTTGCCTATATGATATTGGCGACAGAAAAAAATCGCGCCAATATGGGGCGAATATGACATCTGTTCCAAAAATAGCTATTTACCCATTTTATAAAGAAACAGAAGTAATTTTGGTACTTTTCGGTTAGCCGGGCGCCAGTGTTATATATACATATTTATATACATATATATATATGTAAATATACATATATATACATATACACATATTGTATATATACACACATATATATATGTAAATATATATGTATATATACATACATGTATACATACATATATATGTGTATATATAACACTGGCGCCCGGCTAACCGAAAAGTACCGTAATTTTTGCACAGATGTCATATACGCATGGGGGTTGGCGTGATTTTTGTATGACGCCAATTTGGCAGAAATCTCATTTTCGAATACCAGTTACTTATATATTTTTCAATTATTTGCTATCATTTTGAAAAGGAAATAACTATAAATAAATAAAAGTTTTACTAATAACTATAGAATAAAGCAGTTTATATAATTAAAAAACAGAAAATAAAAGTAAATAAACAATTTATTAATAAATAAAATACAATAGCCGGGTTACCATAGCAGGCAAAATAACACCATTTTGGCGCCAGTTAGGTATCCCGGTTCGGAACAGATGTCATATTCGCCCCATATTGGCGCGATTTTTTTCGGTTGCCAATTTGGCGAAAACATCAACAGCATAAACAACATAATCCGGGTTACCACATCAAGCCCTTTAGCGCAAGTTAAGTACCCGTTGCCTATATGATATTGGCGACAGAAAAAAATCGCGCCAATATGGGGCAAATATGACATCTGTACCCCCGGTTCATATCTGAAATCTGTGCCGTAATTTGTATATAAAAAAATTATATATATTTAGAAACGATTTTTTATGCATATAAGTGCATATATAAACAAAGATAAAAGTTCACTCGATTTATTTTCATAGCTGTTTATATATTTTCGCAACATATCTCACTTTCTGATGCCCGAATCGCGCCAAGCTTTTTTTAAAAATGCGCTATAATGGAAAAGTACTTAAATAAATAATTAACAAAAATAACAAATTAGGTACAGATGTCATATTCGCCCCATATTGGCGTGATTTTTTTCGGTTGCCAATTTGGCGAAAACATCAACAGCATAAACAACATAATCCGGGTTACCACATCAAGCAAAATAACGACACTTTGGTGCAAGTTAAGTACCTGTTGCGTATATGATATTGGCGACAGAAAAAAATCGCGCCAATATGGGGCGAATATGACATCTGTTCCCAAATTATACAAACTAAAACTTTTTATTTCGAGATCAAAGCATTGTTTTTAATTTCGATTAAAAATACATATATCCTTGGATAACTTCAATTGAAATTAGTTTCACAGCTTAATATCTCATTCCATAAACCTAAACAAACACAAGTGATTCATTCATCGTGAAACGTCAAAAATATTAAATCATTGAGGTAATCATTAACAAAGTAAGTTCTCCAACAATCAATGGGCAATATTCTAATGACGTCATAGTAGGTAAAATGGTGGCGGTATCGTTTGTTTATGGTTTGTAGTCACAAAGATTTATTTTTGCAATGTCTCTTAGTTACATTATTTTATTGTCATATTTATGATCTCAGAACAAAAGCCTATTTTTTCATTATTTAGTTATTAAAGACGGAAAAAATTCATAAATGCATGATTTGAAAATTTTAAATAATTTTCTTTCTTAATACTAAAAAATAACATCGGGAAGTAACAGCGGGTTTAAGTTAAATAAGTTTAACTGTTTATTCTGTTGTAATATTCAAAATATATGTATTTATTAGATTTCAGTACTCAACATCAGGGCCCGATTAAACTTTGAAGTTAGAGGAATTACAATGTCATTTCAGGACCTTCCTTTTGGAGAAGCTTTTCTAAATTCCATATATACATAGAAAATCTTCAGTGTTAGAAATATTATTCCTAGGACTGACGTAACACGAGAACGGCCTGCAATTTTACACAAGTTTTGAAAGCTACTTTATGTCAGAAGTTTTACTAAAAACTGGTTACTTTTTTGTTATAGCGGCCCACACTATTAGGATTATGACAAGTTGCAGCCAATTTCGTCAACGTCGTAACCAAGATCGTGAAGCACACACATATAATACCATATAATACCATTTCATGAAATCGTATACGATAATTTAATAGTTTTTAACCTTACTTCAAGTGTGTTATTTATTTATTTTTAAGGCTCAACAATCTAAATTGTCCAATATATGAATTTTTAAAAATGTAAACAAAGATTGAATAGACATGACCGCAAAAAGCTTCAAATCTGCGTAACACTTGGAACCAAACTGTGCAGATTAGTGGTCTTCTACTGTACACAGTTTTTCATAAATGTGTTTCGTTCTTAAAATGTGTTATTTTCATCGGTCACTGCGGAACAAGCTAGAAAACTGATATTCTTGCACATGAGTTGTATATATCTTTATATCTAAATTTCCGTCATTTTTGATGGGCTACCTTTCTAGTGTAATTATATTAACTTTAAAATACGATGCCGCGCTAAGTTCCCGATCAGGTATTCAAACATTAAAAATAGTGTGCTGCGTTTTAGTAATATTTATATCATTACCTAAGAGGAAGTTTTTCATTATACAATGATCGATATTATTGGAGAAATATATAATGATACTGTACATTTGTTTAAATATTTCCATGGCTTTGACTTTTTAATTATTATTTTCATAATAACACACACGAGCTTCTAAATATTCGTTTAATATTTATTACTTGTTGCTATGGTAATGCTATATTTTTATTTTATTTATTTATTTATTGTATTACGCAATGGCTTCAAATTAGATGCTTTGAAAAAAAAAGTATCTAACAGTACACTGATTAAATAAAATATTTTCGTTTGATGGAGCATCTTATTAATTGAAAATACGATATAATATTGTCTTTTGCCTATATAATAATAAGGTTGTCTATGTACCACTGCAAAACAATAACTTTTCACAAAATTTAGAGTTTTAACCTCGTAAAAGTACCAAAGAAATGTTCATTTTTCTTTTAAAAATTAATTTGTTTTTGTAATATTGCGCTATTAATTTCTTTTCTATGAAAATAGAACAAGGAAATGTGTTAAAGTTGTATATTGTATTACTAATTATATAGAAATATTCTTCTTATTATATTTATAATTCTTGGTTATAGATAACAATTATGCAGGGTGCCCATAAAATATTGCAAGCGTTTCTTAACCCCTTTTGTTCAGGACATGAAGAACGATATTAATACATATTCCTAAAATAGAACTAACGAAGTTTTTTTAATTACACATTCGAAGGTACGTATGCGTAAAGTTGTAACTCAAAACGGCATTAACCAAGTTACGATTATCACAAAAAAATTATTAAAATTATGTGAAATTTATCAAAAGGTTCGTTCTTGTACATACTCCAGAAGCGAGATCATGTAGTGGTGACGAATGTAGTTTCGGAGATCCACAATAAGCACATCTTTTTGAGCTGCACTTTAAGAGTAATACTATTTTATGACATAAAGCAATAATATTTTACGTCATGTTTTTTAAGGGGTCTCGAGACACTTAAAATTGGAAAAATCGAAAACACAAGACCATTTTCAACATATAATATCTTAAAATGTAATTGATTTTAAGACAAAATTTTATATTGGGATGAAAGATATAAGTATATTCTTTCATTTCATGTATTTGAAAAATTACAAGATGCAGAATTAGAATTTACAGTGGGCTCCAAAATGTCAGACATTTGACGAGCGGAAAATTGGCATAACAGATTATGCGCACGATTACAAAATAAATTTTGCAAGTAGAAAGAAAATTTTGAGTCCTACGTATGCTTCACATTGTAATAAGTACTCTGAACCTAAATAAATTTGTATTTAAAGCATTTTTCTATTTTTAATGCAAAGTTGTATTTAATTAATGCAAAATTTAGAAATTTTCAACAGTATAATCACCTATAAAGAATATATTTCTGAACAATAAGAAGGAAATGTTAGCTCCAGTTTATACAGACTAACATGAAACATATGTGTATTGAAAATTTCATGAAAAAAAATTCAGAAGCTTTTGAGATATCGTGCGCGTTATGCCCAAAAACCTCATTTGGAGAAAATTGACTTCAAAGTTTCTGAAACGCAGCTTCGGCTATTGAGCATGTATAATTCTAAAAGCCATAACTTTTGTTCTAATAGGAATTTCAAGGAAACATTTATACCAAGATGTTCAGAAAAAGTAGTACTTTAATATCTAAAAAAAAAAAAAATTTCGAAAATTTTAAAGCTTTAAGAGTACTGAGACTAGTGATGGGCGATTCTCGAGATTTTACCAATCGAGAAAAATCGTCATCGCAAAAAAATACAATCGATACAGTCATCGATTACTTCCCGGAATCTACAATCGAGACAATCGAGATGTTTTTACAATCGATTATTGATTATTATTTTACAGGGTTATAGAGTAATTTTTAAGTTTTTAGTAAATACGTGGCAACTAAAGATAGATGGAGTAAAACAACATACCAAGAGATCGATGTAAATTTAACACTGAGATGCTCTGAAAAAAGATCTTCCTTTGAAGCTAAATGAAAGGTTGTGAAAAAACAGAAGCAGTAATGTAGTTTGCTGCTATCGTTTTCATTAACTCTTTCATCCAACTTCAATTGATGGAGGGGCACCTGATATGAAGCCTTTAGAAAGATGTATTCTAACATTTGTTAATAATCTTAATACAACTTGTTATGTAATACATCTTATCAGTTTTTAAGCCTTCAGAAAGAAATGTTAATCCCTAAACCTACCCCCTTTTCTGTACTAATGGTTTATGACAATTAACAAATTGTTAGAAATGCGTTTAAGAAATTAACTTTAATGTTACTACATCTCCGCTATAGTATTTATCTTTCGAATATTATGTGCCATTCTATATTTTAATACAGGCCAATAAACTCTAAATGATTAATGTCTTTAAGATATGTTCCGTATAAATTTCTTTAATAAAGTGTGCATACTAATGTTTCGATAAAACACTGTAAAACATTTTAAGTTTGTAATGTTTGAGCATATTAATAATAAGTATCATGGATTTTCATATCAAATTTTATTTTATGTATGGCAATGTGTATTATGTATGCAAGTCTAGTAAATTGAGAGTACTACAGATGAACCAGATGCCAGCAAAATGAGTTGAACACGTTAATCCCAACCCCTCAGAATTTTTCAAAACACTCTTTTCAAACAAGTTTTTCAAATATAAGATCAATATGTTATCAAGAAATATGTTCAAAGTTTTAATAAGAACAACGCTATTTTGGAACGCTAAATAACTTAAGAAAATACTTTCAGTTCATTTACCTACTTTTAAAAATATTATTTAAATTATTCAAGGATTGTAATATATTTTTGCTAATTTTGTTTTGTTATAAGTTCCCTTTTATTTTTAATGAAAGTACGATGTCTAAATCGCGTAATTATGGCGCATTCGATAGAATTGAATAGCTTTTTCACATTTTCGATAAAGGCAAAAATTTGATACAAGTTAAATTTCCCCTAAATATCTAATGCTGTAAGATTTCCCGTTGATCGAGAAAAAGAGCTTTATCGAAAAAGGAGAGGAAAAAAACCAGACAAATATACTTGCTAAAAAGGGAACCTGTGTAAACCGGAAACTGCTTACCACTCCCTATCGATGCCAAAATGATTCTTTAAATTTGCATTCCAATTAAAAATAGTTACTTTCTGACACATTAACGAACTTATTTTTATTCTCAAGCGTATTAGCTAGGATCGAATTTTTTCCTTTTTCGCTAAAGGCAAATGTTTAAAATTTTCGTAAATGCGAGCCTAATATTGGGGAATTTCACCATTAACCCCTTGGGGACGAGCGACACGTATACGTGCCGCATGAAGCGCTCAAAATCCTTGTTTTTTCTCACCAATAAAATTTTACTGTAAAATTTGCATTATTTAATCAGCGCATTTTCTCGATTCAAAAAGACACAAATTTCTGTTTTCAAAAAACGGTGACAAAAGATTAAAAATTTCGTAAAAGGCTCCCGTCCTGAAGTGGTTAATCGAAAACAAAAGAACTTTACCGAAAAACCGAAGGATAACCGGACTCATATGCCAGCTAAGTGGGAACCTACCTAAGACGGAAACCGGTTTCCATTCCCTAATGATTCCAAAATATTTTTTTCTGTTTGTACTTGTACTTAAATCCAAAGTAGTTACTTTTTGATTCATTTAAAAACTCAATTTTATTCTCAGGTTCATTGTATCCAAAAATGGAAGGATAACCGCATAAAGATACCAGCTAAGAGGGAAACTGTCTAAAACGGAATTGGTCTTTGGTCCCTAGCGACTGAAACATAACTCTTCGTTGTCTGTACCCAAATCTAAAGTAGCGCCTTTCTAACTCATTTTTATTCTTAGGCGCATTAGCTAGAATCGATTTGCATTTTCACATTTTCGATAAAAGTAAAAGGTTTGATTGAGGAAAAGTTCCTAAATGTTGAATGCGTGTCTAATTCTGTGGAATTTTCTGGTTGGTCAAAAGAAAAAGAGCTTTATCAAAAAATGGGAGGATAAGACAAACCAGCTAAGGCGGAATCTGTCTAAAACGGAATTGATTTCCACGTTGTAAATGGGCCCCTAACATGACTGTTGCCCATCTGGTACCTAAATCCAAAGTAGTATCTTTGTGAGACATTCACGAACTCATTAGAATTGAACAGCATTTTCCTTTTTTCGGTAAAGGCAAACGATTTAATACAGATCAAAGTTACCCTAAATGTCTAATGCTGTAGAATTTCAAAGTTGATCGAAAACAAAAGAGCTTTATCGGAAAGGGAACCAGACAAATATATTTGCTAAGAGTGAACCTGTCTAACAAGGAATTGGCTCCAATCTCTAGCAATAGCTAATGAAGTTTGATTAAATTCCGTGCATTAGTTTTTGAAATATAGCAGCGTTACCTGTTGGGCTATTTGCACAACAAACAAATCAACACCATTTTACATCTAGGTCTAACTGAATATGAAGTATTATTAAATTTTGCGTATTACTTCTTGAGATAGAGCGTTATCAAAATTTTTGTGACATAAAAGACAGATATTTTCTAAAAACTGACCAATTTATCATGAATCCAATACTTCCTTCTTGTAAAGATCGATGAACGTAAAAATGGAAAAATGCCCCACACAAACTGAATTAAACCCTTTTCAAGTTAAGTATATGTAACAAAATCACACGCCTCCTAATCTGTATCCTTCTTTGAGAAACTATGACTTAAACCAAAAACGCACCAAGTGTCAATCTGACTGCGAAAGCTAAATAAATACCCAAAGAACTTCTAACTCATAAGAAAGGGCTCCATTACTATTTTTCTAAGCTGGGATTTACATCACATTCATTTCGGTGACTTCCCTCCTTTACGCTAGCCAACCCAGCCTACGTAATCATGACGTAGATGGAATATGCTCATTCATTTCTCTCTCGCTCTCTCTCTCTCTCGCACCTCAACTAAAGTCTGCTCGATGCAAACCTTTCGTTTATCTCGAGAGATACCTCTCCTCCACGAAAACCTCTCGCTTACCTCGAGAGATACCTCTCCTCGATGAAAATCTCTCGCTTACCTCGAGATATGTCCTCTCGGTTCTAACTAAGGCCGAGAATGGGAAATCACTTTTCTTCCATTCTCGACACGTTACTCTCGATGATTGTCAAGAAAACTGATTTCTCGTTCTCGGTCAAGAAGGGCCCAGAAGAGATATCGAGGGGAGAGCTGGAAAGAGAGATAGGTATGACAATGAGCAGAGAAATGATGGAGCCTTCCGATAAATATTATGTATTAAATAAAAAAAAAATCAAAGACAGAGATTGGTGAGTTTCGGGGGGCGCAAGAGTGGACACACGGGGCGGGGGGGATTTTCATATTTTTACCGAACACGTCATGTGATACATCACCGGAATTTGACAACCCTTTCATATTATGAACCTTTCTCCCATTCACAGTTGAATTTCAGGATGCGGGGGGTGAGGGTGTGCGCGGACAAATCTTTAAAACTGTAGCGATATCTAGAATAATTATCATTAAAATGGGTTTTTTGTGGGAGCCTTCAGAAAAATAATACTTATTAAATATAAAAATATTAAGAGTTGGGGGAATTCCGGGAGTATTCAAGGGGCGTGAGAGTGGACCCACAGGGGTGCAATTTTCAAACTTTTATGAAACCTCTCATGTGATATATCTTCGGAAATCTTTCTGACTACTCTTTCATATTATGAACCTTTCTTCCCCCAAAATTGAATTTTGGGGGTGGGGAGGGGCGAACAAATTTTTAAAACCGTAGCGATTTCTATGATAAATAGCATTTTAGATGTGAATTTTTTTTATGGGGTCTTCCGGTATTTATTATTTATTAAACATAAAAATTTTGAAAGTGGGGGCTGCATCAATTCCGGGGCGAAAGAGTGGACCCACTGGGGAGAGGGGTCGGGGAAACAATTTTCAGACATTTTTTGAACCCGTCATGTGACATATCATAGGAAAGCTCTTGGATAACTCTTTCATATTATGAGACTTTCGTCTCCCCCTCCCCAATTTTGCTCTCACTGTGAGGGGGGGGGGGGTCGTTTTCAAACTTTTTTGCATTCTCATCATTTTAGATCGGATTTTTTTACGGAGCCACCCGGTATTATTTATAATACATGAAATATCAAAAAGTTGGGTTGTATTCCGGGGAGTGCGGTAGTTGGCCCCTTGGGGTGGGGGGGGGAGCACTTTCCTAACTTTTGTCGACACTCTTCATGTGATACATCATTAGAAAATCCACTTATTCATATTATGCACCTACCTGCCCCTTTCCCCACTTTGCCGCCGGGGCATTTTTAGGGTTTCGTTCATCTGACGAAACCCTATTCGTCTAGCTTCTCTGACGGTCTGTCTGTCTGTCCGTCCGTCCGTCCGTCTGTCTGTCTGTCACAGAGCCCGTTCTCAGAAACTATACATGTTGGAGACCTTAAATTTTGCATACTTATAGATGAACACCACACATCATACGACAAATCGTAAAATTTTGAAAAAGTCGTACATTTAACCCTTTGGGCTCCCACATGTATATTTTAAACAGTTCTTTCTATGTAAGCCTCTAATTAGATTGGAGGCGTGAAATTTTGCATATAGCTGAATACCTCACACCAAACGACAAATCATAAAATTTTGAAAAAGTCGTACATTTAACCTTTTGGGCTCCCACATGTGTATTTTAAACAATTCTTTCTAAGTGAGCCCCTATTTAGATTGGAGGCGTGAAATTTTGCATACTTATAGCTCAACATCCCAGATTACGCGTCAAATAATAAATTTTGAAAAAGTTTTATGTTTAACCCTTTCAACTTCAGCTCGTGTATTTTAAGCAATTCTTTCTAACTGAGCCCCCAATTAAATTGGAGGTTTTAAATTTTGCATACTTATAGCAGAACACCTGAGGAAAAGCGACAAATCATAAAATCTTGAAAAAGTCTTACGTTTAACCCTTTGAGCTACCACACATGTATTTGAAGCAATTCTTTCTGAGAGAGCCCCTAATTAAGTTGGAGACATGAACTTTTACATACTTATAGTTGAATACCTCAGACCACACGACAAATCATAAAATCTTTAAAAAGTTTTATATAATAATTAATCCCTCCGGTCTCCAACTTGTGTATTTTAAGTAATTTTTCTAACCTCCGCCCTTTTAACCCGGGGAGAAATTTTCCAACTTTTGCCGACACTTGAACCTTCTTTCATATTATGCACCATAGCCTTACATATTTTAGTTCCATTTTTTACTGCCAGGTGCGCCTACTGATCTCGAGTGCTATGGGCCCAATCCCCTCGACTAATATATCTACGGATAGTATGTAAAACGGGTTTTCGTTCGGATAGATGTTTGTTTAGAATCGAGTGTGCCCCCTGGTTGCGAAATGTGGAACTAACAGATTTTTCAAAAAGAAAAAGTGTTTTGAAAGGAATATTAAACGAAACCCTTTGTGCGATCTGTGATCACACTTACCGACTTGTTCTAAATTTTGCTGACACTCCTCATGTTACATATTGGAAAGGCCTGTGACCACTTATTCATGTTATGCACCCCCCCCCCCACTTTGCCCCCCACGTGGAACTTTTCTAAATTTAGCCAAGACCCCTCATGTGACATATCGTTGGAAAGGTCTGTGACTACTTATTGATATTATGCACCTCCGGTGTCCACCCTCCCCATTTTGCCCCCACGGGTGTACTTTTCTATATTTAGCCAAGACCCCTCATGTGACATATCGTTGAAAAGGTCTGAGACTACTTATTGATGTTATGCACCTCCGGTAACCGCCCCCCCCCACACTTGCCTCCATGGGGATATTTTTCTAAATTTAGCCGAGACCCCTCATGTGACATATTGTTGGAAAGGTCTGTGACCACTTACTCATTTTATGCACCTCCCGCGGTCCTCTCCTCCCAACTTGTCCCACGGGGGCCATTTTTATAAATTTAGCCGGGAACTTTCATGTGACTTTTCTAAATTTACCAGAGACCCCCTTGTGATATATTGTCGGAAAGGTCTGCGACCACTTACCCACGTTATGCACCTCCCGCGCCCCTCCCCCCACTTTGCCCCCACTGGGAGGGCATTTTTATAAATTCAGATCGAGATCCCTCATGTGCCATGTGACATATAGTTGGAAAGGCCTAATGCCCCATGACGACTTATTCCTATTATGCTGCTGCTGTGCTCCTCCCCTCACCTTGACCCACCCCCAGGGATCCGGTTCGAGATTATTTTTTTACAATATTTTATAGTCCGTGCACACCACGCCTGCTATACAGTGCCTTATATAGCGGGGAGCCAGTTCGAGATGCCATATTACAAGATTACGTATAAATTAGAGGCCCCGACTAAAGGAAGGGCCCGCTAGCGGGCGAATCCACTTAGTCCTTATTAAAGCTGACTCATTCCAGTTTACCTGCAGACGATTCTTGATAAATTTATGAAGTATAAAAGCAGTTGGCAAACTGGAGTCATCGAGAAAATATTTACACAATCGAAAACTATCGAGATGTCCATACAATCGAGAGAATCGAGAAAAACATCTCGTTATCGCCCATCACTAACTGAGACCTCTTAATCAAAACATATAAGTTATGAAATCGCTGGCAATAATTTATGATTGTCCTACACATCACATCTATTAATCTAAAACAACAGTAAATCTTATAAATGTGTCATAGTTTTGATTTAATATGCAAATAATGTTACTATATTACCACTAGATTACAATCTTAATTTCCTGTTTATAAGATGATATAGATGCCTGAAGTAAAATGATTTCTTAAACAAGTAATATAAAAATTTTGTTTTTATGCATTAAAATATCACAATTTTTTTATTTTTTATACGCAAATAGGTTTACAATGGAAGTCTATGGGAATTTGGAGAAATATTAGAAATATCGCCAAGTTGGCGACAAACTGTGAAGTGATCCACCTAAAATGTGATTAAATTAAATGTCTAAATTTCTATTTTTATATCTAAATTCATTAAATTATTGAAACGCTTTTAAAGAATGTTAAATATATGTAATAAACTTTAAAAGGGTTCAAGGAATTATATAAAAACGTAATAAATCTCTTTTATATATCTGTCGAATATTGGCTAAATCTAATACGGTGAAAAAAAAAAGGCTAAACTTTTACTAAAAATATCTAAATTGAGTATTTCCCTGTATCCCAAGATTAAAATCACGAAAACTACTGTTTTTCAAGATGATCTAACAGCAAAACATGTGTTTAAAATCGTTAAATTTCATCTTTTTTTCGTAAAGATAGTGTTTTCCTACTAGGAGGGGTGCAGACCGATTTGTTCGAAATATGTTCACATAATTTTGTGTCGATAGGTAAAATATTTTTTTAATGTGCAATTTGACTAAAAATTAATATGGTTCGTTTAAAATTAATTGGTTTTGCTTAATTATGAATATTCCTTGAGGTGTGTGTCATTCAAGTGTTAAAATTCTACAAAACTAGTGTCTTGTAGTACAACCAAATCTCAAAATGTCGTAAAAATTAATAAATTCGTTTTAAATTGTCTTTTTCATTAACAAATCGATATTTTCCTTTGTTTTGTTCAATTATTAATGCTCATTAAGTTGATGGTTGTTCAAAAACTAAAATATAAGTTTAACTTTCCTCTTATAAGTTGATAACCTCATCTTATAGTTGAAAAATTCTTAAGAAATCAGTTTTCCCTCTTTAACTTTTCCCTTATACGTTGATATCCTCACCTTATCTGAAAAAATCTAAAGAAATCAGGTTTTTCCCGTACAAATGGATATTTTACTTTGTTTTACATAATTGCTAATACTCATTAAGGTGTCGGCCATTCAAAGTTCAAATATAAATTTAATCTTCATCTTAAAGCGTGATAAGCTTTTCCATTTAACCTCATCTTATAGTATACAACCCTCTTTTTTTATTTAAAAAACGCTATTTTTCTCGCTTGGGTACCCGAAAATCGATTTCAGAGTGTGTGGTTCACGAAGTTTTGTGGACGAGGCATGGGAAGAGGAATGGGCAAGTACAGAAGCGGCGGAGATGCGCTTCGCAAAGGCATGATGCGTAGGCGCCTCTTGCTGTCCCATTACTGTTATTTTCGTATTACTTATGCTTCTGAAGAAAAAGTAATTTTCTGAATTTAACTGTGATTTAAAATTTTGATTATTATAATAATTTATAGATTATATGCAACTGGATTTCAAACACACAAAATATCTTCAAGTTATATTTTGTATTTATAGTATAGATAAAATAAAAGAATTAGAATTATGTTAACGGATGAAAATATATCCCACAAAATAACACAATTTATATAAAATTTCGTGTTGTAGGTGTATAACTATTTATTCCCAAGATGGTCGAATTTGCATTTTATTGCATATACTTTTAAACATAAATAAAATATTTTTATATTTATGCTGTATTATTTAAGTTTTTTGGACGACGATTATTAATCTGAAATAAGAAACTCAACTACTATGACACTGTAAATACTTCTAATAAGTCCTTTCTCCCAGCATCAGGAAAAATATAGATTCCCTATTTCTTGATTTGAATATTTTAGCTAATTGTATTCGAAACCGCGAAACTAAAATGCAAAGAATCCGATTAAAAAACATTCATTCCCAGTTTTCGCCAATACTGAATTCGAGTGAGAATTTCTCCAAATTAGTCCGCCATAGCCAAGTTGGTTTATTTATGACGATTTGTTCATTTGTCACTAAATTTGGCGATATTTTGCGAAATGTCGCCAAGATAAGTGAGAACAGGACACTCGCGGATATGAATATATATTTTATGCATATGAGAGTTGGAAAACGGTTACAAGAATAAACGGTAATTTGCGAAAAACCACGTCCACAAAAATATTAATAAAGCCTCTTTTTTAAATCTGTTATTATATTTCAAAATCTCAGCAACCCTAGAATTTCAAACTGCTAAATCTGCCAACGAACTCTGGTGAGATGTTTGTAAGTCCAATTCACATGCTTAGTTACATCGAAATCGGCTTATAACTACTGGTGCAGTCGCATGACAAAAATAAGATATATATATATATATATATGTATATATATATATATTTATATATATATATTATAAATATTTCATCAATAAATAAAGCAATGCAAATACACTATAATTTTGGAAAGAAGGTGTATATAAACAATATTTATAACATTTAAATACAAAAATCCCAAAATTGTCAAATTTAAACTAGACAGGTAAAAAACACAGGCAAAATACTTTCTGTTCTTCGTCAGTGGGTGGACAGATAGACCTAATTCTACTCCCACTGTTAAAAACTTGTTACACTGTTAAAAACACTGTTAAAAACTAAATACACATCTATCCCTCACTTAAAACAACAGGAAAATCTAAAATATTGTCATTTTAGATATAAAATTTACGAATTAAAAAGGTAAATAAACAAAACTTTAAAAAAAATGTAGTATAAAAAAAGCATAATTATATTACAAAAACAAACTGTCTTTAAAAAATGTCTTTTAAAAAGTTAATTTAAAAATTTCAACTTAAATACTATTAAAAGGTAAACATTTTAAATTATCTTAACGTGTAAGAATGCAGAACGAGGAGCGCCTTTCGTATCCGTGTTTAGGTTTGGTCTTGGACTGAGGCCATTTATTCTCTAACGGATAATGGGAATGATTCACTTGCATTTTGAAGATGTTGTTTATACAGCATTAAATAGTATGAAACTTTCAAATATAAATAAGTTAAAACAAGTAAGTTTTAAAATTATTTCACTTCCTAATGTCTACAGTAATTATGTCCGTACTTTTTAACGACAACATGAAAATATTAACACTAAATTGAAATAAATCAGAATCTAAAAATATTATGAATGCTAAATAATTTTTAGTTTTTTTAAATACTAAATTTTCTCTATAAAAAAGAATTCATCGACTGCCAATAAAACTTCTGAATTTTACGGATCTTTTTTTATGAAATTGTTTCATGAATGTGTCAGATTAAATATAATATGGATTTGTAAATACCTTTGGTAGATAACAGTATTTAAAGTTTTACGCTTCGCTAATGTATAGGATTTTTTTTTTTTTTTTTTTTTTTTTTTTTTTACTCTAGAATTAATTTCCACAATTTTGCCGGCATAATTTTTATACTTTTGTGGGTTTTCATTTTTATAGCGCAGTAATAAAAATAAATCGGAGAGGTTTTGAGAAAATGAAAATATAACTCTATCTATCAAAAATAAACTCAAAGTTATATTTTTGATACACTCACGAAATCCCTTTCACCGGTAATATATTCCCATAGAAATACCTAAAGTATACTGCCAATAAACGGGATCATTTTATACGGTGTACCCCAATTTAAATGCATATAATTTTCAATATCTGTATTCCAAAAAATCAGCAACGGTTAATATTTAAACAAACTTTGTTTCTGAATTTTCCCAATTTGTTATGATATCGATTAGAAATAGCAATTTACTTAATCATTATGCACTTACTGCGCTAGACTTAACAGTGTAATATATAACAATTTTTAACGATGTATTTTTTAAAACATTTCTCAAAATAAAAATACATATTACTGAAATTTAGTTAGTACTTTTCCTGTAATTGCAGCTTTTCGCATTTTTATTAATTTAATAATTCTTAATTTCGCGCCATGCTCCAAAATAATTAACGAGAAGTTTATCTAAGGATGATAATAATGTCAGATAACTGAGTATTAAATGGAACACACTAATTATGGCTCGCGAATCCAAGCCAGAAGATGATAAATTAACAGTTTAAACCACGAAGAGTAGAATAGTATATCACAAATAATAATAACGTTCTGAATTTAGAGTGCAAATAAATAACATTAAAGAAATAAAATAGTTAACAAAATAAACAATACCATGTTTAGTTATGATGATTTTGTGTAAATTAAAAACATTGAAATTACAGCGAGATTTTTATAAAGATGCTGAATTAAATTTTTGAAATTCTAGTTTTTTTTGCAAAAATTATTTCAGTACCGTTAAAGGTATCCATGAAATACAAGGTGCGGTCAATAATTTCCAGGACTGATCTAATAACTCTAGAATATATTATATGAAATACATATCTATTTAATATGTTTCGAAGTAACTCCCACCTGCCGTAATGCACTTATGTGCTCGGCTGTATAAGTTTCGGAAACAATTTTTAAAGCCGTCTTTCCGAATGGCCTGTAAATGTGGATGTCATCGTTTTCTTGATAGCTTCGATACCCCTAAATCTTGTTCCCTGAGGTATTGTGTCAAAATTTGCCCAACCACCTTCTTGGAAATGTTCAGTTTATTGACAACTTCTGGAATACTCAATCTGCAAGGAATACTCAATCCGCAGTCACAAGCTCAATCTTACCTAATTTTTTTCTGGTGTGTGCATGGAATACGGCCTTCCAGTGTGTGCGTAATCTTCAACACAATTGCGGCTATCCCATTCATAAACAATTCAAAAGTGCGTGAACGCGATAATGCTTCCTCTGATAAACAAACTTTTAAATACAAGCATTACTGATTCTGACGATTTCCGTTTCTGGTACAGTTCCGTCAGTTCTGGAACTTAATGACCGCACCTTGTATAACGTATAACATGGAATTATCCATGGAACATATATAGTTAGAAAATTTAAATTAAAACTTGAGGTAGCAAAGGAAAATTTTCAATAAGAATATTAAAAAATTCTCCTACACTTGTTCTAAACTAAGAGACCAATCTGAGATGACTTTATTCACGAAAAAAAAAATTATAAGCCTTTTCTTTTAATATGTGTACTTAAATACTTCATATAAAACTTCATATTGAAAAAAGAAGTTCCTTCATGAAGCAATAATATTGCTTGTACATTGGAATCTTTTTTTGAAAGAAAGTACATATGCATTGTATTTTAAATGTCTACTAAAATCGATAACTAAAACTCATCATTTCTGTTGTTTAGGAAAAGTGTATGAAAACATTAAATAATGTTTTTTGGTAAATTACCATTAAATAAATAATTAAAACAATAAGTTCGATTTCAGTACATTTAGAATAGTCACTGAAACAGTCTTCTTTTGAAAATTAACTGTTTGTTATTATCTTTAATAATTATTAGTAAGTTATTTGCATACTTGTCAGTTATTAGAATATTGATAACTGGTTATTAAATGCCGCGATCCTTATTGAAGAGAATAATTTGATAATTAAAGGAAAGTTGAGTAAAACTGCATTTAAATTGGAATTTCCAATAGAATTTAATGCAATATTGCGTACTGCATATACCCTTGTACCATGAAATCATTTTAAATACATGATTAGTTCATCAGTTTCTTTTTAATAAAGTTTTATTTACAAAATATCAACTCATCCAGTCTTATCCCATGATGGGTTAAAACCGCATGGATAATGATTCAGGAAATGAAAAATATTTAAATTATCTTTAATCAAGGTGGAAATTGCATGTCAAACGTGACAAATAAGGTGCGTTCTTACTATAGCTAGTTTTATAAATATTTTTCGCACCTCATATTATACGGAATGTATAGTTTAATGCACTTCAATAAGTGCATATGCATTTCATAACATCATTAAAATGCACTTAAAGTATCTTTTTCCAATTGCCTTAATGTAACGGAAAACTTTGGTCTGTCCCTGTAATTAAACTATCCATCCGATTTTCATAAAATTTGAAATAGCTCGACAAAATATTGCAACAATTATATATTTAAAATTTTGGAACATTTGGTTGCGTAGTTGTTGCTCTGTTATATGCGGACGGAGGAACAGACAGACGAAAGGACGGACTGAACGACGACTATAGGTGCTACGTATTTATATAATTACAAACGCACCTAAAAAAAGCAATATATTCCATTTTAGATCGCATTTCATTGCAATTTGAGAAATTACGGAAAAAGTGTTTACCCTAGTATCTGTTCTATTAAAAACATAATCATGCTTATCAATGACGTTTTTACTGAGTTATTTTAAAACAATGTTTACAGACTCCTGAAGAATTGTTTCCCAATTTTCTTTTTATATTACAGTTCGGATATCTGGTTTTGCTCGAATAGCGTGCGAGTCACAAAGAGAGTCATGAAATTGCATATATAGGGGGGAGAAGCCATATTTGGACCGCCGCACAGTGGTCCCAAATCGGGATTATGTTGCCAAAAATCAGAAAATCGAAGTTTCGTATTTCGAAGTGAAATAAATTCCACAATGGTTAGAAATATCTGAAGATTTATATTCTTTAGTATTAGGTAGCTTTCTTTACAAAAAAGCTACCTATTGCAGCCGTTCGGAGGAAAGCGATTTCAAAAAATTTTGGTATATTTTCATCGATCATGACCCCCAGACCCCGAAACCACCCTCCGTTCAAAATTGATATATATATATATATATATATATATATATATATATCTGACCTATGTCACACTGTAACTCCCGTAATTATGAACCGATTTCGATGAAATTCGGTGTGTACGTAGTACATACCAATGTCTCGACCGAGTTCGTTGGCCAGCTTCATCCGTCGTTTTGTTTCAAAATGACGGCCATTTAAAATTTAAAAAAAAATTTAAAACTTGAAATGTGGTACCAAAAAATTAAAAATGGAAAAATATTTTTTTCTTATGTATTTGACCTTTATACAAAGATTCCGGAGCAGTTTTTGTTTCGTCTATATCTTAAAAAATGGCTGAGTTATAGCATTTTGAATTTCTAGCGTGGCTGACATTTTGAGACGTCCTGAATTTTGTCACGCGATAAAAGGCGTATTTATGAACCGATATGGAAGTAATTCGGTGTGTACATAGTACATACCAATCTCTCGACCGAGTTCGTTGGCCAGCTTCATCCGCCATTTTGTTTCAAAATGGCGGCCATTTAAAATTTTTTTAAAAATTTAAAATTTGAAATGTGGTACCAAAAAATTGAAAATGGAAAAATATTTTTTTCTTATGTATTTGACCTTTATACAAAGATTTCGGAGCAGTTTTTGTTTCGTCTACATCTTAAAAAATGGCTGAATTATAGCATTTTGAATTTCTAGCGTGGCTGACATTTTGAAACGTCCTGAAATTTGTCACGCGATAAAAGGCGTATTTATGAACCGATTTGGATGTAACTTCGTTTATACATAGTACATACTAATGTCTCGACCGGGTTCGTTGGCCAGCTTCACCCGCCATCTTGTTTAAAAATGGCGGCTATTTAAATTTTTAAGAAAAATTTAAATTTGAAATGTGGTACCAAAAATTGAAAATTGAAAAAATATTTTCTTCTTATGTGTTTGGCCTTGATAAAAAGATTCGGGAGCAGTTTTTGTTTCGTCTATATCTTAAGAAATGGCTGAGTTATAGCATTTTGAATTTCTAGCGTGACTGACATTTTGAAACGTCCTGATTTTTCTCACGTAATAACAGGCGTATTTATGAACCGACTTGGATGTACCTTGGTGTGTACATAGTACATACAAATATCTCGACCGAGTTGGTTGGCCAGCTTCATCCGCCATCTTGTTTCAAAATGGTGGCCATTTAAAAAAATAAAAAAATAAAAAAAATTAAATGAGATACCAAAAAATTGGAAAATGAAAAAGATTTTTTTGTATGTGTTTGACCTTAATACAAAGATTCCGGAACAGTTTTTCTTTCGTCTATATCTAAAAAAAATGGCTGAGTAATAGCATTTTGAATTTCTCTTGTGGCTGACATTTTAAAACGACCTGATTTTTGTCACGCGATAACAGGCGTATTTATGAACCTATTTGGATGTAACTTGGTCTGTACATAGTACATACCAATGTCTCGACCGAGTTTGTTGGCCAGCTTCATTCGCCATGTTGTTTCAAAAGGGTTGACATTAAAAAAAAATTAAATTTAACATTCAAAATGAGGTATTAAAAAATTGGAAAATGAAAAAGGTTTTTTTATGTGTTTGGCCTTGATACAAAGACTCCGGAGCAGTTTTGTTTCTGAAAATTTGTTCTTTTGTTGATATCTTAAAAAATGGTTGATTTATAGCACTTTGAATTCCTAGCATGGCTAACATTTTGAAACGATCATGTATTTGTCACGCGATAACACACGTATTTGCCTATTTCGATGTAAGAAGGCATGTGGATAGTATACATCAACACCTCGACCAAGTTCGCTGGCCAGATTCATCAGCCATCTTGTTTCAAAATGGCGGCCATTAAATTAAAAAATATATATATATTTAAAGTGAGGTGCAAAAAAATTAGAAATTGAAAAAGGTTTCTTTCTTAAGTATTTGATCTTGATATAAGGATTCAGGAGCATTTTTTGTTTGTCTTTACCTTAAAAAATGGCTCAGATATAGCAGTTTCAATTTCTATTGTGGGTGACATTTTGAAAAATCTGATTTTTTGCATGCGACAGCACTCCTATATATTAACCGATTCCGATGTGAGTGAGCATGTGCACAGCAATTACTAAGGTCTCGACCAAGTTCACTGCTTAGCCTCATCCACCATGTTGTCTTAAAATGACAGGCACTTTAAGAAATTGCCGAATTTGGCAGCCAAATATAAGTTACTTTAAAGAAAAGCAGCTTTGATAAAGCTGACTAATTTCGCGAAATTCTCATTCATTATATTGATAAAATTTAGTATTGAATCTCCTATATTCGGTTTCCACTAAATTGAGCTTCGTGTGTTTGCATGATATAAGTTGGCTTTTTTTTAAATAAGGATTATGAAAGCTACCTCTTCCTCCCGGCACTGGACGGAAGGACTTTTTTGGTTTTATAAGTTCCCATGAATTCGCATTGCTTATGTGAAGGTAGGAGTTTTCAGCGTTTTCTGCTGTCGCGTGAATTTCAGGCAAACTCGCTGCATTCACACGCCAACTAAGACCTTTTCAGATAGTTTGTTGTTTTTTTCTTTGCACTTCTCTGAAACACCATTAAATTACATATTTAGTTTTATTTTTCGATTGCAGAATTCTCAAAAATTAGAAAAAGAGGAATTTTTTTTAATAATACCTAGTTTTAAGGAATTTTTGTACATATGAAGTGATATATAAAATAAGTCCTTCCTAGTTCCTCTGACTTTTATAGTACAAAATGTAGAATGAACCTTCTAAAATCATATGCCAATGGATTTATTGCGATTTTTTGCGACTTTGTGAGAACCGTGAGAACCAGTAGTTTGAAGTTGGACATTGGATATTGCCAGTATTAGTCCAAAATCAGTAATCGGGTTTAAAGTCAATCTATAATTTTCGCACTGACCCAAAATTGTCAGTGTTTATGTAATGCAACATTCTAATTAACACAACACTGTCAATTTCATTTTTTTAATTCGTGGGGGGTGAGGGGGGCTTAGTTTGGGGATATTTATTTATTTATATTTTTTTTTTTTTTGTCTTTACAATTTTTCCACTGTTTTTTTTTTTTTTTTTTTTTTTTTTCGTTTATATCAAAAGTAATGTTTAAACTTGAACTTATTTTAAAAAGTAAATATTTAAAGTCCAGTTTATACACACACATATATATATATGTCGTAGGCTAATTGAGAAATCAGGCTCTTTGCAAACAGCCTAGGCTCTTTGCAAAGAGCCGGGCTAATTGGAGAATCATCTTCCTTTTTCCAATTAGCCTGATATTTTTCAGGCTTATTGCAAGAGCCTAGAAAGCGTTAGGCTAATTAAAAAATGACCACTTATTATCCAATCAGGGTGATTTTTTGGGGCTTATTAACCCATAACCCGACCAGAACCCGAAAAATAAATCATAACAGACCGTACCCCGATCTGAGCAAAAAAAAAAAAAAAATAATAATTTCAGTCTGCATGCAACCCGACACGAACCTGAAAGTTCCATTTGAAAAAACCCGAAATCTGACCTGAACCAAATCTGATAACCGACAAAAATATTCTAAAGCATCATAACCCGATCCGAGTAAGACAAAATAATTTCCTTGGACACGAAACTCGAACCGAACCTAAAAATTTCATTAGAAAAAACCCGAAATCTGACATGAACCAAATCTGAGCCCGACAAAAATATTCCAAAGAAACTTAACCCGATCCGAGCAAGAAAAAATAATTTCCGTGGGCACGCAACCCGATCCGAACCTAAAATATTTGTTTGAAAAATTCCGAAATATCCCCCGAAACAAATATGATAACTTACAAAAATATTCTAAAGAACCATAACCCGATCCGAGCAAGACAAAATTTCCTTGGACACGCAACCCAAACCGAGCCTAAAAATTCTATTTAAAAAAAAAACACGGAATCTGAAGCCGACAAAAATATTCCAGTGAATCATAACCGATCCGAGCAAGACAAAATAATTTCTGAGGACATGCAACTCAACCAGAATCTAAAAATTCAATTTGAAAAAAAAAATAAATCTGACGTGAACCAAATCTGAACCTGACAAAAAATATCCCCAAAAACCATAACCCGATCCGGGCAAGACAAAATAATTTCCGTGGACACGCAACCCGAACTCAACCTAAAAACTCCATTAGAAAAACCCCGAAATCTAACATGAACCAAATCTGAACCCGACAAAAATATTCCAAAGAAACATAACCCGATCCGAGCAAGACAAAATAATTTCCGTGGACACGCAACCCGTTCCAAGCTTAAAATATTTGTTTGAAAAATTCCGAAATATGACCCGAACGAAATATGATAAACAACAAAAATATTCTAAAGAACCATAACCCGATCCGAACAAGACAAAATCATTTCCTTGAACACGCAACCCAAACCGAACCTAAAAATTCCATTTGAAAAAAACCTGAAATCTGACATGAACCAAATCTAAACCCGACAAAAATATTGCAAAAATCTATATCGGATTCGAAGAAGACAAATTATTTCCGTGGACACGCAACGCGACCAGAACCTAAAAATTCCATTTGAAGTCAACCTTAAATCCGACCCGAACCAAATCTTAACCCGACAAAAATATTCCAAAGAACTATAACCCGATGCGAGCATAACAAAATAATTTCCGTCGACCAGCAACCCGATCCGAACCTGAAAGTTCTAATTGAACTCAATCCGAAACCTGGTTGTGATCGGTTTTCTGATTGATTTCAAATGGAACCTTTAAGTTCGGATCCGGTTGCGTGTCTACGGAAATAACTTTGTCTTGCTCGGATCGGGTTACGGTTCTTTAAAATAATTTTGTAATTTTCAGATCGGGTTCTGGTCGAGTTTCCGGTTGACTTCATATGGAATTTTCAGATTCTGGTCGTATTGCGTATAAACGGAAATTAATTTGCCTTTCTCGTATCGGGGTACGGCCTGATGTATTTTTATTTCGGGCACTGTTCGGGTTAACTTAAAATAGAACTTTCAGGTTCGGATCAGGTTGCACGCCGACATAAATTATTTTATCTTGCTCAGATCCGGTTATGGATCTTTGGAATATTTTTGTTGGTTTTGGTCAGATTTCAGATTTTTTTTCAAATGGAATTTTTAGGTTCGGGTCGGGTTTCGTGTCAACGGAAATTATTTTGTCTTCCTCGGATCGGGTTATGGTTTTTAGGATATTTTTGTCGTTATCATATTTGGTAAGGGTCATACTTCGGGATTTTTCAAACTAAATTTTTAGGTTCGGATCAGGATGCATGTCCACAGAAATTATTTTGTCTTGCTCGGATCGGGTTATGGTTCTTTAGAATATTTTTGTCTGGTTCAGATTCGGTTCGTGTCAGATTTTGCGCTTTTTCTAATAGCATTTTTAGGTTCGGGTCGTGTTACATGTCCATGGAAATTATTTTTACTTGCTCGTATCGGGTTATGGAACTTGGCGATATTTTTATCGGATTCGGATTTGGTTCGGGTCAGATTTCAGTTTTTTTCAAATGAAATTTTTCAGGTTCGTTTCGGATTGCATGTCCAAGGAAATTATTTTGTCTTGCTCGGATCGGGTTTGGTTATTTAGAATATTTTTGTCGGTTATCCTATTTGGTTAGGGTCATATTTCGGGTTTTTTTCAAACTAAATTTTTAGGTTCGGATCGAGCTACGTGTCCACAGAAATTATTTTGTCTTGCTCGGATCGGGTTATGTTTCTTTATAATATATTTCTCGAGTTCAAATTTGGTTCATGTCAGATTTCGGGATTTTTCTAATAGAATTTTTAAGTTCGGGTCTGGATGCGTATTCACGGAAATTATTTTGCCTTGCTCGGATCGGTTTACGGTTCTTCGGAATATTTTTGTCGGGTTCAGATTTGTTTCATGTCAGATTTCAGGTTTTTTTCAAATGAAATTTTTAGGTTCGTTTCGGGTTACGCGTCCAAGGAAATTATTTCGTCTTGCTCGGATCGGGTTATGGTTCTTTAGACTATGTTTGTCGGTTATCCTATTTGGTTCGGGTCATATTGCGGAATTTTCAAACAAATATTTTAGGTTCAGATCGGGTCGCGTGTCCACGGAAATTATTTTGACTTGCTCAGATCGGGTTACGGTTCTTTGGAATATTTTTGTCGGGTTCAGATTTGGTTCATATCAGATTTCGGGTTTTTTCTAATGGAATTTTTAGGTTCGTGTCTGGTTGCGTGTTCACGGAAATTATTTTGTCTTACTCGGATTGGGTTATGGTGCTTTTAGAATATTTTTGTCGGTTATCAGATTTCGTTCGGGATCATATTTCGGGTTTTTTCAATTGGAACTTTCAGGTTTGGGTCGGGTTGCATGTAGACTGAAATTATTTTTCTGGCTCGGATCGGGGTACGGTCTGTAGTAATTTATTTTTTGGGTTCGGGTCGGGTTATGGGTTAATAAGCCAAAAAAATCACCCTGATTGGATAATAAGTGGTCATTTTTCAATTAGCCTAACGCTTTCTACGCTCTTTGCAATTAGCCTGAAAAATATCAGGCTAATTGGAAAAAGGGAGAGGATTCTCCAATTTGCCCGGTTCTTTGCAAAGAGCCTAGGCTGTTTGTAAAGAGCCGGATTTCTCAATTAGCCTACGACATATATATATATATATATATATATATATATATTATATATTATATAATTAATGAAAAAATTATTACACAGCTGGCGCTAATAGCAGCTCATATCAAATGCAACAAAAAATATTTCATTACTTTAAAATGCAAAAACACCATAACTCAGAAAAGAAGATATATATTACAATATTTAACTATAAAAACTTAAAAAAAGTAAACGACAGGTATAAAACAAAAACACAGGTAAAAAATAGTCTGTTCTTCTTCAGTGGGAGGACAGACAAAACCTAATTCCACCCCCACTGCTAAAAATCTGCAGGTTTCCGAACACACGTTTTTCTCTTTTTTGGGTGCAGGATGGACGTGTATACCTGCACAATTTTAGCAGTGGGGGTGGAGTTAGGTTTTGCCTATCCTCCCACTGAAGAAGAACAGACTATTTTTTGCCTGTGTTTTTGTTTTTTACCAGTCGTTTACTTTAAAAAAAGTTTTTATAGTTAAATATTGCAGATATACATCCATTCCCTCTAATCCCCCCCCCCCTCTATTAAAAATGTCAACAAATTTTAATGCATATTTGCATCGATCCCAGAGATAATAAAATTCACTGCCGAAAAAGCGGATTTCCACGTTTTCGCGGAAAAGTAACATGTCTGAAAATTATATGTGTTTGCCAAATTACTTATACATTTATCGACAAGCTTGACAGAGCAGCCCAGAAGTAGAATTACACCCAAAAATAGAATGTTCATGAAATTTCAAGCAAAATTTATATTATTATGTAAAAGTGAATAAAACATACCCTATAAACAAAACAATGCTAACCAGCACATACTTCAGGGGGAGGGGGGTGTTGTGCCAAATGAAGATATTGATTGTTTATAGTTTCATACAAAAATGTATGTATATATATGAAATAACAAGATACTCGCAAGCTCATGTTAAACTTATGGGAGCGTTCTTTTCAAATTTGTGAAATTGAAAGTAACTTTTTAAAAAAATTCTGCAACCAAAATCGAAAAAGTAAACACTAACCTAGTTAGAATTCAATCTCAGCCATTCTAAGCAAGAAAAATAATCATTTAAAACTATTAATATGCAAGGGAAGAATTTTTAAATGTACGCTCCCATAGGTTTAACGTCAGCAATTCCAGTTTCTTCTCATGACTAGTGCAGATTCCTAACCTTCAAGTTAATGTTAATCCTATGAGAGCGTTGTTCATATTCCTTGCTAGCAAAAATACATTTTGACAACATGATTGTAAAAAACGAACTTTGAAGCAGGATATGAAAAAAAATCAAAAGAAAATTATTTAAAGCTTTGTTTTAAGAATATTAACTTTAGAATTAAATAAAAACAAGTATCTTACCTTTGCAAAAAAAGCTATTATATCTCTTATTTACCTTTAACCTTTAGTTACTAAATAAACAAAAAGAACATGAAGAAAATTTTTACTTTTAGAAGTTCAAAACAACTAGTCGGGATAATATGATTAATTTTGAGCTAATCGTGTGCTCTGAACAAATTATTCACGTGTCTTCCGATTGGCGTTATAGCAATCGGTCGTTTCCTGCCAGACATAATCTGCAAATATCACAAATTTTCTTTTAAAATAGCATTCTATTCTAATACTACAATAGAAAAACACGATGTCTCTTTCCCCTTCATTTTGATCTCAAATAGCAATCAAGTAAGTTGAACATCCATTGCACATATCATCGGAGTTGATAATTAGTTTGTTTCAAATTGGGAAATTTTTTAATCCCCCCCCCCAAAAAAAAAAAAAAATATCTGTCGCTACGCACCGATGAATCGATAAGGAAACGACGAATTTAATCACAAAATCCATCATTATAGCGAATTTCTGCCCGTTAACAAGTAAACAAACAAACGTGGTTTAGGATTCAGTTCAACAAGAATCAATCTTATGGATTCAATAAACGATTCAAGACGCGAGCTACGCTCATAAACAAGAAATTGAAAATAATTTTTTTGAAAATTGAAAAAAAAGATTATAAATAACAATTATATTGAATACATATACTTAAAAAAATTTCCCCTTTTTTAAAAATGAATTAAATATTTTTTCGACAAAAAGCAGTAATATGGAATAATAATTTCTTCATAACAAAAGAGAAAGATAATATCAATCGAAATTTCATTTAATATATTTAATATTTTAACATTTAAAATTTTAATATTTAAAAAAAAGATTTATTGCCTACATTCAGATTGTTAACTCAACTTAGAATACCTAAAATGACTTTGCAAATTTTGTTTCTGATTTTATACCCACAGCAGACGGATTAAGACTCATCCTACATACGAAGTGACGTCAAACCTATTCACCAATCACAGACGAGAAAAGTAAAAAAAAGCGATTTTTTAAAATAACGATTTTTAAAATAAAACGAGTTTTCCCAGAAAAAAGAAAAGTGTTATTCACCCCGTATTAATCAGATTTATATTATATATCAATTTAAAGAAAATCGTTAGAACCGTTTTCGAGATCTTAAAATTAGGATCTTCTTTCATACCATACCAACGTTTTCACTTTAAAAATGGCTATTTAGATCTCAAAATATACTGCACGTAGAAATGTAAAAAATTCAGTATACGATTAGACTGCAGATATAAGACTGTTCTAGAAAATTCAGAACAATAGGACCTATATCTGCTGAATTATTAAAAGGCGGCTTTTCGCGTTTTCTTTGATGTCGAGTTAGCTGTATATATGAGTTCCGCCATCTACGGATTCTACGATACGATACGATACGATACGATTTTAGGCTTAAGGCTGCGTCACTCGGAATACTACCGTCTTCCATGATATAAGGTAATTCGGGGGAATACGCCATATATATGGATGTTTTGCTTAGTAGAGCCAAAATTGAAATGATAAGATAAATAAAAAATGTACCACGATGCTATTTAATAGTTAACTGGTTATGTACTCTCATTAATTCCTATCCCAGTGTTTCAATGAGTGAGAAATTTATGTTAAATAAAGTCGGGTAATTGTGGCAAGTTCCCCCATATAAGGTTAGTTAGGGCAACTGGGCCATGATTTTAGAATGTGACCCTAGAGCTTCTGACAATTCAGCTTCAAAAAGCTAATGTTCATTTGAATTAAAATCTGAACTTATGTAAATGTGTTCATTTAGGTTCCCTCTATCAGACAGAAATGCTCAAAATTACATTTTAATATTTAAAAATATAAAAATATGCATATTTCATCTTTCTTTCCTCATGGGTCCAGTTGCTCCATAAAAATGGGGTAAGTTGACAAGGAGGGTCTATGTTCCACACGTGTTTATTTTTTTCATATGGGATATCATGTCCTGTTTGAAAAAGTGTAAACAACTTTAAAAAATTTAAACCAGGCAGATCATGTAAATTATATGTCAATAAAGAGCGTTGTAAGGGAAATCTTTTTTGTCAATGTGTCTAAAAGAGTACTAAAAGTGAAAATATTAGATTTATTTATACCAAAAACATAAAAATTAAGTACGTACTTATGTACTTCAGTATAGGTAATAAGTATAAAAGTCACATGGGTATTTGAAGGAAAAAAATCGCAAAGGAAATCTATGAACAAACGGCTACGTAAGTACTTAAGTACTTTATCTATCGTACAATTTCAAGGTTTGGCTATCTCGCTTTCAGGGGCAAGCTATCTGCAGTCGTAAAATGTTGAAATAATTTAATGACACCAGTATTTACAAGAGAATCTATTTGAAAACAAGTAAAAGTATATTTTCGCGTACTTAATGAAGGTGAAATTTTCATATAAAATTCCAATGTATATACCTGCCAATGTAGCAATTAGGAATTAAAATTATGTGATGCCATAATGGCATCATCGCCTCTCAAGGGGTCAAGAAAATTGTTTTGATATCACCCAATATGCATTTTTAAAAATTTATTACGTAATTTTAATAAGGTATTCTGTAATTTTCTTTATTGTGAGCAAAAAACAGTGAAAACTTTTATTTCCCTTTGTAAGAGAAACTCAATAAAATTATTTATAACTATTGGGGTAACTGGATCCCGCATGGTCCAGTTACTCCGGATACATGTCCCAATTACCCCATTCTTGAAAAATTCATGGGGTAACTGTGAGACCGGGCTTACATTTAAAACATGAAGTAAATATGTATATATACCTAACAATATTAACGTACTTATATGCCTAATCTTAAAAAAAAAGATTGCTCAATAAAAGTACTTACATTATTTTAATAAAAAACTTAAGAAGTTCAACCAAATTGACGTTGTTTTTTTTTTAAGAAAAGAAACGTAAATTTTCGAAAACCTATCACAGTAAAGAGAGAGTTATGATTGAGTTGACACACGTTGTTTTAGGAAGTAGAGGTTAAGGGGCATTGTTCACAAAAGCTAAAACTTAAAATACACCAACGGTTTTTTATAAAATAGCCTATGGCCCAGTTATCTCTTTGGGTCCAGTTACCCCAACAAACCTTATACGAAGATGCTACACCACAGAAAATAAGAAAAATAAGACTAATATTGGAACATTACCAGTGAATTAACAATAACTATGGTCAAACAAATCTGTAAACTGAAATCATTTTTTTTTTTCAAATTTACTTTTCCAAAATTAATAATGGCAGAATCCTGCTCAACATTTCACTTAGTGCAAATGAACAATATTCCAATCTTCGTGCAACAATTTTTTGTATTTGATACACTGAATTCAACCACACTTGAGAACTTTTTCTTGCCGTAAAACTTTCCTTTACATACAGCACAAAAATCAGTCTCATCAAAACTATCACCACTGGTATCCAGAGGAATTTCTTCACCTGAGGAAGATGCGCTTACACGCCTCTTTTGCTTCTGCTTTTCTTCGGAGGTTTCTTTTTATTTATTTTTTCTTTTCTCTATCTTTTCTTTTATCTTTTACCGCATAGTGTTTCTTCTCTCTGATGCAATTAAGGCCTCTACTGCTTGTTTCTTATGCCCAGATGGTTTAGGTTTTCTGACCTGAGGAATAGGACTGATTACTTCTAGACAAGAAATCTCTTTTTCTGTGCTGGTGGAGGCAACTGCTGGTGACAGTCCACTGCCATTATATCTGCTGTTGAAATCAACTGCTGGTGTAGGTCCACATGATAATTTGGTGGAATTAACTGCTGGTGTAGGCCTATTTTCACATGCACCGCTTGTGGAAGCAACAGCTCTATCATTAATGGAACCCTCAGAAATACCAAACGTATGATCTGGGGTTGCTTGCGGATTATAGGGATAAATCCCTGTAACTGAATACCTAGAAGTGTCATTTCCTACTGTGGCTGCCTTGCTCCATGCTGTATTAAGAAGAGATCAGAACTGAAGTTTTGAGAGTTTACGATGTGGCTTGCTGTGGATCGAGGCATTCAGGGCTTGCCGCCAATATGTTTTAATGCTTTCAAAAATGAGTAATCTAATGTCTGTAAGTACTGGGTACTGTGATTTGGAAGACAAAAATGAATTAATTAATTTTGTCTTCTTTTTAGCTTATTTCTGAACCAAGTTGAGCCTTTTCCCAAGTATAGGGGGTAGATGCCACACGCATTTATTTCGGTATTGCTGAAAGAGTATGACCGCTTCTGCTTGCCTTATGTGTGTAATAGAATGTGGAACTCACTTATACTGCTAATATCTCATTTTAAAAAAAAACATCGTTTATAAACATTAAATATGAGGAACAAAATAGTATAAGGGCTTTACTCACCCAGTTAAATCTTCCCAAGATCCAAAAATGGTATTTTTACAAACCATGTGCACTTTGGGACAAGACTCGTCACACAACCCGGTCATTATTTGCATCTGTTGTCACATAAAAGTACTCGAAACAAACTTGCATCTTCCCACGAATTACCTTATATTTTTTTCTAAATTCACGATCTTTAAATAGATATACAGACTTTTCCTTATGTGTCAGAGTAAAATTCTGAAAGCTAATTTTTAAGCTAAAGTTTTTACGCCTATACATACATTAATGCTATGTTTTTATAATATATTAATAGTATATAGAATTTGTGTACAAAAATATAGTTAAAGAATAATAAAAATTTTTGATGAGCTGTTTTATTAATAAAAATTCCCATTAAAATATCGAAAAATGATAAGCTTAATATTTAAGCAATAATTTTGATATTAAATGTCAAATTTACCAAATTTGAATGCCCCTAAAAAACTGGGGAGTGATTGAGATACTCAGCTTTAATATTTTTTAATCAGTTGCTGCTTCTGGAAGAAACCCAGATAGGTTTTATGGTCAAACATTTTCTCATTTATCAAAGCGGCTTCAATGTGGTCAAATATGGTTGCATATGATGTTTTATAAAGTTCAGCTGAATAGCTGTCTATTGTCGAAAAATGTCTCCTTTTTGAACCAGCCATTACAGACAGCTAAGTGTCTGAATATCAGACATTTCAATTTACAGTGCACATATGGAAATAGGCTGAAAAACACGAAAACCAACTCCGGGGTCCTTAAAATTTAAAAAGACACTAACATACACGCATACATACACACATATGAAGTAGGTGTAAAAATAAAGAAAACAGATTCAGGATCTGAAAATGTAAATATATACCGATTCCATAGTCGGATTTTATTAAAATTAAAACACTTCCCTTATACTATGTGTGTCCGGAAAGTAATAAATTTTTATCATCAGTGGAATGCACTTGCTCTTCTAAAATTAACTTTTTTATCTACAAAATAAAAGCTTTACTACCAAGCCATCATACAAAATAGATTTTCATTAAATTCTATGTCATTTGATTTTTTTTTTTTTTTTTTTTTTTTAATAATGTCACTTTTTTCTGATGCCAATGCATGCCAATAAAGTATGCCAATTAAAAGAGTTTAGAAGTAACATTAAATACATATATATATTGCTTAGAAAACTTGTTTAAACGGAATTGTTTATAATCAGAAAACATATCTGAATAATTTGGATGGTACAAAATAAAAATATTTAATTTAGGCACATTTTTAAATTCGATTGTTAGCAATCTAAACAATAAATAGCGGTACTTTTATCTATATTGAAAATTTAATAACTGTACCCTTACGCAGTTAAATTAATTTATTTTCAGAAAAAAATCAACCTAAAGAGATTAAGATTATTAATTAATTGATTTGTTATTATGTTATTAATTTATTAAAAGTAAACATAGGATTCCTCCAAATGTGATTATTAATAAAGTTTCCTTGAAAATGTAACGTAATTTGAGTTTAATTATGAAGAAAACATTATTTGATGGTATATTTTGTCAAGCTTTTAAAAATAGTTACATTAAATTATATCACACTGTTTTCTAAATTACTTTGATTTTAAATTTTAAGCCAATATAAATTAAAACATCTTTTTAGTTCGATTTATTTCTCTAATTATTTAAACTTTTTTTGATTTTTTTAATAAAAAAGTTGAAAATATTTTAATATGTGACTTTAAGACTAATTTCTTTTAATAATTATTATTTCAACATATTTAAATACAACTAAATTATTTTCCATGTATTAATTTAAAATTACGTACAGATAAATATGTCTATCTTTAGTAAGAATTCCTTATTATTATTAATTATTATTAAACAGTTCTGGGAAAGTTGGTATATTTACACCGATCATGATCCCCAGACCCCAAATCTATGCTCTCTTTAAATGTTGATTATATATATATATATATATATATATATATATATATATATATCCCTTAAATATATATAAAGGGATATATAAAATATAAAAATTCAAATGTTCAAATGTTATTTTTATTATTTATATATTAATATTAATTATTTAATTCAAAATTCTTTTAATATCCATCTTTTTTTACCTGGCTTTTAATAATATGTTAAATATCAGTAATATTTTTAATCCCATGCCTTTAATCAACCCATTCTTTTATTTCTTATTCTAAAAATCCTAATCTGCTAAAAGCAACCCTCTTCGTAAAGAACCACTAATTAATTTTATTCTTTCATACTTTGAGACATTAAATTATATTCTTTCGAATGTTTATTAATACTATATTTTATCTTTTATTAAAATTATTATTCAATATTCCAGCATCTCTTATAAGTATTTGCCGCGTCTAAAGGACTCGCCTTTTTCTTTGTAGGTTGTAAATGAAGAGTTTTGACATTACATGATGCATTTCCCTCCTTGCTCATCGTTTTTAACCAATAGCTCAGCGTGCCATCCCCCCGGACAATTCCCTATCTTGAATTTTGTTTGTGATTCGAAAAGCAGCGTCATCATATCGTGGGGCGAAATGCTACTATATGCATGTCATGCGTTCATCATCACAATTTATATTGATATCGAGAAGTATCTCATATATATATATATATATATATATATATATATATATACAAATAAATAAATATATATATATATATAACTATACCGGGTGTCCTAAAAGGGATTGACAAACTTTAAAATTCAATAACTTGGTGATTGAATAACGTGACAGCTGTTACAGAAACTCTTGCAGCAGAGTAATGTATCATGCCAGGAATTTATTTTACTGCTATTTTCGGTTTTAATTTTAACTATGAGCGATAGATGACGTTGCAAGTAGTATGGGTTAAATCCAGGCAGAAATAGAAATCATGCAGCAATGGTGGGAAAAATGGTCTCATTTTCCCATGTGATCTTGTTTTTAGGTCCCGATTTTAAACGCAGTCGGTATTATTTGGATATCGTTGGTGTTGGAACCGGATTCAAAAATAATGGAATCATATAGACTGAGTGAAGAATTTAGAATATAAAAACAAAATAGTATCTTCGAATATGACCCACTCGTAAATACGAACATTCTAATTGAGCCAGAGACAAGCTGAAATTTTAGTCTCTAGATTAAAAGAAAAGAAATTAGCTCATGTGTACATAAACTTAGAAAAGGATTTTATGTCTTTCTTAATGAAGGATAGTGAGACTAAGTTTACTGGAAAGATATTAATAGTTTCATGAGCAGGTTAGGACGTTCAATATAAAGCCCTATCAATATATACTATTTTATACACAATACTAAAACAATTCTTAAAACTGTTCTTTTACATAATAGAAAGAAACATGTTTAAGTTCTTATGTTACCCGGATCAAAGGAACGTATGATTCTAATTACTGCTAGACATTTTATTGTGAAAATTTAGAAACATTACATAACAGAACGCTAAAGAAAAATCACGATTCATGCATTGATTAGGAGACACTTTCCAAGGCTTTTAGAGTACCGTAACAAAACTTAACCGTTAAAAGATCATATCAAAGTAAGCAATTTGAAGACGCATAACACATTCAAAAACCAGTTAGGACATAAAGTTTGAAAAATAACCGAATTATTTTGGAGAGCCCTGTATATGATCCATAGATTTGTATACAGTGTGTGCAAGTGCTAAACATAATATTTTGCATATATATATATATATATGAACAGCCCCAAGTCAAAAAATTAGAATAATAAAAAAAAAGGAATTGTGATAATTTTTTTTAATGTATCGCTTATACAGAAAGTAATACAGGGTAAAACTTAATATTGTGAAAATCTACATAGTATATGGAATCTTTTAGCATAAAAATGAAAGGAAATAATACAAAAAGTAAAATAATTATTCACACTTGGAAAAAATCAAAATATTAGAGCAACCATTTACCTGGTTCAAAATATTAGAATAATCAATTGTTAATAATACGTGTTTTAAAAAAAGAAAAAAATAGTTATTCTTTAATATTTTGTAGCATCAACTTTACATTTTATAACAGGACGAACTCAATTTGCCAAGTTACAGCTGGTTCACAATGTTTTCTGACTAGAAATGGACATGTCGATTTTATGCGAAAAGAAACTCACCTTTGTTTTTGGCGCAATGTCTTGCACTCTTTTCTTCCTTATTCCCCACAGATTCTCTATTGGATTTAAATCTAGTGAATTAGCCGGCGGGGGAAATAGGTTGATTTGGTATTGACTAAGCCAATTCTTAGTGGACACTGACCAGTGTGAAGTTGCTAAATCATGCTGGAAAATAAAATCGTCAACACAGGTCTTCAGACGATGGTATCATGAAATACTCAGAGATTTCTTGATATATCTCAGAATTAATCCTTCCGTTGACAATACATAGCCTTATAGGACCATCTGCAGTCATGAAAGCCCATACCATTATACTGACTACAAATTTCACTAATTGTTTCATGCAGTTTGTTATTTTTCTTGATTCATTCACCGCACACAAACACCTTGAGCACCATATGTTACGAAAAATACGCTCTCATTGATAAACAATATCTTTTTTCAGTCATCCAGACCCAATAAAAGCCCTTTTTTGCACCACTTCACTCTCTCCCTTTTCTGTTTACTAGTCATGAGGGGCTTTATCATTAGTACACGAGATATATGGTTTTTTGGAGAAGTCTTAGTGTTGTAGATTTACTCACTTCAACACCGTGTTCTTCCCAATTCCGATGCAAATATCTTACAATTCGAAAGCGGATTTTTTGGCAATACCCTTTAGCTTTCTATCATCTCTCTGAGTAGTTTTTGGCTTTCGGCCGCTATTCAGATGATTGTTTTCAAAATATCAGTCGTTAAAATACTGCTTTATCGTTATACTAACACTTGGTTGAGAACATTTTAAGCAACTTGCGATATAATGCTGTTTATGACCTTCTTTATGCAATTCACTAATACGATGCTTTGTAAACTTTGTTATGACGGACGAACTACTCATATTTCACACAAAATTAAAACAATGATGACGCAAAGCGTTTTTATAACTTGAGAAGAAGTAGAAGCTGATTTTATGCTTCATTTATGGAACCTTCTGAACCAATCAGGAAAATTCATAAGTATTCTAATTTTTTTACCCCCTATTTTAGTATTCTTATATTTAGAATAATGAAAATAATTTTATAAAAATACAATATTCACTCAAAATTTAATCTTTTACAGTTTTAATTTACTTTAATAACATGCAAATTTATTAAAACATCAACCGTTGTTCTTTTTCAGCTGTACTATACTTTAAAAAAATCTGTAAAGTTATTAAAGTTTTTATAGGAAACTGGGATTTCTAGAACTTTTTATGTAACGGCAACAACAAAAACCATGTAGCAAACACACTTTTGCGCTGAAAATCAAAAAACTGCAGGCTTACTAAGAATTTTTTAGGAAACTAGGATGCCTAGAACTTTTCATCTAACTGCAACCAGGGTTACAGATAAAACTTTAGTAAAATAACTGTAATTTTAGCAGATTCATTTGTAAAGTTACAGATTTCTGTAGCATTACAAAAACTAGTTTTGTAGATTTGCAGCTTTCTTCGTACAGTTACAGATGAAAGTTTAGTAAGCATGTAACTTTATAGCTGTAGAACTACAGATTTTTACAGTGTAGGCTGAAATAAAGCTAAATGCAATTCCAAATACAAAGAAAATGAATTATTCTATTTTTTTTTACTTGGAGCTGTATATATGCAAAAGTTTGCAGTTAAAGAGGCATAACTTAGTTAAAATTTCGTCTTCAGCAATTTCCGTCAATAAGTCGGAATGCAGACGAATTCTTTTGTATAGTCCTGCATATGATTTATAATATTTGTGCACAACAACTAAAACATAGCAAATTGTTAAATTTATTAACACATACCACAATTCAAAACACACTTTAAGCAATTGTTACTCATAGACAGTATCGTAAAAGAACTATTTTGTGTGTTCCTGTAAATGAATGGAAAACTCTATGCACACTATATTCTTTGGTAAGCATATTTTAGTGCACATCAGTATGTATATCAATTTCAACATTCTGAAGTAGTGTAACATGATTAAATAACACAATTTTTTTCCCGCATATAAGGAGAGTTTCTGTAAATGAATAACAATTTTACACAAACTTCAAAAACCGAAATAACACATAGAAATTGCATGGCAATTCAATTATATTTAGGTGAGTTAGAGTACACAGACACGAACAAAGAAGCAGAATTCAAAAGGACTTTTCAACTGCGTGTTAAAAAAAAAAACCAAAAAAAAAAAAAAACATGCGCTTTACCAACAACAGTAAAACACATTTTAATAACTTTGTCTAAGGCAAAAAAGGAATTAAAATAAAATTAACTTATTATATATGTATATACGTGTGTGTGTATGTATATAACGATATATAAATTTACAAAAGAAATAGCCCTTTTTTATTTTTTGGCATTATAGTTTCATCAAACTATAACATCAGTGGAACACATGTTGAAGCAGAATGTGAAAAAAATGTTGACTACCAAAAAAAAAAAAAAAAAAAAAAAAAAAAAAAAAAAAAAAAAAAAAAAAAAACTGAGGTCATATTTGAAATAATAAAAATTCATAGAATCTGAAATATTTTTTAAAAAGCATTTCACATGCATAAATTTTATAAATATGTGTAATCATAAATAACAGTAACAAAATTAGTAACAAAAGAAACTCACACTAGAACACTTAATTTTTTAACACTTTATTTAAAGAAACAATGAATCAATTTATTTTTTATGTAAACAATTCCACTGGAAAATTCTTTTAATTTTAATTTTGAGCGAAGTGCTTCAAATCTTTGCAAAAATTCAAATAAACGCGAAGAGAACATTTTTTATTGTAAAACGCAATTTATATATTTGAGATTTGGAAAATACATACATCAGAAAAAACAATCACCATGAGTTTAAAGGTATTTTGCATAAAATGTAACATAAAAAGTAGTTGATAAAAAAATAAGGCCATAGATACACGAAATAGATTTAATTTATTTAATGCAATTTTATGCAATGTAAGTTATACACATTTTCAAGAAGCGTTTTAAAAGTTTCAGTGGAAATGTGAAACGTTTATGAAATGTTTCATGTTTTACTGTAGCATCCAAATATTTAGGACTTTTAAAATTAGTTATACTTAATTATTTAATTATACATTATGAGCTACATAAAAGATAAATGATTCGTTTACTAACACATTTAAACATTTGTACTATTCGTGAATTACGAGCGTCTCATTACTTTTAATGACTTAGCCACAGTTTCAAATCATTTGTTTGAGAAATAGCTTAAATTAAAAGTGTAAATATTAAGAATTTAGAAATAAAGTAATTATGTTAATGGATTTTGTGGAATTTTATGGCTTTCATCTTTTAACTTGTTGCAGCCAAGTTTTCGATTAATAATATTATTTTGAAAAACCTATTTTTAAGAAAATTATTTGCATTGTAAATATATATATATTAAAACGTATATATAGTTATTTTAATTATGACAGTATGAAAATAAAAAGTGTGTTTCTATTTGTATCTGAATGTTGTTTTATTATTCGACTTCTATTAAATGTAAATGTTATATCTAGACAAAGTTATAACAACATATTTTTAACATCTTGAATTTGTTTTATGGGCCATCCGATAATTCATATAAACAGCTTTATCCAATTCAAAGAAGTTTATTGACTGTATCTTAAACACTCAATATAATCTGCATCATGAGAACATCTCTACTTCTCACTTCTACTCAACTTCTACTTTCAACTCTAGTAATTATTGGCTCTCTCATTTTCAAAACAAAGGGATGTATTTGTATAAATAAACAACATTTAGTTATTAAGATATTCTCTGATGATGAACCTGGAAGGCTTGAATGTACAAAGAAGTTTTAAATAAAATGTATATTTTAAACTTGTAACATCTTTTCATTACATTAGTCGCCTTTTAAGTAAGATTGTGGGACTTTTTAATGTTCACATTATTTATTTTAATGTATTTTGTTTTTCAAAAGGAAAAAATATATATATAGGGGCGAGTAGCCGAATTTGGACCGCTTCAATTATTTTCAGGTGTAACTCACTTCATTTATAGAATATCTGCAATATATCACTACGCGTGGTTAATCTAATCCTCTACTAACTAAATAAATCTTTAGAACAATTTCATTTTCAAAATCTTAAGTTTTATTTTAATTTGAAAAAATTATCAAATGTGGTCCAAATTCAGCGACTGGTTGCCTACGTTGAACCTAAACCGGACTCCAAAATTGGACCAAACAAATTTAAGCTGTTTTAATGAGTAGGGAATATAAATAATTTTAATAAAATCAAAGTTTACGATTGTTGAAACGATCAAACAAAACAACAGCAATGAAATATAATGAAATCAAATGTCTGAAAGTAAGAGTAATTGTCTTAAATCAAAATGTATCTAAATATAAGTCAAAGTTGTAAGTAATTAAGAACAGAAATTATAGAACTAATTGCCACTTACTTGAATATCATGTAAGTGATAATGCAACGCTAGCACCACACGAATATCTTTTGTTCATTTTTTTCACACAACATTGAACCATATTTGGAAATCTGAACACTGAATTTTTTCTGCTATTTTATTTTTCTTACAAATTAGGCAAAGCCAATCATCACTGCCTTGATTTTTCTTTTTAGATATTGAATCATTAGATTCTTTTTTGAAAAGAAGTTTTCTTTACCTCAGTTCTGTATTTCTTCCCTTCCATAATTTTCTCTTCAATTGATTTACGCTTACTTTTTTAAAAAAAAACTTTATGTTCCAATTGCTTTCGTGTTTTGAGAAATTCCTTTTTATTGTTTTTTTTTTCCGTTTTTTGAGTCCAAGGTTTACTTTATATGGAGAAGATGTTAACACAGTTGTCCTTTGTTCAAACTGTTCTTTGACTTAACTGATTTTAGTAAGGGAGATAATATTTCTAATGATTCTTCGGTTTTTAGAGGGGTTTCTTTGCTGCAACATAATATAAATCAAATACATGGGAATATGAATATATTTACGCGAGTTAGAGTAAATTGAACTAAATTCATCAAAACTTTTAAATTATATTAAAAGTGTTTCAAAAATATGCAATAATAAAAAAATACCATTAATAAAACGCAAAAATATGTACTCAAAAACTGTTGAATTCAATGTATACCCCTCCCCCTGGATACTTGAATGCCCCCTCTCCCGGAAGGATCGTCATTTTATGCTTTTTAATGCAAAAAAGTGGAATCCCCCCTCCTTCAAAGAACTTTAAAATGTTCTCACCCCCATGGAATCGCAAATATAATCCAGGAGGATGATATCTGAATTCAACACTGTAAATCAAATACTGCGTCGAAATAAGCAATTCAAAGAAAATAAATGTAAAATAAAAGAAATTTCAAACAAAATTTATTGCATAAACATATAAAGGATATTTTTAATGTTTCTATCAGCCTAAAGTGTATAAAGAAATTGATCCCGACATAAAAAAATAAATAAATATAAAATATTAAAAAAACTTGCATGGAAATAATAATCCATCACAGAATATTAAAAAAAAATTAAAAATTCTGTACAAAGCGTACAGTCCTCAAAATTCATTATTTACCTTTCAAATTTATGATCGTATATGTGTTCCATTTAAGCAACTGAAATTGACCCAATTTAAGGCTACCGCGTTATTTTTTACAACAAATAATCTTAAGACGAAGAACAAAAACGAAATCAAACATATCCTCGCGCAAAATATGTGCAATAAACACATGAATTTCGATATATATATGAAAATATAACAACTTACATTAGTTTTATAGCATTCTCTTGTATTTTGTATGAAGAAAATAGATCAAAATAGCTAATTTTAGGTTTTATAAAATAGTCTGAAAACAGCACGTGGAAGGCGGGTGCTCATTCTAATCATAAATGAGACCATTTTGATGCGTAAGATTTCAGCGGTAGATGGTGTCTCTTTCTGTAATTAACGACAGAATTCCGGAGGTCCATTTAAAGCAGCGGTCCAGATGTGGCTATTAACCCCTATATATTCTTTTATATTTTTAATAGTTAGATAAAATGTGAATGCATTTATCATAAATTTAATTACCTTTATTGGCTTTTATAGGAAAAAATATTTAATTATAATTTTTGTTTTATTGAATTTTCAGATAATGAACATTTAATTATATTTCAATAGTTAAAAAGTATAGAACACAAATTAGATGAAAACCATTTAAGGTCTTTTAAAGGATTGTAATTTTTGAAATATTGTGAATAAAAAAATATGAAAATATACTTCCCATGTATTGTTTTCGGCTCACTTGTATTTTTGGATAGTACAGGGATACATTAACATTTGAAAATCAATCAGAACTGTCACTTAATTTTTTTCTTAAATACTTACTTAAATATTGTATTTTCCAGAGTTAAATGTATGAGATTCAAAACATTCTTATTTTGCTTGAAAAAATTTGAGGTCGGCAGATGTTCTATGTTACAATTACATAATTATGACCTTGGATAAAATTTGAATTATAGGTAAAATCTTCTCCTTACACTTATGTTTTCTAAATATAAAACATTATTTTAAATATATTTTTAAAATAAAAATATGTACAATTGAAGATTATTTTGATTATTCCCCAGCAATAAATGTATAAGATTTTAATATGTCACATAATAGTATATATCACTATTTATGCAACTAAAATCTTCTTAATTAAAACATATATCGAAAATATTTATTTCTGAATATGTATAAACATAATATTTACACTATCTAAGTGAGATAGATTTTGTTTTGGTTTATTGACATACATTTAGTATATGATAAATCGTAATATAAATTGTTTATAAAAATATATATTTAAACAGGAAGGAATACATTTAAGTGTAGCTAATAGTTTATGAGGCATATCTGCATCCAAAATAGTTGCTTTCATAGGATTTTAAATTTATGAAATATAATCAGCCTGTGATAGAAAAAATATTTTATCATTCAGGTCTATTCATTAGAGTTTCAAATCTTCAAATTCATGACCTTCTCCAGATTCATAACAAATAAATAGTTTAAAAATTTTAATAAATATATTCTAACAAGAAACTTTTCCGCATATTTGCATAATATTACTATGCTTTGTAGAACATTTTTTACTGCTAAACCTGAATATCTAAATTCTGTAGGAAAATTGCCTTGTGATAATAAAAACAGTATATTTCTATTATGCGTTCTAAATATAATTTTTTTAATCACTGGAGACAACTAATTAAGCTTTTCGAAAATAAGTAAAAAAAAATATATATATATATTTTAGTACAAGAAAAATGCAAGTTTTCAAGGTTTTTTTTATGTATATTTCTATATGATTACACTGCAAAATTTAAAGAGTTTGAGAATTGTACAAAAATCAAAATTTGCTGGAAATTTGGTTCACAACAATTTGTTACAGAATTATTTTTCATCAACGATGCAGCTTGTACTGTACAGTAAAAAAAAATACTTTTGAAACAAAAATTTGTTCGCAACTATGTTCCGAGAAGAGTATATTGCGTTTTTCTTGGTTTTTCTTGCAGTATATATTTCGACAGGTAACACAGGGTGTAAAGGTTTACGCAAAACTTGTCACTTTATGTAATATATGTTTTGAAAGAACACACCCAGTACATTAACAGTTTATAAATTAATTGAAATGAATGAGAACCATCCAGAATGTAATACACATATGTGTAAGAAAAATACATTATTTTCATGATTTTATAATTTAAATATTTTTCCTATTCCGAAATGTGTGGTATTCCCAGGAAGCTGAAAAATAATAATGTGTGTATGTAAAATCGAAATAACTGGAACAATATTTTTATATTAAATCAAGCATTAAATATGCAAATTTAAAATTAACAATCCATAGGTTATGAAATTTCCAAAAATAACTGGCAATGTAGATCCGTTAAACTCTATCATATTCCAAGCTGTGAGTGTAACAGGTGATCTATTTTTTAACGCTTTCAATATAAGAACATATTTTTTATTTCCCATGTTTTCTGGATGCAATAATGTGCTTTCATAAATTTTGTTAAACAGTGCATTGTTTTTTTCCATTTCACTTTTGACCTGAGCAGCGTAAAAGGGAATCAAAAATGTAAAAATACCTGTTGGAAAATGCAAACATATGTGTTCCATCATGAAGAAATAAGACAGTTCTCTTGTGGGATTTACCATAAATCTTGCGAATGAAACAAAGGCTTGCATAAAACAAACCATTAAAAGTAACAGTGATGGTAGCGAAAATACATACTCTACGTTCTCTATGAGTTTTATAACACTGAAGTACTCTTGGACCATTTCAACGTTCAATTTATTGCAGCTTTTTACGAGCATTGCTTTTCTGAAATGGATTCGATACTTACTTAGTAACAAGGAGCAGCGAAAACAGAGAGCACAATATAACAATGCTATTATATTAATGAAAGTAGAAGCCATAAAATGCATAACAATTGCATTAATGAAAACGTACAGTTTATTAAAGAAGCCATCTTTACATTTCGCCCACATATGATAAGAAAACACTTGGCAAAAATAATCGGCTTCACTTAGTCCAATGACATGCATTGATGCACACGTAGTAATTAATATGAAATTCAATACCAAAAGTATTTTCATTAAATAATCTTTTGGCATATTAGATATTAAATTGCAAGAGGATGCTTTCGTTATTTTATTATAAACATCCCTTAATGAGTCCTTTTTCTTATGTAGAGCTCGCCACAAGATCACTGAAAGAATATTTATGATGTCATACGCTACATTAGTTTTTGCATTGGCCATAGTATTCAACATATGCGAAGTGAACATTGTAATTATTGTAATAAGACTTATGCAAGCATATGACGGATATACGCACATAGAAAGTTTCTTTATTAAAGGGTAATGATGGGGACTTTTAACTATATCTATACTAAAACATTTTAAAAAACTAAATATCACTTCTGTACTGTCTGAAGCAGAATCTTTGTTAATAATGGCAGCGCCAAATTTACTATTTTGGTGAATTTTCATGTTTTTTTCTTTTAATGTATGCAGCTCTCAAACACCCATGATACGTTCTACATCCAAAAAGTCTACCTTAAAACAACTTAGAAACAGTTTTTCCAAAATTGTGTGCTTATAATTTCAATTTTTTCCATTTTAGATTTACATTCACCTTTAGATTAATAAACATGGTTTCATTTTTCCTGTACTTTTACTTTCTCAAAAATAATTTATAAATGTTATCAATGATACATGATGTTTATTTGAAGCGTGACAAATGATAGAGAACAATACTTTTTTCTATCTGGCTCCAAAGATATACACAAACCAATTTTAAACATTATCGCAGTTGCGTGATACGCTGTTTGCGTGCAGCAATAATTATCGGTCTGAATATAACCTTTTATAAAGTAAAAATTTCATACCTAATAAAAGCGTTTAAACTTTCTGTCAAAATTAATGATGATAATATTTTGCAAGTTATACATACTGGAAATAGTAAGATACATAATTTTTTTAGAGCCATTATCGAAAGAATTATTTGCATTTTCAAAAGGCAAGAAATAATCTACATGAATTAATATTTGTAGATTTGACTGTTTTGTATGACCTTAAGACGTCAACAAAATGTTCGCCCACACAAAGTCTTACTTGAATTCGTAGAAGAGATTATCCTGTAACTTTGTATTATAGTTAGAGTTTTATTTTAAAATAAAAGACATCATATAAATTTAAGTTCCGTATAATTTAATGCTAGATTCATTTTCCAGGCAAAAGGAAGAACACAAAAGTACAGGGTGTCCAGCGAATAAGACCCTGATTTCAAAATTAAATATCTCAAAAACAAAGATCAATAGAATTATGCGGTAAACGGTTTGTTTACTAGCTAAGCTGTAAATATATTGTACAGAAGTTTCAAAAATTAGTTGCAAGAACCGCTAACAGATGGCGCTGTAATCGCAATACTTGTAAACTGCTTCGAAGTCGAGAGCCCTAGTGTCTCATTCCTAGATGGCTCCCTACGTAAAAACGAATATTGGGAAAGTCCATTTTTTTATTGGTGTGATGTGCAGAAATGGAGACATCTGGTCACAGAATTATTGCATCAGCTTTAATTTTAGAAAATTTCAATTAATAGACTTTTCAATAAAAAGTTTAGAAATCATTATAAGATTTTTTAAAAATATTTTATTAAATTCAATCTTTAAGGCCATATAATTATTTAAATCAAAATGCATATATTTAGAAAAATAATTTTGTACTTTTTATTTATTTTATATTTTTAAATCACAGCATAATATTTTGGTATTATTGTTTATACCTGAATTATTATAAATAAAAAAGTAATTTTTCACTTTTGATTTATTTTTAAATCACGGCATAATACTTTGGTTTTAACACAACACATATATTTCTTTTCTTTGTAAACAAAGTTTTAGAGACAGAAATCATGCGTTAGATTATTTCTTTTTAAAAAGGAATTGATGATAAGTCATATCATCAACGTCAAAGCAAAAGTATTTTGGATGCCGCATGCCTTTCGAACACTTCGGATCCTATCGCTAGAAGCTGCACCATATTTCGGTGTTCAATGATAAAAAAAAATGAAAACCAGTTTTTAAAATTAAAATTAATTTTTTAACTTAATTAAGTTATTAAAAATAGAAACTTTATATTTTTTCATTCAAACTATTCTCTACAATTAAAAAACATGATTTATGAATCATTATTGTAAATGCTCAATGATTTGTAAAAAATGGCGTTTCTTTTAGCTTAATTAAATTTTAAAACCAGAGACTTTGGATTTTTTTATTCAAACTTTTTTCACAGTTTAAAAGACATACCACAGAGATATTGGTATTCGGACCGAAGAAGCTTATAACAAAATTTGAAACAAATCTCAATTCTGTCAACACATGGCTCCGCTTCTGCACATTACCCAAATAAAATATTTTTTAAGTTCTTATATAATGATTGCTAAACTTTTTATTGAAAATTCTATTAATTGAAATTCTCTAAAATTGAAGCTGATGCAATAATTCTGTAACGAGATGCCTCCACTTTTGCACATTACCCCGAAGATAAAGCGGTCTTTCTCAATTTTCGTTCTTCCATAGGAAGCCATATAGGAATCAGACGCTAGGGCTCTCGACTTCAAAACACAATTTATAGGCATTGCGATTACAGCGCCATCTGTTAGCAGTTTTTGCAACTAATTTTTGAAACTTCTGTACAACATTTTTACAGCTTAGCTAATAAAGCTACCGTTTACCGCATAATTCTATTGATCTTTGTTTTTGAGATATTTAATTGTGAAATCAGGGTCTTATTCGCTGGACACCCTGTATCTAAGTATATACTCGTATCCATAAAGTATAAACATAATGTAAAAAATATAAAAATTAAAGATATGTTAGAAAATGAAAAAAAATTATTTTGCGATTCTAATATAACAGCTTTCAAATTTATATACAAAATAAACAGGATGGTGTATTGTTAAAACCACTTCTAACAATGATAGTTATTTTAAAGAAATTGAAGCATATAAACGTGTAAAATAAAGAATATGCTTTGTCATCCTTTTCATGTGCATTTTAATAAAATCAATAATATTCATTTATTTAATATATATGTTACGATCAATTTGATTAATATGTTATTATTTATAATTACCAAATATCATACAAATAAGCCGGTTAATATGATTAATTTATGAGAATTTATCAAACTAGCCAGTTATTATTAATAATTACCAATCAAATTCGGTAATTATAATAAATTGCAACTAGCTAAGTTTGATACTTTTCTTGTGTATTCAAAATTAACATTATGCACTTTTATGGCAACACGTGAATAACAACTTTTAGTTACAGATATTTGCAATGGTAAAAATAACAGAACTAGGATAAGAGTTATTGAATATGTTGTATTATGTTTTATGTTAGTATTTGTTCCTGTAATTTTGTAATAAACTAGGGGGCTCGGCCCCCTACGAGCTACGCTCGCCAACCCCCGTCCAGACACCGCAGACTCTAAATGCATGCTAATTTGATCGGCTTTAAAAAGATTTCGAAAGATTGAATTATAATTTAAAAAACAGTGGCGATCTCCCTATAAACGAATTTCTATTCATTTCTCTTTGATTGGGGAATTTTAATGCCAAATCTGCTGCGGTACTACTTGATTATCCTGTCGACCCATTTCGACAAATTATATAAATCGCCAAACCACTCGCCAAATTATAGAAATTGATATAATTTTTATTTTAAATAACGAAAGAACAAATAAATTCGTACAAAATTAATAAAAACACAAATAAAACGTCGAAATAAAAATAACTTGATGACATATACACGTGTAACAACATTTCAAAATAAGCTAATATAAAAGGAATTAAGTAAAGAGAGCCTTTGTTTCCTGGTATTTTTTAACAAAGCGAAAAGAAAGTTCTTTTAAATGAGACATTTTAAATTAATTCTCAAAATATCAAATAAATGTCTAGCGCATTTTCTAAATTTAAACTTTTTTGCAATATTATTTTGTGTTCATTTTATGTAATAACTATAATGTGACGTAAATATGACGTAATTTTTCCTAAGACTTCTAACGCATGTTAATGAATTTATTATTTTACAATATCCTTTCTCTTTTAAAATTCACGTGTATACTTTTTATGACGTAATTTTTAATAATTTATTGCTTTTTATACGTAATTGTTTAATTCTAATTTGAAAGTTTTTTTTCCTGTTTATAATAGTCACGTGTAAATAAATTTTTAATTTGAAGCAAACATTATTGCTTGCGCTTTTTATACAGTTGGCAACAGTTTAAATTATTACAATTTTCTGAAATCTATAAAAAATATCTCTAGAAATGCTGAAAATTTGAATTTAAAATAGAAATAAAACCTGAAAAAATGACTCAAAATAAAAAAATTAATGCAATCTGCACTCCGGCAAATTCTAACGCATAAAATGATCTAAAAATGATGACACTGCCATGTCTAGTTTTTGCTGCTATAAAACTTTTTTAGTGGAACGATTTTGTCCAACTTTAGCATTAAATAACTCTTAAAATAATTCTTCGATTTGAAAACTGTCTGCATCAGCGTGTTTATCAAAATTTCTGTATAAAGCCACCGATTTTCATATTTTTGTATGCATTATTTTTGTCAATATTAACGAAGAAAGGACTCCGGTCACAAAAAAATCAAAACCGGCGGCGGCGGTGACAGCGGTAGTTACTTTTTTTTAGAATAGAGAGATAGTGAATGTTTACAAATGAATATTTATTTAGTCAATATAATGCACTTAAGAGCACACCACTAGCGAGAAACTTCCACACTGGCGACGAGAAATGGGATTGTTTCATAAAGTTTATAAATATTGATACGTTAGAACACTTCTACGATTTCGGAAGATTGCCAAGGTAAGAAATTTCTTATTATTCTGTAAAAATGGAAAAGTTAGTTGAAGAATTAATTAAACAAAATAAAGCGTTAATGGATGCGCTAAAAGGGGAAAGTACCCTAAAGAATAATAAGATTTCTGGTGTGCAATTCGAGAAATATGATGAATCATTAGAAAGTTTCGATACTTGCATGGATACATTTGAAGAATTTTTAGACATACAAAATGTGCCAAAGGAAAAACGCGCAAAAACTCTAATACCAAGTTTATCCGCTAAGTTGTATAGCTTGCTCAAAAATCTTCTTGCTCCACAAAATCCCAGTGATCAGGAATATGAAATGCTTAAAAATATTTTACAAGAGCATTTGAACCCTAAACCATTAATAATACCCAGCAGACATACGTTTTTGAACAGGAAACAAAATGAAGGGGAAAGCATTAGTTCCTATCTTGCTGAACTTTGCTCTTTAGCAATTCCTTCCAAGTACAATCAAATTATGTTGAATACTATGTTGAGAGATGTCTTCGTTAGTGGTTTGGAACATACAAAAGAAAAATAACGTAGTATATTATTCTAGATGTAACGGATCAAATCATAATAAATATAACTGTAAGTTTAAAACTAGTAAATGCAGAGCATGCCAACGCATTGGCCACATTGAACGAGCTTGTTACTTCACTAAACAGGCTAAACAAACTAGATTTGTGAAACAAAAACAGTTTCATATAAGCGAAACAGAAATTCAAAATTTAGTTCCACTTCATAGTTTAAAAGTTGAGAACATTTATATTAAAGACGAATTTCCGAAGAGACCCCCCATAATAGTAATTGTCGAAATTGAAGGTAAATCTGTTGAAATGGAAGTTGATACGGGCAGTACGATATCGGTAACGAGTTTGAAGAAATTTAAAGAGATTCCGAGAAAGAAAATCTGTCCTTCGGACTTGACATTTAAGACCTACAACTGGGAAATCCTTAAACCCCTAGGTTATTCAACGGTTAAAGTAAAATATAAGAATCAAATAGAGTATTTAAATTTGTATATAGTTGAAGAAAACTTAGACACCATCTTGGGTCGAGAATGGCTGCATAAAATCAATTTAGATTGGGCGAGAATAAAAGCTCTTACAGTTATAGAACAGGGAAATCTTACAAAACTATTAGAAGAATACGCAGAGTTATTTGAAGAAAAATTGGGCGAAATAAAAAATTATGAATGTAGTCTTGAGTTAAAACCGGATGCCTTTCCAGTTTTTTGTAGACCGAGACCATTACCTTTTGCAATGAAAAAGCGTGTTGAAGAGGAATTAGAAAGACTTGAGGAAGACGAAGTTATTAAAAAATGTAATATTTCAGATTGGGCGACTCCAATAGTACCAGTAGTTAAAGCAAATGGGAAAATTCGATTATGTGCTGATTATTCTGTCACTCTTAACAAAAATCTAAGAATTCAAAGACATCCTCTTCCAAAAACAGAAGAAATTTTTGCTGCGCTCAATGACGGTAAGATATTTTCAAAGATTGACTTTAGTCAAGCTTATTTACAAATGAAGGTTCACCCTGACAGTCAAAAGTTATTAACGATTAATACCCATAAGGGACTTTACGAATGCACACGATTAATGTATGGAGTTAATTCAGCACCTGCTATCTGGCGGAAATATATTGAAAGTGTATTTCATGATTTAGAAAGAGTTGAAGTATTTTATGATGATGCACGGATAGCAGCACCAGATTTCCAGACACATTTGTCACGAGTGGGTTTTCTATACTGTGGTCCATGAAGCATCGCTCGAATTTTGCTCCGATGGAAATGTAAATATTTAAGGAATGGGGTAAGCTAGAGCCTTGTGTCATATATCTTTCTCTTCTTCTTTAAATGCTGATTAAAATGATATGTAGTATGTGTAGTTATGTGTTGGGGTTCAGGAGAAATATGTAGTTGAACTTTCTTCTTCTTTACTTTCGATTTCTCCTTGAACCAGGTTTTGCCACCTATTCAGATGCTTCTCGTGCCCATTTAACTACGTCAAAACTTTTTAAACTTGATACATTTAGATTCTACATACTCTTGTGATCATTTTAATACCTAGTTTGTCCTTCGGGCACAGGTTTTCATACAAAATTAACCCATTAATTACCATGCACTTTTTGTTTAATTCGAGCCATTTTCAAATTAAAGTGTTTTAAATATGCTTATAAGATACACATAACTAATTGATAACTCAAATAAATGGCTCATTTTGTGTCAATTAAACTCTGTAGATTATTTTGGTACCATTTTCATAAAGTTTTCATCAAGTTTTAACCCTTAAATATCCAACTTAAAAAGTGAAGTTTTCATGTTTTTCTCCCATAGAGATAACATGGGAAAAAACAATAGAATTCCATTGCAATTTTGACCATGTTAAGTTACCTAATGTTTTTTAATGGCTCATTTGACCTTGACCATCTTCTTATCTCTCTTTTAAGTCCTATCTTGTAACTCTTAGTCATTTTTTCTATTAATTTTAACATAAATTCTTTAAATTACTTTCAAAATTTTGGAGCCATTTTCAAATAATGACAATTTTCAGATCCTTCTATAACAAATAAATCTTTCAGAAATCTAAAATCTATTGTTTCATTCACCTTAATTAAAGAACGTAGATCATTTTAGTACCATTGGTTTTAAGTTAACGTTTAGTTTTTTCCCTTTAAACGTTACATGAAAAACTGCAATTTTTGAACATTTTCCCCATAGACTTAACATGGGATAAACAATGGAATTCTATTGTTTTAAAATCTACCTAAAACTGTTCAAAATGATAATATATTGTATTTTTCACTTAGATAAGATTACAAGCTTTAATTTGATACCTATTATGTCCAAAAATATTGATATTTACTATGCCAAATAATTATTTTAAATAGTGTTCTTTTTTGTGATTTTTGAAATCTGAAGTAACCCTCATTCCCATAGAGAAACATGGGATTCTGGAGGCATATTCTATACGTTTAACATAGCTTAATTTTTATGATCTCTTTATTATTTTGAAAAACTAACGCCAGATCTCGATATTTTGAACCTTTAGCTTTTCTCCGCCTCCACCCATGTCTCTCTAGGACAATTTGATATTTTTTAATTGACTTTTGAAAAAGTGTCATTTTTTGAAGAAATTTTTCCGATTTCCCATAGGAATGTATTAGGTTGTTTACTTTTTTAATTTAATTTTTTAACTACTACTTATGTACCGATCTTGTATACATTTACATATTCTGAAAGTTGAATCTTTACTCTTTTTAGCGGTACTAATTGTTTTAACTTTGAATTCCTAGAAGTACCTTTAATTTTAATTTTAAAATTGGTATTTTTTGATTTGGAGCGGTTGGGTGGACACTGGTTGCTCTCACACAATTCGTGTCCTACAAGGGCAAGTCAATATTAATGCTTTAAAATAATTGAAAATCCAAGTAGGTTGCCTTTACACTTGAGTTAATACAATTGACGCCAAACTTACTTAAAGTTCGGTGATTAGTTACAACTACTTAGCCCTTTTCAGGTCAGTAAACCGACATTATTGGCCACGTATTTTCCCTATGGGAAATGCAATGTTAATAGTAAATCTATTTAAAAGCCTACCAGCTCTTTCTAAAACAAAACTATGAATGACATCTAAGAAATACAAAATCTGTAGGGGTCCACACCTGGAATAACTTATAAAAGTCCCAAAATCATCGGATGTTAAAGAACATCCTCCATTTTGTTTCTCAAAAAAAAAAAAATTCTCTCAAAGCCTTAAAATAATACATAAATTAATTACAATAAAATACTAAATAAGATTATTTAACTAATTTTTCGATGGCAACATGTACAGGAAGGTCTCCAACTTTTAATACAATAATTAACTACCGGGTTTGCCATCTAATTACTAAAACACGCCATTTTGTTTCTGATGGGTGTATTATACATTTGAATTATTGCATAAAATGCTAAATAACTCGTAAAGTATTGGTCGTAGGGGTATTCTGCTGCGCTCTAGCACAGTTAGGGGCCTGCCGGGGAGGGGTCAAATGGGGCTCTTCATTATTATAGCTTTTATTTTTGTTACTGTCATATTTTTGACACTTTTTTAATTACTTTACTATTATTTCTACTGTCACCATCTTTTGCACCAATTTTTGCCCCCCTCCCTTATCTATAACAATTGCTACTTTTTTCCTAATTGGGCTAGAGACATGGTTTTTTCTAATTTACATTCATTTTCGACTGTTATAACAGTCCCAAGTCACATTTTACACTTTTTATAAGTTGTTAAGATTTTTCCTTAACATTGGCAACTTTTACAATTATTAAGATATTTTTCTGGTTTTTTCTTGATTGTACTAGGGGTTGCCAACAATATTGATCCCACTAAATTTTTTTTGACCTTGCACTCATTTCTAAGCTTAACATTGACTTCTTTTTTATTATTTGAGTTATACTTCTGATTTTTTCACTAGGATAACTCATATGACATATTTTCTTGATCCCAATAAACATTTTTACAGTTAATATTTTTTATCCTTAACAATAGCAACTTTTTTATTTATTGGGTTATTTCTCTGGTTTTTTCTGGAATGTACTGGAGGTTGCCAACAGTTTTGTTCCCATTTTAAATATTTGGCCTCGCACACATTTTTTTGCCTAACATTGACTACTTTTTTATTATCTGAGTTATTCTTTTGAGCTTTTCATTGGGATCTCTCATATGACATATACTCTTGATCCAACTAAACACTTTTATTATTAGCACTCATTTCCTTAACATTAGCAATATTTTGATTATTGGGCTATTACTCTGGTTTTTTCTTGAATGTATTGGAGGTTGCCAACAGTAGTGTTCCCATTTTAAATTTTCTGAACTTGCACACATTTCACTGCCTAAAAATGTAATTGCTTAATAAATTTGGGTCATACTTCACATGTCTTACATTCTTGTTCCCACTTAATACTTTTTCACTTAGCACTGTTATTAATATCAAAAGTGTACATTTGTATAAGTGTAAATTATTTTAAAGCTTGGTAATTTAATGTTTTCGATGGATCATGATACTTATTATTTTTGTAAAACTTCAATTAACTTACAACAAATAATCTATACTAAATAACAGGTTATGAAAGAATACATATTATGCCAGCAAGAGTGCTGGTCTGGTAAAAAGGAAGTTTATTACTTTTAATTCAAGTGCATGGTCACGGTGGCATGAGAGGCAGGGGCACATACTCCCCCCCATTTTTTATATTTGGCTATTAAAATTGCTTTCCTTTATTTTATTATTTTATTTTGTTTTATTTATTCTTCAAATCCTCCCCCTTTTACTTTTCGGCTCTTAATTTTCTCTTAGTCATTTTCGGTGGTTACGACCACTGGTTTTTGCTTTTAACTATCTATATCTCTTTCTTTCAAAGATGTATGGCGGGGGCCTAGTGGACCCCTGATCTTTTTCTCCAATAATTTATAAATTTATATATTATCTATCTTATATTATTTAAAAATTTATATCCTGGAATTTGATAAATCACGGTTAAAACTATATCATACTCAAGATAATTTCTCTCTCCAAATATAAGTAACTAACTAAATTATTTGAAAACCTGCTTCTGTATTAACTACAATGATGGCAACACCGTCCCAATCGCCAGAAGGATGTGACATGAACTTAACAACCATATCAAGTATCTGTGGAATAAGTGAAAATATAAATGCCTTCTTTACATACGAGAGTATCAAGAAACTTATAATACTTCATAAAAAGAATCAAACACTTTGTTATAATCTATACAGGGATGAATTACTCAGACAGTTGGCGCACATCAAGGCGGTGGAAAATGAAAACTATGAAGAAAGTCCATATCATGAACTCCAGATGCACGATCATAATATACTAATTCATAGAGTCTTGCAGAGATTATACCACTATAAAAAGAAAAACAAAAAATGGCACAAAACAGTAAAATTCTTCCAACTACAATTGGAGCATGGAATTGCAATGGAAACAAGAAAGTACAATGAAAGTCCATATTATACAGCCCAGAACGAAAAAGTGTACAAATTACACAACAATATTACAAATCATAGAGCATCTAGACTACAAGATAAATTTAACTCCGTAGACATAAACGATGACTCAAATTTCGCAATATACGACCATTTAAATTTGATTGTTGCATATCATGAAATAAAAGAAAGAATAGAAACAGGCAACTTTATCCGTCTTAAACAAGATGACAGTCTTAGTGAGGATGAATTTGAGAGAGACTTTCAGCAATACGGGCATTACAGCTCATCGCAGTCTGACGAAGAAAAAGTTGAAGGGTCAGATGAAGAACATAATACAGATGAAAGATATCTTTCCTCGGGTGAAGGGGATACTGACTGTGAGACCGTAGATAAAGAAATCAAATTCCTAGAAGAAGAAGAGAAAAGTGATTTTGACGAGCTGATGTGCATAATAAATGGTAAAAATAATCAGTCGATTAACTTGGAAGATAAAATAACCTATGCAAATAATGAGAAAATATTACTAGAAAAAACAATAAGGGAAAAGCAAAATGAAATAAATGCTTACAAGGACATGTTAACTGAAAAAGAAGAAATACTTAATGAAGAAAAGATTAAACAACAAGAATTGGAAGAAAAAATGAATGTACTGCAAAATAGATATGAAAAAGAAAAAGAAACTAACTCTATAATACTAGAAAAACTAATTAAATTAGAAGAAAAATTAACAGAAAAACAGAATGAAATAACAAATAAATCTACAAAAATTGACAATCTACACAAAGAATTAGAACAACTACAAAAAAATAAGACTAATAAGAAGCAGCTTCATAATAAAGAAACAATAACAAACCATCCAAAAATTAAAGAAAAATATACTCAAACAACCAAAAACTCAAAAGAAGACATAATAAACGAGCAAGTTAGTAATGAGACACATCTGCGAGAAGACAAGAATGATGTAACCTCGGAACTCGGGGAAATACAGGATACAAAAAGTGAATATTACTCCCAGGAGGAGCAGCATAGTATAAGCCTAACAAAAGGAACAGAACTTACACGGATTGAAGAAAAGCTTTATAGATTGGAAAAACTGTTAGAAGAAACAACATTAAAAATAACCAATAGCTATAGAGAAGAAATAACAACAGATAATTCCATAAGGGAACAGGACAATTATACAGAAGCAGCAATTCTCATAAAGGGTCTTGAAGGATCAAAAATATCAGAAATCCAAGAAATAATTACTGCAAAATTATTGCAATTAGAACATTTGCTATTATTCTATAGCAGAACATCTAAAAACATAAAAGCTATAATTATAAAAACCCAACAAGAATCGCAGTTACTAGAAATATATCAACATATAGAAAAAATAGAAGATATAAAAAGTATCACGGAAATAGAATACAGAAAACATAACACTAAAAGAATTATCATTATAGGTATTCCAAAAGATACACAGGGAGAATATCTTATAAATCAAATAAAGCAACATCCAAACATAAAGAAAAGTTCATACATCCAGATTCAAAAAGTAATACAAAAAACTTCGTCAAGATATTATCAACTGCTCCTCGAGGTAGACAAGACAACTTCAGACACACTTTTGAGCATGGAACTTATAAATGTGGGATTACGAAACTGCAGGATTCATCCTTACAGGCCAATCATCAGGTGTGCGAACTGCCAATTGTACGGACACTCCGAAAGTAACTGCAGGAGAAATTCAATATGCGCATTCTGTGCGATGGGTCATCAGACCACTAGTTGCACGAATATAAACAAACAGGATCTCAGAAACTGTGCAAATTGTATAAACTTACCAAATTATTATAAACACACAGCGAACTCAACACAATGCCCCACCTTTATGAATCAGATTAAATACAGGAATGACATTTCCAGTCCAGGCACTAGTGGCCTCGTTGGTGGTGGCTGGTTTTGATGGGACTAGTTATAACTACAAGGTGTATGAACTTATATGAACTCTTAACTTTAAAAAGTTGTGGGTAATCTATAAACCCTCGTTTGTACATAACAATATTTAGAATAGTTATAATTAATCTTAAAACTTATTTGTTTTCAAAGGGTTCCGCAGGTAGTAAAACTTTTCCCTACCCTGGGCTTGGGGGTTACACCCAACCATAAGCCAAAAGCGGGTTCCCAGGGTGGGTGCTTACTTACTTACTTACATTTGTCACGATTACGGAAATTTTTCGACAGATGTCGTCAACATGGATTGAGAATAAATAAGGATAAGAGCAAATTTTTCCAAAATGAAATTGAATTTTTGGGATTTAAGATAAATGCCCGAGGCTTATGTAAAACAGATGAAATGATTGCTGCAATTAAGAATGCTAAAATTCCTAAGAATGTTCAGGAAATTCAATCTTTTATGGGATTAGTTAACTTTTACTCTAGATTCTCAAACAAAATTTCTACTTTAGCATATCCATTGCATAACTTAACTAAAAAAGGTGTTCCTTGGAAATGGGATAAAAAGTGTTATGAAGCAGTCCAAAATATAAAAGATGAAATCTGTTCTGATCGAGTATTAGCACACTACGACCCCAAACTTCCTATTTTTCTTGCAGCTGATGCATCTCCAGTCGGCTTGGGTGCAGTGCTCTTCCACAGATTTCCAGATGGTTCTGAGAGGCCTATTGCATTTGCTTCAAGAACACTTTCGCGTACCGAACAACGATACTCACAAATTGATAAGGAAGCTTTAGCTCTAGTTTGGGCAGTTAAAAAGTTTTATCTTTACCTTAAAGGAAATAGATTTATGCTCATTACAGATCACAAACCCCTCGTGGCAATTTTTGCTTGCAAAAAGGGTCTTCCAGTTTTGTCTGCTACAAGACTTTTCCATTATGCTCTAGTATTGCAGGCTTACCAGTTCGACATAATTTATCGGAATACTAAGGACCATGGTAATGCAGATTGTCTTTCACGATTACCCTTAAGATCTGAAGACTTAGAATTAAAAGATGAAGTTTCAGTTTTTCAACTTTCCCAAATTGAAACACTGCCAATAACAGCAAGAGATTTAGCTAAAGCAACTGCAAATGACAAAGATTTGGCGCCTTTGCTAAATGCTTTAAAAAGGGGGACTTCTTTAAAAGGGAAGGAAGTCGAGTATACTCTCCAGGATGGTTGCATTATGTATGGCCAAAGAGTTTGTGTACCTAAAAAATATCATGACAAGGTTTTGGAAGAACTTCATCATGGACATTTGGGAGTCGTAAAAATGAAGGCAATAGCTAGATCCTATGTCAATTGGAAGAACATAGATAAAGACATCGAAGATGTTGTTAAAAACTGTACTGATTGTTCAAGGATTAAGGATAATCCTACAAGGTCAAAAACACACCATTGGGAGTACCCAAGTTCTCCATGGGAAAGGATTCATATTGATTTTGCCGGGCCAATCTTTGAGCATATGTTTTTATTAATTGTAGATGCACATTCAAAATGGCTCAAAGTCTATCCTATGAAATCGACAACTGCCTTAAAAACAACAGAATGTCTAAGACATTGTTTTGCTCGTTTTTGATTGCCAGTCATGTTAGTCAGTGACAATGGACCGCAGTTTTCATCATACGAGTTCCAGAAATTTATGCAAAATAATGGAGTTATACATAAAACGTGTGCACCTTTCAAGCCCTCCAGCAATGGTCAAGCCGAAAGATATGTACATACATTGAAACAATCTCTTCGAGCAATGCAAAAATACCCTGGTAATATCGATCAAAAGATTAACTGTTTTTTGTTACAATATAGGAAATCACCCAATATGACTACCATGCAGTCTCCAGCAAGTATGTTCTTAAAAAGAGAAATTCGTACGAGAATTGATCTCTTAATTCCTAACCCTAAAGAAAGAATTTAAAACAAGATTAGGAAGGATATATATTTTAATGATCGGTATTTTGAAGTGGGTGATAAAGTAGCCGTTCGAGATTATACTGCAGCCAATGCCAAATGAAAATTCGGTCGTATCATCAGCCGAGATGTTGAATTATACTATACCATAAATGTGCAAGGTAATTTGGTTAGGCGACATGTCAATCAAATTCGATCAGCAGGCGAAGACGTAGACAATGATGCTGAATATAGAAAAAGAATAGTAAATGTGAATGAACCATCGAATATAACAATGACAGAAACAGAGAGAGATACAACGTCGACTGAGCCACATAGGACCTCCGAGGGTACTACCAAAGAGTTGCCTCCAATCGTATCTCCTACAGATGCCACACCCCAAGTTGTTCACAATCCGATGCAGCTAAGAAGATCTAAAAGGATCCGTAAACCACCAAACAGATTGTGCTGTTAATTGAAAGGGGAGGAAACTGTTGTGTATTCAAAATTAACATTATGCACTTTTATGGCAACACGTGAATAATAACTTTTAGTTACAGATATTGGCAATGGTAAAAATAACAGAACTAGGATAAGAATTATTGAATATGTTGTATTATGTTTTATGTTAGTGTTTGTTCCTGTAATTTCGTAATAAATAGTGAATGTTTACAAATGAATATTTACTTAGTAAATATAATGCACTTAAGAACACACCACTAGCGAGAAACTTCCACAATTTTCATTACCTATACGTATATTTATTCCTGGCCAATGCCTTGCTATTGTGCAATCCTATAATAGCTTTTGTGACCGCGCAAGTTTTTGTCCTTCGGAAACAAATTATCAATATCAGTTGATTGTTTGTTTTCGATACGTTGTTGATAATTTTCGATGCAGGCGCTCGCATCTTCCGAAACGCTCACTAATATTTATTTTTCGCCAGTTTCGATTGTTTTGAGTGTCAAGTAATGTCAATTTGATGTTATTATTATTTTTTTTTAGTTTGAAAAATCTTTATCCAATTAATAGCATTAAAAACAAAACGAGACGAAAAAATTGCTTATCATCTAATGGATGTTTTCACAGTAAAAAAAAAAAATAATAATAAATTTGTTTTTACTACAAAAGATGCTAGCACCACGGCTGCCAACACAGTTGTTCTAAAATTTACAAGATGCAGTAATTAAGAATGCTTTTAAATTTCTCAAATTTGTGAAACATCGCGTTGCTATTGGCTTCGTAGTGCACATGACAGGAAGAAATCATTTTTTACTTCTCTTATTGCTTGAATTCGCTTTCACAGCATCGGTGCTCGAATTCGCTTTCACAGAATCGGTGCTGTAAAATTACAATATAAAGTGCCTAAAAAATTACTTTGTTTTACAACAAAAGCTGCTGGTACTCCTGCTGCCAACAGAGTTGCTGTAGAATTTACAATCTGCTCTCTTAAAGAGTGCTGTAAAATTTCTCTAGTCAGAAGAAAATCACGTTGCGTTGTGCACGTGATAAAAGTCATTTGATTTTTGCTTCATTTGTTGTTTGAATTAGCTTTCATAGCATCGGTGCTTGAATTCGATTTTACAATATCGGTGCTTGAAAAATTACAACATAAAGTGTAGGAAAAATCACATTTTTTTTTTACAGTCTTCACAATATTTGGAGCACCGTGATTCTTGCAAAATGACAATGGCCGAGAGTTTGATAATAAAAATATTGAAGAAGTTTGTGGAATGTGGAATCTACTCAAACTTTTTCGTGGAAAACCAAGACACAGTCAATCTCAGGGCAAACAGACATTGAAATGATGTAATCCACTTGGCCTGAAACAAACATTACAAAAATGTGGCCAGAAGGAATGCAATTCATTCAATTTATGAAAAATAGAGCACAACACTCTGGAATATAGAAGTCCAAACGAAGCTTTATTTGTTTATAAAGCGAATGTAGGTTTAATAACCTATTTGACAGTCGACACTTTGTCATGAATTACAAGTGAAGAAGATCTTGTGTGAGAAAGTAGCCTAAAAATGATATATAACTTCAGACATTAACCTTAACCAAGGATGAGGATATAGGCGCAATGAATGATGACAATATGGAACTAGATAATTCGAACGAAGACTTTGAGGGAACTGTTCCAATTTCAGTCAGAAACGGTAATTAAAAGGAAATAACATAATTCTGAAATACAAAAGTGAAAAAAAAAAGTTTCGGTGATGTTGAAATGGAGCATTTTGAAGAAAACAACGAAGACTCTTCTTTTTACTAGATGAAGTCTCGAAAGATATTCAAGAAGCTCTATGCTCAAATAAACAGTCAACTAATTAAGAAAGTGGAAAAATTTTTACTTTTTTCGAAGTTAAAATTTATAAGATGAAATGTAGGAGAAACCATTCGAATAAGAATACCAGAGGTAGATATGTGTGAGGCTGATAGCCGAAATATTACAGTTGTTATAATTTCCAAGGAAAATGCAAATTTTATAAACATGGTACAAAACATGGAATTTTAAATCAACTGTAGAAAAAAATGATTTTACTGTCTGCAAGAAAACTTTAATTTCAGTTTATGAAGTTCCAGTTAATGAAATAAGTCAAAGAGAATATGCTCGTAAGAATATTAACTTAGGTAGTCAAAAATTTCAATATTACAATTGTAAAGGCAATTGAACGTAAATGTAAATAAATAAATAAATAAATAAATAAATAAATAAATAAATAAATAAATAAAAACCCTATATTTACTCCAAATGTCACAATAATTTTTCCTGTCAAAATAAATAATTTCTTAAAAATGTAATAAAAAATGAAAAACCCTTTGTAACTCCAAATGCCACAAGACCACTTCCTCTCAAAATAAATAATTTGTTTGAAATATACGTAATAATACTGTATATCGAATCCTCAGTCCATCTTTCGTACTGACTAGATGTATTTTCTTCGACTCTTATATGACCATGAAATTTGGCACTTCTGGGGGTAGAGGTAGGGTGACATAATGACCTACTCTTTTTCTTCTACTAGATTGGTGTAAGAATTGTCTCATTTTGACAGTAACTACTCTTAATAAATTTGCTATCAGTTAAAATTAATTTAATAGAAATCTAAATTTAAAACTGTCTACTTATACTACATTTTCTTTATATTCATTGCTAAAAATATGCATTTTAAATTTGAATTATTTATTCTTTCCTTTTTCCAGTGCTTAAAATTTTTACCTAATAGATTTCGTAATTATAAAAATAATTATTTTTAACCCCTTAGGCTTTGGTGGACGCATCTTTTAATTGAGTATTAATGCCTTTTAACTATTATTTTTGTTCCTTAGTTTCATACAGTAATAAAAGTACATGTTCCAATAGCGGATATATTCGTTACTATGCTTAATTAATCATATTGACCGAATATCGCCGGGAATTGAAGAGTTAAGTGGAAAAACATGGTAAGTAACAAAAATTACATTTGAAGAAATTTGATGTGAAAGTTTTTTTTTCTCAATTTTAATGATTTATTTTCTGTTTGATACCATGTGTTTAAAATATTAACAGTTGTGGTACTGAACTCTATCATAAAAGCTTATTCGTATTTAATTTTTAAATATTTAAAAATATTAATATTATTTACATTATTAAATAATAAAATATTAAATATTAATGAATAATGTCTTAAATCTTCAAGGCTAAATAGAATTTCGGTATTTTAGCTTTACCATTTGATAGAATACCTGATAACGCCTTCATACAAAAGATAAAATTATTTTTAAGAAAATGTAGCATAACATGTTCTTCCACTCAGCTCTTCAATTATTAATAATAGCCGGTAAATATGATTAATATGCAATATTTATCAAATTAACCAAAAGATGCTGTTATTATTAATAATAACCGGTTGTTATTAATACTAACCGATTTTATCAAATCAACCGTAACATATGTATTTAAATGATATATGATTATATGCCATTTAGTTTTATAAATTGCTTTGTTAAAACAGGTTTATGGCTTTAGAAAAGTTAACCTCTTGTTGTTAGCTTCTTTTGGTAAATGTTTTGAAGTCAAAAATCATAAACAAATACAACGAAAATACACGTATAAGAGCAGAAGTAAAATTATTTAATCGGCAGTCTGCAAGGCAATAAATATCCTTACTTGAAAATAGCAAAAAAAAAAAAAAAAAAAAAAAAAAAAAAAAAGTAAAATCAAAAGTTCATGACATTAACGTACAAAAATAAAATTATTATTCATTTATTAAATAAAATTAAATGCGTTAATACATGCCTTTAAATTTAAAAAACCTTTTCTTGCTAAACCTTCAGAAATTTAATTTAAAAACATTTTTTAATAATGCATTGTTTTGAAAACGAAACTTTTTTTTACCGCAATAATGTCAAGCAAGAATTATTAAAATTGAACAATAGAATTTAATATTTGTTTCGGACATAAGAAAAATATATTTTCAATGGTTGGAAACAAATAAATAGTTTACTTTTAAAAGTATTATACTTTTAGAAAGGATTTTTCTTCTTAGATCAATAATGGCCATTTTTTTAATCGCCATTTATTCGAATAATAAAAATCTTTATTATCTTCAATAAATTTGTTAATATTCTTTTTACTGAACACAAAAGTTTTCTATTGACTGATTTCTATATTTATTTATTTATTAATATTAACAAACAACAGTTTTGTAATCCTTCAGAAATATATTCTTAAGTATTTCTTATTAATCCATTAATTTCCAAATGAAAGCTTTTTTTTTTACATGTATAGCAACACAATAACAAGCGATAATTATTAAAATCCAATTCAATATTTGGTTCAAACATAAAAATAAAAATCTTATTTTAATACTTTCAAACAAATAAATCTTTATAAATTTATTTGAAACATCAATATCTCATCATAAACTTATAGCGGAGTATTGTCTTGACATTATCAAAGATATTTTTTTTTAAATTGTTATTTCTTTCGATTTTTTTTTTTAATTTTGTCAATATTATTTTTAAAGTAGAGAAAAATTTTCGGTTTATTTCCTTACATTGTTATTTCTTTATATTTTTAATGATAACATTCGGAAATATTTTACAGAAATGAGTTTTAAATGACTGGAGCACCATTTTATACTTTTCTTTTTCTTTATTATTTTCAGTCTATTTTAGTTTTTATTTCATTCACAAATGTATTTCCTATTGTAAGGACATACTATTTTAGAGTCAGAATCTTATTATAAAATAATAGGATTTTAAAATAATACTACACGATACATATATTTAAAGTATTGTATTCTTTAAAAAAGTTGTTTAGAATAAGTGTTTGGAATTCATAATGCATAAAAACATTGCAATGCAATGTTTAAAATGTTTGTATGTATTTAAATAGATATTATTATGAAATACACACCAGCAGATAAAAATATTTGAACCAAAATTTAAACTAGTGAGATGTAATCCCAAAACTTTCATTTATCTCATACATATTAATATAGTAAAATTCGCTATTAATTTTAGAGGAGAGGTTCGTGCTTCATGTGTCTTTTGGATAATGAAGCCCTGCTAATCAGCAAGGAGAAGGGTAGGATAGGGGGTGGGGGTAGCAACTACCATGTTCTTGGATAGTAAAAAAATTCTCCCTTCTCTGAAGACTTACTGATTTCTCCTTCGTGCTCTAAGGATGTTATCAGACATACACGAATATCCGGCAAATGTACAATGGACGCTGGGAACAGGTTAAAATCACAAAATTTTCGCAGAAAAGTTGGAAAAAGTTGGAAGAGGCCACCTAGTAACCACTCCCAATGGACCCGGACATACTCTGGGATTTATCAAATAAAGCCCTAAATTGACGAGCGTCAAAATAAGCGAGTGCATTATCACAAATATGCAAATTACAATAGTGCTGCACCTCCTCTCCTCACATATCTCCCATTTTTTCATTATCATGTTTAATTAATTAGCGCATTTAAATGGCAATGTTTTGTCCTGTTTGATTTGAATAGTGAAAATTCGTCGAGGTTAAACTACTTAAATTCAGACCAGAGCAAAGTAAAAACTAGTGCTCCCGATGGGATACTGGGATACACATTTCAGTTATACGTTTAAGCGATATACGTATATACGTATAATACGTTTCTGTGAAATACAAATACGTTAAAATATACGTTTAAACGTATCCGAATACGTATAACGGTACATCAGTTAAACGCATATTTAAGCATACGTATATTTAAAGTAAACGTATATTTCAAGTATCGTATTTACTTCTAGTAACAATGGACCTCATCAGTCTTACATCACTGAATAGAAAGTAATCTGGAAATTGGTGGCGTTACCGTATAGACAGGGAGGTGGCAGCACAGGCAACCGCGTCATCGAGTTGGGGGCTGAATTTCCAGAATTAGCTAAATCTGGATTTCCATATTAAAACGCAATCGGTCTGCCAAGTCATAAGCTGGTGGAAGACACCTACAAACCCGATTTTAGCCGTCGACTCGTAGGTTTACCACTGCGTTTCCCTGCATCTAAAGGTGTGAAAACATGGCGGACTGGGAGCAGGAAAACACAATGGTAAAACTACGAGTCAACCGGTAAAATCGGGTTTGTAGGTGTTTTCCATCAAGATAGAACTTGACAGACCAATTGATTTGTAATATGGTAATCACGTTTTAGCCAATTCTAGAATTTCAGCCTCCAACTCGATGAGGTGGTTGTCTCATGGTTCGTACGCCTCCTTGAATTTTGCACACCAGAAAAATTTTCGGCACCAGTATTACCTTATAGAAAATCTCTTCTTAAAAGAAGGCGAAATTTTGCACGTTTCACCTAGATTTCTTTTTCTAAAAAAAGATACTGGTAGTTTTCCTGGAGAAATAACGTTATCCGTACGAACCATGTTTCTGTGCTGCCGGCTCCCGGTCTAGTAGCAATCTGCTTATAAAATGTTTCATACATAAGATCTTGTTACCCTCCTCTTTAAATATTTTAACTAATTTATGTTTCTTCAAATTTCATCTCATGGTATTGAGATCCGATACCCCGTTATTTTTATATTTTATGTATATAACGTATACAAATTGTATTCATTGTAAGTAACTAGCAAAATTAATAACTTTTTCAGCAAAGAATGAGGCTATAAATGTTTCAGATTTATTGTGATTCCTTGTTAAGTATGTTTTTTTCTTTTATTTTACAAATTCTTTATTCATGTTTGTTACACTCAAGATTACACCCCGGCGCAAATGTTATTCTTTCCACGGAGCTGATGTTTTCTACTCAGTTCATGTATAATGAAAATTCATTTTTTTAATCAACACACTCATGATGTTTTTCATACAAATATTAGGGTATTACGTTTAAGATTTGTTAATATTGACAAATATCATTTTTTGTATAAAGTACCTATAAATTTCGAGTGTATAGCCCGCGGAAAAACAACAGTGTTTCGACCCAGAAACTTTTTTGAATAAAATGTAACTTTACAGATCACGGTAAATATTGGTCTTCAAATACTGAATAAAATTTCTAGGTCCAAACTGAATTGTTTATCTGCGGGCTATACACCGGAAGTTACGGTACTTATAGACTGGCAAATAATGCATTGGCAGGTTTCAGAACGCAATATTACATGCCTTAAACGACTTGCCTTCTCTTTTATTTTTTAAAGTAAAACATATTTTCAAAATATCTTGAATTTAGAAAACAATATTCTTAAATACAATAAAAGTATGATTACAAAACTTCCCAGGAGTCTTATTGATCAATGTCACTTTAAAATATAAAGTAAATTTAAGTCTGTTGTGTGGCCTTATGCAAAAATAATGTTACGTGCGAAGTGCCCATGCCAAAAATCAAATAGAGCTAGGTGTTGTGCTACATATCTGCGAAAGTGAGCTTTGAAGTTTCAAACATCCATTACTAAAGCATTTCTTAATTAACTTAGTTTTCAGGGAAAACAACCAAAATTTAAACTGAGGAAAAGTATTCAGATTTTTTAACTACCTGCACGAGAAAGAGTAGGTAGGTAAACCCCCGGCCATCGTGCTTCTTTGAACAAAAAATCACGATCACCCCGTTAAACCACGATAATGCAGGACTCTAGAAGATATTTTTCAATGTCTCTAATCCGCAGATAAGCATTAAAACATCTATTTTCATGCGTTGAACGAAAAACGTTTAAATGTTTATACGTTTAACTGCTTGGTTAAGATCCATATATATAGTGTACCGTATATTCTGTTTTGCAAAATACGTAATAACCACCATAACCATATTATACGAATCTGAAATCCGTACGCCGTGTAATACGTATTATACGTATACTCGTGCAAACTTTTAATAAGGAACACTAGGAAAACTTAGTAAGAAGTCAGCTCATTAAAATTGAAGACACGTTGATCTTTCCATACTTTTATTTAAAATCATAAAAGCAGGCATCACTACTTCGTTGTCGAAAAAAATTAAAAATCATTAAATATTTAAAAACAAGTTAACTAAGATAGACATACTCTCAAATAGCAACAATATGCTGCTTAAACGGAGAAAAATTACATTATTTCTAAATGAAAAACAAGGTTATTTCTTATGTCATAACCACACAATATATACATTGAGTCCCTTATATCAAACCACACATTTGCCTAAAAAAATGCATTAAGAAAGATGCCGGAAAAATCAGTAACAGCAGAAGAAAAATTCTCCGCATTCAGCCATACGCGAAAACTGAGTAGAATGCGAAGTGACTGACTAAGGCTAATGCCAGACGGACGTCTTTTTGCACGCTTTTTTACTTACGTATTAAAAAAGCGTGCTGTAAAAAAAAACGTGCAAAAAGACGTCGGTCTGACATTAGCCTAAATGAGCGGAAAACCTGCAATCTGTGGATACAAACGATTGTTGCTCGTAGCTCGGGACGAGGTATTTGCAAGAGAATTAAAAATACGTTAAGACACTCTTAACGTGCGAAAAACGCACATGTCTGCCTGTCAAATAATTTATCATTTTATTTTATTTTTTTTGTCGCAAATCTTTCAACGATTTTCTTATTTATACAAATATTTTTATTTAACCGACTGTGATGCAAACAAAAGTTTTCTGTTCTTTTCCTGAAACGGAAATTTTATATATCATAAAATGTGTTTTGCATTTAAAAAGAAGATTCCATAATGAATAACTGGATTATAAGATTAATGTCCTCGTCTCATTTTGAAATACATGTTTTTGTTTATTTTATTGTTAAGTTATATTTCATTTTAATAATTTATTCAAGATTTTATCTTTTTAAGAATGTGAAGAGTATTTTTTTATTATTTTATTTTGTTTAAAGAGTCGCAAAATTTCCACGTTGATGCAGATCTTTTTAGTATTCCGAGTAAGATAATTTTTCCGTCTTAAATTTTTTTAAATTAATTTTATTCGAAATTATCCTTTCATTCATATAAAAGAAGTGGATATTAGATGATTAAACTTTATTTAACGTCTTATGATGCAGAAGGATGTTCATTATATTTGTTTACTAATCGCTTTTCAAAAGCTGTTTTTGCTTCTTTTTCGACCTAAATCGATTCCGTAATATTTCTTACTCTATCTTTTAATGTAAGATATTTTTTTTTGCGGTTAATTCTTTAGTTTAGGTGTGATAACAACAACAACCGTTGTTTTATCTTTACGGGGACAAGGGACCTTTAAAACCTTAAAAATCATTTTTTTTATTTTTTTTTTAAATTTCACTTTAAATATTATTGTAGGGTACATTATATGCATTATGGCAAGCATTTATCACAAAAAAAATATTTTTGAGAAAAAAAAATGGAATTTTACGCGTTGTCTTAGAAATCTTCGAAATGCCCCCTACGTGTTTATATCAATGAAAATCTCCAATATTTTTTTTGTTTATAAAAGTTTGGTTTATATATATAAATAAAACTGTGCATCGAATTTTATATATTTAAATATAAATGTTAAAAAAAAAATTTTGAAGAATTTTGAATTGTTTATGAAAGTTTTGAATTTTTTTTTTATTCAAATATATAAAATTCGATGCACAGTTTTATTTATATGTATAAATCAAACTTTTATAAAAAAAAAATATTGGGGATTTTCATTGATATGGAATGCGCAGGGCGCGCATTTCGAAGATTTCTAAGACAACGCGTAAAATTCCAATTTTTTTTTCTCAAAAATAATTTTTTCTTAATTTTTTTTTTTTTTTTTTTTTGTGATAAATGCTTGCCATAATGCATATAATATACCCTACAATAAGTGAAATTAAAAAAAAATAAAAATTGATTTTTAAGGTTTTAAAGGTCCCTTGTCCCCTTAATTCTTTATTCAGAACGCTGTGGAAGATGTTGTAATTCCCTTTAAGCTCACTTCTGTCAGTTTTTGTTATAAGGATACCATATATGTTACCATTTATAGAAAATTAATACCCTGTAAAAGTGTACTAATTGTAATTGCTACCAGTTGTAAATTTAACTTAAAAATAGTAAGAATAGGTCTATTCAGCTGTTTACATGCTTCGACTCTACTTCAATGTTTCAAACAAAGATAAATAAACGTATTTTTGCTTTTTTAAAAACTTTTAATTTATACCTGTTAGAAATTAAAATTAGTATATTATTACAGGGTGTTAATTTGCTATATATTTACAGAACTATCGATGCTGGATAAAATTTTTCAAGCAAGAACAACCATACAGATTGTAACACGCAACAATTCAATATGTAACTACGCATCATCATTTAACTTACCAAAATTATGGCTCGAACTATTCAATGTTTATGAATATAAAAATAAACATCACAGTAAAATAAAATTAGTATGTTGTGGCCATCACAAAACTTTCTTCTATTTAAATCAAGTCAGTTAAATCATTTAAACAGTACAAGAAATTACATAAATTTATCACCAATTCATATCAAAGTATAACTGAATGTGAGCACTAATTCATATCCAGGTACATCTGAATCTGAAGTTTGTTGAAAATCCAAGCATTAGTTCTTGAGATAGAGGTATTGCGGAAATTTCAAACAATGCAGCATAGCAGCACCACCTGTTGAGCGATTTACACCAAAATGTATAAAACGTCAATTCATGTCAATGACTAACAAAATCTGAAGTTTAATGAAAATACGTGCATTTCTTCTGGAGATTGATTTATTGTGGAAATCGTGAAAAATGTTGCATAGCAGCGCTACCTGTTGAGCGATTTACACCAAAAACTAATCAGCACCAATTTATATCAGGGATTAACTGAATATATTTTTTTTAAATCAAATTCCGTGCATTAGTTCTTGAGATAGAGCGCCCACAAACTTTGTGTCACATACATACAGACAGACAGACTCATAGACAGACATTTTGTAAAAGCATGTTTTCCGGAATTTCTGACCCCTAAAACGTGTAAATCCGTCGAAAACCGAAAGTGAAAAAATTTCACGAATCCAATACTTTTTTCTTGTAAAGATAGAGGAAAGTAAAAATAACGTGCATAATCTATATAATAAAAGCCTAAGTCATGTGATTGTCATCAACAGTTCCGAGTTGACCGCTTCGCTTTTTATATGCCAGGCGGCCAATTTGGTAATTTAACGTTAGCCTGGCTCAGGTGATAAATCGCCAAATATTTTTCTATCGCCACCATGTCAAATGTACTATAATACGTAATAGTCCATTTCATGCGACTGCCATAAACAATTTTTCGCGCGGTAAATTGAAACAAAATTTTGTTGTTAAAATTAAATGTCTTGGTTTATAGTATTATTAATTACTTTTCTTTTCTTTTCATTTTTTTAAAGAAAAAATTGAGAATCATAAATTTTTAAAAATTCAGTTTTAAATTAAAGTTATGTTTTATAGATAAAATGAGTGAAAGTATTATATCTATGTATATAAAAGCCGTTCTCTGTGTGTATGGCCGATATACAAATCTTCAATTTTTGACCGATTTGCACGAAACTCGATGTACATACGTTTTAGAACGTGGAAAAGATCATTGTCTACTTTAAAAAATTATCTGACCACTATTTATCCCTTTTTTCTACCACTTCCATAATTTAACATTATAGAAATATCTCTTTTTAAATCTTTTTAAATTCAAACGTTTCTTAACATTTACCTAACCCTAAAAAATGACACAATAATGTGAAAAAATTAAGGATAACGCGAGTATTTTGTTTTTATTTGCCAATAAAAATTCAGATTTTCTTGCTATATTTTTGCGTGTTTGATACTGACGTCATTTTAAACAGAAAATTTACATTTTTTTGTATATAAAATAAAAACTTTAAATACAAGAGCGGGAAAATAACGTAGCACCTCAATTTGAATGTCTTTTTAAAAAATAAAACATCTATTTTAATACAAAAGGTCAAATTTCATGAAAACAATTTAAGAAAAAGAAAGAAAAGGCTAGATATGACGTCACATTCTATCAAATCTTTTCAACGCGTAATCAAACTCATTGTAAACATATGGCTCCTATATTTTGCTTACTACTTCGATTGTATACTACAGCCATATCTTATAGCTATACGTTATCGATAAGTGTTGTATTGGTTTAGATTCAGTGCTAACATTTTCTGTGATTTATAGCAAAAAGAGAGCGGTTGTTTACATTTTCAAAAAAAATCTTGACAGATGTCTTGATTTAAAATTTATGGAAAATGACATCATTTCATCTAATCATTGTAGATTTAATTTCAATAAAATTTCAAATTTTCCAAATAAAATTTTTGTAGCTACTACCTCATTTGGATGTATTTTTTTTGCATTTTCCCCCGTATTGTGAAAATATTGTATACTTCTGTTACGCGCGCCAAAGAAAACATGTATTTTAATTTTAAAAGTTTTAAAAAATACCACAATGTGTCAAAAGAACATCCTTTTTCTGAATTTAAATTTCGCGAGTTTCAAAATTAAAGCTAAAAATGTGAGTTTTTTCATAAACTTCAAGTTAAGGCTGTTCATAAAGTTAAGGCTGTTCTCAAATCCAAAGGAGCTATTTTCTGACATATTTCTTAATTAATTTTTGTTCGGAAACGCATGAAATTGACAGGAGTTCTTATTTAGAAACTATGTAATCGAAAGATAGTTTCCATTTGTTGGTAAAGGTATAAGATCTTTCAGTTGGTGTTTTGAACAGAATTTCGGACGCAACAGTGCAATAAAGGATAAAAACCGGTCTTCACGCAACCACAACTGCTCATAACTCGATAAGTAATTTATTTATGAAAAAAGGAAAAACTCATTTCAATTCCAAATCGCTTTAATAGTCAGGCCTACAAATTTTAAGCCTTTACGTTTAATGAGTCAGAAAATGTGTCAGAAAGTTTCGCTTTGTTGAGCAGGGAACTGGAGAAGTACCTTAAGCATTTGCAGGTTAGTGTTTTGTAATCAAGTTGCATGCCAGATAGTCGCTTAAAACATAAGTCATTCTATATTGATTTAAACAAAGGTGCATGCAACAATAGGTGTCAGGCACACTCATTAAAATAAGAATACCCTAGCGCACAGCCCCATTACCGAAGATAAACACGTCAATATGCTTAGATATAAAAATAGTTCTGTATTTTTCATTCAGCTAATAAGACTAATCCTTCATATTTGGGTTCACATGATTATATAACTTTCCCCTATAATTCTATGACTAAGCAACGGAAAACAATATGTTACGCACTAAAATCTTCCCTAAAAAACTTATAGTGCAAGTCGCATGGAAATCCGTTCTGAAGAATTCAAGTTATATGCATCCGGAACGAAATTCCCATTTGCATTTTATATACTTATCAGGTTATTTTGAGTAGTTTAATTTATATCTGTTAAATTCGTGTTTTATTTTATTTTATTTTTGGCGTTTCAATTTCGTTTGCCAATTTAGTTATTGAATATTACGCGAAAGCAAACAAATTCTGAATTATTTACAATGTTTTTGAACAATTGAGTTAATCTTTTGTATGTGGGTTGCAAGCATATTTAAAAAATATGCATGCTTAAAAAGTATTTTAAAACCCATAAAAAATTCGTAAATTGAGATAAACATTACAAACAAATATCACTGAAAGTACTTTTGTTTTCTATAATACTTTGGAACAATCGAATGTACAATGTTTAGACGTTAAACTGCAATAAAAGGGAAATTTGTTGCGTTAGGTTGTTGCCACCGAAAATATGATACCAGCGTTACTCATAGACATGTCTGTTCTTTATACTATTGCATTAAGTGTAAACAGGTTCATCTTTCATAATCGGGTTGCACTCAATTTTAAAAATATCCATGCTTAAAAATTACTTTAAAATCCATTAAAATCAGAAAACTGAGGTACAATTTTGAAACAAATTTCATTTCAGAGAACTTTTTCCTATTCGACATTGTAAAAAATTAAATTGTGTGATGTTTAAAAGTTAGAAAAATGCAGTAAAGGCACATTTTATGGGTTACAATTTATGGCCACTGACTTAGTGTTTTTACTTTATAATGTAGATAATACCATACAAACGTGAATTTCACTAAGTGGTGCGCGATTTGGAGGAATTTCTTTTTATCGTATTGTCAGGAAAATCACATACTTTTCTCTTATAACCGTCAAAGAAAACGTGCATTCTGTTATTAAAGCTCAGGGATTTTACTATGGTTGCAAGACAATAACGCCATGTTTTTTAACTCTCTTTATAACGATTTGTGGATGGAAATGCACAAATTTCCGTTATTGTGATTGCCATATTATTTCGTTTTAATTTATTTTACCTGGAAGGTTTCTTATAATTGACACGGGCGAAGCCGGGTAGTTCTGCTAGTTTTAAATGAAATTAATGAAATACGAAAAAATACGACGGGAATAATATTTGGCGATTTATCACCTGCGCCCGGCTAACATAAAAATAACGAGTTCATATATTTTTTTTTAATCAGAATCTTCCGATTTGGCGAAAGGATTGAGCAAGTAAATTAAATTATGAAACAAGTAATATAAAAATTTTTTGTTTTTAAAGTCAATTCCTATTTAGGTCATCAAAGAAAAATTTTATATAATCCCTTAAGCTAATATTAGTTTTTGTTGCATTAAAATATGTCATTTTGTTGATTTTCTGTAAGCAAGTAGGTTCACAATGGAAGTCAATGGAAATTTTGCGAAACATTAGAGATATCGCCAAGTTGGCGACAAACTTGGCGGTATTTGGCTACAGAACAGGGTCCCCCCTATGGTAACTCCCCCTTATAGATATGAAGATACATTAAATGCTTCAATAACCAATGGTCGCCATTTTGTCTCCCATGTAAAACTAAAATTAATTAATTAAAATTTAATTAATGGATTAATATTTGAAAAAGTCATCCAGCACAAGTTTTAAAAAAATTATTTCAACTTGATGGGAGGAATAATAAGTATTTTATTAACGATTGAAAATTTTAACAAGATATATAAATAAATAAATAAATAAATAAAGGGAGAGTCTGAACTAATAGTAGGAATTGAAAAAGGTAACACGATACAATGCTTTGTATACATTTAAGGGAGACCAAACTGGTCGCCAAGGGCGGCTACTATAAAATAGTACGTGATAAATTGAATTAAGGCGTTTCATAGGCGGTGCAATTTAAAAATATTTTTATTTATAAGTTTTGAAAATGACACGGGTAGAGTCGAAACATGTAAACAGTCAAATTCACCTATTTTCACTGTTTTTAAAGTTTTTATTTACATTTTTTAGCAATTAAAATTAATTTATGTTTCCTTTTATTACAATCTCCCCAATAACTGGTAATATAGAGTGTTCGCTAAAACTGAGCGAAAACCAGGACTGGACGATTTTAAAATTCAATGAAATGCAAACCGTGAGAGTTACTGAAATTATTATTGAAGTCAGAAAGTTATTATCTGAAGTTACGCCACCTTATTTTAGCTTTAACTATCATCAATAGATGGAACAACTCTTTCTCAATTTCTAACAATACTGAATGTAATCATAAAATTTAAAGTGCAAATTAATCTTTTTGACTTTTCAACAACTTAACAGAATGAAGGATAATAACTGAAGTAACGTAAATCCATTTTTATATGTTACTTTGCGAGTTTTAACAATCTGACCCAGCTTAGCACTATTTACAGGCGATGATTAGACTTAAAACAAGAAAGCATAATAAATAAATCGTAACTTTACACGTTATTTACAGATAGCTATAAAAACATCACAAAAAATGATATTTTTGCTGATACAGCTCTTAACACAGTAAGTGGATGCGCAGTCATCTTTTGATGCACTCGTGAATGATTACATAAATATTGTCAAACATTTATGAAACTGGGTATTGCGTATAGCTGTGTCCTTCTCATGCCACGCACACATGAACAAGCTAACATTATTACATTCTCACGCAGAAGTATTTTCCGGTTTTGACGTTGAAGAATATTAAACCAAGTAATTAAAATGGAAGAATATAATATTCAGGTAAATATATAATACCGAAGGCAAGAAAAGTTCAGAAGCAAGAGATTTTAACTTTGCGTTTCTCAATTTAAATAAACATACCAGGATGAGAATATCTTCTTGATTATTTAACACCTCTAACTGTATACAAATTTATATTATATATAAGTTTATAGATGAAATATATTTAGTTGCTATGTTCTTTCTTTAAAATTCAAATATTTTAAATACAATAAAATAATTCTTCTGTTAAGGATCCGTGATAAAATATAACACGTCTTCCGGTTCAATATCACATTATATCAAAATAAAATAGAAATTATCTTCTTCCATTCGGAAGACAAAAATATTTCCTCTTACTTGCCGCATTCAAATTTACATTGACATACAAATAAAGAATAAAGAATTTAATCATATCTCCACTGCGTGTCACGTGATCACGGTAGCTGTTAGTCCCCGTGGATCCCGTATGTAATATTCAGACGTTGTCTATTACTTTGCTTGTATCCCGCCCTTATATCGACGACGGCTTATAAGTGGGAACTTGATGTCAAGCAACACAAGTCGGATGTATGTGTTTAACCCTCGCAGTACTAAGATCAAAATATTACTTAAATGCATAAGATTTAACAAGTGGAAATCGCACGTCATACGTGGCCAGTGGAGTGCGTTCGTACTATAACTAGTTTTATAAATATTTTATGAATTGCAGACTGTACTGAATGTACATTTAAGTGCACTTCATAAGTGCATATCAATTTCATTCTGTTCGAAAGGCTGTAACATCATTAAAATGCACTTGAAATATATTTTTTTAATGTATCGGTAAAATTTTGACTGTCTCTGTAATTAAAGTAGACATCCGATTTTCATAAAATTTGACATGACTCGGCAAAATTATGGAACAATTATATATTTTAAATTTCAAACGATTCGGTGGGCTAGTTTTTGCGCTGTTATATGCAAACCGACGGACAGATTGACTGAACGAAGACTATAGACGCTACGTATTTCTATAATTACGACCGCACCTGGAAAGGTAAGGACCCCAAGGGTAATTTAATCCCCCACATTTTGATCCCACAGGTAATTATCATGTTTATACTACGCGACGATTCATTTTGTTGAATAGCGAAATTTACATACAACTTAACAAAAGAACAAGAAATAATGAAATGAGGAAGGCGCCTACACTTCATGGTAACGTCATGGCGTCAAATTGACCCCATTTTCTTACTGCAAGTGTTAATAATAATATAGTCAGTAGGGGTAATTATGACCAATTTTTACATTTTCAACTTTGCTATTTTTTTTTTTTTTTTGCTTATTTCTATTTGGAAAAGTGCTGTTTTTAGTACATAGGAAGTAACTTTGATCCTTTAAGAACACATTTTAAAAGTTTTAATTATCATAACTGTTTTTTTTTAAAGTTAAAAGGGTGGTTATAATTACCCCTCCAAAAACTCACAATCACATAAGTTTGTGGTAATTAAGACCACTAGTGGGGAAATTATGACCACTATGTCTTCTCTTTATACTTGCCAATACACATATGTTTGGTGTAATTATGACCACTTTGAACTCCAAAGTAACGAATCCGTTTATCAAAAATTTTATAGACTTAGTTTCAAATTGCTATTTTGATCTCAAAAAGGCTTCAGACTAGTAATAAAGAATACCTAAGATGAAATATACATTATGTGGTTAATATCTAAGCTTGAAACAAAATTTTACCATCACAGTTATCTCCAGTATGACGGTGGTCATAATTACCCCCTGGTCATAATTACCCCATCTGACCCTAATAATAATAATAATAAATCCCCGTGGCAAGTCGCCCGCGAAGGATTGAAACTTTTGAAATATTCCACAGACGTAACTAATGCTTCCTGAAATACTTTAAATTCAGCAAAAATTAAAATGCCGAGAGATTAGCGACAACAGTTATTGCCAGTTTCGTTTAAGAGAATAAGGATGTTGCAGGACTTGAGACGTGTTTCTCTCTATCCATAAACCGACGGTTAACTTTAAGATGTCAGACAAACTTTAACTTGTACACAATATTAATAATTACCTGTTTTAAATAATTTACTTACATGTTTTGAATAGTATTATTATCCGCCGGTTTATTATACTCCCCCCCCCCAAAAAAAAATAGCCAGGACTGATTATTTTCATAAGGACTCTTTATTATTAAATGAATAATAGAATAAAATTGTCGATTTAAAATTTAATAAATTGCTCTAAATAACAAAAAAAAAAAAAAAAAAAAAAAAGTTTAACATCTTGAATTTTGGAAAATATCCTGTCTTTATTATTAAAGGATCCGCTCTTCTACAGAATACACAAAGAAAATCATTACTATATTTTTATATGGCTTCTTCTGTTTATTTTTCTTAATGAAAAATTATAAAAATTCAATTCATTATTTTTCAAGTCTAAACACATTTTTCACTAAGAAACACAAATTATTGCTGTTTCAACAAATGAGAGACAGAAAGGCTATAGGAAAAATAACAATATCTTGCTTTAATAAACGATTGTTTTAGTAATATTTCTTCTTTTTTAATTAAATGACAATTCATAGAAAATTTATTATATATTCTGCTTCAAATCGCAGATTTACTTAAGGAGACGAGGGATTAATTTTTTAATTTTTTTGTAAATTTCACTTTAAATATTACTCAAAGGTACATTATATACATTATGGCATACATTTAATACCATAAAAAAATGTTATTTTTGAGAAAAAAGTGGAATTTTACGCGTCGTCTTAGAAATCTCCGAAATGCCCCCTGCACAGTCCATATCAAGGAAAATCCCCAATATTTTTTATAAAATTTTGCTTTATATATATAAATAAAACTGTGCATCGAATTTTATATATTTGAATATGAAGGTATAAAAAAATCAAAAATGTTCAAATATTTTTAGAAAATTTTTTAATTTTTTTCAATTTTTTTAATTTTTATATTCAAATATATAAAATTCGATGCACAGTTTTATTTATCTATATAAGCCAAACTTTTATTAAAAATATTGGGGTATATCATTGATATGGAACGCGCAGGGGGCATTTCGAAGATTTCTAAGACAACGCGTAAAACTCCATTTTTTTTTCTCAAAAATAATTTTTTTTAAATTTTTTTTCGTGATAAATGCCTGTCATAATGCATATAATGTGCCCTTGAATAATGTTTAAAGTGAAATTTACAAAAAAAAAAAAAAAAAAAAAAAAAAAAAAAGGATTTTTAAGGATTTTAAGGTTCCTCGTCCCCTTAACTATAACAAAACACTATTGATAATTGTCATAAAGAGTATGATAGATAGTCATATTCATGCATATTCTATCCATGGGTGCGGGCAAAGAGGCAGTGCAGAGGAAGGACATTGCCCCTCCCTGGATTTTCAAATTTAATTAACTAAATAAACTTTTCTCTGATGATTTTGAAAATAACAAGTGGGTAAGTGTGATCACAGATCGCACAGAGGGTTTCGTTTAATATTCCTTTCAAAACACTTTATCCTTTTGAAAAATCTGTTAGTTCCACATTTCGCAACCAGGGGCGCACTCTATTTTAAACAAACCTCTATCCGAACGAAACTCCGTTTTACATACTATCCGTAGATATTTTAGTCAAGGGGATTGAGCCCATAGCACGCGAGATAAGTAGGCGCCTCTGGCGATAAAAAGTGGAACTAAAATATGTAAGACTATGGTGCATAATATGAAAGAATGGTCAAAGGAGTGTCGGCAAAAGTTGGAAAAGTGCTCCCCCGCGTGAAAAGGGCGGAGGTTAGAAAAGTTGCTTAAAATACACAAGTTAGAGCCCGGAGGAGTAAATAATTTAAGACTTTTTGAAAATTTTATTATTTGTCGTCTGGTTTGAGGTATTCAGCTATACGTATGAAAAAAGTCATTCCTCCAACTTAATTAGGGACTCACTTAGAAAGAATTGCTTAAAATACATATGTGCTAGCTCAAAGGGTTAAGCATAAGACTTTTTCAAGATTTTATGTTTTGTCGCCTGGCCTCAGGTGTTCTGCTATAAGTATGCAAAATTTCAAATCTGCAATTTAATAAGGGGCTCAGTTAGAAAGAATTGCTTAAAATACGCATGTGGAAGCCCAAAGGGTTAAATGTACGACTTTTTCAAAATTTTATTATTTCTCGTTTGATGTGAGGTGTTCAGCTATAAGTATGCAAAATTTCACGCCTCCAACCTAATTAGAGGCTCACTTTGAAAGAATTGTTTAAAATACACATGGGGGAGCCCAAAGGGTTAAATGTACGACTTTTTCAAAATTTTATGATTTGTCGTTTGATGTGAGGTGTTCAGCTATAAGTATGTACAATTTGACGCCTCCAACCTAATTAGGGGCGCACTTAGAAAGGATTGTTTAAAATATACATGTGAGACCCCAAAGGATTAAATTTACAACTTTTTCAAAATTTTATGATTTGTCATTTGATGTGAGGTGTTCAGCTGTAAATATGGAAAATTTCACGTCTCCAACATGTATAGTTTCTGAGGACGGGCTCTGTGACGGACAGAATATCTCAATTTGTTGATTTTCTGTAAGCAAGTAAACCCAGATAAACCCCCAGTAAGTAGATAGGTTTACAATGGAAGTCTATGGGAATTTGGCGAAATATTAGAGATATCGCCAAGGTGGCGTCACTTTTGGCGACTGATTTTGGTCGCCAAATTCGGCGGTATATCGCCCTGTTGGCGAGAAACTTGGCGGTATTTGGCGACAGAACAACGTCCCCTCCTACGGCAAATTAAAATTTCGTCTAACAGACGCAATGGTAAAGTAAAGATGGGCACCCTAGGTGGGTAATTCATCGATTTTCACATTTTTTTTTATTTTTTTCCTTAGTTTTATAGTGTAAACGAACTTCGCACCAAATTTGAAGTCTGTAGCTGCAGTAGATATACGAGATCTTTTAGATGAGTGAGTGAGTCAGTCAGTCAGTCAGTGGTAAAATTATCGATTATCAGACATTTTCAAATGTCATTATCTCGGAAACTAATTATGCGTCATTTATAAAATTTTGGATTTTAGGTAATTAGGGTGGCCATACTACACATTTCGTATAACAAGTACGTAGGTCTCATAGATTTTCAGTTGTACAGCATTGAAATTTGATGAAAACAGCTCGAAATGGTTCGTGTAAATAACACACGGCTATGTCAGGCGAACTTGGCTGACACACTGCCGTGTGTCTAGATTGTGAATAAAAGTAACATGATACAATGCTTAGATTATTGTATTTTATTGATATTTTCGACGAAAGGGTTGCCAGTGGTCATTTTGGTGAAAATTATAGTTGATAAATGAATTGAAATGGCTATATCCGTTAGAAAATTATGTAAACAACTCGCAAATTAAAAGAAAATAACTGTTATTTGTTTAATTAAAAAAAAGAATCAAAAACCTTTTTAATTCGAGATAAAATTTATAAAATGAAAATATTTAATTTAAATATGAAAGGAATGTTTTTAAAACTTAAAAAATAAATTAGTATGAAAGAAGCAATTGATGCATTATTTGGCGATTTTTCGCTTCGCCAGGTTAATAAAAATGTGCCTGAAAAAAACTTGAAGAAATAAAATTTAAGTAACAGTCTTTTAGTCCTTCTTTATTTTTTTATTCAACTAGGGGGGCACCGCCCCCTGCTCGCTACGCTCACCAACCCCCCGCGTAATCGTTTAACTATTCCATTCGGTATAGCGAAGCAATTCCTATTTTCTAGCCAACCCCAGATTATTGTTTGTGCTTAAATATAATGTAAATAGTTCAATTAAGCTCTATTCATAAGCTAATATTAGTTTTTGTTGCATTGAAATATCTCAATTTGTTGATTTCCTGCATGCAAGTAAACCCTATTGTATTTCAATGGGAGTCTATGAAAATTTGGCGAAATACTGGAAATAGCGCTAAGTTGGCGTCACTTTTGGTGACAGAGATACGGGTCTCCCCTTGGTAACCTCCCTTATAGTGTCATAAAGCTCTGACCAATCAGTTGCATTTCACGGTATCTACGCAGATTTTCATTGTTCCATTTCCAAAGCATTACTTTTTGCAAGGCATGCTTAGATACTACTACCGGCAGACCGATTTGCGTTTAATGTATGAAGTTGCTCGCCAGAGGACTCTGATACGCTGCCCAAAACAGAAATTTGACTCTGAACGTAACTTCAACGATGAGAACCAATCAAACCGCTCTGGGCAGGGTTCAGAGATTTCCAATGTGTTTACATTTTTTTTTCCCGTATAGGTATGATTCAAAAGAATTTAATAAAAATATTAACTCTAATCATCAGAAAAAAATTATCATTTTAACAATTATCGGAATAATTAATGGTGCTACCGGAGAATACTTCCAAGTTTGCTACTTAATACCAAGTTAATACTAAATACCAAGGTTGCCACTTTGGCGCATTTATCGCCAGGTTGGGTAGATGTAGAGTATTCTACGATTCACCCCAATAAATAAAAACATGCATAGTATAAATACATCCATGTCACAAATTTATTTGCTATCTTCACAGCTGAAACAATAAAACTAATGGAATTTCATTTAAATATATTAAAGTACTCATAAAATTCCTTGTAATAACTAATAAATATAATTTATTAAGTAACAAATACACTTACATGATTTAATCAAAATTGATTGGATAACATAAAATATTGCAACGATATTTAAATCTGCGATCACCATTTCTTTCTATGATTAAAAATAAGAATATTTAATGTTTAAGGAAGATCGTCTTTTTTTTTTTTTTTTTTTTTTTTTTTTTTTTTTTTTTTTACTATTATTATTATTATTTAGTTCGGACGATATCAAACAGAAACATTTTACGGGTAGCAATAAATTCGTCAAAAATAACTGCTTCAAGCCAGTTATGAGAACTGTAGTTTGATAAAAACCAAATTTTAATTTTAAAACATGTATATGAAACACAAGCTATTTTTATGTAAATACGGGACATTCAAAAAAGAATGACAGAATGAACCAAACGATCAAGTAAACAATCCAAACGATCAAGTAAACAATAAGTAATTTAGCTAATCTTAAAAGTATGTGAACACTAAAATACTACAAGCTGTGTAAAATATCCTTTTAAATCGAAGGAAATTGGAGAATATAAGTATTTAATTTATTATTCTGAAAGTACGATCAATGATTCTGAAACTTCGACGATGAGAAACAAGCCGCTATCTGGGCAGTGTATAAATGTAAACAAAAAAGAGCACGTTGTGATGTTTTGGTTCAGAGTTTGAAGCTGAATCCGACTTCACTTTTTCGACGGTTTTCGGCGAAATGCGTGGGCCGTATATATCATAGTAGGCTATGCTTTTTGGGGTACAGATGTCATATTCGCCCCATATTGGCGTGATTTTTTTCGGTTGCCAATTTGGCAAAAACATCAACAGCATAAACAACATAATCCGGGTTACCACATCAAGCAAAATAACGACACTTTGGCGCAAGTTAAGTACCCGTTGCCTATATGATATTGGCGACAGAAAAAAGTCGCGCCAATATGGGGCGAATATGACATCTGTACCCTTTTTGGTACTTTTCCGTTTTACGGACAGCATTGTCGCCAAGCGCAATAGTTGGCGCAAAATGAAAATCACGTGAATTGAAACATTTGAAAAATAATAGAAAAACATTGTCGATAGTAAAGTGAGTATTTTAAAAATATAACATTTGAAAATTACAGAATTTTACGAACTATTTTATTAAATCACAAATATATAATTAAAATAAGTGAACAAATAACTGTTATACAATAAAGTAATAAAACAAAAAAATCATATTAAACTGCTGCCATAAAATTACAAATCTCTTTGGCACGGATGTCATATTCGCCCCATATTGGCGCGATTCTTTTTCGGTTGCCAAATTGGCGAAAACATCAACAGCATAAACAACATAGATACAGATGTCATATACGCCCCATATTGGCGCGATTTTTTTCTGACGCCAATGTAATATACGCAGCGGGTATTTAACTGGCGCCAAAGTGTCGTTATTTTGCTTGATATGGTAACCCGGATGTTGCTGTTTATGCTGTTGATATTTTCGTCAAATTGGCATCGGAAAAAAATCGCGCCAATATATATCGCGGCGTATATGACATTTGTGCCACAAAATAATCCGGGTTACCACATCAAGCAAAATAATGACACTTTGGCGCCAGTTAAGTACCCGTTGCGTATATGACATTGGCGTCAGGAAAAAATCGCGCCAATATGGGGTGAATATGACATCTGTGCCATATCTTTTAGCATTGCAGTAAACATTTCATTTTTTTGAATAAAGACGTCGCCACATAAACTCTATGAGATACGACTCTAAATGAGGACGAACTGTTCCCCGATATCTTTTGTTGCGGCATTTTGCGATGCCCCATAATCTCTCAACATTTTGAGTATGACATCCAGTATTAGGGTCGACAAAATTGTATTTGTGATTTACTGTGAAATGATCATAACCAGCACTTCGCAGTTCATCTGTTTTATATCCTTTCCAGTAATCTGTATAAATAATACTTCCATCAGCTACATTGTTTTCTAGTGCCGCCATTAAAGTTTCATCTGTGTGATCGGAAATAGGAATAACGAAACATCCCCGTCTTTCACGGCATAAACCATCTAACACCAATTGAGGAGGAAGAACACGCCCTACGTTGATTTTTCTTCTGGTAAAAAGACTTTCATCTACTTCTATAATTTTATTAGGTCCACCGATTTTTCTATTTGGTCGTGAACATAAAGCATTTGCACAAACTTCTCTAAAATAGCTAGTCCACTGTTGTGTTGTGGTTCATATCAAGTTGCAGCTCACAAAGCTCAATCGATGTCAACTCTTGGCACCATAAATATATAAACCTCAAAGCATTAAGAAAAGACAACAGCGATCCTTCAAACCATGTTTTTTGTCGTATTCCTACGCTTTCTTTGCAAGATCGTAAGCTACATCTCCATTTCGGATTTCCAGAACTCATCCATAATTTCATTTCATGGTTGTTTGAACACAACCTTTTATTATGCAGAATTCCAAATTCCTGAAACAGTTTTATCGCAACTTTCTCATCATCTGGTAATTGACAAATAATAAAATCCATCTCAGCGTCAGCAGTAAAAGTAAATTATAATTTTATATAAAAAAAAAGCATTTTTATTTCGAATAACAGCAAATTAAAAAGCTTTCCAAGGTTAAGGTTAAATAATAATCATTCACATAATTCACGTTTTATAAATAACAAATCACAATGTTTCGCATGGTTTACAAGAAAAATCCTTTTCACGATGAGGGCTGAAATAATTGGCGCATTAGCATACATTTTGGCATGCTGACCGTATAACGGAAAAGTACCCTTAATTTTGGCGAAATACTGGAAATAGTGCCAAGTTGTTAACAGAGAGACGGGTCCCCCATTGGTAACCTCCCTTATAGCGTCATAAAGCTCTGACCAATCAGATGCATTTCACGGTATCTACGCAGATTTTTTATTGGTCCATTTCCAAATCAAAACTTTTTTTTATATATAGAAGGATTTAATTATCATTTTTATGTAATTTTCCCATCGTATGTCTTACAGGAGAAAGGATTTATTTGTGAGTTACATGCTAATTAATTATTACCTTGGTCGCCAAACAATGCAATTTTAAGCCACAAAGGCAGAAGCGTGAAATAAGTCAGGCGAAGGTGGCAATCATTTTTTTTTAAAGTATAGGAGAACATTTCGGAGTAAATCTTTAGGTACTTTTCGGTTAGCCGGGCGCCAGTGTTTTATATGCATATTTATATACATACATATATGTAAATATACATATATATTTACATATATATATGTCTGTATATATACAATATTTGTGTATGTAAATATATGTATATTTACATATATGTATGTATATAAATATGCATATAAAACACTGGCGCCCGGCTAACCGAAAAGTACCAATCTTTATATTCAAATGTAAATTATATAAAAAGGAGTTAAAATTATAACTATGTAGTCAAGTATTTAAATTTTAATGTAAAAATGTGCCATATACACACATATTTTATAATCTTCGATAATCAAGCCACCATCAAATGACATATTTACTATATTATTGAAAGTTTTGTTGGCACAGATGTCATATACGCTCCATGGTATATAATGGGCTCCAAAATGGCGTTATTTTGCCTGACATGGTAACTCGGCTATTGTTATTTATTTATTAATAAGTTGTTTATTTACTTTTCTTTTCTTTTTTACAGTTATATAAACTGTTTTGTTCTATAGACATTAATTAAACTTTTTATTATTTATTGCTATTTCCTTTTAAAATAATAGAAAATAATTTAAATATATATGTGTAACTGGTATTCAAAAACGATGTATTCACCAAATTGGCGTGAAAAAAAATCGCGCCAAACCCGGTACGTATCTATGCCTAATAGTTATTTACATTATTGTGATTACTTAGTATCAGGCAACAGATTGACGAGTATTTGGTATATTTTTGATATATGGGCTTTGGTGAGTTAGAGAAAATGGCCTTGGCGAGTGAAGTGAATTTTACGTATATTTACTAGCAAACTAATTATTTTTCATATGCATATAAGCATTTTTTTTTCAATATTTATTTTATTTATTTATTTATATAAAGAAGAGCTATTTATCTACCTTTAAATACGAACAGAAATAATTTGTGGTTCTACCTGATTATCCCGTAGACCAAAAAAAATATCGCCGAACTATAAGATTAAATGCCAATAATGGGTGATCGTAAATGTCAAATTTACTTGACATTAAACACTTCACACATGTTTGTTACGTCATCAGGTGATTTTTAATTCGATATTTACGTTTCTTCGCGATCTGCTGCAATTTTTTTGACATTCCATTTTTAACCTGTAATACACACTATAATCTCTACCTTCATTTCAATAAAGTTTATTCGGATTTCGTATAACAATTTTCGAATTTTTCGGGTATTTTGTATGTGATTTTTAGTGTATTTTAGCGATTTTCTACCAATTTTCCACATTAGTGAAAGACGTTGATAGAAGTTGAATCAACTTTCAATCTTCGAGCACAATATATAATTTTTCTTTCTCTATTCGAAATTTGTGCAGCGATTTAAAATTTTTTCGCAATATCTTATTGTGATTTTCAGACGTTTTTCGCGATTCGTGCAGTTTTTTTATGTACCCGGGCAACGCCGTGCAAGTTAGCTAGTATAATAATAAAGAAAGAAGTTTGTGTGTGAGTGAGTGAGTGAGTGAGTGTGTCGACGGCGTTCTGAAGAGACCACTGCACGTAGAGCTACAGAATTTGGGGAAAAGATACGACTATATATGAAGTTTTGCACCTCGAAGCCCGATTTTCGATTTTTTGATTAGATTTTTTTATTTAATTTTTTATGCGATTTTTAGCGCTTTTTTATGTTTCGAGGCGATTTTTCCATATAAGTGAGAAGAATATGGTTTCTTTCTTTTAACCCAATATAGTAAATTTTGTTCTCTTTTCAAAAAAGTTTATTCGAAATTCGTGCAGCGATTTTTGAATTTTTAGCGAAATTTTTATGCAATTATTGAACAGCATTTAATACATTCCATACCTATAAGGAGGTTGCCGTAGAGGGACATAGTTCTGTCGCCAAATGCAGTTAAGTTTGTCGCCAACTTGGCGGTATATCGCCAAATTCGGCGACCAAAATGAGTTGCCAAAAATGACGCCAACTTGGCGATATCTCTAATATTTCGCCAAATTCCCATAGACTTCCATTGTAAACCAATATGGATTACTTGCTTACAGAAAATCAACAAATTGAAATATTTTAATGCAACAAAAACTAATATTAACTTAAGGGATTATGTTAAGTACATTTAAGGGAATCCAAGTAAATTAAATTGTGAATAAAAGTAACATGATACAATGCTTAGATTATTGTATTTTATTGATATTTAAAGGGATACGAAAGGGTTGCCAGTGGTCATTTTGCCGAAAATTATAGTTGATAAATGAATTGAAATGGCTATATCCGTTATAAAATAATGTAAACAACTCGCAAATTAAAAGAAAATAACTGCTATTTTTTTAATTAAAAAAAAAGAATCAAAAACCTTCTTAATGCGAGATAAAATTTATAAAATGAAAATATTTAATTTAAATATGAAAGGAATGTTTATAAAAATTAAAAAATAAATTAGTTTGAAAGAAGCAATTGATACATTATTTGGAGATTTTTCGCTTCGCCAGGTTAATAAAAATGTGTCTGAAAACACTTGAAGAAATAAAATTTAAGTAACAGTCTTTTAGTCCTTCTTTTTTTTAAAAAAATTCAATTTAATTATCATTTTTATGTAATTTTCCCATCGTATGTCTTACAGGAGAAAGGCTTTATTTGTGAGTTACATGCTATTTAATTATTACCTTGGTCGCCAAACAATGCACTTTTAAGCCACAAAGGCAGAAGCGTGAAATAAGCCAGGCGAAGGTCGCAATAATGTTTTTAAAGTATAGGAGAACATTTTGGAGTAAATCTTTATATTCAAATGTAAATTATATAAAAAGGATTTAAAATTATAAGTATGTAGTCAAGTATTTCAATTTTAGTGTAAAAATGTGCCATATACACACATATTTTATAATCTTCGATAATCAAGCCACCATCAAATGACATATTTACTATATTATTGAAAGTTTTGTTGGCACAGATGTCATATACGCTCTATGGTATATAATGGGCTCCAAAATGGCGTTATTTTGCCTGACATGGTAACTCGGCTATTGTTGTTTATTTATTAATAAATTGTTTATTTACTTTTATTTTCTTTTTTACAGTTATATAAACTGTTTTGTTCTATAGATATTAATTAAACTTTTTATTATTTATTTCTATTTCCTTTTAAAACAATAGAAAATAATTTAAATATATATATGTAACTGGTATCCGAAAACGATGTTTTCACCAAATTGGCGTGAAAAAAAAATCGCGCCAAACCCGGTACGTATCTATGCCTCATAGTTATTTACGTTATTGTGATTACTTAGTATCAGGCAACAGATTGAAGAGTATTTGGTATATTTTTTAATATATGGTCTTTGGTGAGTTAGAGAAAATGGCCTTGGCGGGTGAAGTGAATTTTACGTATATTTACTGGCAAACTATTTACTTTTCATATACATATAAGCATTTTTTTTTCAATATTTATTTTATTTATTTATATAAAGAAGAGCTATTTATCTACTTTTAAATACGAATAGAAATAATTTGTGGTTCTATCTGATTATCCCATAGACCAAAAAAAAAAATATCGCCAAACTATGAGATTAAATGCCAATAATGTGTGATCGTAAATGTCAAATTTACTTGACATTAAACACTTTACACGTGTTTGTTACGTCATCAGGTGATTTTTAATTCGATATTTACGTTTCTTCGCGATCTGCTGCAATTTTTTCACATTCCATTTTTGACCTATAATACTAATTTCTACCTTCATTTCAATAAAGTTTATTCGGATTTCGTATAACAATTTTCGAATTTTTCTGGTATTTTGTATGTGATTTTTAGTGTAGTTTAGCGATTTTCTACCATTTTTCCACATTAGTGAAAGACGGTGATAGAAGTTGAATCAACTTTGAAACTTCGAACACAATATATATATATATATATATATTTCCTCTTTTCGAAATTTGCGCAGCGATTTAAAATTTTTTCGCGATATCTTATTGTGATTTTCAGAGGTTTTTCGCAATTCATGCTGTTTTTTTAGGTACCCGGGCAACGCCGGGCAAGTTAGCTAGTTTAATAATAAATCAACATTCAAATAAATTTTAATGTACATTAAAACTGATTATGCAGATACTACTAATTTCCTTTATTTTTGAATGTGCATTATGAAATTTTATTTAACAATAAATAATGCATTTGAATTAAGATTTTACAACATCACATATTTTTTATACTTAATTTATTTTGAGATAGTAATTCATTAAAGAAAACATTAAAGTTTCTGAGAATATCTTTTGATATTTATATGATGTAAGTTTGTGATAGTACAGAATATTTGTTTCCGTATAACGCCTGTCGTAGAAATGACAGTGGCATTATCTTAAAATTTAATAGAAATCACCAAATTTATATCTTTTCAAATCAAGGCCGTAGCTAATGGGAAGATTACCAGCGTTTGATCCTGTTCCTAAATTTGTGTCGGGATTACTATAAATAGGACATTAAATATCAGTCAAGATTCAAAAATCAAAGTTCTATGCTACCATATTTTTACTTTCTTCTATCTTTACAAGAAGAAAGTATTAGATTCGTCAAAATTTTCGAATTCTGGTTTTCGACAGACTTACACGTTTTAGGGGTCAGAGATCCTGGAAAACATGTTTTTACAAATTGTCTGACTGTGTGTGACACAAATTTTGTGGGCGCTCCATCTCAAGAACTAATGCACAGAATTTAATAAAAACTTACATTCAGTTAGTCGCTAATATAAATTGGCGCTGATTCGTTTTTGGTGCAAATCGCTCAAGAGATGGCGTTGCAATGCTATATTTTGTATGATTTTCTCAATGGCTCTATCTCAAGAACTAATGCGCGGATTTTCATGAAACTTGAGAGTCAGTTAGTCCTTGATATGAGTTGATTTTTACTATGTTTTGCTGTAAATCACACAGCAGGTGGCGCTGCTATACATAATTTTTCCTGGTTTCAGCAATGGCTCTATCGTAAGAACTAACGCGTGGATTTTAATTAAATTTAAGATTCAGTTGTTCCTTGATATGAGTTGATGTTTACTACGTTTTGGTGTAAATCACCTAACAGGTGGCGCTGCTATGCTACATTTTCTTGATTCCCGGAATAGTTTTATCTCAAGATGGGATGCATGGATTTTAATCAAACTTCAGATTCAGTTATCAAGTCCATTTAAGTTGTTGCTTATTAGATTTTGTTATATATCACTCAACAGGTGGCGCTGCTACGTAGCATTTTTTTTTAATTTCCACTATAGCTCTATTCAAAAACTAATGCATGGATTTTCACGAAACTTCAATTTCAGTTAGAGGTTGACATAAATTGTTGCTGATTAGATTTTAGTGTAAATCATCTTACCGGCTACCTTTTTCAGGAAGTATTGACATGTATGAGATAGAAGAAAGTTTTGGGATTGCCACATCCGACTAGTTATGATTGGATTATTATTATAGAACGTGGAAAAAAATTCAATTTATGAGAAATAATCAAATTCACGTCGAAATCTTTGGCATGGGACTCTGTCAAATCATAACGTCAAAACAAATTTCAGCAACATTCGTACAGGTTGTCAAAACAGTTTAAACCACATTTTTTAAAAATTAAATGAATGTATATCTACAAACTTAACTATTCTGAAGTTTCCTGCTGAAAAGAAATAATAAAAAATTTCAATACATAGAAACAATTTTCAGACATTAATTTGGTTGCAGTAACATAAATAAGTCGCCGAAGAAGCATTTAAATGATATTATAATTTTATTTGCAATGAAAAAGGCTTAAATATCATTTTTATTTTTCTATTAAGTCAAAGAAGATGTATTTAAATGATATTATAATGTTATTTGCAATGAAGAAGGCTTAAAGTTTCTTTTATAATTCTGTTAAGTCACCGAAGAAGCATTTAAATGAGATTGTGACTTTATTTACAAAGAAAAATGCTTAAATTTTCTTTTGAAATTATATTGTCACCGAAGAATCCTTTAAATGAGATTATATATTTTTTTTGCAATTAATAAATAAATGAAAAAACAAAAAAATCCTTACATTTTCTTTTGCAATTATATTAACCCGCCGAAGAAGCATTTAAATGAGATTATAATTTTATTTGCAGTGAAAAACGCTTGAATTTTCTTTTGGAATCAAATTAAGTCGCCGAAGAAGCATTTAAATGAGATTATAATTTTATTTTATTTGCCAAGAAAAGTACTTAAATTTTCTTTTGGAATTATATTAAGTTACCGAAGAAGCATTTAAATAATATTATAATTTTATTTCTAATGAAAAATTATTAAATTTTCTTTTCGAATTATATTCATTCACCGAAGAAGCATTTAAGTGAGATTTTAATTTTATTTTCAATGAAAAGTGCTTAAATTTTCTTTTGTACATATTAATGTACATATCATTGTACACATTTTGTACATATTATTGTGCATGAAGTATTTGAATTAACGATAAAATTTAACGTATTGTTACATTTCATTTGATTTATTTACGAATTAGAATAATTGTGTTAAAATTAATCTAGTGTAATTACGTATCCAGCATTTTCAGGAGTTCTATTACTTGCGATTTATTCGGTTGAGCTGATTCAGATATCAAACCAGATGCTATAATCAATAATATTCGTCAATATTCGTCCGGGATGCTCAGATGGTAGATCATTTGCAGCTTCAGCCAAGAAATACCTATTTCGAATCCTGGTTCGGACATTTTTCTCCCAGTTGGAAATTTATATCTCATATAATATGCTCTTATTATTCAGTTTCTAATTTTATATAACTTAATGTTGTTATTTGTTAGTAAAAGGATTTTTTTTTCATTTCTAACTTTGAAATGAAAAAATAAGAAAGAGATGAAGAAGAAAAAGAAGAAAACCCTGATATTTCTAGAAATTGTAGGAACGTTTATTATTGATAATTCTATCTTAAAGAAAAATTAATCTCAATGTGGATTAAAAACAATATATATATATATATATATATATATATTATAATTGTACTTATTTTGATGAAAATATCATGTAATTTATCACCAAACAAAGGACATTTTAATTAAAAAGAAATTGTGGTGGTTTCGAAGGAAAACTTAATCAATCAGAGAAGGGACACATGATTTTTGTAAAACTATATATTGCCTTTTTCTTCAAGTTCGTGACATAATTCTCATTATTTGCAGATATATGAATGAAATCTAATATTTCTTCTCAAAAATATGTTAAAACGGCATATAATCATATTAATATGATTACTGAATATTCTTCTGCAATTTGCCATATATGTCTATTAATTAAATGCTTATTAGTGCTCACAAATGGAAATCTCAAAATAAATATATCTAGACTACTACAGGATATACATGATATAAACTGCGGCATAAACATGTAAACTTACTTTGTTTTCTACACAATCACAAACAACATTGATCTACTTACCAAAGTTTGAAAAATCTGTTTAAGAAAATACTGGCCCTGCATACGAACTGTTTCGCTGCTGATTTTACTTTTTTATTGGCGCCACAGTCATTTCCTCCGAGAACGTGCTTCGATGCCGGAAATAGGTAAAAGTCGTTTGACGTCAAGCAGAGTCATTGGCAACAAAATTGTGACAATGACACAGTGACTAAATATTCCCGGCAGCGTTTCATAGATTTCAATTACCTTCGTCACCCTAAACCATTCATACTACAGTTCGAGTTCTTTGTTCGGAGCCCGAACTCAAGCTGGATACAAATAATAAGCTGTAGAAAATTGTTTCAAAATTAATTTTCACCTTTAAAGGTCTATTCCTGCATAGGACTAATCCTAAATATTTATATATGGAAACGCTTCGTGGATTTCATGCCCGTGAATATCTGTAACAGCATATTTGATCCCGCCTTCCCGCCGCTGTTCCATTAGAAAAAATCTGCTAATGTCACAGTTGTTGTTTTCTTAAACACCGTAGTACAATTATGGGAGAAACAGGTAGGTTATCATTTCCAGTAATTCTGAAAAGGAGCGAGGATAAACAAGAGAATCCCACGGCGTCTTTATGTTGCTAACAGAGTTGGGCATGATCCCACTCATTGAACGAAAACTCACGAACTTAGTTCATTTTCTGTGAACGTTGAGTTAAACTTGACTCACTTCTTGATAAACGAACGTGAGCTCAAAAAATCTGTGAGTTTGAACGAAATTTACAACTCAAACTCAATTTTTTCAAAATTTATTTAAAATTTTTCCAGCTGTTAAGAACACGTTTTTCCCATTCAAATGCAATTTTGAGGCCTATAAGGACTTGGTATGGGTCTAGTCTGATCATCAATTTTTATGTGTCGTGACCGGGTCTTGCTTTCTCTGGACGTTCGGGCCGCGCCGAACCGAGATTATTTCTGGGCCTGTGCTTTATTCTTCCTAGAAGTCTGCACCGATCGAAATTTTCTGGCCTGTTCACAACCCTGTTTGCATGAAAATCATTCACCCGTCCCTATCTGACTCTTGCAAAAATCTGTTTAAGGCCACACAGTACACTAAAAATGACATAAATATCGAATATTTTTTATAAAATTTTTCATTGGTCCATACAGTTGTGAAACATGACTCCAAATTGTAGATATGAAACACAAGCACTTTTAAAGATATTTGAACTTTTCTGAGTGTTTTCAAAGTGTTCTGAGTCTTCCTTTACAAATTTTAAATGCATTTTTCTCAGTTTTTTACTTTTGTTGGTGTAGTTGGTGTTTGCTATTCCTTAGGGTTTTTTTTTCTGTTGCAGATAGAGTCTTGAATTTTTTTGTAGACACTTATATATATATATATATATATATATATATATATATATATATATATATATATATATATATATATATATATACACTGCTCAAAACAATTAAAGGATATTGCAGTTTTAGGTGGATTTTGTATCTGGTAAACTGTTTAGCTGATTGATACATGGTCGACAGACTTAGTAGGTTATATGAGAATAAATTACACATGTTTGGCAGAAAAAAATGCATTTTATTGCGCATTTGTGTACTAAAGGGAAAAAACACAATTTGTGCATATGAGAAAAAAAGAATAAGAAAAGGTGTTTTCTTCAAAGAAAATCATTTTCAGTAGGGGGTATGGTTTCCACGGGCGGCCAGCAACGTTGAACACCTTTGAGGCATGGACTCAATGAGGCTATTAATGACGAGTTGGGGTATTCTGCCCCACACTTCCAGAAGAGCTCTTTCCAGTTCTTGGAGAGTTTGTGGGGGTTGTTGGCGGCCAGAAACTCGTCTTCCTAGAGCGTCCCAAACGTGCTCGATTGGATTCATGTCTGGAGAACACGCTGGCCAATCCATTCGAACGATTCCTTCCTCGAAAAGGAAATCCTCCACCAGGTTTGCACGATGTGGCCTGCAGTTATCGTCCATTAAAATGAAGTTATCTCCGATTGCTGCAGCGTAAGGGACTACAATAGGTCTGAGGATCTCATTCCTATATCGGCGACCAGTCAGAGCTCCATCTCGAATGATGTAGAGGTCAGTGCGCCCGTCAATGGAGATGCCACCATACACCAACACTCCTCCACCGCCAAATCTGACACTTTCGTGCACGAATGCAGGATTATTCCTACTGACACGGTCCCTCTAGATGAAAATACGCCTATTATCCGGATGCACAGAAAAACGGGACTCGTCAGAAAACAGAATATTGCTCCATTCATTTCTCCTCCAGTTGACATGCTCGGTTGCCCACTCCCTGCGGTCGCGACGATGCCTTGATGTTAATCTAACACATACCATCGGTCGGCGAGCATACAGACCTACAGCATGGAGCCGGTTTCGGACAGTCTGAGTTGAAATCGTTGTGCCTGTAGCCGAGCGAAGGTGTTGTTGGAGAAGAGTAGCGTTCATGGTTCGGTGTCTCCGAGCTGTTAACGCTAAACACCGATCTTCATTGGGCGTTGTTGCCCGTCTACGACCTTGCCTTGGTCTTCGGCCTGCACATCCACTCTCCAAAAAACGGTTCCAGATCCTGGAAATGACACTTTGTGACACTCCAATGGCTTGCGCTACTTCGGCTTGAGTTTGGCCCCCTTCTAACCTACCAACAATTCTCAAAGCTTCTGAATCTGTCAAATGACTTCGCTGAGACATCGTACTCATCGAAACAAAGCAATCACTGAATGCCGATCATCCTTGTCTTCATTCTCTTTTATCCAGTTGAAAGTCAAATTTAATTCGCTGCCGCTGAAGCGACGTTTTTGACGTCGAACTCAAAATTTGCATACTCCACAGTTTGAAAACCAGAAAAATTTGCATTTGTGATTCTCTTCTTCTGTTTTCGGCAAAAAAATTTTCGTTTATATCTTTATTTTATATAAAACTTCAAATATCCTTTAATCGTTTTGAGCAGTGTATATATATATATATATATATACTGGAATAAGTAGTGTGGATTTAGGTCTGAGGTTTGTAGTTATTTTTTTATGTCAAAATTAATAATTCCAAATGTTTCGTGTTTTTTTTTTTCAGGTTTCGCACTACAATTTTTTTTTAATTTAAATAAAAATTATGTATTTTATTCCATGCTAACATTTGTTCCAAACAATCCAATCAATATAAGTCATTCAAAATAACTAAAAAATATTAAAAATTAAATATGTTATAAAAGTTTAAAGAACTTCAAATTATTAAAAAAAATTTAGTTAAAAAAATGGTGATTGCTAAAATTATTATTTTTACGAGAATCGGTTTAATTTTATAATCTCAAAAAAGTCATTAATTATTTTTAATGTAACTGTCTCCAAAATTAAATAAGGATTTTGGATTTAGAATTTTTCAGATTTTTGAGTCTCCAAGCCGTGTAAATGGATAAATGGTATTAATAATAATTCAGATATTTACATACAAATACCAATCCATTAAAAAAATCAATATAGTTTACAGTAGGATATATAGAAAGAAATGTAGAAGAAACAGTATTTTGGAACGGAGGTCCCTGTATTGTGCAGTGTATGACACTTTGATTTAAAGCGAACAGTATAACCATGAAAAAGAGACTATAATAATAATAATAATAGTTTTTTTTTTTGTCAGAACTCCTCGCGCAAGAAAAAAAATTAAACATAGGTACGTAAAAATAAATATCTGTACAGAACAATTAACACTATGCAGACTATGATGCATTTTATGCATCATTTTTATTAACACTAGAAAGACTGAAACTTAGTATCTATTTATATAAAATCCAAGTCTCTGTGTGTCCCTCACTATTCCGGTAGGACCGCCTCATTGAAATGAGTAATTGTTGAAAAATATTAATGCAGGGTTACCACAGTAGCGCCAAATGTTAGCCAACTTGGCGATAGCTGGCTTATTTGTCGAAATTCCCATTTAAAACCATTAATCTTTCTTAATGGAGGTCACCGAAATTTAATTTAAACTCCACTCTTTTAAGATATTTTTTCGAAAAGTATGGGTGAGAATTTAAAGTACATCTTTACATCTTCCTCACGATGCTACTAATAAAATAACCGCCAAAAGACAACGGTGTACTGTGTGAGCTCCTAACTGCGCGATTTTAATGTGCTTTAGATACTTTTCCAGTATAGGTGCCTTGGCGAAAAAGGAAATTTGGTAACATATTTTCCGGGAACCTATTCACTGTTTCATTTTATATACACACGCATTTTTTTCGATATTTATACGATTTATTTAACATAAAAAAGCCGTTTCTCTACTTTTATACAGAAACAGATGTAATTTGTACATAAAAACATCAATAATATACATATAAAACACACAAAAACGCTCATCAAATTTGTTTTCATAGCTGTTTATATGATTTGACAACAAATCTCGATATTTTTCCGTTATACGGACACCATGCCAAAATGTATGCTAATGCGCCAATTATTTCAAAATGCTAAAAGATATTTGTAATTTTATGCCAGCAGTTTAATATGAGTTTTATTTTATTGCTTTATTTTATAGCAGTTAATTGTTCACTTATTTTAAGTATATATTTGTGATTTGATGAAATAGTTCGTAAAAATCTGGAATTTTTAAATGTTATATTTTTTAAATGCTCACTTTAGTATCGACAGTGGTTTTTCTTTTATTTTTCAAATGCTTCAATTCACGATTTTGCGCCAACTATTACGCTTGGCGACAATGGTGTCCGCATAAAGGAAAAGTACCCAAATCTCACTTTCCCAAATTACACCAAGCTTTTTTTTAAAAATGCCAAAGACCCTACAGTAGAAAAGTACCAAATTGTCTATTATTTTGCGCGATCCGTGTTACAGTTTGTATCTATTATTTTGCGCTATCCGTGTTATAGTTTGTACTATATGCAAGGGGAGTGGAGCGAAGAGGTTAAACATTAAATATTAAAGTTACGGCACAGATGTCATATTGGCGCGATTTTTTTCTGACGCCAATGTCATATACACAACGGGTAGTTAACTGGCGCCGAAGTGTCGTAATTTCGCTTGATATGGTAATCCGGATGTTGTTGTTTATGCTGTTGATGTTTTCGCCAAATTGGCGTCGGAAAAAAATTGCGGCAATATATGAAAACGCATATGACAACTGTGCCAAAGTTTCTATAAAGCAGTATAAGACTAAAAAATTAAGAATAAAATAAATGCAAAATAAGACTAAAGAAGAAAGAAAAATCATGCGTTAAGCATAGAATATGAAACCCCTTCCAACACATCCTGAATGCTTTAACAAAACTTCATTATTTAGGGAAATAAGGTAAATAAGATAACGTTACTTCTTAGATATCCCGTCGACCAATTTCGTCAAATTATATAAATCGCCAAATCAATAGTAAAACATTAACAAAAATACAAATAAAACGTCGAATTAATGGTTTTATTGGCCATTATTGGCATTTAATCTTACAATTAATTAATTAATGGCAACCATTATTGGCAATTAATCTTACAATTTGGCGACAGTAATTTGGTCGACGGGATAACTAAGAAGTACCAAGATTACTAAGCAAACATTTTAGAAAACGCATAAAAAAATTTAAAATATGATTTCAGCAGTTACCGTCCATAGCCAATAGTACCGTTATTACATGCCACTATTTAGCTAAAATTTAATTTAAACTACTCTTAAAACTACTGAAATCACATTTCTAGATATTATCATCCATAGACGGTTATGTATCCAATTCTTTGCGTGATCATGTATATCATTTTATCTATATTCTACAAACATTTCTTAGGAAACTAAATGCAGTTCAGCGTAAAAATGCATAACTCCTTTAAAAACCACCTTTAAGCAACTTACTCTCATACTCAGTAACCCTTACGAATTCTTTTGTGTAGCCCTGCATATGAACTGTAGCATTTATACACACAGTATAGTATGCATAAATGTAGTGAAACATAAAAGCGCATATCATAATTAAAAATGCATTTCTAGCAATCATTGCTTATGTACAATACTTCGGAGAAAAGTTTCTTGGCGAGAAAGAAGTTTGCCAACGTATTTTCTGGCAACCTATTTACTGCTTCATACTCACAAGCAGTTTTTTCCATATGTATACAATTTGGCACAGATGTCATATACGCCCAACTTGGCGCGATTTTTTTCCGACGCCAATTTGGCGAAAACATCAACAGCATAAACAACATTCGGGTTACCATTATAAGCAAAATAACGACACTTTGGCGCCAGTTAAGTACTCGGTGCGTATATGACATCGGCGTCAAAAAAAATCGCGCCAATATGGGCGTATATGACATCTGTGCCGACAATTTAATATAAAAAAAGCTATTTACCCATTCTTATAAAGAAACAGAAGTAAGTTTTGCACAGATGTCATATACGCATGGGGGTTGGCGTTATTTTTCTATGACGCCAATTTGGCAGAAATCTCGCTTTCGAATACCAGTTACTTATATATTTTTCAATTATTTGCTATCATTTTGAAAAGGAAATAACTATAAATAAATAAAAGTTTGAATAATAACTATAGAACAAAGCAGTTTATATAATTAAAAAACAGAAAATAAAAGTAAATAAACAATTTATTAATAAATAAAAAACAACAGTCGGGTTACCATAGCAGGCAAAATAACACCATTTTGGCGCCAGTTAGGTATCCCGGTTCATATCTGAAATCTGTGCCGTAATTTGTATATAAAAAAAATTATATATATGGCACAGATGTCATATTCGCCCCATATTGGCGCGATTGTTTTCGGTTGCCAATTTGGCGAAAACATCAACATCATAAACAACATAATCCGGGTTACCACATCAAGCAAAATAACGACACTTAGGCGCAAGTTAAGTACCCGTTGCCTATATGATATTGGCGTCAGAAAAAATCGCGCCAATATGGGGCGAATATGACATCTGTGCCATATATTTAGAAACGACTTTTTTATGTATATAAGTGCATATATAAACAAAGATAAAAGTTCATTAGATCTGTTTTCATAGCTGTTTATATATTTTCGCAACATATCTCACTTTCTGATGCCCGAATCGCGCCAAGCTTTTTTTTAAAATGCGCTATAATGGAAAAGTACTTAAATAAATAATTAACAGAAATAACAAATTATACAAACTAAAACTTTGGAACAGATGTCGGTACAGATGTCGTATTCGCCCCATATTGGCGCGATTTTTTTCTGTCGCTAATATCATATAGGCAACAGGTACTTAACTTGCGCCAAAGTGCTTGATGTGGTAACCCGGATTATGTTGTTTATGCTGTTGATGTTTTCGCCAAATTGGCAACCGAAAAAATCGCGCCAATATGGGGCGAATATGACATCTGTACCAAAACTTTTTATTTCGAGATCAAAGCATTGTTTTTAATTTCGATTAAAAATACATTATCCTTGGAAAACTTCAATTGAAATTGGGTTCACAGCTTAATATCTCATTCCATAAACCTAAACAAACACAAGTGATTCATTCATCGTAAAACGTCAAAAATATTAAATCATTGAGGTAATCATTCACAAAGTAAGTTCTCCAACAATCAATGGGCAATATTCTAATGACGTCATAGTAGGTAAAATGGTGGCGGTATCGTTTGTTTATCGTTTGTAATCACAAAGATTTAATTTTGCAATGTCTCTTAGTTACATTATTTTATTGTCATATTTATGAGCTCAGAACAAAAGGGCTTGATTAAACTTTGAAGTTAGAGGAATTACAATGTCATTTCGGGACCTTTCTTTTTGAGAAGATTTTCTAAATTCCATATATACATGGAAAATCTTCAGTGTTAGAAATATTATTCCTAGGACTGACATAACACGAGAACGGCCTGTAATTTTACACAAGTTTTTGAAAGCTACTTTATATCAGAAATTTTACTAAAAACTGGTTACTTTTTTGTTATAGCGGCCCACACTATTAGGATTATGACAAGTTGCAGCCAATTTCGCCAATGTCGTAACCAAGATCGTGAAGCACACACATATAATACCATATAATACCATTTCACGAAATCGTATACGATAATTTAATAGTTTTTAACCTTACTTCAAGTATGTTATTTATTTATTTTTAAGGCTCAACAATCTAAATTGTTCAATATATGAATTTAAAAAAAATGTAAACAAAGATTGAATAGACATGACCGCAAAAAGCCTCAAATCTGCATAAAACTTGGAACCAAACTGTGCAGATTAGTGGTTTTCTACTGTACACAATTTTTCATAAATGTGTTTCGTTCTTAAAATGTGTTATTTTCATCTATCACTGCGGAACCAGCGAGAAAACTTATATTCTTGCACATGAGTTGTATATATCTTTATATCTAAATTTCCGTCATTTTTGACGGGCTACCTTTCTAGTATATCTATATTGCCCAAAATCAGTCAAAATGACTGCATTGTGAAAGAATAACTAATGTGTAAAGAAACTTGTTCAAAATTGATTTTTAATATTTTTTATATTATTTACAGTTATATAACATGTTATTAGTGAATAACTTGTAATAATTAATAATAAAATAATCTATGCATTATTATTTGTACATTTTATGCAAATGAAAGTGGAAATCTTTTTATGTGTATATCTTCCGCAAACATACTTTTGACATTTTACACATATATTATTTGTTTTGTTGTTGTGGCAAAGTCATACTTGACAAATTTTGCATTTGTTAGAATGGGTTGCATTTGATTTCTTGCATCTCTGTATTCAGTGGAAAGCTCTTCTGCTAATTGAAACAAGAACTCTTTTCATTGTATTTGTATTCCTGTCGTAGGATCCAAGCATTTATAGCAGCCAAATTTAAAATATTGAAAAATATTTGGAGGGGCCATCTATTTATAAATTAAATTAATTTATAAATTAATTTATAAATTAATAGTTCATCTACGTATCCATCGTTTATATGGAGTTCCTTTACCTGCGGTTTATTCTGTTGAGCTGTCTACATGACAGACCAGATGTTACTACCAATAAGGTTTTCTGCGAAATATGCTGGCTGGTTGTCGGCCCAGTTAGCTTAAACGGAAAAGCATTGGCCTTGTAAGCCAAGGATCTGGGTTCGATTCCCGGCCTGGGCATTTTTTCGCTCAGTTGGAAATATTCAATTCTTATGATAACTTTACCATTCAGTTTGATTGTGTTAAATTAATAGTATATGTTATCCTTCATTTGTTTGGCTGCTTTGAGTAGTTTTCTTTTGTTTCCCGTAGTAGTTCCATCCAGAGTTGTTTGTTTGTCCAATAATTTTGTCGCGAGTGACATGCTAGTGAAAAAGTAATTGGTCGTGATATTTCTTCCACAGCTTGTATATGGCTCGACAAGTTTCATAACAACGTGTTCACTGAGAAGCATTGACGATGGTCGTTGTTCATCTTTTCTCAAATAAGGAAAACCATTCACAACATATTTGCTACTAACATCTGATGCAAGCCAGAATTTGATGCCAAATTTGTTGGGTTTTTTAGGCATATACTGTGTAAACCCGCATCTGGCTTTTGGCGGAAATAATTGCTCGTCAACTGTTACATTTTGCCCTGGTTGATGGTAAGCTTGACTATTTTCAATAAACTTGTCCCATATTTCCGAAACAAAGGCAATTTTATTCGTTTGTAGGCGCCTACCTCTTTTGGTTCTTTTGTCAAAACGAATAAACCGTAAGATTTGCTTAAACTTTTCTTTCGCCATAGTTTTTCTAAAATATTCGAGACCCCATTTTTCTGACCATGTATAACTCACTTTTAAAATTTGCCTCGTAGGCTCCACGAGCACATAAAATACCAATAAATGCACGTCTTTCCGGTAATGCTGTTATCCAATCGTTCCTCAAAATTCGGCGGCCTTCTTATGTGCACCTTTTTATATGTTTGATAATATAGTTATCTATAATCAACGAGGATGTACTGATGGGATTATCTACCATAATGTTCCTTTTTGCGTAGCCTGTTGGCCCTTTCACCATCTTGAAAATACAAGTAGATGGTAACCTTCCAGGAATACCACATTTGTCAAATTTTGACCTCACAGTACCATCGACAGCTGTTTCGGTCTCCTGAAAGGTGTTTTCAGTTTCTTCATTAGCGTCTGAACTACTTACCACCCTACACCTTGGAATATTGATGACACTTTCATTTTCATCGTTGGTGATCGATTCTTCATCGCTATCTTCAGTGTCAGATGTTTCAATTTGAATATAATCCGCTTCATCTTCAGATGATAGTTAAGAATTTGTTGCATCTGATTCTATATCGGAGCACTCTTCACTTACATTCGTTAGCTTTTCCAATAACTCACTTCTATTCGACATTTCTTTCATGAATTTAGGGTGCAAAAGAAAAAACACAACTTGTTAGAACAAGTATCACTGCATAAAGACCCGAATAACAAGCACTACTTTACCTTATTGAGCAACTGCAACTTATCAAGTATACGACCACATCGATAATTTATCATGTGATGGTAATCGAAAAAAAAAATGAAAACTGTTATTTCAATACAGAGCCGAACTGGCCATATAAGAAATTTACTCAATTCAATAATAAGAGTCATTTGATTATTAAAAAATTCCACAAGCAGTGAAAATGACTGCTTTTGGGCAATATAGGTATAACACATATATATACCGGAAATGAAGGAGGGGGAGGTAACTACAATTATTAATAAACGCATTTATATGATGTACAAAAAAGTCACAACATTTCAAGAAATTGTGTCATTATATACATAATTGTTTTTCTAATTGAAATTAAAAAGCAGTCAAAATGACTTCCTTGGGCAATCTAGTGTTAAGAAATTCCAAATTGTTCCCAGAAAGTGTGAATAGTTATTTTTGATAATTATAAGTATAAATATTTCGTGAATAAAGTAAACGAAAATGAATATTAAATATTTCATGGTGCGAACTCGAAATTTCTGAGTAAAAAATCCACCAAATTTAGCAACACTGTTTGTGACCTGTAGGGTGGTTAAAATGGTTGCCACTAGTGGTTAAAATTGTTGTTGACAGTTGCACAGAAGATTGCATGAAGCAGGAACTTGCCAATTCGGTCCACATCGGTCGAGAACGCACTACACCCTCGCCTGTCGCAGAGGAAACCTGCGTTGGGAATTTGACAGGAACCCGCAAACAAGTCTCCGAGCGAATGCGTCTTGGTTGTACATCGTTCAAGCATTATGCGCATACTTCTTTGGGACACGCAACACCCTTAACTCTTACAAAGAGTACAGGCATTGTGCGTTGACGAATATCCCCAACGTGTTGCCTTCGCACGCTGGTATTTGCAAGAACGGGTCGCACAGTCGGATTTTCTATCGTGGATTTTGTTTTCGGATGAACCCTGTTTTTACACACGACGGTGCCCTGAACCTGCACAACGTTACAAATGTGCGCATGAAAACCCAAGGTCTACACGGGCACATGCACGTCAAAAACGTTTCGCCATAAACGTTTGGGCTGGTATTATCGGTGACATGTTAATTGGGCCTTACCTACTAACTCAGCGCCTCGACGGGAATGCCTATCGCATTTTCTTAGAAAGAGCCTTGCCGGATCTGATGGGTAACGTTCCAGCCGCTACACGCCGAAACATCTGGTTTCGGCATGATGGAGCATCTGCTCATTTTAGCTACACTGTGCGAAAATATCTCGATATGACATATCCTAATCGCTGGATTAGCAAAGACGGACCAGTCGCATGGCCACCAGGATCCCTCGACCTGACTCCCCTGGATTTTTATCTGTGAGTACGCATGAAATCTATGGTGTACGAGACGCACGTAACATCGGACTTGGATCTAATCGCCAGGATCGTGGAAGCGGCTGCACGTATCCGTGACACACATGCCCATTTTGAACGAGTCCGTGAATCCATGCGTCGACGTTGTGAAGCATGTATTGCGCGAATGGAAGAAATTTTGAACACCTTCAGTAAATTGGACCATGATCTTTAATAAAAATCATATTAATACCTCTTTCGATATCCTTTCTTCCTTTCCCTCCACACGTGCGTTCATATTCCTCTAGCGGTCGCAGTTTGCATTTTCGAACACAATTTCCTATGTAAATCGTGTTCCTCATGATATGATAGACCAGCATGTTACGTCTGTAAACGACCTTTTGAGACACCCTGTATATATATATATATATATATATATATATATATATATATATAAACGAGTTTTTAGTGAACTTCGCACACTTTTATAGATGAGTTTGAGTTAGAGCGGATTCATTTAAAAAATTTTGAATTTCAAGGTGAACTTGCCTCATTTTTGAGAAATTGAATTTGAGTTTGAATTAATTCGTTTTTTTATGAGCGTGCCCAACACTGGTTGCTAACATGAACCGTGCAAGCTCTTCCGAATCAGACACAATATGTCTTTTTATATTTCATCAGTTCAATTCTCCTTCAAACTGATTCTTAAAGCATTTTATAACACCTTAAGAAACTCAGCCATATTCATGCTTCTCAAATGTTAAGTTTTTATTCATTTTTAAAATTTTTATCAAAATTTTTTTTCACTTTTAGCCCGAGTTCAACTAAGCCCAAATATTAGTTTGAAAATCCAGCCTCATTCCGTTTCGTGGCGTGCTCTTTGTTTAGTTGTGAAATTATAGCATCTGAAATGCATAGATTCCGGGTTGAGAAAAACGATTAATCCACTATAAAAACCACTTGGAAACGTTTTTGCTAATCAGTAGCAGTACTAGAAACTAAGTTTTTATAAATGTTTTTATCATTTTCGATAACTATTATAGTTTCTGAGTAACTCGGATCTGGTTATTGTATATTTTCGTTTGTGGTTATATTATACACAATGGTTATATTATATACAAGTTCAAAATTAATAGAATTTTCAGACTTGTTCGGTTATCTCCGAAACTACTGGACAAATTTAATGAAATTAGGTATGTACATAAATAAATATAATGCACAAAGAAGAAAAAAATGAACAGTTATGATACACATGCATAATCGTGCGTAAGACCGTTCAGCGATGGAAGCGCTACAAAACAGAGCTTACAATATCGAACCAAAAAACGGGTTAATAGGGTATATGGTTCCCTCTCAGAGTTATACAGCTCTCAAAACGTGAATTCATACTGAAAATCAGGCAGTTTATGAGTTCTGTGTCAATTAGTCCCACTCCTCCAGCAACGCTGTTATCAGTCCCTGGGTGGTTCTGAGAGGTGAGAGGCGCGTTCTTTCCCAAAGCGTCTCATATATACTCCATACGATTTAGATCTTGAGATCTGAATGGCCAATCCATCAAGCAAATATCCCCAACTTTCCAGAAACCTATCTAAGCGAGCGTTGTAGTCCATTAAATTGAAATTAGGGCCAACTGCATCCATGAAAAGGCGAATATAATATACCAAGATATAATACCAAGATATCATCCCTACACTTCACACTATTCACAAGGCCTTTTCCAAAAACATGGAGGGTTGTGCTCCCATACAAGATGATTCCTACCCAGAAATCAAATCTCCGCTGTCATATTGATCTCTTTCTGGTACCTTGGAGAGCAGGTAGCGGATACCTGGTTTTATCCACAAGAAAGTACGTCGAGTATTAATGTTTAGACTGAACCGAGACTCATCAGTGAATAAGAACGACTCTAAAATCGATGATCTATACATCATGCTAAACCGATTCCCTGTGTGCAGAAGTCAGAGGGAGGCAAGAAGCAGTTCTTCATGAAAACAGCCCAGTGTCAAGTAGCTTTCTGGAAACATTAACTCTTGAAATACGGGTTCTTGTGGCCGCATAAAGGTCACGAGAGAGCTAAGAAGCCGTTGCACTCCTGGTACGTCTCGCTCAAATGGACAAATAGCGATCTTCTTTGGCCTTGCGGCTCTTGCACTAAATTGCCCAGGCTTTCTTTCTATACATGCAGTATTCTTAAGGGAGTAGGATACCTTTAAACCTACAAAATTTTCGAAAATATTTTAATACGTATTCTGATTCCGAAATAATTTCTGAACAATATGACAAAAACCGCATTAAAAATTCCCATTAGTTTACTAATTATATATTTTTTCAAATATTCTGGATTTAATATAAAGATAACACTATTATGTATTTATTTTCACCAAACTTTCCTTTTTATATATGCATATTTTCATATTTTATCATGCTCGCTAGATTTTTTTCTCTTATTATCATATATTTTTAAACTTATCATTTCAATATTTATTTATGAATTTACAAGTATATATATATTTTTAAATATAAATTTAATTACGAGCTTTATATTTAAATGAAGTTTGATTTTTATTTTTGACTTATTAGACAAGTTTTGAAGCTTGGAACATACTGGTATTTTTTACTTTTTCGAAGTATTCAAAGGTATCCTACCCCCTTAAACTGTTTTGACAAGTCGGACACGACGCTGGGGTTTATATTGATATCTCTCGGAATCCGCGCTTGAGACTGTCCTGTTTTCAGGCGCTCCTCAATTCGCCACATCATTCCGTCATTCAAAATTGGGTGGTTACACATTTTTTTTTACTGTTTGATTTTGAATTTGACCGAATGTTTTAAAAAAACCCACCAAGATATTCGGCGAGGTGTGCGAGCGAACGAAACGCGAAAATCGCCATGCTCGCTTATAATGCCCGTTCCTCTACACTTTCCAGCCATACATATTGGTACGCTTAGGTATTCGACACTGAAGGTTTGCATCCTTGTCTTAAAGCGTTAGCTTTACATTTCGTTCGGTACTTTTCATGAAATTCTACAAAATATGGAAATTGTCTTAATTTTGAACATGAGTGTATTTTACTAAATGAAGAACCATTTGTCCATTTTTACATTGTACGATGTAAAAATATTCATTTATGTAAAAATCTTAATTCTTATACTTAATTATAGTTGAAGTTTCCCTTTTTGTAGCAAGCGTATAACGCTCAGCTGCAAATTATGGTGTATTGTCTTGTGCTCGAGATAAAATTTGACTTATATGACGGTATATGCAGTATATATTTATTTTTAATTTCTTCTGTAAATACAAAAGAACTGTCTCAATAATATTATGCTGGTAAAGTCTATTTAGAGATTTGTGGCTAAGAAGTCATTTCTCTCTATCATTAAATATCTTCACAAAAGAAGTTTTTATTCTGCCTCTATTCATTTTCATGATTAAGAGATAAAATAAACTACCTGTGATTTATCTTTTGGGGGAAATACACGTTCTCAGTGGTAAGATAATTAATTAGCTGACTGTTAAGAAACACGAAAGGGTAAACAGTAAGGTGAATATACGTTTCTTTTTTAGCTTTATTTACAAGTAATATCTTTATAGAATGTTATCTGCCATTGTTTTATTTGTTATGTTAAATATACTGTATTTAAATGTGTTTTTCCATTTGATATCGAAAAATATTAAATTGAAATGTTATTTTGGGACTTGTATTTTCCTTCTTATCACAATAAACAATACCCCAAACTTATAAATGAAGAAGTATTATAAATAATTTAAATAGAGTTAGTATTTGGCGAGATATAACTTTATTTAGTATTATAAAATGCAGCTTTGAAAACAACATAAAATATTTTTCAAATTAATTTCCTAATTGTTATGCAAATAAAATACAAATCTACCTTTAAAGGTTTTTCGCTAATGAATTCCTCCTGTCTATTAGAAATTCAAATATATAACACGAAAATTAAATTTCCGCGCGTCGTTAAATTTATTTCATAATTTTTTTTTCTAAAAGGAATTCTACACTCCTAGTTTCTTAAATTATTCCCTAACTTAAATAATATTTCATTCATTCTTAAGGTCATTTCTATTTAAAATGCGTATATTTTATTTCCTTTCAAATCTATTCTAAAACACATTTCCCGTAATCATTATTTGCTTTCAAGGTGTTTTTCAAGGTATTTCCTTTCTCAATCTTAAATGGTCTCTATGAATTCTATTAAAATTATATTTTTGTGCCATTTTATATTATCTCATTCTAAAAATCGATGGCGCTCTTTTACCGACGAAACCGCAATATTACAAATTGATTACGAAAGCAAAATATAGTTCTGCCCAGCTTCAGTCTGCTATTTGTCATTTTCGCCATTTTTAGAGCATTTCTACCTGTCTCATTATATTTGTTGTCTTATAAAGCCGCATCTGCTGTCTGGAAACGAGTCTTAGAGTAGTAGAATGTTTTTATATCGTCTTATCCTAAATATAGGCTCAGCTGAAGTTAAGGCAAATGTTGTGGAATATCGTAAGAAGCTGTGATTTGTGGTGGATGCCTGCAACTGCTGTCTGCGAGAATGAACCAATAAATTGTCTTCTTTTGTAAATAGTCGTTCTTTTCTTTTTCTCGGGAAATTGCCAGCGTATTTTGACCAAAAAACAACCGTAGATTAATTTTAACACAATTATTCTAATTGGTAAATAAATCGTATTAGATGTAAATTTCCAACTGGGAGAAAAATGTCCGGACCAGGATTCGAACCAGGGATTTCCTGGCTAAAGCCGCCAGTGCTCTGCCATCTGAGCTATCCCGGACGAATCTGGTGGAACTTTTTCACCCAGCTAACCTTAATGACTATAGCATCTGGTCTGAAACCTGGTTCAGCTCAACAGAATAAATTTCAGGTAATGGAACTCCAGAAATCTCTGGATACGAAATTACACTAGATTAATTTTAACACAATTATTCTAATTGGTAAACAAATCATATTAGATGTAAACTTCCAACTGGGCAAAAAATGTACAGAAAATGTCTGCCATTGCAGAGCACAGGCGGCTTCAGCCAGGATTATTATCATTGATCATTGATCAGCTATCATTATCATTGATAAAGCTTTGTATAAATTTAAAAAGCCTAAACGTCCTTTTTCTGATTCAAATAATCCTCCTAATTTTAATTCTATAATAGTTCTGCCCTTTTATTCTCTTCTCTGTTTCAAAATTGCTAAAATCCTTTCTCGTTTTAGCTTTAAAGTTATCTTCAAACCTATGAATAAAATTCTCTTCTCTAAAAGATCCTGTTCCTACTGAGAACCGGTGGGGTGTTTATTTCATTCCTTGCTCTTGCAATTTAGGTTATATTGGCCAAACAAAGAGAGCTTTAAAATTCAGATTAGGCGAGCATCAGAGGTATATTGCAAATCAAGAAATCTCTAAATCTTCGATTGCTTCTCACTGTTGGTCTTCCAGTCATTGTTTCAATTTCTCCATGGCCAAAATTATTTCTTCCCCTGCCTCTCCCTCTCACTTGGATTTTCATGAAGCATATTTTATTTCTAAAAATTCTGCTAATCTTGTCAATGATCTCCCATCATCTCCTTTCCTATCTCCAGCGTGGAAATTACTTTTGTAATTCTTTTCCCTTTTCTCTTGTTTCTTTTCTTTTTGTTAAAAAAAAAAAAAAAAAAAAAAGGATCTTTTTTCTTGTTTTATTCTTTTATATTTCTTTATTTATTATTATTATTTATATTTTAATTTACTTATTTTTTTATTTTGTTTATTTCTTTTATTTCCATTTTTTCCCTTTCAATTTCTCTTCTATCTTTTTGGCAACACCTTTCTCTTTTGCATGTGCCTCTTTCAGGAGCGCCATCTGTCGCATTCTTTGCAACATTCTTTACTTTCTGTTCATTTTTTAACTTGTTCGTTTGCGGACACGTGTATGCTGTAGCTGATGACGAGCTGTTATGTTTTTAGCTCGAAACGCGTCCTGTGTTTTGTTTTTATTTTATGGTGATTTTTTACAAAGTTTTATTATTTTAATTACAAGTCTCATACAATGTCTTAGGGGAGGAGGGGGGGGGGTAATATTACAAAATTAAAATTTTTTCGCAAAGTTTAAAAATATGTTATATAAATTTCCCTTTTTCAGTAATATTCCGTATGTTATACCGGCTTATTAAATTAAAACCCTAGTCTATTAATCTGTATAAGATCCTAATCTATATAATAAAATTTATTCAAAATTTCGTAAATCTAAAAATGGCTCTAACTATTTATATTTCTTTAATAAAACCTTTTATTATTTAAATTCCTATTAAAATCCGCTATTAAATCCCAGTATCATGGAAGACGGTAGCATTCCGAGTGACGCAGCCTTAAGCCTAAAATCGTATCGTATCGTATCGTAGAATTCGTAGATGGCGGAACTCATATATACAGCTAACTCGACATCAAAGAAAATGCGAAAAGCCGCCTGTTAATAACTCATCAAATATAGGTCCTATTGTTCTGATTTTTTAAAAACAGTCTTATATCTGCAGTCTAATCCTATTCTGAATTTTTTACAATTCTACGTGCAGTATATTTTCAGATCCGTAAACCCATTTTGAAAGCAATTTCGATGGTGTAAGTTTGTCTTTTTTTTTTCTCCGAAACGGTCTAGATTTTTTTAAAAACATTAATATATAAAATGAATCTGTTTTTGACGAAGTGGATAAGACTAACCTAGTATCTAGAAAAACTCTTAATTTTTATATAATCCGCATGAAAAAATGGACTTCTTAGGATCGCGGATTACATGTTATTCTATGGGCTAGCAGACAGAACGTTGCACATCGGTTTTGCGCGGTTTAGGTCACAGTTAAAAATCTGAATATTGGCAATAAATCTTTTTTTAAATTACGAAAACAGTTTATTATGTGCTTTAAAATACTTAGACTGATTTTTTAAAATGGAGCAGTATTTTTTAATTATAGGTATTTTATTTCATTGTTATTCATAGTAAGTAAACATTTTTTAAGGAGAAAATATTTCACATTTTTAAAAAAATTCTCGTATCGAAATGAAAATTCATCGCGTTCGCCATAAGACTTCGCCATGTATCACTACGCGATACACGAAGTTGACTGAAGAAATAAGAAATATCAAAGATCTTGAAATGGTATTCCAAGGGGAGAAAGTGAGTACAATTTCTAATTATCCAGGCAGCATTCTTTGCAACCGATCCTTTCTAATTAGTATAATGTTCTGAATTGTTTTTATTTTCAACAATACTTTTAACTGTTTTCCTTACAAAATAACGTTCACGTGTGGCACAGGTATTTCTTGTGATATGTGAGTGTAATACAGATAGATTACTAATTTAATTTTGAGTTTTCTTTTAAAGAAATTAAACAAAATCTTTCATTTTTAAAGAACGCACAATTTAAATAAAAGGTATGACGAAATCAAAATTAAGATTTCCAATCCCGTTTATAAAATGATTCATTTGCGAATCGTTTCTAAATTGTTAAATATTATAAACGAAAATTGACATCTTTCGTTTATTTATTTTTTTTTTATATACAACTCTTTTCAGCTTCAAAAATTAAAGCATCGTAGTATTTTATTTTTATAAAATTTAACCTAAAGGGGAAAAAAATTCTTATTGCCGATTGCCGTTTATCTCTGTAACAAAAGAAAAACAGAAAAAAAAAAACCAAACACCTGAAGCATTTCTTTTAGTCTAATTGATTACAGCCATGGGTGCAAGACCTTCAGTCTCAGGACTGATTTCAGTCTTGGGCATATTTTTGACTGATAGTAAATTCTACTTTATATACTTAAATTATCACGATTAGCTCAAAATGAACCATTTTATCCTGACTGGTTGTTTTGAGCTCCTAAAAGTAAAAAATTTCATCATGATACTTTTCCTTATTTAGTAATTAAAGTTTATAGATAAATAAGATAAAACAGCTTTTTTGCAAAAGTAAGATACTTGTTTTTATTTAATTTTAAAGTTAATATGCTTAAAAGAAAGCTTTAAATAATTTACTTTTAAAAAATATAAAAGTAGCCAGCTCCCTTATATGATATTTGTGGTAATGAAGTATAATTGTAAATAAGAACAATTCAGAACATGTTACTATTTAGAAAAGATTGGTTTCACAAAATTTCATTAGCAGCTGCATTGTAGCTGTTATGATAATTAGACTTTGTATAAACTAATAAAGTGATTACTCAGTAACCATTTCAATTAATATATTAATCTGACTCGCATATTAAATTAAATATTAAGTTTTTATTCTGCTTTCATTAAACCAGTCACTATTCTGTAACATTCCGCATATTCCGACTACAAAAACTCTTTTTATCAATTCCACCTGTATACTGGAGGGTTGCCGTGCCACTTACAGAGTAGCGCGTTTATCGCCTCGTTGTGCAATAGCATTTGAAAGATCACCACACTAACATAAAAAAGTAGCAATAAAAGAAAAACAAAATATCAGTTGATTGTAAAAAACCCGCTCCATTCTCGGTCGGGGGATGAACATCACAAGAAAAAAAAACCTCGCGAAATTTGACAGTATGTCGGGGGGGGGGGGGGGGGGGAATCCAAAACTTCATGAAAATAGTTGTAACTTTTCTAATAAATATGTTACACATAACATATGGTAGTAATAATCAGTATATCTGATGAAAATACAAGTAATTTTTTTAAAATAAACTATTTAATGATTTTTTTTTTATCCCTATTACTGTATTTGATTAATAGTAGTTCAAGAGCCATAATTTTATATTGTAAAATCCTTAAAAGCACTCTGCAAGCAGTCCTTGTTCAATCACAAAAGCCTGCCACTAAAAAATTTTAATGCAGAAGATGTAATGTATTTCTCAGATATATAAACAATGAATTTTTCAGTTAAGAAGCACATGTATTTTACAAATATTGCTATTTCTTGGAACACTAAATATGATACATTATCGCCTTTAACACATTATTTTGGAGTAATGAAAACATTATTATTATATTAAAATTTTTTGTAAATGAGTGTTATAATCAGAGCAGCTCATGACAGGTTTTTCTTGCAGCACTAAAATGCATGCTTTCCAAAAGATTTTTTTTTTTTTTAAATAAATTTTTGCCTTATTTAATGGAAGAAAATTCTGCTAAAAATAAGGCAAAGATTTCATTATTAAAAATAGTGAAAAAGAATAAATTGGCCAGCCATGCATTTAGTGATCCCAAAACTGTCAGTCATGAGTTACCATTGTTTATAATGATTTTGCCCAGGCATATTTGGATGTTATATTTCAAGGTATTTCAATATCTTTAAGGTAATTTAATAATGTGTGATCTATACCTATTATGTAAAATTTCATAATTTGCACATTTTCTGGTTCCAAGGAATGTAATTTAAAGCATGTATACGAAGTAAATTTAATGATGTATGAAATATGATCTATATAATGCAAAATTCTATAATACGCACAACTTCTCATACTAAGGTGTGCATTATAAAGATCTTCTACTGTATTCATATGTAGTTCACACATCAAAAACCTTAAAGATTTAGTATCTGTAAGAGGACATTATTACAACTTTATATTTTTTTCATTCTGTAGCACAAATTACTCAGCTTAGAATTTGTCAATCAAAACATTGCCATCTTGATTTTTTTCCACTGTCTTTATTTACCTCAGAAGTGATTAAGATTTTTTTATATTGTAAATCCTAAAGGTTATAATAGCAAAAAAGCATCTTTAAGCCCTTGGGAATGAGCGACCGGTATACTTGGCCACTTAAGGTGTTCAGAATCCTTCATTATTCTCACCACTTATTTTTAATTGTAAAGTTTACCTTCTTTAATGGGGGCATTTCTGTGATTCAATTACAGAAATTTTTCTGTTATTAAAAACCTGTAGTAAAAGGTTAAAAATTAACCAAAGGGCTCTTGTCGCGAAGGGGTTAAACATCTTGAATTACAGTGAACTTTAATAACCCTTGGCTTTAATTGCCAGTACTCTTCCAATTGAGCTATCTGTAAGACAGCCCAGCCAACACAATATTCGCTCAGAACAACTATTATCATGACATCGATTGTGTGAAAAATAATTAAAAGTGTACATGATTATATATTTTATTATTAAGCAACAGACTTTGCAGATCCGATTTTCTAAAAAGCTTTAAAGATTGAAATCTCTAGGCTGGAGTGGGAAAGTGGTAATTTTGAGGAATAGGAGGATAATTTATATAGAAGAATTTTCTGTATAAAAATAAAGATTTAAATTTTTTTAATGTTGGGGAGTAGGGGGAGTGAGAAGAGGTGAAATGTACAGTCGTGGAAAAAAAAAGAGTAAACACCCTCTACTAACTCCTTAACAAATTATTATCGTAGACAAAAGTTATTGGTACCGAACGATTGGAAATAAAGTCTATTTTTAAATGATGTATATAAAATTTGCTTAGGAGGCCATCTACATATTAAAACAAATCCAAACTGCATTTTCTTTCAATGGCAATACCCAATTTTAACGAGATATTTCAAATCTTCGGATCAAACTATGCCTAGGCACCAAATTTCAAGTAATTTGAATAATAAGTTTTTGAATTATAAAAATTCAAAATTTAGTGCTTCTAATGTTAAATTATATTTTCATATTGTTATTCATATCTCCTGAAATTATGCTCCTAATGTGCTAATTTTTTGTGTAGTAGTAATACTAACATACCCAAACATAAATACGTTGAATTTGCAATTTTTATAACTTTATGATATGAATTATGACATTAATATTCGAAAAAATTATGAATTGTAACCTAATTTTTTTTTTGATGGATTTAGATTTATTAAGTCCTGCTTTATGGAAATCCAAAATTTCACATTTTTCTTCCAAATAGTTTTCAAATTATGCTTAAAAAATGGCAAAATTATGGTTTAAGGGGCCGTCTATGATAGAAGTGCAAGTGACTAGATATTTTGAAATGTCTTACGCTGTCCTGTAATCTAGCAAACTTCATTGACTGCTTGAGTGACGCTTAAGGTGCCTTGATCAACAAGGGCGCTCTCTCGGTTAACAATCGAGTACCGAACTTCAATTTGGATACAGCCCTTAAAATAAGCTTGTTTTAAAATAATTAATTTCTCGGGAACTCATAGTACGAATTGCATAAAAATTTGTTTTTAGGCTAATTAAATTGTGTACTGCTATTGAAAAAAACAAATTTATGGTTCGTTTTAATATGTAGATAACCCCTTAAGCAAATTTTATATACATCATTTAAAAGTAGACTTTATTTCCAATCGTTCGGTACCAGTAACTTTCTTCTACGGTAATTTGTTGAGGAGTTAGTAGGGGGTGTTTACTTTTTTTTCCATGACTGTACATTAGGGTTGGGTTGATTTTTGGCGGCCAATTATCTACACGAGGGATATAGGCCCTAGGGGGAGTGCCTTCCGTGGAGGTCTTTATAAAGGAACCTAATCCGTATTAACGCATGGGAATCCACGGTTCGAAGAAAACCACGAAAACTCCGAACGATTTGGCCGACTGGCGCGATTGGGTTCGCCCCAGCACCTCCCGTCTACCAGCTTCGAGAGCAGAACCTCTCAGCCACTGGTGGGGCTCTGTACATTAGGGAAGTTAGAGCTTATTTATTTATTTATGTTAGTGAGCAACAAATGTTGCAGATTTTTTTTTTTTTTCAAACTAATTTTTGAAAGATTTTATTATTTAGGTAAGCTGGAGAGGTGGGTGCAAAAGCAGAAGTGGAAACTTCGGAACTCAGGGGATTATTTTATATGATTTATTATTATTGTTAATAAAGAATTTTAAATAGGGATGGTGAAAGATTATTTTATATAAAATTAAAGAATGTTTAATTTTTTTGCACTAGGAATGAGAAAAGGGAGAAGCAGAAATTTGTAGTTTTGGATTTAATATAAATGTATGGAATTACATTTATAAGTGAGCGATGATTGTTGTATATATATATATATATATATATATATATATATATAAAGGTTTAAAGAGTAATATTTCTTGTTATTTTTCTTAACAAAGTAATTTTTTTATATAGTAAAATTTAACATAGCTTTTTATATCTCTGAAGCAAACCAACAGAAATACCCTCTAAACATGCATGTTGTACATTACTTCCATATCTTACCAAAGAGTTCTTATAAAAATCTCATTGCACGATGCTCTTTAAAATTGAAGTATGGTCATCCTTTTTTGCGGGGAGGGAGGGGGGAGAGATTGAAGGTGAATTGAAATCCTGACTATGAATTCTTTGTATTGGTCTTTAATTTTTTTTGTGTGTGTTTATTGTTTTATTTATTTTTTTCAATAACCTCAAAAAAGTAATGATATCAATGCAAAAACCCTTAACGGGTTAAAAGTTTGTGACGCAGCACTTTATCTTATGCTCTAAGAATTTTAAATATGGAACTTAAAAATAATGATATCAAATTTTGAGTGACGCTATGCTATTAATTATAATCTCTCTCTATATTATTTATTTCATCTTTTTATTTTTTTATAATCGCATGTGCAAAAATTATGTTCAATTTAAAAAAAAAAATGTATAAAAGTTTATTCATTGATGCTTTAACATTTACACCTCTCATAAATTCCAAGTATGAGTTTTCAAAGATATGATATCAAAATTTTAGTGACGCTTTGATGTGGCTTTAAACGATTTGTTTTAAAATTAAATTTAAATTATTTTTGTTTTGGCTAAGATATATTCACACATCTAAATAATAGTTTTAATTTTCCAATATGCTTTAAATATGTCACTTTCACTGAATTTATATAATGCATTTAAATGTATTTATTTGAATAAATTGATTTATCCTTTGTCCAATGCTATTAAAAATTTAAAATAAGATTTGCGTAAATAATTTTTTTGCCTCATAGTATCCATTTGAATACATTTCCCTTAGTTTGGATACAATGACGCAAAAAAATTATTTACGCAAATCTTATTTTAAATTTTTAATAGCATTGGACAAAGGATAAATCAATTTATTCAAATAAATACATTTAAATGCATTCTATAAATTCAGTGAAAGTGACATATTTAAAGCATATTGGAAAATTAAAACTATTATTTAGATGTGTGAATATATCTTAGCCAAAACAAAAATAATTTAAATTTAATTTTAAAACAAATCGTTTAAAGCCACATCAAAGCGTCACTAAAATTTTGATATCATATCTTTTAAAACTCATACTTGGAATTTATGAGAGGTGTAAATGTTAAAGCATCAATGAATAAACTTTTATACATTTTTTTAAATTGAACATAATTTTTGCACATGCGATTATAAAAAAATAAAAAGATGAAATAAATAATATAGAGAGAGATTATAATTAATAGCATAGCGTCACTCAAAATTTGATATCATTATTTTTAAGTTCCATATTTAAAATTCTTAGAGCATAAGATAAAGTGCTGCGTCACAAACTTTTAACCCGTTAAGGGTTTTTGCATTGATATCATATTCCCTTAAAATCTTTATTTAACTGCTAAAATATTATTATCCCGTCAAAAAAAGAAAAAAAAGAAAACAAAAACCTACTCATTTCAATTCATTCTTTTATTTAAAATATCCAGGTGCCAACTAATATTTCAATGCTTTGAAACTTACGCAGAAATAAATTCATTTTTCTCTTTATTAAAAATCGTCTGTCTGATGAGAGAAAAATTATTTTTAGCACAGTCTCGACTACAGAGATTAAAGTTTGTTTACATCTTGCGCGTCTAGGTACAAGAATATGGAAAATTCTGGAACAATCGTTGAGGAGGTAGTATAAATAACACCAGCTAGCCGGATGCAAGGGCACTTTAAAAGCAACCTGCATTGGTCATTGGAAAAGATTCTTCGGAGAGATTTGCTGCGTTTTGTTGAGATGTTGTTGCAGTTTTTAAGAACTTTTTGAGATATTTAGAGAGTTTATAAAAGTAATAAGTGTCTGGTAGTATAATGAAGCCAAAAGAATTTCGAATCGAGAGTTGGAACAGTTTTTAAGCTAATTTTGATGTGAGCGAACTTATTCTTTTTATCATCGATGGAGTGGAGTATTTCCCCCCTAAAGTCAAATTATGAGAATATCAATAAAGGGGATTACTACCATTCGACTGCATTCTTATGTTCCTCGAGTCTTTTATTCTCAACAACCATATCGACCTGAAACGCCCGTGCTGTTTATGAATACCCTCCCCCCCCCTCATTATTTCAATAATGCATACTGCATGCTGTCAAACCATCACACACACACATACATATAATAAAGAAATCGCTTCGTTTTATAGGAGGATATAAAATATTACTATTGAAAAACAAATTTAAAGACACTATCTTCTACAGTGTGTTGAATGTATCCAATTATCTGTTATATTATGCTACAAAGCATTAAATTCTTTATTAAACAAGATTTTCTTCATATAGTTGCAATTTTGCTATGATATTATGATTAGTGAATTGATAAATAATTATAAAATCTTATTATGCTACACTAAAATATTTATAATACTGTAGTTTTCTTTCCAATTAATAATTAGTCGGATGTATCAATCCCAAAACTTTCTTCTATCTCATACATGTTAATGCTTCAAAATTCGCTATCACACTGCCAAAATTAAATGGCAATCTATGCATCTCATGAGGATTCTAACGATATGAAATTCCGTGCATTAGTTCTTGAGATACGACTATCGCTGAAATCGTCTAAATTCAACAAAATGCTGCCTAGCAGCGCCACCTATTGGGTGATTTATACCAAATCCTAATCAGCAACAATTTATGTCAACGTCTGACTGAATGTGAAGTTTGGAGAAAATCCGTACATTAGTTTTTGAGATAGAGCAATAGCGAAAATCGTGAAAATTTCTACATAGCAGCGCCACCTATTGGGTGATTAACACCAAAACATAATTAACAAAAACGTGTGTCAACATACAACTAAATCTGAAGTTAGATGAAAATTCGTCCATTAGTTCTATTGATAGAGCTATTGAGGCAATCGTGAAAAAGGCAGCAGAGAAGCGCCACCTGTTGGGAGATTTACATCAACACCTAATCAGTAGCAAGTCATATCAAGGACTAACTGAATCTGAAGTTTTATGAAAATCCGTGCGTTAGTTCTTAAGATAGAGCTATTGTGGAAATCGTGTAAATCCTACAAAATTCATCATAACAGCGCCACCTGTTAGACAATTTACACCAAAACGTAACCATCATCTATTCACATCAAGGACTAACTAAATCTGAAGTTTGATCAAAATCCGTGCATTAGTTCTTGAGATAGACTATTGCGAAAATCGTGAAAAATGCAGCATTGCAGCGCCACCTGTTGAGCGATTTACATCAAAAAACTAATCAGCATCAATTTGTATTAGGGACTAACAGAATATCAATTTTTATTAAATTCCGTGCATTCGTTCTTGAGATAGCGCGCCCACAAAATTTGTGTCACATACACACAGACAGACAGACAGACAGACAGACTCACACAGTCACAGACAGACATTTTGTAAAAACATGTTTTTTGGAATCTCTGACCCCTAAAACGTGTAAATCCGCCGAAAACCGGAATTCGAAAATTTTCATGAATCCAATACTTTCTTCTTGTTAAGATGGAAGAAAGTAAAATACACACTCCAGAAATTTAGCTACTTCTCGTGTAATTTGAGCTTTTCACATCTGTATTAATTTAAACGTTCTGGATTTCACCGCCGTGCTCCAAAATAATTAACGAGAAGTTTATCCAAGGGTGATAACAATGTCGAGTAACACGAAATTAAATAATGTACACTAATTACGGATCACGAATCTGAGCCAGATAATTATAAATTAACTTCTTGAATCACGAACACTAACGTATCACAAATCATTCTAATATCCAGAATTTATAATGAAAATAAATGTCTTTCAATTGTATTAAAATATTAAAATCCTTAAATACCAAGTTCACTTATAATAAAAGGTTTCTAGTTTAAATTTTTAAAACTACAGACAAGGTTTTATTAAATTTATTTAATGAAATGTTTATTATTTATTAAAATAATAACTAAATTATTTATTAAAAATTTCATATATTAAGTCTTCAACGCTTTTTTGAAAGTATTGTCTAACAATAGTTTTTCATTATTATTTTAGCGTATAACGCGTACTTTTTACACGAAAATTCTCATTAAAATTTACAGGTGGCCGTTATACGCTAGGTATAAAAGTGCAAGATTAAACATAAAAAAAAAAAAAACTGAGATTTCTGTATAAATGAACTGGCAGAGAACACATTATTACTTGCAGTAAATCGGTCAGATTTTATTCCGGTGTGGGAGGGAGTGCAGTGTGAGCAGTTATTAACCATTTGGGAAAATGATTATTGTTTAATTGAAACACATAGAACTCAGGATGAGCTCAGAGTGGAATGACAAGTTCACCTTGCGTTAAAATAACCAAAATTAAAAACTCTTTACTAAAAAGGTACATAAAAATTTATTAAAATACTCCGTTACAAAATGAACTGGTCTTTAAAAACTTAAAAAACATTGATGTTAAAAATCATATGAAACAGAAAAAGATTATTCCCGAGATCTTTCGATCGCAAACGCGATCATTTTCAAAGGATACTTTCACTGAGCTATGTATACACCAGTCATGGAAAAAGGATCAGTATATTATTTATTGGGGGTGTCTATGAAGTTACTTCGTTCCGATGCTGAAGTGTTAGATAATTTTAAAATATTAAACCAAATATGAGGTATGTCATAGGATAAAACATCGTTACATACACTATTTCCTTTACTTAAAATCTCCAATGATTCCCTAATTCTCAAGGCATAATAATCTGATGTAGGTATAATAACTTTTGCGTTCTCGAAATCTATTTTTAAATTTTGGCGTTGATTCAATCTGGACAGTGCTGTAGATGGTCGTTTAAACTTGATATATCTCATGTGCTCCCTCAATCTTTCTTTAAATTTTCGAGTGGTCATACCTATGTAGCTTAACTCCTTCTGTTTTTCCGTTTAAAATGGGATAGAATAAACACCTGCAATTTCCTTATTAGGTATGGAATCAATTTTTCTTTGAATTAGAGCTTTTAGTTTTGTAGGAGGCTTGGCTTTTAAATTGATATCAAATTTCCTTCTGCAAATCTGCAATCAATTTAGTCACGCAAAATAATGTATTTATTTTTAACGATAAATTTTACAGGCAAACTGAGGAAGCTCCAATGGGATCGCCCATTTCAGGTTTAATGGCGGAGCTGAAGATTAGACTTATAGAAAATCAAATAATGGAAAATTTTGATTTAAAACCAACGCTATGGATCCGGTACGTAGACGACGTGTTTATCGTTCGGGATCATGGCATACAAACCTTAAATGAGTTTTTAGCGAATGTTAATGAAATAGACCCGAACATTAAATTCACCTTAGAAGTAGAAAATGAGGAGGTTTTACCATACCTGGATACAGAACTAATAAGAAATATGGATGAGGGAAAAGTAGAAAGAAGAGTATACAGAAAGCATTGCCGTTCGAATAACACCATCTCTTATGACTGTAAACCCCCTTTCAAATATAAAATTGCTGCTTACAGATTTTACATAAAACGAACCTTTAATATTTGCAGCGAAAAGTATCTACAAAATGAATTAAATACAATTAAACAAATTTCAATAAAAAACGGATTTTCCCCTCAGCACATAAATAAATTAATTTATGAAGTTAAGCAGAAAAATCAGAAAGAAAGAATAAATATGAGAGAACTTAGAATGTGTAGCTTCGATTACGTACCAAGATTAATGAAAAATTAAAGCCTTAAGGAAATTTGATATCAATTTAATAGCCACGCCTCCTACAAAACTAAAAGCTCTAAATCAAAAAAAAAAATTGACCCCATATTTAATAAGGAAATTGCAGGTGTTTATTCTATCCCATTTCAAACGGAAAACAGAAGGAGTTAAGCTACATAGGTCTGACCACTCGAAAATTTAAAGAAAGATTGGGGGAGCACATGAGAGATATCAAGTTTAACCGACCATCTACAGCACTTACCAGATTGAATCAACGCCAAAATTTAAAAATAAATTTCGAGAACGCAAAAGTTATTATACCTACATCAGATTATTATGCTTTGAGAATTAGGGAATCATTGGAGATTTTAAGTAAAGGAAATAGTGTATGTAACGATGTTTTTTCCTATGACATACCTCATATTTGGTTTAATATTTTAAAATTATCTAACACTTCGGCATCGGAACGAAGTAACTTCATAGACACCCCCAACAAATAATAGACTGATCCTTTTTATATGACTGGTGTATAAATAGCTCAGTGAGTGCGACATTCCAGTGAAAGTATCCTTTGAAAATGATCGCGTTTGCGATCGAAAGATCTCGGGAATAATCTGTTTTGTGTTTTATATGATTTTTAACATCAGTGGTTTTTAAGTTTTTAAAGACCAGTTCATTTTGTAACGGAGTATTTTAATAATTTTTTATGCATCTTTTTAGTAAACAGTTTTTAATTATGGTTATTGTTCTCTGTCATGGTAGAAAATCAAAACCATATCTGAGGCGTTTTATTTGTTGAATCCGCATTTTATTCGTTCTCTGATTGGTCTATACAGTAATCTGTATTTCCCTTTACTTTCAACAGTGATGGATACTTCTGTTGCCACTATGACAAAAAAGTAATAAAAACTACAAAAAAGTAATAACTCAGAAACAAATTGAGATATAGCTTTAAAACAAATTGCATTTAAAAGTATATTTTTTTCCCAATACGGCGGTGTATAAAGTAATATTGTGGGATGTTTAGAAGTTGAAGAATGAAATTTCATTTAAAATTGGTCGTCAGATTTCTACGATGGAAAAGCCTTTTCCCGAACAGCCAATGAAATGCTTGGATCGTAAGTTTCAAGTGGATAATACGTAAGTTTCAGGAAATCTAACGAGTCGCAGGCAATTTTAGTCGCTTGCAATTTTTACGTGTAATAACACAATTAATGTTTAATTCATAGCGTACGTAATGTATGATCAACTCCGTGCGATTTTTTATGTCTTAAATTTTAGTCTTTGAAAAAATCATTTATTTAAATGGTCGTTGTAATTTGTTAAATTGCTTTATTATTATTATTATTATTATTATTGGCAAAATAAAAAAAAATTAATAAACACATTTGTAATCAATTTAAATTTTTAGACAGACAAACAGGAAAAAAATCAAATAGAATTTGTTTGCAAAGTGCATCTCAGTTTACAGATTGTCTATGGTTTTAAAAACAATTTTCAAGCATGAAATATTTTTTAATTTATCTCTATTGCGTGGAGCTCAATTACGAAAGATTTATCCGTTTGTATTTAAAACAACATAAAAAGTTCATGATTTTCTTACGGCTAATATTCCATAAAAAAACTTCCCCTAAGAATAAATAAATAAAATAATGTAAACAAAACACAAATTTACCAGACATGCAATTGAAGTACGCGCTTAAAGCTCTGAAATTATAAGGATTCAGAAGGATGCTGTAAGTAGAAAAATGTAGGGTTAATAAGTCTTAGCATGCAACTAATATCTACATATTGCTTTTAATAAATTTCAAAAGTTTTTTCGATTGTATAATTCATATTTTTCATATGATAAATGCTTTTTTATTGTTAGTGGGCAATCTAAAAAATATATTGCATGTAAAAATATATTAGTTTTCAATTAAAAAAAATATTTTCAACTATATTCTGTAACCCGGGAAACCCGGGTACGATCTCCTAGTCTATATTAATGTTACAAACAAATGAAGGCCTATGATTAATTAGTTAGCCGGGTTTTTGTGTCGAGTTTCTTTAATGACGGCATCTTTTTGCTGCATTTGTATATTATTTTGCGATAGTGACGTCCTATGCATGCTTTAGTACAGATGTTTAAAAGTGGATCGTAAACGTGGAATTCTTAAGCGGATGCGAATCGCGTCATTTTATATCAAATAAAAGCATGTGCTTTAAGTTTTAAAATTGAAATATGTTTTGTACTATTTATATATATATATATATATATTTTCATTGGGGGTGGCACTAAATTCTGAAAAAGCAGAATTCCTGTTTCCTAGTTATCATTCTCTCTTCATTATTTGTTTGGCAGACATTTTTTCATGTTGGAAATCACTTCAAGGTAATTTTGCTGAGAAGGGGTGCGCGTAATACGGCAAAAATACCTAAACATAGAAAATTATTGTCTCAAAACGTAGGTGCGTGTTATGCGCCGAAGTGCGTTATACGTTGGAATGCATGATATATAGTCACACTTTTACTCATAAAATAAAATAATAAAATATTTTTTTTTATAGAAAAAATTGACGAAAAATTTCGCTTTCCATACAAGGTTTGCAATAAACTGTACAATTCAAGATGGAATTATTTTTCATAATAAAGATCCCAGAAGTTTTTAGCTACCTCAAATGTACCCACCACCCGGTGGAACTCAATCTGCGGGACGTAAGGGTCCCGACGACCTTTTTTGTGCGGTATGAGACACATAATAATTAATCCATATTTATAAGGTTAAGTGAGATGTGCATAATTATTATTTCCGTCATTTACTGTTGTTTTGCATATTTTTGGTCGAAGACAGATTCTGTATTCTTGTATATAATTAATTAAAATTTATGTTAAAACGTCTTAAATGACATTTTCTTATTCAAAAATTCTTTTTACATTTAGCTTTATTATTGGTACAGCGCTGTATGCATTTCTTAATATTCAACACTGATCAAGCAAAAAATTCTAAAATAAAAAATTCTAAATTAAATGAATTTCAACTATATATTTCTATAATTAAAAAAATAATAATAAAATTTACATTTACCAAACGACCGATTTATTAAAGAAAATCTTCTAATTTTTTATTACATGCTTTCTTTTAACTTATAAATTTGTTTATTTGTATGTGAGAGTCAAATCTTGCGTCTTGTTTGTCACCCCCTTCCAGTTGGCATAGAGCTTTAAAATTTGGAATACACAGGTATTCCTGGGGGCAATATTACATGTATTGGGCATTGATTTTTTAAAATCCGATCCCTAAGGGGGTGAGGGGGGGGGGGTAATGGTTGATTTCTAATGGGGAAATCAGTATCAACTTCACCAATGAGTATTTCTTGAAAAAGTACTAATAGCAGGGTTACCACAATAGCGCCAAATTTTGGCCCCCTTTTCGCAATATCGCAAAATTTCGCAACAAAACAAGCTACAATATATGACGTCAACTTGGCGATAGCTGGTTAATTTGGCGAAATTCTGATTTAAATCCATTAATCTTCCATAATAGAGCTCACTGAAATTTAATTAAACTAAATTTATATACTAAATTTAAACTAAAATTATTTAACTTTTTTTCAAAACCTTTGTTGTCTTTAGAACTCGGAAAATCTGAATTGTTATATTATTACGTTTTATATATATTATTTAACTAATACTGCTTTATGTAGTTAAGCGTTTGTAGCGCAAAAAATTGTCAACAAATCTTTTTTCATAACTATTTCCGAACAACAAACTTCGTGGTATATTTACGCAACATTTGCAATAGAAATCTAAATCAACATTTATTGTTTGGAAATAGTTGTGTTAAACACTTCTTATATCATTTCTCTATGGCAAACGTTCTATCCTACTGATAATATTTACTTTGTTATGATATTTACCTTATCTTATTATTTTAATTATTTTTTTTACAATTTTATAAGTATGTTGCCGATCGCTGTACGTCTCAAACACATGTTTGCTGCCCGAGAGGAAAAAAGTTGAGTTTGGTTGGTCTAGTGTAGGGATGCACAACCTGTGACCCGCGATGGGTTAGCGTGAGGCCCGCGAATTTCGCCCATTTATAACTGGAAAAAATTGCAATTTTTGTCCATAGGTTGCAAGAAAAAAATCAAGAATTTCGTCACTATTCCGCAGGAAAATTTGGAAATTTCGTCAGCCATTTAAGAATCGCGAATTTTGTCGATCAGGCGCGGAAAAATTGAAAATTTTGTTGATAGGGGACGGAAAAATCGCGAATTTTGTCGATAAGGCGCGGAAAATTCGCAAATTTCGCTGATTGGGAACGGAAAAATTGTCAATTTTGTTGATGATACGAGGAAAAATTAAAAATTTTATTGATTAACTGCGGAAAAATCGTGAGTTCTGTCAGTCGAGAGAAGAAAAACGCGAATTTCGTCAATTTGCGGCGGAAAAAAGGACAAATTTCGTCATGTCAGTTAAGAATCGCGAATTTCGTAGTTTAGGAGAGTAACCTCAAATTTCATTGATCGGCTTTGAAAAATCTCGTGTTCGTCAGTTTATTGCGAATTTCGTCAGTTATGAATCGCGAATTTTGCTCATCGGGCTCAGAAAAATCGCAAATTTCGTCGATCAGTCTCTCGAAAAATCGCAAATTCTCGAACGAGCACGGAAAAATCGTGAATTTTGTCTATCGGGTTCAGAGAAATCGCGAATTTCGTCAAATTTCCGTTGGAAAAAATTACAAATTTTGTCAGATCCAGTTAAGATTCGCGAATTTCGCTGATCGAGCGTGGAAAAATCGCGAATTTCGTTTGTTGGGTACAAAAAAATCGAGAATTTTATCTATCAGGTGCATAAAAATCGCAAATTTCGTTGATCGGGCACGGAAAAATCACGAATTTTGTCGATGATTCGCGGAAACATTGAAAATGTCGTTGATCGGCAGCGGAAAAATCGCAAATTTCGTAGATCGAGTACGGAGAATAAATCGCGAGTCTCGTCGATTGGGCTCCGAAAAATCGCGAATTTCGTTGGTCGGGCACGAAAAAAATCGCAAATTTTGTCAATCAGGCGCAGAAAGATCGAAAATTTCGTCTATCAGGTACGGAAAAATAACGAATTTCGTCGATCAGGCGCAGAAAAAAGTGAATGTTGTAGATAGGGTGCGGAAAAACAGCGAATTTTGTTGATCAGATGCGTAAAAATCTCAAAGCTTTTTGATCGGGCATGGAAAAATCGCGAATTTCATTGATCAAGCGCTCAAAAATATCAGATTTCGTTGATTGGCTCCGCTACTCTTCGTTCATAAAGTTCACGTTTTCTAACCACTTTCATGCCTATGTTTGTTTTTTAGCACTTATTAATAAAACAAAATATACTCCCCCGAATAAAGTCAAGGAATATTATCCCTCCTTTCCTTGGTATATCTGTGTTATATATACGAACATAAACTGTTGATATATCCTTACCAACTGAATTGGATATTTTGACTGGGTAAGAGAACCGAGAGGGGCAAAACTCCTCCTTCCCCTCTGAAACCATATTTTTATCTGACTATAGGCCACAATTCACCTCCCCGAAATAGAATTTTCTCCGTGTTATTGATGTGGCCCTCGACGACCCAGAAATTTTTGTAAGTCGTGCTTCTCTCAAAAAGGTTGTGCACCCCCTAGTCTAGTGGATCATGTGAACCAGACCGTCATCTTGTGTACGGATTTCTAGAATATATATAAAAAAAAAACTTAAAAAGACTTGTATATGTTTATCAGTTACAGATAAACATACGATATTATACGATATACTATTTCGATTTCATTTGAACGGAATCTAATTTTTAGGGTGTTTTAAGTATCATATTGTATGAATTTTATTTTTATTTTTAATCTTCAATCGGCTTAACTAATTTCTTACAAAAATTTAATATTAAATGTAAAACTAATTGAATGAAATATCTTAATATCTGTCCCTAGTCGGGCTTAAACAATGTAGGAAATATATATATTTTTTTTTAATTTGTTCTTCAAATTAAGTTTTTGTTTAATAACATTTATAGTCACTAAGATTTTATACATCTATTTTTCAGCATTTTCTTTCTTCTCAAAATACAAGAAGACCACTCAGTATCTAATGGGAGTTCCATTATTCAGGAGAAAGCTTCAAACCTTAATGATAGCCATTATGAAAATCAATACTAAATATTCGCATTTTGGCATGAACATTATTTAAAATAATTACCAAAAAACAGAAAACTCAAACACATACTTTCTCTCTTTTCTGACATGTATATAAAAATATTAAATAAACATTTTGCTAAACTGCTGTTGAATAAGTAATTAAATCAATAAATTTGATTACGATAAAGATCTGTAAAGGCTCTATTCGAATCGGATATATCTATTCGATTAGAAAATTCTCTATTATTATCTTTCTCTCTTCATTATTTGCTTGGATATTAAAACTGATAATTAAATGCCACGGTGATTTTTAAAAGACTTTTCTAATAATTATATCTTTTAAGCATTTAATTTTTTTGCAAAGGGGTACAATCATATTGAGCAATACGTTCAATTGCAGTTTCATAAATTTTAGCTTAAATATAAAAAAATAAATATACCATAAATTTCTACACGCAAGTATAAAAGTGTTTGTTTAAAAAAGAAAAATCCAATCAATGTCTCATGAATATATATGTTATAGTTTAATTTATGATTAAATATTTTAATGATCTTCAAAACTTATTTTAGGTGGGAGTTTTAAAACCTAATCTGTATTTATAAACAAATCTTGTAAAAGGAAACAATGCACAAGAAAATAAACTAGGTTAACAGAAGAGGTAATAATTTGCCATGCAATTTTCGAGTGCCATGCAAGTATACGAGACAATGAAAAAGTCTAAAATGTTATGTTATTGAATTTGTAATATATTTTTAAGCTTAACGAAAAAAAGCAGTAGAGTGGAAAAACGGAAAACGCGTAGGAGCTTAGACTTACCTTCATTTATTTTGTTACTAATAGCATAAGTTTTTTTAAAAATAGAACAGAACTTTAACATAATTAATGTTATTGTTTATTCTGATTTATCAGTTATACCAGATAATGATAGTTTGTAAATAAAAAATTTATTATAATAATATTAGCTTTAAAATAGTTAATATCTTCAGACATTATGGTGTTAAAGTGGTTTTTTGACCAGTTAATAAATTAACTTTTTCACAGTTTAAGGATCAAATTCTTCCTCAAAATTCTTGGGGTGTTTACAATATTCAAATACAAGGTGGTTTGGCAAGGTGGTTTTGTAGCGAAATTAAGGTTTTTATAAAATAGTCCCAAATTTCGCCACATTTTTTGCTTATAATTTGTAGAGTTCTTAATATAAAAACAAGTTCTTTTCAGAGTGAAACATTATTTAATAAACCTGCTAAGTTTTCATATTACTATAAGTTTCATTTACTATATTTTAATCGTGATTGCATGATATTGCGTACAATCTTGTTTGTCATATATTTGGAAAAGAACTTTTTTTTTATATTACGAACTCTGCAAATTATAAGCAAAAAACTTGGCAAAATTTTAGACTGTTTTTATGAAAACCCGAATTCCTCTTCAAGTATACATGCTATCCCCATAAAAATGAACACAAATTATTACAATGAGCCACTTAATCATAATCTACAGTTTGAACTCTTTTACTACATTAGTTTTGACAGACACCTTTGGCCATATAGTGTATTATCAAGAAATGCATTACTCTTCTAGATTTATACTTTTTTGAAGTTGTTCATATTAATAGGTTTAAAAACAATTATTTGTCCAGTGTACCTTACATCTCAACTTTCTGAGTGGATTTGTTGTCTCGCGATAGCTTCACTTTCGCTTTGATTTCATTCACTGTTAAAACACTATTCTTAAAAATAAGTAAATTGTACTAATTATTGAGTACTTCCCGATCTTAAAATAGCTCCGAGTACTTAACTCTTAAATTTGAGAAACGCATGTACTCATTTTTTGAATACATACAGGGACTCGAAAATAAGTATATATAGAAACACACATACACTGTAAGAAAAAAAAGCGAAATTACAGAGGACCGACAAATCACCATTTTTAATTGCGAAGAACTACAATTGTTGCAGTAAAGAACAACGAATTTACTGTTTTAATTCTTGAAATTTTGTGTATGAGCCGCCCCCGAGTCCTCTTTTGTGATTTGAGTGATTTGAACCCGAGTCCTCTAGGTGGTCTAGTCCTCTTTTATCGAGAATATTTTGGTACAAAATGAAATACAGTTGTTGTAATCACGAACTTAGATCTCAATACTCACCGACTGGAATGTTTTTAAGATTATTCATTAGAGACATCGAAAAATAACTTGCGGTTTCATAAATTTTATTCATCATTAGTCATATCTATCTACTTCTATGGTATATACAAATAGAGGTGGGAATTTCATTATTGCTGCATATAACTTGCCTTCTGCAGAATGTGTTTTGATGAGACTTAAAATGTTAGTTAGATAATTTTTCTGTGAAGATTTTAGTATATAACATACTGTTCTACGTTGCGTAATCATTGAGTTATGTAGATTTTTTTTTAAGTATACAATCAGACAAACCTGATTATGAAAGATTAGCCTTTATAGAATATTCTGCCGAATGGATTTCGATAGAAATTGCACTGTTAGTTATATAATTTTTCAGACAGAATTTTAGTATATACCATACCGTTCTACATTGCTTAATAATAAAGATATGGTAGAAAGTTCTATAATCTATAAAGTATATAAAATCCGACTGTGATTGATCAACTCAAAGAGTTGGACCTTAACAGCTGAAAATTTGTCTGCACATTAGAAAATAATAATAGCACAATGGCGTTCATATCGTTTCAGAAATGCGAAAGGAATTTCCAGGTAAAGGTCCATATTACTTTAAAATGCAAGGTCAAATTTACATTTTGTTTGATTCAAGGTTCACTTGGGAAAATGGACCAGCGCAGCGGGCATAGCCTGCTAGTCTTTAAATAAAATCTTGGAAATCCCTACTGTCAATTCGGTATAAGAAAGGGGTTTATCAGAAAACTCATATTTTTGAGCACATAGGATTCAAACATGAATATTAAGACTTTAAAATACAAAATATAGGTATTCATTTCTGCATACATTTATAAATCAAGTATAAGTATACACAACTTCAAAATATCATGTACTAGTTTCTGAATTAATTGTACTTAAAAAAAATCGAGTACAAAGAAATTTTCATTTTTAAGTAGATTAATGCTCCTTTTTGAAGCAAATGTACTTAAAAATTATGAGTACATAAAAATGCTCATTTTTAAGTAGATTATTTTTTAACAATGTACTTCTTTTTGAAACAATTGTACTTATAAAAATACGAGTACATGGAAGTTCTCCTTTTTAAGTAAATTATTTTTGAGAGTGTTGGCTGTTGGATCTTGATAGTTTATCGGTACTGTGTTTACTGATATGTGGGTTTTCGCCGTGCATGTAGTTGGGGGGATATTGTTTTTATACATATATTTTATACACTGATGATGCGAGTCCTGCAACTCACGAAAAGTATACGTCTGGTTTTATTTACATTACCTAATGTATTTTATTGTATGTTTAAACGTTAATTTTTGGTGAGTTAGATAGTTTGTATTAAAAATAATTTGATATGTGTATATTTTGTCATCAAATAAATAATAAATTTGCTGGCAGCATTTAAACTGCAGAGGTCTTTCCATTTTTTAGTTTTTATGTGGAGATAAAATGTTTTGTAGTTTTACAAAAAATAATATTACTTTTAGTAAATAACAAATTTCACGTATAATAATTAATAATCACGCCATAGATTAAAATATTTGAAAATAAAAATGCACATTGTCTAGGCCTTATTTATCAAATGTAATTCGTTTTTTCAAAGTAAGGCTTCTAATCTGCGAGCTAGTAAATAAAAATGACGTCATTTGACGAGCATATACAAAAATATCAAAATTCTAACAGATCTGTTTAACCATATTTCAGGTTTATGAACCAATTGGTTAAAAAAAATATCATTTTCCCAGCTAAACCACTTTTAGCAGCCTTCTGAATAGTTTTAATCACCATCTTTAGAAAAATGATTAGTTGACAATCACTGCTTCTTTTTTAAATATATTTCTTGTCAGAAAGGAACCATAATTTTTTTTGTTAAATTCAAGGCACTTAAATTTGATTTTGTTTATATTTATTGGTTAGATGTAAAAAACAAACAAACAAACAAAAAAAAAACAACGATGTCAACCGACTTTTCTATTTTAGTAAATAAACTGATTCCTGACGATTTAATGTGTGGAGTTGTGTTTTGTTCTAAAAAGTTTCTTGAATAAATTTTTTCTCAATCTATTTTAAATGAAAAAAATATCTTTACAATTTTAATCACAAAATGATGTCGATAAAACCTTAAATAATGGTCCTTTTCAGTTTTCTTCCCTCTTCCCAAAAAAAAAACGGAGTAATTTAGTTGCCACTATTGCAACTATTCCATAAAAAATTACAAAAAATGAAACTGCGTTTAAAACACAAACTGTAATTAATTTTTAATTTTACTAATTTAATAATGTATGATTCCTTTAATTCATGTGTTGTAGTATTAACTTGAAATGTTGCATATATACATATGTACAAACTTTTTCCTTCTTTGAATTACTTTGTTTCATTTGAAACAAAAATATAGAAACTGCAAAGTCTTCGAATAATTGGCATTAATTAGTGATTTAGTTATCAGTGCAAGTCTCAAGTTCAGACTTTTCAACTGCGACTCATTTACTAGGTTGAGGAAACAATTTTTCATTCATGAACTGTGCTTAACCTGAAGTCTTCTCTGCCTCGTGACACTAAACATTCGTCACGGTATAGCCTTTATAGATCAATTTATCATCTACTTCACCACCGGAGGACAAAGTTTCACCCTCTCATAGACAGCCGTTGGCAACACTGCACATAGAGGAGAACAAAAGGCCCTAATGAGAGCGAAGTCGCTTTTTCGCGATTGAATGCACAGTAGTAGTGGACGCCTCCCCTCCACACACATACCCTTCGCCGGAGATATGAGGATGGAAGAAAGGAAGGTAGAGGATGCGGAGATTAGGAGCAGGGTGAGAGTAGTTGGGCGGAATATGGAGGTGGTAAAGTTCGGTATTCAGGAAAAGCCCCTGTGAGAATGAAACAAACCTCGGCACGAGATCGTGGCACCAGAGTTCAGGCGGATAGTTGCAGACAGTTCAAAAGACTGGCAAGTACATCATGGGAAAGAGACCTCCTGTCTCTATGTGGCTAGAGACATTATTATTTATATAGAGACATTATTATTATAGAGAGTTTATTAATGTACCAAGACTCTAAAACTATCAGTGGTAATAACCGATAAAAAATTCACTTCGAACACAATTTATTGAACTACATTCATGTAAATTTTATATTATCTTTAATCAGGATAAATAAATTTTGTTATATTTGTAAAAGGCGAATTTCTATAGTCCCAGCTATCATTTTCCCACAAAATTTGAATAAGGGTTTTTTGAAATTCCTTACAAGACTAATAGGAAATGGTCAGATAAAAACGAGAAAACGCTTTAAAGATTTACTATACAAATTTCAGTTGGATAACGATTTCTTTCATTGGAAAAATGGGAAATTGCGATTAAAAACGCAGGGAAGTACAGATAATTTTTTCTTTTAATGAGAGCTACGTAAAATTTTCAAGACACGCTTTGTCGACTGTTTTCTAAAAATTAGGTTATTTTATAGCAAAATTCCAGATTAAAAGAATTGTAAAATAATTTAGTCGTTGGTTGTATTTAACAAAAGTAATTTTCGAGGACTCAATCTGACATTTTATAGACATTTTATAGACTTTAGAAAATATACTTTTTACAACTTGAAAACAAAGATAAAAGCAAACTCCTTTTTCTTTATATTAACAAATGTTTGAAATAGAGATTCAATTATATTAATTATTAGAAAAGAATTTCAACAGTTTTTTTTATGCCTCGCATTTTATGTATGATAAATATTATTATATTATTATGATAAATTAAAAGTAAACTTAAACACTTCGAAGAAATATTTGAGGAAAATAATATATTAATTTATCACATTATAAAATTATTAAAATTCCTTTAAAAAATGATAGGCTTATTCAATGAAGCAATCCATAGTTTGTATCATCTACAAGATATTTTAATGTATCAATATGATAAATTTGCTTCAAACATCTTATGCTGATTCCACAGACTTAAGATGAATTTAGATAAATGTTTAAGTTTTAAAATATTTAAAAATATTTTTTTTGTGCTAGAACATTTTTGAGTTTTAAAAATTTCTGTATGATTTCATAATATAATCTCTCTATTCTAAAAAAAAGTAACACGCTGTCACCGCCGCCGCCGCCGCCACCGGTTTTGAATTTTTTGTGACCGGGGGTCTTTCTTCGTTAATATTAAGACAAATATTGCATACAAAAATATAAAAATAGGTGGTATTATAGAGAAATGTTTGATAAATACGCTGACGTAGACAGTTTTTAAATCAAAGAATTATTTTAAGAAATATTCAATGTTAAATTTGGCCAAAATCGATCCATTAAAAAAGTTTTATAGGAGCAAAAACTATGCATAGGAAATTAATCATTTTTAGATCATTTTATACATTGTTCATATACATACATAGATAGTATATTTTCCTATACATACATAGATGATCATACATACATAGTTCCTAATGTGCAGACTGCATTTATTTTTTCAATTTGACCTATTTTTTTCAGGTTTTCTTTCTATTTTAAATTCAAATTTTCAGCATTTCGAGGGATATTTTTTACAACCTTTAGAAAAGGATATTATTTTAAATTGTTGCCAAATTTAAAAAACAGCCAAAGAATAATATTTCCTTCAAATTAAAAATTTATTTACACGTGACAATTATAAACAGAAAAAAAACTTTCAAATGATAATTAAATGATTACGTATTAAAAGCAGGAAAATATTGATAATTAAGAATTGATAATTACAGTATTGATAAAAATTGCCAAACCATAATATTGCTAAACAATTTAAATTTAAAAATATACTTGCACGAGACATTTATTTCATACTTTGAGATAATCTTTTAAAACTAATCTATATATATGTAATGCGCTATCGTATCAATGAAATGCATCTCATTGGTTATTGAACAGCACTTCATGCATCATCCATACCTATAAGGGGGGTTACATAGGGACGACCCTGTTCTGTCGCCAAATAACGCCAAGGTTGTCATCAACTTGGCAATATATCGCCAAATTTGGCGACCAAAATTAATCGCCAAAGGGACGCCAACTTAGCGATATCTCTAATATTTCTCCAAATTCCCGTAGACTTCCATTGCAAATCAATAAAATTTAATTGCTTACAGAAAATCAACATGTTGAGGTATTTTGAACCAATGCAGATGTTATTTAAGCAGCTAGAAGTGTCGTAATGTTCTCGTGTTGTGAATTCAAAGACAGCTCAAATAATATTTCCTTTCTAACAACAAAAGTATTTTCACGTGAATATTAAAAAGTGATACAAAACTTTGGGGGAAATTGCGTCAGATTTAAAACAATACATTTAAGCGATACATTATAAAGCCGATCAAATTAGCGTGCTTTTAGAGTTTGCGGTGTTGGAACGGGGGTTGGCGAGCGTAGCTCGTAGGGGGCAGAGCCCCCTAGTGAAGTAAAACTTTAATCATTACAATTTAATCTATGAAGCATAAAATTATCTTTCTGAAAATGTTTTGACGCTTGTAATCAAACTAAATACATATATATAATCAGAAAATCTACTCAATGTCACGGAAAATATTAAAGTATAATTTAAATGTACTGTTAATTTCATGGGGTATAAGTATTCAATAAGTATTAGAGGTGTTTACAAATAAAATATTTAAAATTTCATTGTTTTCACAACTTGTTTAAAGAGTTTTGTTTATATTTAATAAACTTAAGAGAATAAAACGTATTAGATTAATTAAATTTCCAAAATATTCAATTTGATACCCTTTTTAATCAGTTTGTTAACAACCTACATAAATGAATAACGGTACTTTTATCTATATCGGAATTTTAATGAACTGCGTATTTATCTAATAAAATTAATTTACTTTCTGTTAAAAAAATGAACGTAACGAGCTTTTGAAATAAATTAATAAAGTAAGAACAGTATGCTTCTAAATGCGATTATTAATAGCATTCTCTGGAAAATGCATTACAAAAGAATTTAATTATAAGCAAAAGATCGTTTTGTTGCTAATTTCTGGTTCACTTTTAGGTATGATTAGTACAAATTTTATCACTATGTTTTCTTAATTACTTTCATTTTCTATTTATAAGTCAATATTAAATTTAAATGCTTTCTTTCAATTAATGTTTCTTATTATTTAATGTTTTTGTTAGATTATTTTTAAACAAAAAAATTTTTGGAAATAATGAGTGTCAATTTATTTTTATCATATGTTCTGAAAATTATTTAATTCATGTATATTGTATTTATTACATATGTATTATTCTTTTATGAAAAATTACTTGAACGTAATTATTTATATTTTTAAAATTTGCATTTAGTTTCATAATTTAAAGTTTACATTATTACATATTTAATTTTTATCGACATAAATCACTGTCATTTTTAATGCTTGTATTATACTTATACTTATCCTATACCATCTCTTTAGGCATTATAATCATAGTAGCTATCACACTATAGTCATTTCAACTAAGGAGGCCTCCGGAGAGGGGTGAATTATTATTATTTGGAAAGGATCTGGAAAGTATACACGATGTATTGCACAATAATATGCTTGTTAAATACTTTAAACCTGGTAATATATTTTTAAAGAAAGATAACGGTATATGTCTTAAAGTTTTTAATGAAAAATAAGAAAATATATCTTTTAGAAATTGATTTTAATGTAAAAGTATACAAACAAGATAAGTTTCTCTCTATTCTAAAAAAAAGTAACTACCGCTGTCACCGCCGCCGCCGCCGGTTTTGAATTTTTTGTGATAGGAGGTCTTTCTTCGTTAATATTAAGAAAAATAATGCATACAAAAATATGAAAATCGGTAGTATTATACAGAAATGTTTGATAAACACGCTGATGCAGACAGTTTTCAAATCGAAGAATTATTTTAAGAGATATTTAATGCTAAAGTTGGACAAAATCGTTCCACTAAAAAAGTTTTATATGAGCAAAAACTATACATCGGAATTTAATCATTTTCAGATCATTTTATACGTTTGAAGTTCCCGGTGTGCAGACTATATTTCTTTTTTAAATTTGACTAATTTTTTGAGGTTTTATTTCTATTTTAAATTCAAATTTTCAGCATTTCTAGAGATATTTTTGACAGATTTTAGAAAGTAATAATAATTTAAACTGTTGCCAACTGTATAAAAAGCGGAAACAATAATGTTTGCTTCAAAAAAAAAAAATATTTATACGTGTAAATAAATTACAAATTTATTTACACGTGACTATTATAAACAGAAAAAACATTTGGAATTAGAATTAAATAATTATGTACGAAAAGCAGGAACTTATTAAAAATTACGTCATAAAAACTATAATTACACGTGAATTTTAAGAGAGAAGGGATTTTGTAAAATAATAAATTTATTAACATGCGTTAGAAGTCTAAAATAGGAAAAATTACGTCATATTTACGTCACATTACAGTTATTAAATAAAATGAACACAAAATAATATTGCAAAACGGTTTAAATTTAGAAATTGCGCTAGACATTTATTTGATATTTTGACAGGATACTTTTCAACTATTTTTGTTAGGAAAGCGCAAATAATATTCATTTCTAACACAAGTATTTTCACGTGAATATTAAAAAGAGAAAGAATAGTTTGGTCAAAATTACGTCAGATTAAAAACGATTAATTTAAAATGTCTTATTTAAAAGAACTTTCTTTTCGCTTTGTTAAAAAATATTGGAGACAGAGATTCTGTTTACTTAATTCCTTTTATATTAGCTTATTTTGAAATGTTTAACTTATTTTACTTAATCAAAGACGAAAACTGCGATTGACATATGTATTTTTAGTATTATTTAGCTATCCCGTCGACCAGAAATCTATCATTCGCCAAACTATAAGATTAAATGCCAATAATGGTTGATCGTAAATGTCACATTAACTTGGCTTTAAGCAAGTTACTCGTGTCTACGTCATCAAGTTATTTTTATTTCAACGTTTTATTTCTATTTTTATTAATGTTGCACTAATTTATTTGTTCTTTCGTTATTTAAAATAAAAATGATGTCAATTTGTATAATTTGGCGATTTATATAATTTGGCGAAATTGTTCGACGGGTTAATCAAGTAGTACCGCAGCGGATTTGGCCTTAAAATTCCCCAGTCAAAGAGAAATGAATAGAAATCCGTTTATAGGGAGATCGCCACTGTTTTTTAAATTATAATTCAATCTTCCGAAATCTTTTTAAAGCCGATCAAATTAGCGTACTTTTAGAGTCTGCGGTGTCTGAACGGGGGTTGACGAGCATAGCTCGTAGGGGGCAGAGCCCCCTAGTTTTAAAGAAAAAATAACTGTGTCATGTTTTTTGTATGTAACTGAAATTTTATGTAACAGATAATGGAAAAATGTCTGTACTGTGATAGCTACTATGTTTATAATGCCTGAAGAGGTGGTTTAGGATAAGTATAAGCATTATTACATATTTATTTTTTTAATGAATTTATCTGTTATTCAGATTAATCTGATTGAGTTGCATAATATGGCATTTCTGATATTAATTCAAAGTTCATTTCTGAGTGAATTGTGTCCACCAGTGTTGTTGAGGATTTCGCAATTGGTTTAGCGTTGGGAATTAAGTCAGATGTACTGCGTTCTACACTTGACCTGAACACACATGACACAAATGGAAACATTCCACTCACATTGAGTATTTGTTGAACAATTTTAAAATCATATAATAAGTCGTTTCAACGTGGCAGTCAAATCATCATTGAAGAATATTCATAAATAAATTATAATTTCAATAACTCTAAATGACCATATTAAAAATTAATTTAACACCAGTAATTAACATTTTCAATTTTTCTCTTTCAACACTTCTTATCGAAATAAGTGAAATAAGAAAGATAAATCATGCGTGAAACATAGATTATGGAACACTTTCCAACACTTCTAGAATACTTTAACAATTGTTTAATAAGGTAAATAAGATACTTAAGTAATCTTTTTGGAAAACGCATAACATATTTAAAAAATAGGATTAAGCAGTTACGGTTCGTAGTCGCAAATGTACATCAATTCTTTTGTGGAAAAATACTTGAATTAATTTGAGCAGTCCCGTATATTATCTACTGAATTTTATCACACTACGTATTAAGCTAACATTAATTCTGGCAAAAGAATGATTAAAACAACTGTAATCACACTTTTAAAAATAACCAACGATAAGCGGTCTTCAATTCAATTCTTTGTGTGGCTCTGTTTTTTTTTTTTTTTTTTTTTTTTTTTTGCATTTTACAAACATCTCTTAGTATACTAAATATAACTTCGGATACAGTCCTGTATACGAAAGATTTTATGCGTCCACGAAAATGAACGATAAATAATAGGTACATTATATACTATAGCAAGTATCTAGCTGTAGTAAACCTCAGTAAAGTATATCAGTTTCAGTATATTTAAAATAATGTAACATAATTAAAACTCCATAGACAGCTATGTAATAGAATTTTGTGTGTGGTTCTATAAATAAATAATAAATGATTTGCACCCCATATTCCACGGAATGCATGTGTTAGTGCACTTCTTAAGTCCATATCAAATTCATTAAGTATGAACTTGTACACCATGATTAAAATGCAATTCAAACGTTTTATCCTATTGACCGTAATGTGACGGATGACTTTCTGCTATACCTGTAAATGAACTATAATTGCTACTGTTTTAATTTTCAATATGGATCATGCTATGTAAATGATAATAATATATTAAGGTTGCAGAGCAATTCGAGTATGCTTACGAGAGTTAGATCACGGACAGATGGACAGTCGGTCTGACAAACCGAAGGTATAAACACTTTTCAAATATGTTGGAAAGTTTTAAAAACGTTATCTCAATGTCAACTAAATTAAGTTTTCTAAACTAAATTTAAAATGTGGATGCAATATTTTAAAATAAAATATTCAGTCAAAAGCATGTTTCATGGATACATTTAATAGTAGATTATATATTTCTAATCGAATGATAGTTTTCCGCGATAATGTATTCATCTTTTTAATCAAAGCTACACAGGCTGCTAAAGGAGATGAAAAAAAAAAAACATTCTATACATGTTAATCCCCAAATTATCGAAAAAAAAAAAAACGGAAATAACCATTGGATTTCAATTTTACTATTTATGTTTGGATTATATATACATATTTCTATAATTCAATTTATATTTGAATAAAAAGAGCACTTATGAGGCTTCATATTTATTTTTTGTACTAATATTCGAATAAACTATGTAATTTTAAATTAATTTTTTTTAACGTAAAACTATTTCTATAACATTTGTATATGCAAATACTAACTTACATTTAATTTCGTCAAGTGGTTTTTCAGTTATGCTTAAAAGTCTAAACGCTTTGAAGTCTGTTTTACAACTATTAACTAATCAACTATTAACTAGTTGGATATGTCAATCCCAGAATTTTCTACTATCTCATATACCACACGTAAGAACAGCGTAATTTTTAAATTGTACATTTTAGGAAGAAACAAGCCAGAAATTGTGCGTCAAACGTGCCGAATGGTGTGTGTTTTATTATAACTAGTTATATAAATATTTGGATTTTGATAGGATTTCATGCAATGAAGAAAACTTTTATTAATATCATTTTAACTTTTGATTTGTTTTTCATAAAATTTGAACATGACTCGACAAAATCCTGCAACGATACAGTGGTGGCCAAAATTTTTTACACTTTTAGGCAGTATTCAATACAAAAAATAAAAAGCTACCTGTTGCAACCATCCGAAGGAAAACACTTCGGTAAATTTTGCAATATTTTCTCCGATCATGACCCCAGATACCAAAACTACCCTCCGTTGAAAATTTGACATATATATATATATATATATATATGTTTGAATTGCGCCATGCTGTAACTCTCGAATTTTTGAACCGATTTGGATAAAATTTTCCATATGCGTACATACTAATGTCTCGACCGAGTTTGTTGGCCAGCTTCATCCGTCATCTTGTTTCAAAATTGCGGGCATTTGAATTTTTGAAAAAAAAATTATTATATCCACTATTGATTAAGATTCTATTATATTTTCTTTATTTCATCATATAAAACGAAATGTAAATGTTTTTAAAAGTTTGTTTAAAAAGTAATTATTGAGTTCACCGATTTTTTATAACTTTTAAGTAATTTTTTGGCATGTATAATTTAAATCTTACATTACATCAATATTAATAAACATTTCTTTGGTACAATAATGTTAAATAACATTTTCAGTAATAAAAATATGTATACGACACATATAGAGGGAGAAAGCGAAAAACTTATAGGACAATGGCTTAACAAACTTATCACAATTGATGATTATACAAGCTTTGTCAGGGACCCTTTTGCTGGTTTAAATAAATAATTATATCCGACGATAACATATTATCTCTCATCAAATACAGTGTGTCCCATTAACCCACTCACATTCATAAAAAAAAATAACAATTTGTGATATTGTAGTGCGATTTGCACATCGTCAAAGAGTCAATTTTATGTGACAACTGAAGCAAAAGCTCAAAGTAAGTTCAGCGCAAGTAAGTTCAGCTTTCGAAAATCCATACAAATATAAAAAGCTTATCGGGATGCTTATTACACTATTAGGCTTGATAAAAATGGACTTTTTCTTCGCCAAAGGAAATAAATAGTTCAGAGGCCCATAAGACTGTTGACATTTCTAAAACTTCCAAATGTAACGAGTGCGGGTTTCACCCTAAAACCTAACAAATGATCGGGATATTAGTAGTAAATCATAGAGTAAAGAAATTTTAACCTATATTTTCCTTTTAACAGAAGAAAAATCCCATGCACCGAGTGATATTAGTTTCGATAGCTCAGGTGATAATATTAGTAATAATAATATAATATTAGTAATAATATTAAATGGTTATGATATTATCAATAGTAGTAGATAATATTAGTTATAATAATGCATTATAATGACTAATGTAAACTTTAAACATTTAAATTTAAAATTAATAATTCATAGGTTAGAAAATTTCTATGTCTTATGATGTAAAGCGCTATATAATGAGGTTTGTCATTTTTTTATTGCATTTATGAAATTTGAACGGCATTTTATAGCAACATGTATATTAATATTACAATTATTATACAAAATATAATTTGAGCAATATGAATATTTTAAAACTGTTCCAGAAAATATGCTTTAATATTTTTTTTTACAAATTAATTAAAGATAAATGACATGATATTCTTAAAATAATATACACTTATTGTAAACAACTGAGTAGCAAAGTGAAAGTAAATTTTAATGTTTTTATAATTTCAGTATTATCGTCTGCGCCGACATATATGATATTTGAAGTAATCAGAAAAATAGCAGTGTGTTTTCGAAAAAATATATAATGGGAATTTTATATTCATGTAACATTAGAATTTAGATTTAAAATTAATAATCCATATGTTAGAAAATTTCCAAGTATAGCTGGTAGGGTGGATCCCGTAAACTCTATCATTTGCCATGCAGTAAGTGTAACAGGCAGCCTATGTTCTAGTGCTTGCAAGATAAGGAGATATCTTTTATTTGCTAGATTTTCCGGATGTAACAGTATGCTGTCATAAAGTTTGTTGAAGAACAATTTGTTTTGTTCCATTTCTTGTTTCACCTTAGCAGCATAAAAGGGAATCAAAAATGTAAAAATACCTGTTGGAACATGCAAACATAAGTGTTCTATCAAGAAAAAAATAGACAGTTCCCGATTGGGATTTACCATAAATCTTGCAAACGAAACAAACGCTTGCATAAAGCAAACCATTAAAAGTAGAAGTGAAGGTAGTGAAAATACGTACTCTATGTTCTCTATAAAATTTAGAATATTGAAATATTCTTGGGCCATATCCGTTTCTTTTTTATTGAAGCTTTTTATGCGCAATATTCTTCTGAAATTTTCTCTATATTTACGCAGTAAAAAAGAACAGCGAGAGCAGAGTAGACAATAAAGAAATGCGATTATGTTAATAAAAGTAGAAATCACAAAGTGCATGACTATTACAACGATAAAAACGTACAGTCTGTTTAAGAAGCCATCTTTGCATTTTGTCCACGTATGATAGGAAAATATCTGGCAAAAATAATCGGTTTCACTTAGTCCAATGACATGCATTGTTGCACATATAATAATTAATACAAAATTCAATATTAAGAATACTTTGACGAAATAAGGTTTTGGCGTAGTAGACATTAAATTGTAACCTGATAATTGTATTAATTTTTTACAAATGCATCTTAATGAATCTCTTTTTTTGTACAGTGCATGCCACAAAATGAGGGAAAAAATATTCATAATAATAAACGCTAAGTTAGTTTTTGCATTGGCCAATGTATTAATCATATGACAAGTCCCCATTGTAAATACTGCTGTAAGACTTATATAAGCATTTAAAAGATATATATACTTAGAGAGTTTTATTAGTTTAAGATTACGGTTAGAACATATAACTATATCGATACCAAAATATTTTAGGAAACTGAATATTACTTCTGAACTATCTGAGAAGGAATCTTCTTTGTTGATGCTTTCAAAAGCGAATATACTATTCTGGTGAACATTCATTTCTGTTTTCAGGTAGAAGCAGATTTTTAAACACTCTTAAGATAATATACATTCAGCAAGTGTTCTTTTAAACCTTCTATGGACAGAGGATTATAGAGTTTTTACTTTTTTTTAAACTTTTATTTTCCTTAGATGACATTTTACGGTTTAAAAAAAAAAGTATTTCTCTTATGCTATGCTCTTACTCTCTCGATGAAAACGTATGCGATTTTCCATTACACATTTTAATATTCCTTTTCACAAACAGAATGATTTATGATATTTACCACGAATCATTAAGATTAAATATGTCGTTCTTCTGTACTACCCGAATGGCATCTTCTTTTTCAAATGTAAGCTGTTCTTTAAATTCCCTGAATGATACCTGCATCCAGCAAATTGTCTTCGGAGTAACATATACGAGCATACAGTGTTAGTGGAATTGCCGATTTATCATTTTATTCATTTTTGCATTTTTCAAGATGGACCTTTTTAGTAACAAAAACCTCTTTCCAATATCCCGTACTTTTAATATTTCAAAAACAAATCGTAACACGTGATATTCGTTTGATAGCGGGACAAAGAATAGAAAATAACCATTAAATTTATCTGGCTGGAAAGATAAACAATACCTATTTAAAATATTAACGTAGTTGCGTGATATATTATTTGCGTGATTTGTTGTTTAAGTAATTTGTTGTTTGTGTGATTTGTTGCTTGCGTGAGACAATAGAATGTTTTAGAATAAGACCATTTTGTAAAAGATTCTAATGCAGATCAATGGATTATAATTTATTTATCACAATTAAAGATGAAAAGCCTTTTCAGTTAATTTATTTTGTGCGTTGTTAAAAATTAAATATACTTAATGCTTTACAAAAACGTTATTTTTAGATTAGGTTGTACTATATAATGAAAATTGGATATCTTCATACATGCGTGTTTCTTGAATTCCACCTTTAGGGTAGCGTTAAGATGTATATCAAATGTTAACAAAGCTTAAAATGCAGATAATTTGAAGTTTAAGTATGCAGTTTAGACGCTTCAGAGGGACAGCCGATGAGCGTCTCCGTATTTTGAGGATATACTTTTCAGCCTATGGGGAAATGAAAGATACAATAAAGAATTTTATTTGCAAAATTGGCCAATAAGGTTAAATGCGTGGTTGTAAGTATTAATATGTAATGTATATAAAACGGCTAATAACGATCATTGAATATTACCAATGAAGAGAATCACATAGAGTATTTAATTCTTTTTTTAGACACTCTTTTAATTGTGTTTATAATATTGACAAGGTTGATTTGTTTTCGAATGAGTAATAATGTTTGAAATTGTAACAAAGAGTTTTTTAGCAATCACGTTACGAAATGATTCTTCAAAAAATGTAAATGTTCCAGAATTAGTAAAACTATTTTTTTTCTAAATAATGCTATCGATAATTATTCTTGTTATTAATTAAAAATAATTAGCATTGACTTGAAAAGAAAGGAAAATCCTTGATTAGCCTGACTTATAAATAAATAAACAATATTAAGAAAAAAATCTGCCGGTTCAAAAATAATACATGCGTCTAATTATGTTCCTAATATTGTTAATCAGTTTTCGAATACGATTTGTTTTTATTTGTTTACGGAAGTAAATTTGTTTGAAATTACAATTTAAACATTTTCTTGGTAACCATGTTACGAAATGTGTCCGCAAAAAATTAACGGTTGCAGAAATTGTAAAAATATCTTTTTTTTTTCTAAGCACTACTAATTATAATAGCTGTTTTTATTAATTCAAAATAATTACCAGAAAAGAAAATGTAATAATATTTCTTTAATATGAATTGATATACAAAAGTAAATAATAGAAAGACAAACTTTCTGGCGATTCAAAATTAATACTATTTTTCTTTTAATCTGAAAAACTAGATGAGCCACAAAAAACTGACTGTTGTAAAATATGCAACTGATAACTGTCGAATGCTGTGATTTTTTTTCTCACTAACATGTTTATAATAAAAGCCTAAGTCATGTGACTGTCATCAATAGTTCCGGGTTGACCACTTCACTTTTTGTATGCCAAGCTGCTAAGCTGCTAATTTGGTAATTTAATGCTAGCCGAGAGAAGGTGATATAACCCCAAATATTGTTCCTCCGCCAAATATTGAAAATATATTACTTCACAAGTATTATAATAGTCCATTTCATGCGGCTGTCATAAACAATTTTTCACGTGGTAAATTAAAACAAATCTTTGATGTTGAAATTAAATGTCATGGTTTATGGTATAATTGCTTTTCCTTTTTTTTAAAGCAATAATTGAGACTCATAAATTTTAAATATTTCAGTTTTAAATTAAAGTTCATTTTAAATAAATTTTAAATAAAATTATACATTTAAAAAAAAAAGAGTGAAAGTAGTATATTTTAAATGAAATGCGAAAAAATACGACGGGAACAATGTTTGGCGATTTATCACCTGCGCCCGGCTAACATAAAAATACCGAGTTCAGAATTTCTGTATCAGAATATTCGGATTTGGCGAAGGATTGAGCAAGTAAATTAAATTATGTATAAAAGTGATGTGATACAAGGCTTAGCATATGTTTAAGGGAGAACCAAATCTGGTCGCCAAATGCGGCTAGTTTTTGAATTAAAATCTTAGCCTTATTTCACTGCAGATTAATGCGATTAAATAACTAAAAATTACTATTAAAAACAGAGTCGAATAAAGCAAATTTCAAAGGGGTACGTTTTTTGTGGCAAAACTGCATATTAATTTAATGACACAGATGTTTTTTCTTCAACAGAGATTATGGCAGTGTAAAATTAAAATGTTCTTTATTTAATTTAATTTATTTTATAAGAACGTATTTTATTTTATAAGCTTTCTTGTAATAAATACAAATGATTGGGCGATTTCTAAATTTGAGACATTTAATTGATAAGATAAATACCAAATGTGATGTTTTCAAAAGAGATTGATTTATTAACAATTCTCCCGATATCTAATTAAATAGCTTTCACATTACTACTGTCAACACATATTAAAGTCATAGCTTTTCTTTTATTAAGGTGCAAAAGTATTTAGGACAAGTTTGTAGAGGGTAATTCATAAATATATTAATAGAATTAACAATAAGATAAATATTCTTTGGAAATTAAAATATAGTTTATTTAATGTAATTTATTTTATAAATCATAGCTTTACTGTAATAAAAACAAATGATTGGGAATTTTCTAAATGTGGGACGTTTAACTGATACGATTAATACCAAATGTGATGTTTTCATAAGAGATTGATTTGTTAACAATTCTATCTAGATCTAATTCTGAAGATTTCACATTACTACTGTCAACGCATATTAAAATAAAAACTTTTCTTTCAGTAAGAAGCAAACGTATTGATGACAATTTTGTAGAGGATAAGACATAGATACATTAATATAATTAGCAATAAGATAAATATTCTTTTGGAAAATAATATGTAATTTATTTAATGTAATTTATTTTATAAGTCAAAACTTTCTTGTAATAAAGTCATATGATTGTGAATTTTCGAGATGTAACAAATTTGGGTACGATAAATACCAAATGAGGTTTTTTTTGAATAAAAGTCCTATTTGTTAATAGTTGTCCCTATCACTTATTACATAGCTTTCACATTACTACTGTCAACACATGTTAAATTTACATCACTTCTTTTCTTAAGGGGAAAATATTTATGACAATTTGGTCGAGGACAATACACAAATATATTAGTCTAATTAACAATAAGATAAATATTCTTTTAGAAATTGAAATGTAGTCTTTTTAATGTAATTTACAGGGCTATTACAAATAATGGACCCCATTTAAAAAAAATCATATTTTCGAAACTACTGCACATATTACAATAAGTGATACATGAATTTAAAGAGAAACATTTTAAGTTTTTTTCAGTTACAAATGTTCGAAGTGCGACTCTTTTGTTACACGGCATACGTCTAATCTGTAATCGAGTTCGTTACAAACATTTTGTAGTATGGTTTTGTACTATGGTAGTCTGCCAATGGTTCTGAAAGGTTCACAAATGCGTTCTTTAAGTTCTGAACATTTTGTTTTCGGCATTGGTGGTACATAAACAATCTCTTTGACACTGTCAGAACTTACAGAACGCATTTTTGCAGAATTCAGAACCATTGACAGAGTGATGCTACAAAACGTTTGAGACGAACAGGAATACTGATTGGACGTATGCCATGTAACATGTAACAAGAGGGTCACACATCGAACATTGTTACCTCACACTGACACGTCTTTCATAGGACCATTAAGCTTAGATTTTAAGTGAATGTGTACACTTATGCTTTTATTGGAACCTACAATAGATTATCTAATAATAAGAATTAGTCCTATATCTCTCGCATTTTCTGATATTATACAACTGATAACCTTTCAAAATTTTGTACCTTTTCGAAACAAGCAAGGACTTAAGTGGGAATTATTTCTGAGGATAAGAATTTCAACTGAGCAAAAAGTCTGATATTTTGTTTTACATGAATGTTAGAGACAACTAAATGGTAAATTGATATTTGTAAGATTTCCCACATTTCATTAATTTTTGTTGTTCTGAAGTGTTCTTGAATTTGTGTATCATTTACGGGGTAACTTTGTAATAAAATTTGTTTTCGTTATACCTTTTAAGTGGAAATAATGCAACTAATGAAGATATACTTGATAACTTTCTTATAAAATTGTTTTAGTTATTTTTTTTACTGAAAACAATACAACTAGTGAAGATATGTGTCATACTGGGTAACTTTCTGATAAAATTGTTTTTGTTATTCTTTTTCAGTGAAAACAATACAACTAACGGAGATATGTGTCATATTTGCCAACTTTCTGATAAAATTTGTTTTGGTTATTCATTTTAAGTAAAAGCAATACAACCAATGGTTTATGAAGAATATATATAAAAGTAAACTTATGAGCATTAGTTTTTTTAACAGTGCTTTAAAAAACACTTTAAAAAAACCTTACAGTTTTGAATTTTGATTTTAAAGAAATTGAATGTATTTAACTGGTTTTACTTTTAAACCACACTTAGATGGTTACTTATTTTAAAAAACCATTACAATTCGTGTATCATTGTATTTACATAACTTAGTTGAATTGGATATTTTTTTATACTTAGAGAAATGACAACCGAATAAAATGACCTAATAAAAAAAATTTCATTGTCGGCATTAAAAATGTACTTTTTAAAACGTATTTTTTAAGAATAATAACTAAAGGTTCCGGATTTATTTCTTTTATCTTCAATATATCATTTAATATTAATTAAAATATTTCATATTAGAGACAATTTATCTTTAGTGTCACTTAATCAACGTTGCTTTCCATAATGACACTTGAATAGTTTTTTGTCTTTAGAAGCAATTACTTTTCTAGATATTAAAGTAAATGGAAATTACTTTGCTAATAATGCACCATTTTAGTTTTCGCATATATTTCCTTTTTTATGTATGATGAGACGTAATGTTTTAATGAATGCACCTCTGCTTTATAACTGATTTCATTGATTGATATAATCACAAAATATATCCGACAAGTGATATTCTCATTACGGAATATAAATCCCTTTTCTTGTAGGTAATGAATACTTGTGGTTGTCAGCAAAGTTGAGTTTTATAAGCTTACTGATAAATATTCTTTTGGGAGAAGATAGATTATCTGATATGGAATTCGATTAAGTAAATGGATATGTTTTATACCTGTGCAAAAATATTCTGAAACATTATATCTTTGAATCTTCATATTCAAATTTAAAATATTGTTCATATAAATTGTGACTTTGAATTAAATATTACAATATCTCTCAGAATAATTATTTTAACAGTTTATAAACCACTTAATGCGCGATTTTTTTTTTTTTTGTTCGGAAAATATCCTATTTGAGTCTATTTTTGTTATCTACTAGACAAATAGTGAAAAAAATATTTATGTTTCTGTTGAACAATGTTATAATGTCACTAGTGTGTTACATAACAAAAATTGCTCAAAAAATGATAAATTTAAATTATATACTTATTTTAAAGTGTTTACGCTGCACAATAACAAGTATTCAACGATATAATAATTTTTGCAATACGTTTAATAGTTTGCAGAATTAATAATTACTATCTTATAAAGATAGATAAAAAACGCCAGTTAAGCACATAGCAAACAGTATCAGCCAAATATGTTATAAACTCCCCGTGATAGCAAATAGAAATAAAACAGAGTTCATGACCTTAAATGTATGTTATCACAAGTAACACATAAGCGTTCACCAAAAAAAAAAAAAAATAAATAAATAATAAATAAATAAATAACCAATAAAAAGGACCAAGTAAAAAAAAAGATCATGTAACTCCTGAGTTGCACTATCCGTTTAAGAATAAATGTTGGTTGGAAATTACTTTCAGGTTTTTACAATAATACATGAAATTGTCTTTCTCATTTAGAAATATTTATTTTCTAGACTATACTTTACATTTCAAAGAAATTACATTTGACTACATAAAGGGATCTGCACATACGTGGAAAAAACGTCTGTAGAGAATAGTTGCCCCCCCCCCCCCCGGACACCATTATTAAGGTCTTAAGATAAAGGGTTACATGAATGTGTCGATAGACTCAAGCCACCAGAAAAAAAACGCGTGCAATGGGCGACTTTAAGAAACTTTAAAAAAGTAAAATACTTAGAGATATTACAGATTATGGTCGTAGAACAGATCGCCATAAACGCGACAAGAGGCGATAGTAAGTCCAAAGCGACATCTGTTTAAGGTAACAGGTATAGAACTAATTGTCAGATAGTTCCATTAAAATGCTAAAAATTTGTTTTAATTTTAAACGAAGTGCTGGACGGGATAAAATATTACTTAGCCAATTATTAGGATTGATAAGGGGCGCTGAATATGCCAGCGTGAGGTAAGTGGGCAAGCGTGGAAGTAATGAAAGGCACTTGCAAAATTGCCACATTCGCATACAAAAATTACATGACTAATATTGTACATAATTCCTTTTTTCATATAATTTCCTTTCTAATTAGTGATGATAAATAAAGAGTTTATTGAACATACACACGCTAGACAATTAAATTCGTCTTAAGTGATTATCACAATATATTTTCGACAAGTTACATTCTTAACTTTTTTTCGGTAGGCAATGAATGTCTGTGGTCGTCAGTAAAGTATTTTTTATTTATTATCTTTTGATAAATATTATTCAAGACGATAGATTAAATCAGATAGAATATCTTCATGTAACTAGATACGTTTCATGCATACTGAACTATATACTCGGATTATCTTGATGAGTATATCTTAGTAAGTAATTTATCTTGAGGAATTTTGTTTTTAAATAATTAGTATTAATGTACATAAAAGTTGGTAAAACACGATAAATAAATTATTAATTGGAAATAGGATTTCTAAATTTTTGTTAAATATTCATATCTAGCTTAAAGAAAATTTTAAATAGCTGTTAAAATATTGTATAAAAATTAAAATATTATTTCTTAATATTTTTTTAAATATCACATTAAATTTATTATTGAAAAAAATAGCATCACAAATGATATCCAGCAAGTTATATTATCATTCCACAAAATAAATTTCTCTTCCGGTGGATAATCAGTTCTTGCACTAGTCAGCAAAATTTACATTTATCAGTTTAATGCTGAATGTTCTTTCACAAGGATGGTTTAACTGAGATCGTACATTTGAAAGTAATTGAATATGTTTTATATATGTACAAAGATATAGTCGATTGTTACATGTCTGAATCTCAATGATGATATTTAAATTGTTAGTGAAAATGTACATAAAAATAGATTGGTTTCTAACGTGACTATATACATTATATCGCTCACACCCCCAAAAAAGAGTGACACATCACGACAAAGTAAATTTCGCAGGAGAGGGAAAAGAAAATTTGCATGATTTTAATGTAACATGAAACTATAGCAATCAGCTCTGCATGCAAGAATGAAAACGTGCATAAAATTATAAAACTCTTAAAAATGAAGACGTACGATGAGATTTGGAGGGTTTGGTACCTTTTACCTTTCCACACAATCTACCTACCTTATGAGGTCACAAATTGACATGTAGCGTAATAAGGCAATTTTCCGTATAGCTACACTTATGAAACTGTTTGTGTAGTAAGACATAATATAGACCTATTAGTGGAATAAAACGCAAAATGAATTCTTGCGAGATGTGTCACTTTAATTGGGGGTGAACGACGTAATATATATATATATACATATATATATATATATATATATATATATATATATATATATATATATATATATATATATATATATATAATTTATATATATATAAGTTTGAACAAGAGGATCAAAATAAAACACAAACGAAGTTAATCCGTCCATTGGAACGTTAGCTACACTTTGTTGAATTTTGTGTCTTCATTTTTTCGTTTAAGATTAAATAAAAAACTACTGAAAGCTACAGTAATTTTTTTTATGCAATCAGTTTATTCGTCTCGTCGAGTTCTATCTTTCAAAAGAAAAATCATTGTCGTACGTCAACTGGTTCGCCAGAAATTTAAGAAAGTCGTTTGCATTTTCAATTTCTTAATCATATTATAGCTTAACGCTACCGCGTTTGCTATGATATATATATATATTTATTTATAATGAAAGTTAAATATCAAATTTTATGAATTAAAACAAAATTAAAATAAATTAAAATTGTTTCAATATCTCAAAATTAAGCCCAATTAAGCACTGTCGAGTCGATTTAATTTTGTTGCTATGGAAACGACGAATTCTTTGATATTGAAATGAATAACTGGTAAATGAATCTTGCCTTTATTTTGGAATACGCTTAAATATATGAAAGTATTTTTTATACATGAAATTGTTTTAAAAGTAATAAAATTAAATAACAAGCAACATAAATATGTAATACGAAAAAATGTATTTATTAAACTTTAACATTTTTTGTGTTTAAATCGATTAAATACTTTTTACACGCATTCTAAAAATCAATTTACAAACAATTTTCAGGTGAATTAAAATCGTTTGCTTTTGGCGAGGAAAAGTACTGCTCGCCAAATCGCTGGACGCTTTTGATTTTTCGCGCCAAATACTCGAAAATATTTTATTTTTTTACAGACTTTCTACTGTAATTCCGCCGCTAAATTTGACTGATCCTTTATTACATACTTAAGTAGTTTAATTGGTATTTTTCTCAAAATATTCTGTGTATGCCCAGTAAGGAGACCTTCCTTGTGAGATATGACACAAAAATGGTGCTGTAGTAAGGGGATTTTTTTCAGCGTTTGTACTGCCCTTTTAATTTGAATGCTAATAATATGTGAAAGTTTTTTCAGCTTTATTCTTTTAGATCAAGAATTAGATGTAAAAAAAAAAAAAAAAAAAAAAAAAAAAAAAAAAAAAAAACTTGTGGAAAATACAGGTATTCAAATTCAGGGAAATTTGGAATCCCATGAATAATTCCCATCATTTTTTGTGTCAATGCTCAGACCTAGTATACAGGGGGTGGTGTGTAAATAATAGAAAATATTTTTTTTTTAATTTCTTATTAATTTCTCAAAATGTACTGAAAAATATTTTGATGAAATTTAAATGAGACCAATTCGAGTTTATTCGCTTTCAACAAAAAAATCACATTAATCGGTGGCGTAGTTTCGGAGTAATCGGTGAACATAAAAAAAAAAAAAAAAAAAAAAAGTCTCGAAGATCCTCCTTCTTTTTGAAGTTAGTTTAAAAAAAATAAATAAATAAAAAAAGGCGAGTTTTCGTAGTTCTGCTGTACATCGGCTGTTTATTCTCGTCTAGCGCCGGGCAATTCGCATCGAGATAATCTAGCGATTCGAAAGTAGCTAGCGTACAATTGAAGGAGGAAAAATATTAATTTTATTGTTTTTTGTTAAATTTCCACAAAATTACTGAAAAAATGCTGATGAATTTTAAATAGGACAAATTCGATAAGATTATATTTATATGTATTATATATACATCTATTATATAAGGGGGCAAAATATATACTGGGAAAACTGGGCTACCGCATAAGCAGCCCGTGCAGCCTTCTCCGGTCCCTACGCACTGCACCACCGCTACAACCTGAGTCGCTTCCCATGCAGCCACAAAGGTCAATTCGGACCTAACGCTGTTGCGAGAAATAGAGATTATTAATGAAGGTTTTTGTTATATAAAAGAGGCGTAGATGCCAACTCTTACATTTTTATTTATACAACAAAAAATTTATAGTAAATTTTACCTTTTTAAATTACCGTAATCTGCCGATTAAATGGAGCAAAAATTTCTATTAATTTTTTTTTTATGTTGAAAAAACAGAACAGTTGGCAGCTGAGGATAGGTGGGAGCATATATTTAGAATAATCGACACCCCCTACATGACATAACGAGTAATACCTTCCCAAGACGAACAGAACCTCTTAAGACGCCCAATTTATGGAAATATATAAAAACTAACACTAAGAACAGCCTCCATCAGTTAAAAAAAATAACATGATTTGGTCGCGTTATTTCGTGGTAATCGGTGACATACATTTTAAAAAAATACATACGCTTAGAATTGATAATCTCCTTCTTATTTTGAAGTTAGTTGAAAAGTGAATTCGCTAAAATCTTAGGAGAAAAAAATCTTCATATAAAAAATAAGTAATTTTAAGATCTATGGAATAGTAATCCCTAAATTAAAGCATATAAAATAGCGGGAAAGGGATGGTAAAAAATAACGTCAAAAAATTAAATAATGCAAATCTTCCGATAAAAGAATAAATGAATTGATGGTTTAATGAATATTAAAAGAGGAATTTATGTATGTCAACAGTGGAAATTAGATATAAAAATGTTCGTAAAAAATAATTTTTCAAAGATAAAAGAAGAAAAACTTCAAAAAGAATACATGTCTAGAATATTTATAGAATAATTAAAAAGGATATTAAGAGTGTATATCAATGATTTTGACAACATTTTGTAAAATATTCCATTCTGAAAGATTTGTGAAAAATAAAAAAAATAATTAAGAAAATGGCATAAAGGTTATAAAATTACTTTTCATGCTTTTAAATATTTTGGGTATTTTAGTATTTAACACGTCAAAATTAGATTTCTCCAGTCATTTTTTTTTTATTTAGTTATCTCTTGTATTTTCATGGAAGTCTTTTTATAATATCACATAACAATATCATCGAGACTTAGATAGCAGTATTTTATGTCGTATATACCTAAAAATACATTTTAAAATATTTTTTAAAGGATACGAGGAATGATTATAAATGTATGAAAAAATCTTTCACTCCAACTATTTTCTTGTTATATAACAGATTCAATCTTTAGAATACTTTCTCTCAGTTCGAGTATTTTTTTTTCATTTTGCTGGATTTAAAAGGCTTGAACTCTAACAGATATGGAAGAAATGAAATGTATATATTTTAGATGATCGCAAAAATATATTCAATATTGTTAGAGATGGGTTTTGAAACCGAATGAATGTAGGATTTGTTATTTTACCTACGTAAATATTCTATTAACTTATAACTATAAATGAACTCACCCATCAATGCTTCAAGAATGTACTAAATTTATTATTTATAAGAACAAATGTAAAGTCCTGGAAATTCATTAATAAATCAGATAATTTGGTCATTCGTAAATGTAAATAGAATATAAATAGAATACAATAAAACCAATATTTTTCCTCCTTCTATCGCACATTACCTACTTTCGAATCGCTGGATTATCTGGATTATCTACATGCGAAGTCACCTAGACTTCTTGATTAACCTTTCTTTTTCGGCTTTGGACGCCAAAAAATGTAAGTTTTTTTGTTTTCCCTACGTAAATATTCTATTAACTTATAGCTATAAGTGTAATCACCATCATTTCTTCATGTATGTACTAAATTTATTACTTATGCCAACAAATGTAGGTTCTGGAAATTTATTAATATTATACTTTATTCATAAAGTATACAATTTGCACATTGGTAAATATTAGGTTGTAACGAAAGTTTTCCGCGAAATTACCATTACATAATGATAATTATACTATATATAATTAACTTTAATTTTATATATAACCATCATTCCGCCAAACCTTAACAGTGTCATATGATACAACACTGGTACCTAAAGCTGTACGATTTATTCGGTGACATTCTGTTGCTGACTTTTTGCAACAGAACTGGAAGTAAATGATGGCTCTCATTTGGTAGCGTGATAGTTCCATTTCAGACACCCTTTACATAATGATAACGATATTTCTTTACAAATTTCACAACACTGTGTTATAAAGCAAGTCTCTTTCTTTCAAATGTCAAAAATCATTTGACAAAATATGAGCAAACACGTCAATGCGAACTGTTTGCACAGACCGTATTAGCTGTGGCGGGAAACTTTCGTTACAACCTGATATAAATAGAAGAAATCACCTAAACTTCTTACTTAATCCTTCTTTTTCAGCTATAGACAGATTTTCCACTTTTTCTTCATAGCCACAATATGGAACTCAAAAAATCTCTCCTGGGATAATTTTATTTTCTGCACGAGGAATTACCTCAAATCTTGCGCATTTTTCACACTCCTCATGTTACGCTTTATACTTCATATAATATCGCGTACTGATTAAATAAACTCTTGAGTTAGTCAGGTTGCGTTGTTGAGGATATATATAATCCTACACGAATACAAAACGTTTTTAAAAAGTATAATTATGCAGGACTGTTTAGTATCATAGATATGGTAATATCTTTTTACTTCGCGAACTAATACGTATGTGTAACATCAATTCTTAACATTATGTTGGTTACTTCTCTCAATATAAAAAATATATTGTGTTATTAGTTATTGTTGAAAGATGTTTAAATATTTTGAAAATTTCTTATATTCTTTTCATATATTTCTCTTTCAAAATCTAGCCATAATATTATATTTTTTGTCGTAAAAATCCTTTTGTTTAACAATTTTATTTTAGGATAGGTAAAGTACCATAAAATTTTTTCCAAACACATAGTATACGCAAAATATTGTAATCATAATTTGTATGTGTGTGTTTGTGACAGAACATTGTAACTACGAAACTCATTCAGTTAAATTTTGCGAATATGTTACAATCGACTTTTTGCAAAAACTGTATAGATTTTTGTAAAAATCGGATTATGTATTTATTCTACAGATGTTGTTCACACATTTTTGTAACGATTTTTGAAAAAGAAATATACGAATGAAAATAAGTGTTTTATTTTCCAATCTATCAATCGGAGCGAACTATCATACTGCATCTTGATTTCCAAGTTAAAACGGCTTTTCTTAAAATATCAAGGTTACTTTTGTTCTACTCCTCAGCCAAAATCTTCCTAAACATATCCAAATTATTACGTCATTTTCCTGGCTTCTATAAATTACAAATAAATCTGAACATTACACTGAATTTGAGGTACTATAGAGAAAACATGTTCCTTTAAAAAAAAAAAAAAAAAAAACGAGAATGTGAAAAATGTTTTAGAATTGAATTGTCATTATCCTGTCATACATATGTCAAGAAAATGACACATAATTATAATTACATGAAAATGAACTTAAGCTCTTCAAAATTTAACAATTTTACACATAAATCCCTTTGTTCAGCTGTTCAACCAACATTTTAAAAGAATCAGAAGCTTTAAAACGATTTAAATTTTCAAAATATCACATTTTGTGATATTCATCCTTATATCTGAATTTTGCCATGCATTAACTCTCAAATTTTGAGCCGATTTGGATGAAAATTTTCATACCTATAGTACATATTAATGTCTCGACCGAGTTCGTTGGCCAGCTTCATTCGCCATCTTGTTTCGAAATGGCGGCATCCAAATTGGTTCAAAAATTCGACAATTACAGTATGACAAATTTCAGATATAAATAAATATATGGATATGGATATGGATATATATAGTATATGTATAAATCAGCATTTCATCAGAGGGTAGTTTTGGTATCTGGGGATCATGATCCGCGAAAACACAGCAAAATTCCCCGAAGAGTTTTCCTTCGGACGGCAGCAGTAGGTACACTGTTAAAAATTTTGCAGCATTCTGGCAGGTCATTCGACCATTTTTTGAAAAAACGGTTTCATAACCATAATTTAACTATATTCTGGCCATAAAATCACAATAATACGGTCAGAATAGTGTTAAAATTACGGTTGTGTAACCGTTTTAGGAAAAAACGGTCAAATGACCTGCCAGAATGCTGCAAATTTTTAACAGTGTAGCTTTTCCTTTTTTGTAATGAAAGCTACCTAAAATTGCCCACAATTTTGGCTACCACTGTATATTTAGATATAAAATAAGAACTTTGTTAGAAATACTTTTGTAATAAAAATAATAAAATTATACAAAAAATTAAACTACAGTATATTTAAAGAATATTTTTTATTTAAAAATACAGAAAAAATTTGGTGTTTAGAAATACCCATTAAAATCGTCCCTATTCTTTTTCTTGTTTTTCCTACAGAATTGAATTTTCTAAGTTTTATGCGAAATTTTATAACGCTAAAGTAACCGGTGAATGACATGTAGTGTAATGATAGTACACTTATGACTAGATGATAAAATTTTGTTGGAATAATTTCAGAGATGTAACTTGCTTAGTTATGATAACTATTTTTCTAAAATATTCAGTCGAAAACCCCGTTTTGTCAGAAGTAAAAACATCAATAAGATATTTTTGGGGGAAAGAAAAATTGCTATTTTAACTATTCATAAATTTAGGCTATTTCAACAGACTAGTTTAAGATCATAAACTAAAATTAAATGTCATCATTCTTTTCTCTTATGTTTTGAAATAACTGAAAGTTTTATAACATATACGGCAGTACACTGAAAAGTTTAAAAAATTTGTTTTAAATATGGAGAAAGTAAGAAAATAAAGATAATATTTAATGAAACTGGTTAAATATGTGTCTATTCAAAATCAGAAGAATTCGCCCCATTAAGAACGGTGCTTTTTCCTAGGATTCTAAAAACCTATTGCTAAAAATAATTATGAAACATAATTAGTACCTCATTTTCCTCTCATTAATGGTGTCGCTTTATTCATATGCGTTCCTTAAAGTACCCCGAAAGAAAATATGATGATGCAAATATGTACGTTTTTACACTATTAAAAATTTGCAGCAAACTGTCTATGTCTAGTCATTCGACTGTTTTTATTGAAAACTGTTCTACAACTGTAATTTAACACTATTCTGAACATATTATGGTCAGAATATAGATAAGTTAAGGGTGTGCAACCATTTTCTATAATAACGGTCGAATGACTGGATGGTTTTCTGAATATGTTTAAAAGTGTAGCTGAATGTACAGTACATCTCGAAGCATAATCTAAAAGATTACTTTAACATTAGTTATAATTACTGTAAAACAAAGCAAAATCACATTTTTAATTAGTATGAAATTATTTATAATGTTATGTATTTCGTTTTGACATAAGCAGCCTCTAGATATTAAAACTTGCACCACATTTCATTTTCAAATAGTATTATTATATTTTGACACATTATTTGATTTTCGTGCAACAATATAGCTCCTAAAAGTAAATCGTCGATTATATTTTTTTCCTAATACTACAACTACCTAATACTTCCAAAAACTAGAAAGGCTCAAATTTCTAGGATGCTAATGCGTGACATATTTTATCTTTCCAAAAACATAAGTGATTTAAATCTTTATTTTTTAATATAATACGATGTACGGAATTAAAAATATTCTGGTCGTTTTTGATTATTCAAAAACACATTTCTAACTTATAAAAATATTAATAATGTTACATAAAATGAGTTATAAATCACGAGAACGTTATCCTTTATATAAAAAGAATAATATAGTCAAAATTATTTTTAAGTTATTTTACAGGTAATTTCCGTTATAAGTTTTGAGATATTGAAAAATGTTTCTTTTAGGCAATCAAAAGAAGTATTCTTTTACCATCGTTAGCAACGAAACTTGAAATAACGTATCAAATGTGGATGTAACCATTTAAGAAATGATGTTTGTTACAATGTTAAATGAGTAAACGATTGATTATGGAAACAAAAACAACTTAGAATTATAAGGAAAATAAGCATTGATTATATTTAATTATTATAGCTTTAGTTAGATTTGAATTTAAAACCAATGTTCGAATATTGCTTTGTTTTGTTTTGAATTGAACACTATTGGACAGCATATTGCTACCACGAAGCTGTCTACATTACTTTTCATTCAATCAGACTATTTTTATATTTACTAAATTTGAATCTAAATAAAAAGTCATTTACCGTATTGAGATTGTGAATCATTTTCTCTATCCCAAGATAAGGAGGGAAGAGAGATAGATAATATGTAGATATTCGTTAAAATCATAGAAAGCGTTTTTGCCAAAGAAATTGGAGATAGACTATTCTTCGTTTCTATTACTATACCATCAGACACCATGAGACAGTGGTAATATTTAAAAAAAAATCAAAAATTCGGAAACTCAAACTTCACTTTTGTTCAAGTGATGCATAAGAAACAAAAAAGTTTTACTTTCGTATATAATTGTTACTAAACGTACAACGTCTTACATCTATCACATGAATTCATCACCGAGCATTTTGTTATCACAACTTGTTAACTTCTAGGAGAAAATAACAAATGATCTTGTAGAACGTTTATAGTATTCTATAAAATGTTTTTAAAATCTCATCATTTAAATTGAATTTTAATTTAATACTTTTCTAAAGATCTAGGCATAGCACTCGTTTAATGAATCAATATATATTTATTATCTTCAATACACATAAAACGCTCAAAGATAAATGAAAAGGTTATTTGCTTCAGAACAGTTTTGCTTATAAGTAAAATTTCTTCAAGAAAACTATCTTCAAACAAAATGTGTATAATATTTTATTCTTATTATAAGATTTCTAATAGAAATAAATCTATATGAAATATTTAAATACTGTATTGTTTACACATATATGCATTAAAACCATTAAACAGTATAATTCCTGCCACAGAAAATTGAAAATCTATGTAAATGGGTAATTTAGTAGAAGAATGTTGATTTTAATTAGTATACCTTATTTTTCTCTCTTTAATGGCGTTGTTTTATTCATATACATTCCTTAAAGTACCCCATATGTTCAAATTTATAAACTATCCTATGTTGATACAGTATAATTACTTAGCCATTGTTTTATGTAAGTATTCAAAAACAAAACAGAAAATGACTCTGCTTTTAAACCTTAGATGAAACTTATTTAATTCTATAAGTTTAAGCATCTGCTTAGTTTTTAAAAATTATTAATGAATATTTATGCGTGCATAAATTTAGAAAGTAAAAAAGATTACTTTCAGTCTAATAAATTATTTGCGGTTTACGTTTTTGATACTAAAACTTGTTGAATAAATTATAGTCGAGAATGGAGTACTGTATTTATAAACTGTGTCATTACTATAAAGAAGGTAATTGTACTCGTATATCATAATTTAGAAATTTAAAAATTCTTACGTTGGGAAAACAAATTATTATAAACAATTTTTTTTAACTATGTGTACTTTTTTCCCTTTTCTTAGAAATTGTTCGAGTAAAATAAAAATGTTTACTAAAATTAGGAAAAATATATTCCTCAATTGGTATGTATTTGTTTATTGACTTGCTTAACACAGCTAAAATATCTCCTTACAATTTAATTTTTTAAGGATAATTTTTATTTAATATTTGCTTTTGTTTTATTACGTAACTATCGAAATAATAATTTAAAAAAATTAATAAAAGGATTATTTTCATAAAACGAAATAGATTGGTTTTGATAGAGATAAAAATATAGATAGTTTAAATGAAATATGAAAAGGCTTGTTTTGTATTTTCACAATAAAAAACTAAATAAGAGGCATATTTCAATTTCGAAATATTTGACTTTTAATCATCCAAAATCAGATTTTAAACATTTTCTAACAGTTTATAACTTAATTTTTGATGGGAAAATCAACAAAACAATACAAATGATAAATATATATTAAATGAAAAGATTTTATTCCTTAAGAAAAGATGCATCAAAAATGAAAATATACAAATTGCTTAAAGAAGTGTTTTTTAATCTCGGTGGTTTTTTTAGTTTAAAAAATCAAAAACATCTATTCCAATAGTGAATATACAGATTAAGGAAATTTAATGAGCAAGAAACTTAATGAAATCTTACAAGTAGGGTTAAATGGACATAAAAGCGTGATAAAAATCTGATCTTTTCCAGTCACTTGTGATCTATTAACTCTAGGCCTAAATACAAAATACTGTAAGTTGTAATTATATTTCGTTTACCTTATTATGAGTTTTTAAAAAAATATATTGCTTTTCATAAAAATAATCTACAAAAATGAAAATAAAACACTCATATTACCCTTACCGAATGGGCTGATGTGAGTCGGCTATGGATCTAATGGCTAATGTGAGACACCATTCTTTTTAAGTGTTTAAGGACTAAAAAAATGACGTAACTTTTTAAACGTTGATCCAAGTCTGATGATTCAGCTGCATTTTCTAGATTTTTTTTTACCTTTTATTTTCACAGAATTTCGTGACTTTTCCCGTTACTTCTGATCTATTAACATTAGGCCTAAATAAAAATACTGTAATTCGTAATTTGTTTCATTTATATGATTACGAATTTATTAAAAAATATATTGTTTTTCAGAAAAATAAAGATAAAGAAAAGTAATAAACCCCTGCAGTATATTACCCCGACGAATGGGCTAATGTGAGACGGCTATGGGTAAAATAGCTAATGTGAGACATCCTTTTTTAAAAGTGGTTATAAAGACTAAGAAAATGAGTGAACTTTCTCCACGTAAATCCTGGTTTAATGCTTCAGCTGCATTTAAAAGAAATTTCTTGCACATAATTTCGTGACATCTTTCAAACATTCACCAGCGTGCTATAGAAAAACGACTACAAAAATCCCTAATTTTATTAGCGGTAAATGTAAGCTAAAAAATTATCTACAGCACTTTTTTTTATAATTTTATGAAAACTTGGTGGTAAATTTAAATACGTGCTATAACACTTTCATTTGATAAATCCAAAATCCAAAATTTAGTCTACGATCGTGTCGATGCTTAATTAAATGTTCATTAACACTCTAATAGCAAAAAAAAAAGTCATTTTCTGGATTTTGAATGCAAAGGATTTGCGGGACTATTTTAGACAGTTGTTGCGATAACATAATATTACAGATTTCCTTAAAGAAATGTCACTAAGGAATTTATATAATTACTAATATTTATTTCTCACAAAATATAATTAGTAAGAAAAAAATGAACAATTAAATTTAAAAAATCAAAAAACCCGACTGCGTAAAAAGCGAACTAATTAATTATTTCTCATCAATGCGAAACTATTTTTTTCCAGTTCCTACTATTAGCTCACACTCTCGCTATATATATCTTGTTCAAATTTTCAATCGTTTATAAAATACTTATTATCCATTCAACCAACCTCAAATAAATTTCTTTAAACTTGCAGTAGATGACACTTGATACTAATCCAGTTTTTTTCAAATATTAGTTCATTAATTAAATTAAATTAATTAATTTTCAATAATCGAGAGTGCCCTCTTCTTGATCAAGGTATTTTAAGACCGAGAGAGCCCTCTTCTTGATCAAGGCATTTTAAGTGCCACTCAAGAGGAAAGCAGAATGGGAGAAAAAAATATTCTGTTATTGACCTAAGTAGGAATTGACTTAAAATATTTTTTTTACATTACTTGTTTATATTACTTACCTATATTGATGACTTTTAAGTTGTGTTTTGTTAGTTTCTATCTATAAACACCGTTTTGATGAGATCTATAGATGTCTATGATGGGTAGAGTTGAAGTAAAGCTAGAGATCCTACATACACAACTTCCAGGTTGTATAATATTTTAACGGAGCATCTGACTGTAAAATAATCAATGAAAAATCGTCTTCATTTTGAAAGACCTATCCAATGATATGCCACTCAATAGGGTGCGTAATTTTTTTTTCGTCTCTACCGCCATTTTGTATTTTACGACCGCCATTTTTAATTTATAAAAACAAAACCTAGCCTATAACCATCGGGACGTTAAGACGAATTGATAGAGACCTCATTCATTAAAATCCACTTAGCCGTTGGGATGTTTCGAGGGTATAAATAAATTCACATACACAGATACGCGTGAAACACATAACCCTTCTTTTCAGTCGGGTAAAAAGGAATGAATATATGACTATTTATGTATTCATTTTGTTCACAGCACGTTCCTGAATAAAACTAAGAGGTTATATTAACTAGCTAGCATTTCATAATAGTTGACTAAAAATCGGTAATAAACATTGAAGAATATAGCTAATAAGCTTGAAGGAAAAAAATGCTGGTATATTATAACAAAAAAGTCAATTCATGTTTAAAATATTTTGTTTTCCATTTGTGGTGGATTTTTCAAGTTATATCATAAAATAGTATTACCACAGTACCAAGTAAATTTAAATTCATATACTATCATTACTACGTGCAAATAATAACTAGTAATTGTAAAGACTCAACAAAAATAAATTTAAATGCATGCCCTATTACTAGGCCATAAAGATTCTTAAAAAAAGGAACAATTATTTCTATAGAAAAGTTGTCATTCACTTCTTTTTTCTTTTCTATTCTAAAAAATGTTACTATAAAAGTACAAGTGCAACATTTGCTCCATGTAGCATATGTACTTTAACATTTGGGTATTGTTATTCATAATAGGTTGCTTTTCGAAACTTGGTTGAACATCATTAAAAAGTCTTTACTTCTTACTGGTGTAGTAAGTTTCATATCAAATGTAAAAACAATTTAGCTTTTGGAAAAACTTGAATAAATATTTTAAGAAACATCTATTTCTACCTGTGTTGAAACAAAAGCTATTTTTACTGAAAATAAAGAACAATCATTAGCGGAATCTGACATAGAACTTAATATATGAGATAATATGACAAACAAGGGAAAATATAATGGGTATATAAGTAAATCAAACAATATTTTGTGCAGAAAAACATTCACAAATTATTCCGTACTCCTTTTGTTAGCTTCTAGTTTTCCGTTACCGTGCAAAAACTAATGGAATTTAACCCTTTTACAGGATGTCTACTCTCAACAGTGTCCAATAGCCAATTTTGAAACTGTTAGTTATTGTCATATACGATTCCAATTGCAAGTTCCAATACAAAAATATTTTAAATGAGGTAAAAATTTATTTTAAAATTCGTTTTGATCGATAAAAACATTTCTTAAAAGTTACGAAATTTATTTATTTTTTTTTTTTTGCCGTCCGCCGGTCTTAAAAGTAACATTTAGTAAACGATCCATGTTACCCTAACAAGTAAAACCAGAAAAAGTTCAATTCATCTAACACTAAAATTTACTGAGTTATGAAACTTTGAATTGCATGACTTTTCTGCTGACCACTTTTCTGCATAACACAGATGTCTTGGGCCATCCTTCAAGGGATCGTATACAAAGCCCTTAAAGTATTTAAACGATTTCTTTTGCGTGTACATTTGTGAATTGCAGCCTAGGGGAATTACTTAGAGAATTTTTTAAGATAACTTTAACTTTTATTAAGTTTTAAATTAGATAATCTAATATCATTTTTAAATATGTATCATTTTGTAAAGAATTGCGACTTTTACTTTTCATCATTTTATTTTACTAAAATTCTGTTATTTTTTAATTTATATTTATAGTACAAGTTTTATATTTTTAATAAAGGTACACATATATAACAAAGGTAAAAAAAGTGAGAATAATTAGAAGTAGCCACTGTTTCTGAGATGCCATGAAAATTATATGATATATTCCTTAATTAAACTAACGCATTAAACTAACATTGAGACAAATTAAGAAAATACGAAAAAAATGAATAGGTAAAATACGCATTGATCTTAATTCTGTTTGTGAAATGTTCAATGGGGAAAATATTATTACTGTTTTATTATTCAACCCATAATTCGAATGTACTCGTTAAATTATAAAACCCTTCCGTTATCAAGGTTCGTTAAAAAATATTTTAATTTTTTAAGTAATGCGTATCTTTCTGCTTAAAAAATAACAAAAAATTACAAGTTCTTACATTATTAATAACAAGTCCACTACGAAAAACAACATATAAAAATAATGTCAGAGATTAGTGAAGATTACTTCTTTGTGATAATCTCATTAGCACATTATCATTAGGGAAGAATGCTGGCAAAGCTATTTTTCGCTTAATGAGAAATGATAAAACTAATCTGTGCATTCAACGTTTAGATTAGGTTTCTTTTTTTTTCAGTGGCATGTTTCTTATTTCAATGTTAACCCAACAGCAGTCGCCTGTCGGCCTTTATGCCATATTAATTACACTGGTCTACAAAATAAAACTTTTCTTTTGCCTTTTATATAAACCGGAGTATTTTTATACAAATTTGTGTCACTGAATACGACTTAAGAATTGAATTTGTAATGTTTGCTCTCGATGTAAAAGTATAGCTCATACAAAGAAAAAAAAAGTACGATTTTAAGTTAAATGCCAAAAAACATAAATTATTTATTTTAAAAAATTATTTATATCTTTTTTTTAAACTTTTTACATGAAATTAAGAAATTATGATCAATATCTAAACATTAAACTTATAAATCAAAACAAAAAGTCCTTATTTTTAACTTGACATTTGAGTTTACATAAAGGAGTTCTCAATTTCCCGCAGTAATTTGATAACATTGACGCATTCTATCGCCTCTATTATATTTTAACACTGTCTTAATTTTTACGCTGTCTTACACTTCTTAGTGAAATTGTTAGCTCTGTTCGTTACTCGCAGCAAAGCAGTTAAAATGGGAAAGACGAGATGAGTGTGAAGAAAGTGCATTTTGAATTTCTAAGAACAAAAAATTTCGACCAAGCTTCAGATACTTTTGTAGCAGATTACAAAAGTATAGATAAAAGTATAGAGTTAGTAAAGATAGACAAACTCATCATAGTTCTCAGAACTCATTTTGACCAAAAATCCACAAAATCCCTGTTGAATTTGAAACAAATCTTGAAATTTTCAGTATTAAGTCCTAAATTTGACATCATATTTGGATTCTTCAATAAATTTTACTTTCAGATACCAAACAGGAAATCATTTGGTGAAGTCGTTTAGGAGATATACAGATGTAACGTATGGAATTCCTAATATTAAATGTCTTTTAATATTTTTCCAAAACAAAATGCTGTGCGGGTAATGTTTTACGAATAACTTAAACACTTCTTAAGTGAATGAACTGTAATTTTAGATTCGCATATTTGAAACCTCTATAAATCAATATCTATTTAAAAATATATAGGTTGCATTTCATAATAATTTTAAAATACCTACTTTTGTAAAAAAAAAAAAAAAAATCTTACAAAAAATCTTTACATATACATTGCAGAAATTCCATATACCTCACCTTAATCGTTTCTCCACCACCATAGTCCAGTAACAAGATGTTTTTGCTTTTGTTGTTGGTGTTGTTGATTTTCAGGTACATTTGCACAAGCAAAGTTTAAATTCGTCAAGATGTTTGCGAAAGGTTCACTGGTGTCGGTTAATTTTTTCCATTTTTCAGTATTCCAAAGCTCGTGAGAAAAATAATTATATATAATCTATATTACAAAGGACAAACATATCTGTACGTAACGCATGCGTCATTCTGCGAATGGCAACACTTTCAAATTTGAAATAAATTTTCATTTTGCAATTTTCGTTACTGAAAAATTTTAAACTTCTGCACATCGCACAGTTTCAGTTTTTATACCGTCGTATGAAGAAAAAAATGAACTTTTAAATGCAATTCGTTCGAAAGCTGTATCTCAATTTATTTTTGAGATATTAATTTTTTTATAGTTTTTAGTACCAATTTTGTAATTGTGGCAACAGAAGTACTCCATTTCTATTAAAAGTAAAGAGAAAATAGTAGATTACTGTATTTTTTTGTTGCCATTTCCTCATAAAAATTGAAATTAAAATACATGTTCTGTCAAAATTACCGTTCGTTATAAAATTCGGTGAATTTTGGTTTTATTTCGTTTCTATTCATGAATTAAATGTTTCTTAGTTTATAGCAAAAATATTTTACGAATGATATAACACTTTCTCTTTACGAAAGCGTATTCTAAATAATTGTGTGACTTTCCTTCACAATTACTTATTTCGTATCAGAAAGCTGAAAGCATACAATTTTATTTCTTCGTGTGTTATAACAATTTCTAAATTTTTAAAAAATGATTTCTGATAAAACGAACATTATAAACAAAAACAAGTGAAGGCATATGTAGCATTAAATACCCGTTTTTTTTTTTTTTTTTTTTAGTTTTTTTTTTTTTTTTTTTTTTTTTTTTTTAGTTTTTTGAATGATGATATTGCTTTTTTGGTGCATTTGTGTATTATTCTGCTATAATGACGTCATTTGAATACTTTTCTACAGATGTAGGACTAACTACAAAATTTAAGAATTCTAGAAGTTCTATATAGACGTTATTTAAGACTGGATCATGAAAGTGGAATGTTTTAGCGTATGCAAATGATGTCATTTTATAAAAAAGCGTGTTTTTTAATTCGTAAAACTGAAATATATTTTGTAGAAATACGTCATTTCACCCCAGCTGCTTTGAAATTCTTCACATGTGAGAAAAGTTCTTTTAAAAATAACGTAATCGAAACCACACGCTGATAAAGCACAATGTTTTACTACAAATATTTACAGTGTCTTTATAGAAGAGCAGTGATATAGACTGTAAAAAAAATTCCATAACGTTCCTGGAAAAAAATGGGCAACTGAGTTGCCCATTATTTCCAAAAAACATTTCTTGAAATTGACTGGAACTTTACTGTATAACTTTAAAACTTTCCACAGAAATGCCAGTAAGCTTCCTGCGAAATACCAGGAATGTTTCTGTTAAAAACAAAACATTACTGATATTTCACAAAAAGCTTACCTTATTTTCTATGGAACGTTTCAGAAATGTTCAATAAAGTCTGTTCAATATTGGCAGAAGTGACAATATTTATGGCTGTTACAATAGCAAAAATTTTACTTTAAAAAATGAAACCATTATTTATTTCTCACAAAATATAAATGAATAAATTTTATTAAATTTTATTTTTTATAAGCAAATAAACTGCGTAAGAAAGAAGAGCATACTGAGCAACACAAATAAAACTGTACAACTGCATGTTATATAGATAGATTGAAAATGGAAAAAAAAAAAAAGACAGCAGAAAACAGTAGCGTAAATATAGATTAATATTAATTTCAAATCTTACACATAAATCTATAATTCTTAAATGGAAACTCATTAAAACATAAATAATATCAATACACATATTTATTAAAACAAAATTTGTTCTAAAAATATTATAGCATACTAAAAATATCAGCGGAACAAGATAAAATATTATATTTATAGCCACTTACTCTTTTGCGATTAACCTTTTCTTTTAATTTATAATCCTTCAAAGAGAGGGGGGTTCTTATGTCAAACAAGGATGTTCTAGATAATTGATTAATTTCTTTTTTCATTTAAATTAACCAAGCTATCATAGAATCCCCAGTTAGATTGAAGTTTTAGAATGAATATGCAATGCAGTCTTAATGGAAATCCAAATACTAGGCGTATTTTTCTACTTGTGCCGCTGGCTAAACATTCCACAGACAGGTACGGCGGATAATATCTTACAAGGAGAGAGTCCGAGGTTGGTCTAACCGAATACGATGAGCATTTGTGTTTCCATAGAGTATAGTTAGTATATGAATATATGACCGCCATAAAGTGCTCAAGACCCTCAGGGGGTCTTGAGAAAATAAGTCGCGAAGTTTAAGCTATAGTTTATAATCAGATAAATTTCCAAGCAAATCCGTGGCATGTTCGGCAGTATGCTGGATTTGAGTTTTTTCTACCCGGGATCGAACACGGCTCGAATTGTTTTTCGGAACGAAAATTTTATCAATCATTTACGAACCGCAATTGAAAAAATGTGCATAATAATTGAAATTTACGAAAAATATAAATTAAATGTATGTTTTGTAGCATATAAGTGCTTTTTTACTACGATATTTTGCATGCTTAAATATATAATGAAAAAAAATTGCATATTTAATGTCTATAGACCAGAAAATTTTTGTTGTTATTTAAAATTATTTACAGTTATTCCAATGAATAATCTACTATTTTTCACAGAGAAATAAATTAAAACACGTCATATAAATGCGTGAATAATTATATTACTTTAATTTTGCTTTTATATGAAAGTCGAATATTTCATGATTTGTTTTAGTACCCTTTTTTAAATTCTTAATTTGACTTTTTTTTATTTCGGATATTTGTTTTGTAATTATTACCTACGTAATAACAATTTTCAGCTGCTCAATATCTTTTTAGAACTTATTTTTAAGCAAAAAGACAGTTATTCTAACCATAATCATAAGAATCCAAGATTATTAAAAAATCAAAAGTTAAAAAGCTAGATGGTAAAAAATGATACATTTATTTCACTGTGAAAAGTCGTAGCTTATTTATGTAAATAACAGTAAACTAGTATCCGTCAGGCCGAAATGTCGGAGCATGGAGTCGTGTAAACTTAACACATAACATTTTAAAATTTAAGAAAAAGTTTAATTTTCATGATTACTGTTTAATAGTACAAAATTAAATTTGAAATAACACCCGTTGAATCCTCATTTTCTAGTATTTAATTCAGTCATCAGTTGCCTCAGGTAATACTCAAATGATAATTTGTGGCATGATAATCAACAAAATGAATGCCCATTATAGCCTGTGGCAAGCCTGGGTGTTGTTTTGGGTCATAGACACTATCTTTTACTGTACTCAGTACACCGCTTATCAATCCCCACTCCATCCAGATATTGGTGTGTAACATAACTCTGCATCCAACTGCTGAAAAAAACCCAACCTGAAGTCCAAACACGTGATCATCTTCACTACATCTTACTTTTAATTAATCTGCTAATTTAATCTGCTAACATTCTTGTCATTGACCACTTTGATTTAAGAAGTACTTCTTGATTATGTTCTTTCGCTTGCTCGTTTTTGGAAAAAAGACATATAGCATCTTGAAATCATTCAAGTTGAGCCGGAAGCAGTGTAGCTTTCCACCGTTGCATAAGGGATGAGAGTAGTCTGAAACTACGCAAAGCGAATATAGAGTCTTTCGAAACTGTCTTTGCTGATCGTCATTTTGTCTCAATGAGTTTGTTAATGTGAAGCAATTTTCAAAAGCTCTAAGCATTTTTTGTCTGCGAACAGCCAAAATGTCTTTTATAGAATTTCCCTTATATAGAGGGATGTCTTTTACGAGATGTAACTACCTAATACCTCCAAGGATTTAAACAAAGTACCTTTGCGACATCTTTGTTCAAGTTTAGCCATAAGAGGACAATTGAAAATTCGTCAATAAAGATAAATAATACTGTATCCATGCTAAGCTGTAGATTTCTTTCGGCCTGACTTTTTAAATCAGCGAACTATTTAATACACGGTGGTTTTTTAAGCACTGAGTGAATTAACTTTCCAAAAGAATGAAAACGTCTGATCCTAACTGCTCTATGATTGTTTTATTAATTTCTTTGAATATCCTACTTTTTCCAGTTCTTGCTTTTCCAATAACAAAAGTTGACTTAGGGAAAATTGTAACTTTTGTTTGCTAACTAAAGTATTTTCTGCTGCTCATCTGTAAATCTGATGTCAGAATTATCAAAATTTTCATGCAGCGTGATTTGTTGTTCTTTAAAATAATTCAGAAATGTTAAAAGTAATTCATTGAATAAGAGAGTCTACGGTAAAGAGAAAGAATAACCACGGAGGATGTGTTGAGCGATTTTGATTTGTTTAATGTAGCTCCTATCTTTGAGACAATCAAAAATTGGAACTGGATCCACCGAGCTAACAGTAGAAAACTTCAAAGCCCCCTCAAAGACTTGCATGTCTGGCATAGCCCAGACTTATTTAATATGATATCAGGGAAAGGTTTGTAACAAGTATGTAACACGCACACATGAGTAATCTGCTATACTCCTCTATCAAACTTGATACTTTTGTTCATCTGAGTTATTGTTATATCGTTATTCGCGCAATTACTCGTAGGCTGTTGGGTTATTTTTATGTGACTTTTCCACATAGAATTACGCTGAATAACTCTTTTCATCTCAATTACTTTCTTTTAACCGGCATTTTCGAAACTTTTACGTATAATGTTACACATATAAAAATATTTACATTTCTTAAAATGTACACTACATATAAGCAACAGGTTAAAAAAAAATCACGGAATGATTTTTGACTTTTAGTGAAGTTGATTTCTCACGAATTATCTTTCATTGTTGTATCCATTTTCCGATTATAAGCATAAAACTATATAGTCATATACATTAACGTCCAAATGTTCGCCAAGCTTGGAGACATTTCGCGAAATTTCGCCGAATTTGGCGACTTAAAATATGTTGATAAAATTGCAGCGAATTATCTGTAGCTGCCAAATTCGGCGAAATCTCCACCGACATTCAGCAATGATGATTCTTCTCTAATCGGGTTCTTCGCATTTTTGCTTAGTGTTTTCCCGTAAAATTAGCTAAAATCTTAAAAAAAAATAAGTAAGCTACTTTTTCTTTACGCTTTTAGGACTTTTTTATTTTGTTATCTACATATTTCTGTTTTCAAGTGTACATCTAGGCCAAAAATGCTTATCTCATTCACTACAGAATGTTCACTCGCATTTCAGTTGCAACAAATTCACTTACGGTGAATTTAAAAAAAATGAGTAACCTTCTGTAATTGGGACCACTACCAAATGGTTATATTTGCGCATAAAACAGCGCTCACTAAATTTTGAAATTTTCTACCATCCTGATTACGGAAATTTCCTAATACAAACATACATACCTCTGAATAAAAACATACATAAGAATACATACATATAAGTAGTACATACGTAACATTATATTTTTCTCGACTTCTTTTATTATCATTCGTTCACTGTAAGAAAAATCTGTATTTTTTACAGAAAAGAATTGTATATTTTACAGAAAAAAACTGTTTTTCTTCGAAACAGTTTTTTTCTGTAAAAGAAACTGAATTTTGTAATTTTTGCAGAACAAATATATATTTTTTACAGAAAAAAACTATTTTGATGAAAAATTACAGTTTTTTTTCTGTAAATGAAACGGTTTTAAACTGGCGCCAAAATTGACGGTTTTTTCCTGTCAATTTGACTTTTTTTTTTTTTTTACAGTGTTGCCATGCGGTTAATACTGAATCTGTTATCATGTAACTAACATCCAAAATCGTATTCTCCGTATTCGATTTCTTTTTATTTCTCTTAATTTAAAATTAAAAGTGAATCGCATCGATTTGGTAGGTTACGGAAAATGTTCACTTGCATTTCAGTTGCAGCACATTCACTTATGGTGAATTAAAAAGAAAAATTAATAACCTTTTGAAATTGGGACCGTTACCAAATAGTTAAATTTGCGTGTCAAACAACGCTCACTAAATTATGAAATCGTCTACAAACCCGATTATGGAAATTTCCCAATACAAACATATATATGTTTTAATACAACCATACATAAGAATACATACATATAAGTAATACATACATGACATTATATTTTTCTCGTTTTTATTTATTATCATTCGTAGCCATGCGTCTAGTATTGAAATCGTTACCATGCGGCAAATAAACGAAATCGTATTCTCCGTATTCGATTTCTTTTCATTTCTCTTAATTTAAAAATGAAGATGAATTGCACCGATTTGGAAGGTTACGGAGAATGTCCATGTGCATTTCAGTTGCAGCACATTCACTTACAGAGAATACAAAGAAAGAGTAACCTTCTGTAATTGGGACCGCCACCAAATGGTTAAATTTGAGCATCAAACAACGCTCGCTAAATTAGGAAATTGTCTACAAACCCGATTGCAGAAATTTCCCAATACAAACATGCATACGTCTGAATATAAACATACATACATAAGAATACATACATATAAGTAATACATACATGACATTATATCAGGGTTCGTACGACTCCTGGAACTTTGCGACCAGGAAATTCTTCTGCACCGCTAATTTTCTTATAGAATATCTCTCCTTATAAGAATGCGAAATTTCACCAGTTTAGCCTAGATTTCTTTTCTATAAAAAAATACTGGAAACTCTCCTGGAAAATACCCTGATCCGTACAAAACCCTGTTATATTTTTCTCGATTTCTTTGATTTATCACTCGTAGCCATGCGGCTAATACGAAATCCGTTACCATGCGGCTAAGACCCAAAATCGTATTCCCCGTATTCGATTTCTTTTCATTTCTCTTAATTTAAAATTCAAAATGAATTGCATCGATTTGGTAGGTTATGGAGAATAAAATGATCGCACTGAAAAAAAAAGAAAAAGTGGTCGTTACAGACGTAGAAAGTAAAACTTCTAAAAGTCAATCTATATCTCAGGACACGAATATTGACGACGCCAATAACGATTCGGATGAGGTTAAAATGCATAATTTACAACAATGGAGCTAATGTTTTGTTTAATAACGAGATGAAATCCGTCGTATTTTTACGAAAGAAATTGTTTAAAAATGAACACATACATTAGTTAATTCTTACTCTCAACAAATATTATTTTTAATTTAAAGTTACCAAAATACTAATTCCATAAACTTCGACTGTTCAACGTATTAAATTAAAATGTATTAGTATACCTAACCAAGATAAGTAACTATGATGAAATTACCCATTGAGGCTCTTATGTTTGAAATTACCGATTGAAAATCAACAAAAATTATTTCACCATGAGCCAATCATAGAATTATTTTTCGCGTGAAATCTAAACTTAACATCATTTTCATCGTCTCAAAATTTACATACGCATCTCTCAAATTTACATTCACCATTTCAAAAATATCGCAGTACGCAATAAGTTAATAATACATATATCTCCAAACTTGAAATCAAGTTTGTTTACTACGACTTTGCATGTGAAGATGCGCACTCTTAACTTGTGATTCTAATCTTCGTATCGGCAAGTAAAATTCCAGAAATTTATATCTTTTAGAGGCGTTCGTAGTAAAATATTTCGTTTTATCAGAGAAAATGATGGTTTTCATTTAAATATGATGTCACTTTGCTTCATTGAAGCATTTCACATAGCGTCTCAAACTCAATGGAGTGAAAAATTATTTTATTGTAATAACTTTTTGAGGAAAAATTTAATGTATTTTTAAAGTGTGACGTCATTTTCTATTCCTTTTTTTACAAAGTTAATTTTGAATTTTATTAGAAATTGGCATCAATAAAGATAAACATACTTTATTAATTTTATTTTCTTTACAACAATGGAAGTAATCCAATTGCTACCATTATGAAAATAAAAATCATAGAAAGTTTTTAAATTTTAAATTTAAATATAAATATAAATATAAATATAAATATGGGAATATTAAAAAAAAATAGCTAGTACCGCAAATCTACAAAGAAACAGCAAAAAAAGAATTATTAAAATTGGTTCAGAAAAAAGCTCAAAGTAGATGTCTAAAAAAAAAGCCTTATCTTTCAAATAAATTTAAACTCGCAATGTTATCTCTATGGGAAAATTTTGATCAGACATTTACTGCCGTTAGGGTTGACGAATATTTATGATTTTCAATACGCACCGAGATTTTGGCACTAACAACGTCCATTTAATTTTTTGTGTCGATAAGACAAATATTTTGGACGCTATCGTGTTAACAATAAGTGTAATTTTTGCAGGGAAGCTTAAGCCGGAGCTCCGACAATAAATTTTAAAATTAGCTTAATGTTATGGTCTATAAAAGTTCTAATTGTCTCATTTTTAGTTTGTTATTATAATTATTTATTTATGTTATCTTTACTTTCCATTAAATATATAAACATGCAAAGATTCACACTTAAAATTGTATTTATATAATTAAACTGCATTATATAAAAATATTAAACAAGAAAAAAATAGTTCTGAAAGAAATTACTATGTAGGCACTTATTCTAATTAAAAATCAAGAATCCCAGACTTTAAAATATCATTAAAAAAAATAAAAGCATATTTTTCAAACCATGAAATATTTGAAGTATTTGAATGAGGAAACAAAATTAAAATAATATACTTGTTCATTTATTTTAATTTATTTCTCTGTTCAAAATTGTAGATATTCATTGAAATAACTGTAAATAATTTTAAATAACAACAAAAATATTCTGGTCTACTGACATTAGATATGCGGGTTTTTTTCATTATATATTTAAACATGCAAAATTACGTAGTTAAAAAAGCACTTATATTCTACAAAATATACATTTAATTCATATTTTTCGTAAATTTCAATTATTACACACATTTTTTCAATTGCGGTTCGAAAATGATTGATAAAAAATTTCGTTCCAAAAAACAAGTCCGAGCCGGGTTTGATCCCGGGTAGAAAAAACTCAAATCCAGTATGCTACCAAACGTGCCACGGAGCCGCTTGCGAAAGACTGAAATTTATCCGGTTATAAACTATAGTTTAAATTGGCGACTTATTTTCTCAAGACCCCCTGTGTGTTGCGCTTTATGGCAGTCATATATTTATATACTAACTATACTCTATCGAAATACAAATGTTCATCGCATTCGGTGAGACCAACCTCGGGCCGTCTCCTTGTCAGCGCTGTCACAGAGGTATTGCATTTTCATCTGAAAGACCTTGACAATAGAGACGGAAATGATTATGTCCTCTATTCATTTATTTGCATTTCACAATGATTTTTTGACATTCGTATAAGGAATTCATTTTAGACAGTCGAGCGCGAGCGGCGGACAACAACAAAATAATAAAATGGCGGCCGCAGCGTTTTGCTGTTGACAACTTTTGTTCAGGAACGTTTCAGATATGAAAACCAGAATTTCACAGGAAAGAGCTAAATTATTCTGAAAACCTGAGAAAAGGTGAAACGTTCCTGGAATTTACGTGGAAAGTTACCACTTTTTCTTACAGTGTACAATCTGCATGCTCAGTTTGGAAGCTTTTGTTAAACAAATAGTGACATATATTAACGAACTTGATGATTATCACCTGGATGAATTCGCTTCGTCGAGTTACAGGCGTAAAAAATGAGAATCTTGACAATAATTTGAGGTTTAAAATAATATCAGGTTCCCCATGTTTTGCCCGAAATTATCTTGACTAATAAAATTTCACTGCTATTCTTTAAGACATTCTACTATAATTTTATTAAAGTAATAAAATTTGCTTAATATATTGTTTTATAATTTTATATAATCTATATATTTAAAACACACGGCTGTTTTTTAATCATCTGCCCTGAGCTTTCTACTGAACCAATTCTACTAATATTTATTATTATTATTATTGGAAGCTGTTCATTTGTTTATGTGCCCGCACTATCCGTTTTTTAATATCTTCACTTAAATATTTTAATTTTAAAAAATTATGAAATTTCTCCAAAATGATCGTAATTAGATAGCTTTCAATATTACAGAATTGAGAGAATAATGAGTTTTGTTTATCTTTATTCACGCCATTTTTTTATTTAAAAAGAATATTTTTTCTTTTTTTCTATGATTTAAATTCCGTTGTACATGGTGTTAAAGGACAAAATCGCATTAGGGACATATTGCACCAAAATATTTTGAATGGAAGATGACGTACTGCTTTTCAGAACATGCATTTTTCCTTATAAAGTTTCCATATTTTCTTCTTCTGCATGAGTGTTGATACTAATTTTGATACACTAAGAAAAAGGCTTATGTATGGGAAAATGACGTCATATTTAAAAGGAACGATCAATCTCTTAGATAATACTAAACATTTTAAAATAAATGTGTCTAAAAACATAAATTATGGCAATTTTTACTCTTAGGTATTGAGATTAGTATCTGAAGCTAAGAGTGCAACTGTTTACATGCAGATATGTTTTTGACAGTCGTGACTTCAAGTTTTGAGCTAAAATGAATGAAAAGTGATCAAATTAAAGTACCATTTTTTAAAATATGGTGAATATTAGAAGTACATATGTAAATTATGAGAAGGTGAAAATGATGTGGTGTTTAGATTTTATAGGGGGAAAAACGAAACATAAGAGACTTAATTGACAACTTCATCATAATAATTGTTTTATATTATAATTTACTGATTCCATATGCGATTAAAGTTTAATTTTAATAATTTAGACAACCAGGGGTCGCATTCCATAGGGCAAATTTTATTGATCCTACCAGAACTATTCAACAAAATTCTTCATATTTTTTTATTTAAAATATGCTATAGAAAGGTACTATGAAGATATTATTTTCAAAATTTCCCCTGTAACAAAAAACTTGCAACAAAATTTCCCCTGTACAATGCGACCCCTGGACAACTGTGTTTTATAGAAATAGTATTTTGTTAATTTGAGGTTAAAATAATATTTGTTTCAGAGTTAGGATAACCAATTTAAGATGTATTTTCTATTGTAACTAATTTTGTAAGCTTATCATAAATCAATGAAACATTTCCTTCTTAAACATTTTCCTACATTGAAGTTCGACGGGTTCCACCTCGTTTAAGTAAACTACAAACTTATATCTTCATTGAAATATAAAATTTAAATATTAAGTAAAAATTGTTTCCAGTTTTAGATTTTCCGTATGGGGGTGACTGGCATCAAAAAGGCCGAAACGCGACCGATAGCGTTCAGTAAAAAAGATACTCTCTGGTTAAGCTCATTTATATGAAATTTACTTCTGACGCATATTTCAGTCAAAAATTCTGGTCAGAAATATTTAATAATTCACACGCTGTAATAATATAACAGAAGTACAGTATGAATTAGAAATACCTTTGCAACTTCGACTGATAATTATTTTTTCCGCTCGATAAAATATGAAAGGAATAAAATATCCGAACTATGTTACATGTAATGGAAACGCATGAAGTTTATTTGTAAGCAAAGAGCAGTCTAACTTGGTTAGTACCATACAAATGACAACATAGTTAACACAAATCTAGATTTATTCGACCAAGCAGTAGACAAGACATAAAAATATTTTTATATTTTGTCTCTTTTTTATGCGACTTGATGCTCCAAAATTCCAGTCCAAGAGTGCTACTTGCAAAATGAAATAAGATCTTGCTTTCAATTTTCTTTCAAATGAATATTTGCTATAAAGAATCTGTAATTCTTTTATGTCTGACTGACGCTAGAATTCTGTATTATTTCTGAACATATATTCATTATTACATCTCATAGCTAAGACTAAAAAAACACTGTTTTTCTAAATTACATATTTTTAAAAAGATTGTCGTCTTTTTTTTATTCTGTAACATTTTTCATAAAATGTTAAATAAACTCAGAGATGTTTAGCAATTTGTTTTTATTTCTGTCATTTGCATTAAATCTGCTTAACAATGCTTTCCTATATAATATTTTAGCTTTTTGTATTTTTTTTTCAAAATTGCTTTAAACCAGTATATGTAGTGAAAAGTAATTGTTAATCAGTTTAACCCTTAACCGGAAACGTGAAAATACCGAGTGTAAACAGAACATTTAATAATTTACCAAATAGTGAACTTAAACATTTAATCATTAATAGTAATGCATTAACACGACCAATTTTTTAATATAACATCATGAAAATAAGTTTGGAATGTCAAAGAGAGAAAATATTAAGGGCAGATATGTAGACGAAAACATATCACAGATGTACGTTTCCGGTTAAGGGTTAAATATTTTTGGTACTATTAAAATGTGTAAATACCATTTATCTATTTTTTTCATAAAAAATTGCAATTGTGAACTTATGCAGATTTCCATATACATATATATTGCACCCCTCCCAAAAAATGAAATACAATACAGGTAAAAACTGGAATTCAAATATGTATGATTCTTGAGATACATTATTTAATTCGTTGTACTATTAAATATTCCATGAAGTTAAAAAAAAAAAACTAAATCTTGTTTTAAAAAAAAATTACAAATAAGGAAGAATAATATTTAAATAAACTTTTCAAGTACTTTAAAATTTATTTTATTATACAAAATTATTTAAGTAAAGTTTTTGATATGGGTATTTACATTTTATCAAAATAGTATTAAAAATTCGATAAAGAGTGCAGTTGCATTGAAACCTCTACACAAATAATTGATTTTCGATAAAAAGTTATTTGCCAAAAAGACATTTCGATATAATGTCAGAAGTTTATGTTAAAGCGATTTCAGATATTTTAAACAAGTTTTAATAATGGAATTTCAACATGAAAGCTGTTTCTTTAGAAAATCGAAAAATTTCTGTAAAAGAATGTACTAATAAGAAGATAAAATTGCGAGAATAAATTGAATGAATAAATATTCATGAAAGATATATTAAAAATTATGTGTGCTGAAATGTACAGTTTTTATGCAATTTGAAATAATTTGAAATATAACCAATTAATAGTTTATCTCGATACCATATTGCCTCTATTAATACAAATCTAATTCGAACCGCAGTGTGTACATTTTAGGGGACGTCATAATATTGATCAGTACTTGATATTGAATATATATGGGGCATTCTCAAAATCTTTTAACTTTCATGTCCCTGAATAATAATTTTTTATTTAATACACATGGGGCATTCTCAAAATCTTTTAACTTTCATGTCCCTGAATAATAATTTTTTATTTAATACACTTTTTGTGTTTTTATTTATTTCATATCCTTGGGAACATCCCAATGTATGATTGCACAACAATATTAACGAGGTAAATAAGTTTTGGACGATGTTGGGGGTCCAAACACATGGAAAACTCATCTACCGTCGCGTGTCCCTGATGCTGATTTTGAAGTTTGGAGCTGTTTGGATAAAATTGTTTCAATAAAAATAATTCGATGTAATTTTTTTCTGAAACTGAACTATTGTTTTATATAAATATGTAGCTAAAAATTAACCTGCACACATTTTTAGGGTTGATATTATTTTTTGAACTCTGTCCCTGGGTTTTAGATTTTTTACCATCCCTCTTCTAAAATGATACAGAAAATCACTTCAGATGCAGTGACGGAATTTTTTTCAAGTTTTTGCTCATGCAGAAGTATGTTAGAGAAAGAATATCTAAAATTCTTTGACAGGAAATTTACTGCAGAATATAAATAAGCATTTAAATATCAATTTCAAGCACCGTGGCTTTATTGGTAGTCTTACCATCCGCAAGGTTTAATCCTGCAGTTTTCGAGGTAAATTAATTATTTTTTTTAATTTAATCCAATGTAAATAACTGTTTCTAAAAATCAATTAACATTTTCGCTACCACTTAGTCTTAACATGATCTGCCTAAAATAGGTGGTAAGTTTCCTTCCTGTTCCATCCTTACCGTCCCTTTTTTCCCCATTTTGTTCCTTTTTTCCCCCATTTTGTTCCTTTTTTCCCCATTTTGTCCCTTTTTTTTACATTACCGTCCCTTCTTTAACACCCCTTTAAGACAATGTTATACCAAAATTTTGCACTAAAAATACTACATTGTCATTATTTCTTATCTGAATGTCCTGTGGGTACTATGCAAATCCATTATAAGTAAAAAATTAGAAGAAAATAAAAAGTTATAGTGGTAAAATGGTAAGGAAAATTAAACTCACAAGTTTAACTTAAACCTCAGTTAAATAATTTTTTTTCGCTGCTGACCATTTTTTCTTTATTTTGAATCATTATAGCATTCGTCTATCAAATTAAAATGTTATTTTAGCAAGTTTAATTTCGCCAGATTTTTTTCTCAAAAGTCAAAAGATTGTGAGAATGCCCATATATGAACATAAATTAGAAATCTGTTTTCGTCAAGATAGCTTTATTTAAGAAGTCTTATTTTTGGTGTAAAAGTACATGCATACGTCCGTACGCAAGTATTTCTGCGCACATAAATTTTTTATAATCAAAGCCATCTAGACGAAAACTGATAGATTTTGGTCATGAATTTTAATTCGTTAGGTGAATTTCATTCGCTAATAAACAAGATTAGATATCGTCAGTAATCGAAGTATACGCAGAATAAGTATTTTAGCAGTTTTATTTTTTGCTCAAAATTAGCTGTATTCTTGTTGACAGTTTAAAAGAAGAAAACTCTTTCAAGAAAATCTTAAAATGTTTAAACCGTCAAAGCAGAAAGAAAAAGAAAGAATTTGTCAGTCTCACGCCGGGATTAAAAGTGAAGTTCTAACAATTTCAAAATGAATTGGAATTTTTTAATGATAATTTACTTATGCGTGTAGGAGGAATGTGGATTTGTCAGTTTAATAACTTTTTTAAAATAATATGTTTAGTGTGAAACCCCATGAATATAATTGTGTGCCGAAATATCAGATGCGAACGCGTCAAGATATCCATGGGTAAGAGAACATAAGTTAATACAGCATAAACAAGAACTGATAATTTGGAATCAATAGTAGTAACTGCATCTGTTAAGAAGTAAGTGATTTTAATTATACAAGCGTTTTCATTATACAATGTTTAACATAATAAAACTGAAAGAAAATGATGATGAAAAACCGTGTCCAAACTAATAGTGAATTAAAAATAAATATATAGTTTGCTACCACTGCTGATTTAAGATAGCGCAGTCACCATTATTATTATGCGAATACAATACGTTTATACAATAATACCATCTCAGTAATTTCAATGTAGATTCTAAGATGTTTTAATATAATATTCCAAATTTCGTTTAAGAATTAAAAACATAGAGGGGTTAAGCGGTAATTGATTTAATATTTCACATGCAACTTTAGCATGCATTAAAAAATAAGTGAAAAACATATTCCATACATTAAATTACTGACATTATTGTTAGTTTACATTTGAATATTTATTAAGTTATTGTGGTTATCAACCATTTCCTAATTTACTATTATTAATAGTTTTCGTATCTGGATAACAGAAAATCTAAAACTTAAAATAGAAGATAGTTGCCAGAATGTTGTCAGAATTAGGTAACCAAATTTTAAAAGAATCCTCAACAAACACAGAACTTGCGGGACTCTCATGAATTCGTTAGCTTTGGCTGAATGTATTCGATGAGGGCCCGCTATCTTTTTTCCGTAATGGCTCCGTCGAAAATGTGTCATGCCGGCCGCAATGAAACTGCTTTACAATTGGCCGTAAATGCACGAAGAAGCCCACAATCCCGCCACTAACGTTAGATAGCCACATTTATTCTTTTAATGGCCATTAAAAATAAAAGCTAGCAAGGAGCTCAATCTAGAGCAGCCAATTGTGTTTGCAAGGATTATATTTAGCCCAAAGCTGCCCACAAAAAGCCTTTTATGATTTATTTTATGTGTGAACTACGCAAAAGCCAGCCACTGTCACGCCACACGGATTATTTAAACATAAATTCAAAATTTGTTCGATAAAAACTACTTTTTGGAAAATTGTTTAAATGATAAAGTGCTTTTGCATGAAAAACAAATATATAAATAATTATTTAGGTACACTTAAAAATATGTATATATTTAGTTATCTTGAAATTTTTCAATAATATCCAAAATACAATACTTGGCATAGTAAATTGATTATTTTATTTATTTATTCAATTATATACTATTAAAAATTACACATAATGCCATTTTTAAACAGTTGCATGTCATGTATGTTTTAAAAGTATTATTTGAAAAAAAAAAAAAAAAAACTAATATTTTAATTCAGTATAACAAGCATTGGGTTTGGAAATTTTTGAAAAATTTCCAGATAAATAAATTTATATATATATATATATATTAAGTACCTAAATGATTATTAATATATTGTTTTTAATGGAAAAACAGTTTATCATTTAAACAATCTGCCAACAATTATTTTTTTATTGAAAAATTTTTTAATTTACGACTAAACAATTTATATAATCTTAATACGATCTGTTATGTGTGTTATATTAAAATAGAATGTGTTTGTGAACATATATTAATTTTTTATTTTCTTTTTATCTGATTTTTACAGTTATTGGTAAACCTGTTACCTGTATATGGTTATTTGTTAAAACCTTATTAAATGATAATCTGTGAAACAATGACTATTTTTGCATCATAAAAATATTTTGAAATTTTATATTTAGATTTTTCTCTCACAGCTTAATAAGCCATTTCACTCATGCGAAAACACCGCCTTCCTAATGTTAATCAAAGGGGGGATTTATTTTTAAATATCTCGTTCGAATATCAATATTTTTCAATAATTTTTCTTGCATTGGATAGCAGAGTTCAATCTCTACAAAGACTTTTTTTTTTACTTTTTAGGATTTTGTTTACAGTTTTCTTTTTGTGGGATACTTTGGCTGCGAAAATCAAAGTATCCTGATAAAAAAAAAAAAAAAAAAAATCTATAGACAAAATTTAAAAACTAAACAGAGCCTTTGTAGAGATCTTCCGCAGCTATATAATGCAATATATATATATATATAGAGATATACTGAAATGCGAAAGAGATATTTTAAAATTGTTATTCCATAGGATTAACATTAGCGAACGGGTGTTTCGCTTGAGTAAAGTAGCAACAGTAGTGAAACTATTACAACAATGTATTACTTTAATAACTTCAAAATATCTCAAAACTATTTGCAGTAATTTTAAATGCCATCACTATTTTAACGATTTTCTGTAAATTTAATTTAATTAAATTTTATTCTGGTTTATTTACTTTATTCTATTTTTTAATCAATAAAATTTTCTAGACTAGTCGAAATTTAACAGGTATTTAACTAATATGCGATAAAAAGGTATATTTTATTTTAAACTATGAGGATAATCTTTACTTAAATTAAACTATCAAGTTTTCGCAATATTTTTTATCACATGTTCCGAAAATGACAATTATTACTTCGAAAAATAAAATTTTAAACTTTGACCCAAAAAATAAATAAATAAATAAATAAAATAAACTATACCATCACTCGTAATTTGCACAAAAGTTTAAAATAATAGAGGCAATATATATTAAATACTATATTACATTTTCTAAAATTAGAATGTGTTTTAAACATACTTCTGATTTCATAAAAACTAACACATTTTTATATTTCCTATCAAAGATATGTAAAAATATAAAATTATGCAAAAAAATACAAAAGATTATAATTTAGTTATTTAATTATTTAATTTATTTAATAAATCAACATGAACTAATAAGGCTCGTATTTTAACAAATAAATACTGTCAACTGAACATTCAACAGCAACACTCTTTCTTTGACCATCCGCTCCCTAATCGTCTTATAAATGACAAGAAGGAAGCGGGAGAATTTAAAGAAAGCTGATTGGATTCCCAGGATTTCTCCCCTTCTCCTTCCCATTACTCCAAATGCCTTGATGTTAAAAAATGCAATCATGGTCTTTTTTACCGGGAAAGGGGGAGGGGAGAAAATTACAGATTCTAAAACTTTATCTGCTTTTAACTCTGTTAGGCGTAAAAGAGGCTGAAATCTTCATTACTTTTCAGCTAAGCAAAGAATATTTTATGGAGACATTTTCTCACATGTCACAAAAGTCATAATCGGATATAGAAGTAAATTCTTTTCAGATTTTAGTAAAATTTGAGTACATGATAAACGCCAGAACTCGATTTAACATCCAATTTTTTTTTCTCATAATAAATGCCAAAATTCATACATATCATATGTTTTTCGACTTATGTTGTCGAAATCATTTATATTTATAAAAACATAAATGTGAATATAATCCTTTTCAGATACAAGAAAAATGAAATAGCATTTCCCATTTTTCAGTACAAGTAAATGAATATCCAATCAAGCATGTTCTAAATTTTATGATAATTATTTTTTCATATGAGTGAAAATGAGTCAAGAACGTTACATGAACCCACGTAATGATAATTATAAAATTATGAATAATCTCAGTTTATTCTTCAGTTCTTCTCCTTTATTTAACACTGCATTCATATGTCTGACATTGAGCTAACTATTTTTATACATATGGAAAACAATATATTGCTTTATCTGTTATTTTTATTAGTAAAATAATGATAATAAAACAAATAAATATGTATAAATTTCTAGAAATTTAATAAGAGGTTATTACTTCCTTTACACTGAATTCAGAACTTTAAATTTCTTTTTCAAGTTTTTAATTTTACATAAAAATATATTTCAAATGCTATTAAAAATTTATGTTTTAGAAATATCTTTATTTCCCTTTTTTTACTCTCACATTCAACAACAACTGCTTGCTGGAACAATTAAAGTGATATTTTTTTTCATTGTTTATGACAAATATTTTTTTCATGGAACTTCAAAAAAAAATATAAATAAAATAACACTTATTATTTAATTCTAGTAGATGTTTTGTATAACATGCAGGCCCAATGCATCTTACTGAAATTAAGTATTTTGTATTATTCGGATTCAGATATATTTCCCATGAATTTGTATTTGATTTATTTCGGCAATTAAAATCAAGAGAAATTGAAAAATTATTCATTGTTTCTAGCGTGCCCATAAAAATATATCTATGACAAGATATCGAAGCATATTTTGGAAATAATATTTTATTTTTTATAAAAATATTTAAAAACTAAATAAAAATAACTAATCTATTTTACTGCTTTAAATATAAATCTCATAACGTATCTATATTTGTACTAAAACCCACATTTAAAATATTTAAGCTTACTTTTTAAAAAAATCAAGAAAAAAATACATTTCCTTTCTGTAAATAAATATGCGAGTTAGGTAATATTAGGCCTCTACTTTTTAAACGATGAGGGACCATTACATGTTTTCCGGAAACCGGCCCTCAATGATTGACATGCAACAGTTTTCTTGCCGCCGATTCGTAATCTTTTCGGCGGTAGCGGCTGTAATTAGCAGCTCGTCACTTACGGTACTGTGTTGTTTTCTACAGATGGCTTTAACTCACCCTGTCTGCGACAAAAGCTCCATGCGACCGCAAATCTTTTGTTTGTTGGGTCGTTACTAAAGAAATATCTTATGACAGGGATGCATTTGCAATTCATCTTATTGTTTTGCTGTCTCTAGCATAAAAAATCTTTCATTGTTCTTTTTTAGAAAAAAAAATTCTCTTTAAAAATATTTATTTTAATTTATACATCTTTTTATCTAGAATAATGAATGGCAGAAACAAAATAAGACAACTGAATTTTATTCTCGTGATTTAAAATTTTCTATTTTAAAAACATTTTTATTACATTGGAATTCTAAAAAATATAGAAATATTTTGCTCTTTTTTTTTTCTCTAAAAATCAACTTGTCCCTAATTGTGGTTTCTCAAGAAATTAATTAATGGCTCTGACTTTGCCTAGTGCAGCAAAGGAGAACTACCTCAGCAGAAGTAAAATGTATTATTGAAAAAACTGTCATTTATTTGATAAAAATTACAAAGGGGGGGAAGTGAAAAATACAGTGTAAGTCTACTGTTATGAAAAGAAGAACGCGAAACTTGAAGTGATCATCGCCACGTAGATTAAGAGTGAAAAAGAAGTAAAAGTAAAAGAAAAGTACCCAGTTAAACATGATGGAATTGAGTTCACAGGCTATTAACACTAATGATATATTATACTCTTATTTGTCCCTCGAAAAATAAAGAAACCGACAAAAAACATTTAGCGAAATTAAAGAGGTGGGTATTAGCTCTCCCATTTCCCCCTTTTATATTTAACCAATGAACCTCCAAATCTAATCAAAGAAGCACCTTATCAGATTAACCCGGTGTACAACATTTGCAGCAGATCGGATAATCCTACATGAAAACACCATTTATCGAAATTAATGAGTTCTTAGCCGCCGTTCCCCGCCTTTTTATTTAACACATGAACCCCTAAAACTAATCAGGGAAGCGCGATATCAGAATGAACCTATTTACAAAATTTTAAGGAAATCGGTTTTTCTATCTATAGTTACCGCGATACATACATACGGAACCTGCGGGCTCATTGGCTCTCATGCTTTGATAGCCTGTGACCTAAAATGCTAAGAAGATTTTGGAAAGCATTCACCCATATAGATTATAAGAGTGAACATATGTAAAGGAAGAAGTAGAATAAAGAATTACATTAATTCCACGACAGTAATGATTAAAGTAAAATAATAATAATAATAATAATAATAACAATAATAATAATATTATCATTATGATAATAATAATAATAATAATAATAATAATAATAATAATAATAATAATAATAATAATAATAATAATAATAATAATAATAATAATAATAATAATAATAATGGTAATAATAACAACGATAGTGATGATGATGTTTATAATTATTATGATGTTGATAATAATAATAGAAACAATAATAATAAGGATAATAATAATAATGATGATCTCTTGCTTACCAGACTTAATAATATTTTAAATCCGATCTCTATAAACTTTATTTGTAACCTTTTATAACATTTGCTATCCACTGACCAGTGGTCTGCTTTTTTCTGATAAATAGAGTTAATTTTAATACTGGTTCATCATTTTCAAATCACTTGCTTCTACTGAACTCATAATTAAACGTCGTATCCGATTCTGAATTTTTTTTTAAATATTTACTTAAAATAAGTAATAAACATTACTGACGTAAATAACGTTATTCCGATGTTTAACAAATTACGATAAATATTTATCAAAATACCATGAATAATTAGGCGTAAACCTTTTCATCTGTAGTTTTTTCATTTGTAATTTCTTTTCGAATAAATGTTTTATTATTATTTTATTTTATTCATTTATGTTTTCCTTAAATATATTTTTATCTGTCATCATGCATTTCGTTGTTAGCAATATTTTTTCAAGCTAGGATAAGTGATTAAAATGTACTTTGATAGACGTGATGTGAAAAGCAAATAATTAGATATAAAAAGAATGGTTAACAAAGCAATTTTTACGAAAACAAACAATTTTGCATTTCCTTTATCCTCTTTTTTCTATCATTTTACACACGCAGTACCATCTATTTTATTACAAAAAGGCTTCTATAAAGGAAATAAATTACTTGAAATTCCCTAATTTTTCTCAATAAAAAGTGAAATAGGCAAAATAACACATTATAATTGTAGTGTTGTCATGTACGTTGTAAAGAACAAAAACCGTTTAAGCTAGCTTAAACGGTAGAGCATTGGCCTCGTAAGCCAAGGATCTGGATTCGATTCTTTCGCTCAGTTTGAAATATTCAATTCGTTTGATAACTTTACGAACCAGTTTAATTGTGTTAAAATACTAGTTTATCTATGTACTAATCGTTTATATAGTTCCTTTACCTGTGGTTTATTATGTTCAGTTGGCTACATGACAGACCAGTTGTTATTACAAATAAGGTTATCTGATTGAAATATGCTCGCAGGTTGTCAGCTCAGTTAGCTTAAACGGTAGAGCATTGGCCCCGTAAGCCATGGATATGGGTTCGATTTCCGGTCTGGGCATTTTTCGCTCAGTTGGAAATATTCAATTCGTATGATAACTTTACCAATTACTTTGATTGTGTTGATACATTTTTTGAATTGTCAAAATTTAACATACAGGTTTAAAAATTCACTTACGAATGTAATTTAATTTTAAAAGTAATCATAAAAATGACCCTTTATTTATTTATTTTATTAGTTAATAATGAAAAGACTTAAAGATAATATGTATGAAGAAAAATAACAATCTCAAACATTTTTTTTTTCTCTCAAATTGCCTGAATAACAAATACTCGTCAGAACAACCTTTTACAGTAACTTTTAGCTAAAACAAAAATAAATACTAAGCAAATTTTATAATTTGAGTTCTATGTGGTGTTAGTACTCTTTATTATTCATGATCTTAGAGTTTCCATTGAACTGCTTTTCATACAAGTTCAATCTAACCCATATTCCGTCTTCATGAAAACTTACATTCCTATAAAACTCAACTTCTTCTTTGTTTACAGAGCTGTGAGCTACAGAAGAAAAGTTTATTGTTTTAGACAAATTCAAGCTTAAAGAACATCAGATGCATTAAACAAGCCAGAGAAAGAGTTTACTGTTGTAGCCAATTTAGTGCTTAATGAACATCAGCCGAATTAAACGAGCCAATGAATTAATTAATGCATGGAAGATATTTGTTTAAACGTCATGGAAAATCTTAAAGGTACAATAGACTTTCCAATTCGAAAGAAAAACGTTCAAAATATGAATTTTTAATTTTTAGCATAATGATAATATTTATGAACACAGATTCAGACAGCACAACAAATTAGATTACGATAATTTTAAGTCAATTATACGCATATTTTATGCAGCCACGAGGGATACATGTTCCATCCACGATCATTCAAAACACCTTTGATATGACGGATTCATTACATTTTCGAAGCATTATTTTGAATTGTCGTTGGCTTTCTTTATAATTAATGCATATTTTTTCACGGATTATATTAATATTCTTGTGCGAAGAAATTGGAAGTTGTATACAAAAATGCAATGCGCATGGAACGTTTAGAAGAATTCTAACTATACGGGATTTTAAAAATTTTAATGTTGATTATCTCAAGAACCATTTAATATATTTTCGCCAAAATTTGTATACTTTTTTTACAAATTTTTTTTTATACAAAATTTGTATACATTTGCTTAAACGTCATTGATATCTTATAACATTTGCTGTAATTAACAAATTCATTTGTAAATAAAAAACGAGATTTTGATGGTCCACTGTACACTGAAAACACTATTCACTCCGTCACGTAGTCAATTACGATTGCTTACATTGAATTATTTTTCGTAATATTTTCTTGCACTGTTACTTTATATCCAAAATTTAAAAAAACTTATACAGAAAACTGTTCTTCATGTATTTAGAGTCAAATTTCAGGACAAAACATGCTTCATTCACGCAAAATATCGTCATTATAAAATCGCTTGCCTTAAAAAAATGCACATTTCCTTTTGATTTTGGTTAAAATATTTTTATCTGCTTCTTAATAATCCTATGTACTATGCACATATTTGTATAAATATATTTCTAACAATTAAATACTTTGAATATGAAATGTCTTTATTAATAATATTTTACGAATGCTATTTCTGAAAAGCAAATTTGGAAAATATTATTGAAACATAAGCTATTATTTAATTTTTTTTCTATTATTCTATTGCAAGCTTCCGACAGTGAATGCATAAAGAAGATAACATTGTGGATAAATCTTAAGAAAAGTAACAATAACAATAAATGAAAATGGAAGAACAACATAAAATAACTGCTTAGTTTTAGAGCTCCTTTCTCTAAAATATTTCCAAATGTTACCATTAAAAATATAACAAATAATAATATAAAATTTTCAGTTGAAAAATTTTCAGCAACTTTAAAGACATTATTAACAAATTTATTGAAGAATATCGATATTTTTATTGTCCGATTAAATAATGATCTTTGAACAATCCTTTTGGCAATGTCATAACAATTCCCCGTTGTAAGTTTATGAAAAAATATTGTGTTTTATAAGTAATAGCTTGTTTCTAAGTACTAAAAAAAATGTTTTTTTTTTACGTCAGAATAAGTATTGTATTGTATTGTTAGACTTTCATAATTATAACTTGCCATAGTTTTCCAAGGAAGGTTTTGTGTACAAAACTATATAATAATTACTAATACTTAAAACATATATTGCTGAAGGTGTATTTCATAATCCATTTTAAATTATAAATGAATAATATATATATATATATATATATATATATATTATTGGTAAAGTTAACCTTGTGTAAAGAATCTACAGTTCATTTTCAGTTTATCTTGAAAGTTATAATTAATAATAACATAGCATAGTTACCGACCTCTTTGTTTTTAGAAGTAAAGGAGAAAAAAAAAAAAAAAAAAAAAAAACGTTTTGAATCATAGATTTTCCGCAGCAAATACAAAATAAATATATAGAAAATTTTATAAGAAACGATACTAATCGTATTTCAAGTATTACTGTATATTTGAACTCTCCAAAAATATAAATGAACCTTAAAAAAGAAACTGCGCAAAGAATCTTTTCCAGTTATTTTATTCGCAAACATAAAAGAAAAATCCATCAAAGAGATTAAATGGTTTCCATCTAATTAGTGTTGCTAATTTTATTGTTTTTTTTTTTTAATAATTTACCATCATCAGAAAATTCAATAAAATGAAAAACACAAATTCAATATATTTCTCCGAATATCAAACCCACTCAAGATAATTAAATTTGTCATAAATACATCAACATTTTATTTAACTCATACAAATTAAAAATTAAGAAATGAATAGATCTTTTTTAATAAAGACAAAGAAAGAATACATTAATAATGAGAATGGATGTGATCAGTTTTTATCTTATTTAATTCAATGAAAAATATACATATTTTTAATTTTATGCAATTAAAAGTACATAACCGCAGTAAAAAAATGTTAATAAATTTAATTTACTCAATAGAAACTATAACTATAAATGTGAAACAGCTACATAATAAAATATTTTCTAAGAAAATGCTAAATTATTCCTGTTCGAAAAACCCGTGTAAAAAAATAAAAAACTACAGCAAAAATAACTAATAAAAATTTTTGAATGTATTAATAATATTTATTTACTCACAAAAAGCACAGGTCTTTAAATAATGCAACTTTTGCTGTTAAATTTACCTATTAATGAAATTGCTTATTCAACTTCACTGTATACTCATGTTACGAATTACATATCATTACTGGTTATCAATTAAGTAGTTATGATGTAGTTTGTAATGAGCAGTCATGATGTAGATATTAATTTTTTTTTTTAAACGAATGAAGTCTATATTTAAGAGTTATCGTACGGGAAATGAAGTGATATTAAAATGCTCAAAATACGTGTTCATAGATTTGTAGAAATTTTACATTTACATAAGAAGGAGTAAAATCATAAAATTAAATACAGATACAAATAAAATAAAACTATTATTTTCTATGCTCTTATGATTAATATACAGGATGTCTATAATTAAACGACCCTACTGTAAAGTTGCGTACAGACGAAACTGTTGTTCAAAAAGTTATGAAAACATAATAAAAAGTTTGGAATTTGTTAGAGCGAAAATAAAGTATTCAAAATTTCGCTACCAGAGGACGCTTTTTATGGATTTACAAACACAAGCAAACATTTATGAGAGATTAGAAATTTTATTTATTAGCTTTACCTGATCCTAAAGACGGCATTTCACATGTTCTTAGGAATTCCAAGAACACACTGTGATCAACTGTGGAACATGTTATCTTACGATTCCAGTTGGTATCCAAAAATAATGACCGTCATGTGGACCGTGTTTGGTTGTAAAAAAAATTCTAAATTTTTCGTAAATCTATGCTAAATGTGTAATTCGTTAAAAAAAAAACAACTTCCCTTGTCGAAAATTTAAACTAACCTTTTTCGCTCAAACAAATTCTCACACCTTTCTTATGCCCCCCCCCCCTCCCAAAAAAAGTTATAAATAATTATTTATAACTTTTTATAAATGTTATAAATAATTTTTACATTTATAATAATGTAAAAATTATTATAAATTTTTACATTATTATAAATGTAAATAATGTAATTTACATTATTTACATTATTTATTGCATTGTAATAATTTAATAAATAATAAGTAATAAATAAATTGCCGCGGCAAGCGGCCTCTTTCGCCCGCAGCCTTTTATTCTACTCTTATTCCGACTGTTCTGCGGATAAGCACAGTTCATTGGTCCTCAGACACGTTCCGAGTAAAGAGACTCTAGCGGAAGCAAGGTTGGAAAATGTCATTTTAATGTTGTAACGGTAAAAATTATATCGTTACAACATTTTTAGTATTTATCCAACCAACGCGGCGAGCGACCTAATTCCGTCCGCAGCCCTTTATTCTACTCTTATTCAGACTCTTTTGCCGAAGCCAGTTAAAAAAAAAAAAAAAAAAAAAAAAAAAAAATGAAAATTGAAACCGGTTGAAAACTCAGTTGAACGTGGTTTTGTCCCTCTCGTATGTAGATGGCGGCAGTCATCGTTTCTTAAATCGAACTTTTGATTCATTTGATCTCAGTTCATTAATAATTATTTATTTTCACTAGATGGCAACACTACATTTTTGTATTCAAATCATTGGTCAAGTTTCGTCTAATTATCTTTTGCACAGGAAGCTTTCGTCTCTGAATTTTGAGCAATTTTAACATGATATTTTCCTGAAGACGGCTGTAGAAACAGCTCGAAACGTAGAAGTTAACTTTCAGTTCATTAAAGTTCGTGTTTTGTGTACCATTAAGCAAGATTTTGTCTTTATTTATAAAAAATAGGATTAAAAATATTCTGAAGAATATTTTCGTCTGTAGATAACTTTAAAATATGGGCGTTTAGTTATGGACAGTCTATGTAAGTTAATATATTAAAAAAAAAAAAACTGCGAAATGAATTTTTCCCAAAAAGTAGATTCTCTAAAATTATGTTTTTATTTTATGTTATTTATCATCCACAAAATTAACTGCAGCACATAGTTGTTGAGAATTCACTGAAACAAGGACTGTATATTGCTAGTTTTTAAATAACACTAATTAATGACAATCGTTGTGCTGTTTTTCCATTTAATATTACAACCTCGATTTGAATATTTCACACATTTTGTCGGGCAAACATATCCGAAAGAAAGTTTCACACACACTCGAAGGGAATTTTTTTCCTGCTCACAAGGATAAATTTCGAGGCGACGCAGCGCCCTCTCTATATTACATTGGTAACTAAATTAATATTTTAAGAATATAAGGATTAAACATATAGCCCCCTTGAAGCCGCAAGGAGGGTTAAAAAAACACTAAATAATAGCATGCACAATAATAATTACATTGAGAGTAATTACACCATATTCATACTTCTCTTTACGTGTCCATATTTAGTCTTTATTGTCACAACACGAACTTTTTTGTCAAGTCCAGGAAAAAGCTCGGTAAAACGTCCAAGTGTGCACTGCAGTGGTGCCGAATTATTCATGTGCACAAGTACCAAATCTCCAATCTTGAGATTAGGTATCGATTTCCACCACTTGGAACGCGGTTGCAATTGATGTAAATACTCTTTGGACAAACGGTCCCAGAATTGTTGACGAAGTTTTTGAATGAGACGCCACCTTTCACTAAGACACAAGTTTTTCGTTGGTTGCACTGGTTCAGGAAATTGGTGAATAGGACCGCCAACCAGGAAATGCGCTGGCGTCAACGCGTTCAAATCACTGGGATCAGACGATAATGCAGTGAGAGTTCTGGAATTTAAACAAGCCTCTATTTGAAGAAGAAGGGTGTGAACCTCTTCGAAACTAAGGAGTGCAGAGTTAGATACTTTCGTTAACATTTGTTTAGCACTTTTAACTGCTGCTTCTCACAAACCTCCAAAATGTGGTGTATATGGAGGAATGAAGGACCACTAAATGCCCTTCATAGTGCAGAAATCCTGTACCTTTTCTTCTCGACACAATAGAGCTAATTCCTTAAGGTGCCTGGCAGCTACCTTAAAATTAGAACCGTTATCGGAGATTATCTTACTCGGACAGCCTCTTCGAGAGATTAATCGGCGTAATGCAGCATGGAAACATGCAGTAGAAAGCTCAGACACCAATTCAAGGTGTATGGCCTTTGTAGCTGTGCAGATGAAGAGGCAAATATACTACTTGAATTTGGCGACCGATCTTTTATGAGCACATTTAGTACAGATAGGACCGGCATAATCCAATCCTACGATGTCAAAAACACGAATCTGCATAATCCGAGTAGATGGTAGATCTCCCATCAATTGAGGAGAAGCCCTTAAATTCCATTGAAAGCATTTTATACAATTTATAATTTGCTTGCGAACTGTAGAACGACTGGCGACGCAGCGCCCTCTATATATTACATTGGTAAATAAATTAATATTTTAAGAATATAAGGATTAAACAATAGTTGTTCGAGAAAAGATATAATATTTGACAACATCCATTAACCGAATTCTTTAATTTTCTAATTCGTAATGTTTATAGTTAAAATTTCAGCAATTTCTCAAACAAATTATTTAAGACTGGGACTAAGCCACTAAACGTAATTATAGATGCTTATAACTTAGGAATAATTCTAAAAGTTTAATATCTCAATAAAATTGATCATTTATCTTTTATGTGATCCATAATATATGTATTTAAGGGGACATTTTACCTTATTACATCCCCTTGATGTTTTGGTTCATAAAAAATAAATAATAATAAATATTTAGCTTTAATGATTTTTTTTATAACACCCCCTTGCATGCTTTATGAAACTGGGTTATTGTTGACACGCTTAACCTTTTACACGCCAATGTTCCATAAATGGAACATCAATTTCAAAATTCTGCGAAAAATACAATTTTATTCGCATTGCTCTATGAAAATTATTATGTAAAAAGGAAGTGTGGATTGATTTTTTGGTGTCAATATTGCGTTAATAAAATAAATAGTGTGTACGGGAGAAAATCACATTTTCGGTCTTTTTTTAAATTTTTCATTGGACAAAATTCGAAAATTCATATAAAATTCAAAATTTAACAAATGTTTTTTTATAACTAAGTGAGAGTAATTAAAAATGATCATTTTTTTCATACAACATAAGTTCTAACAAATAAAAAATATTTTTGTTGTTTCTTTTATATAGCAAATTTGCCTGTTCCAGAAATGGAACATTGGCGTGTATATATTTTAACATGATAAAGTTCTTTGATTACAGTGTATATAAGTATTTATAAAAATTTTCCATATACAAGAATTTTAGTAAGTGACAATGAAAGATGTTTACGACTTTGATCTAGTTTCTATTTCCTTGCACACATCCCCTCCTGCCCCCCTCCCCCCAATCTTTCACACATGTTCTCCGGTCTGAAGTAGATTGCCACTGAAAAACACGTGTGTTTGTTGATACTCAGACGTTGTTTATTATAACTCAAATTGAGAGCCAAGATAGGATTGGAGCGGTAATTTCGAAAAATAAGGAATTATTATTCTTTTTACTTCCCTCTATAACTGTTTTTCAGTTAGTTAGGATACGTCGCACAGATGAGATGTCTCATTCAAAACCATTTTGTACATCAGAAGACACACTGGAATACTTTTATGAATTATTTGACGATTGTGATGAAGAATGCATTGATAATTCTAAATTACCTCCAGAAGAAAGTGGATGTTTAATAGATGAGGAAAATATAAATGAAGACATTTTTTTCAGTCTGTTCTGCCAGCAGATACTTATGGTAAAGTAAAATAGCAATGGGCCGCTCGCCGCGGCGGTTGACCAACCCGACCACCGACCGAGACTAATAATGGGCTCGAAGTAGCTAGGAGTCGTTCGGTAGCTAGTGTTGTAATATTTCCTTGTGCTATCTTGTCTCCGACTTATAAGCGGGCTCTCATGTCAAGCACACAAGTCGTATGTTTGTTGTTCAATAAATGAATAGATGGGCCGCTCGCCGCGGCGGTTGACCAACCCGACCACCGACCGAGACTAATAATGGGCTCGAGTAGCTAGGAGTCGTTCGGTAGCTAGTGTTGTAATATTTCCTTGTGCTATCTTGTCTTCGACTTATAAGCGGGCTCTCATGTCAAGCACAAAAGTCGTATGTTTGTTGTTCAATAAATGAATAGATGGGCTGCTCGCCGCGACGGTTGACCAACCCGACCACCGACCGAGACTAATAATGGGCTCGAAGTAGCTAGGAGTCGTTCGGTAGCTTCATCGAGATGACATTGAAATTTCTAAGAAAGACGGATTTGATCCTGAAGTACCTTCAACGTCAAAGGGAAGACTGATTTTGAAGCGAAAAATTATGTAAAAAGAGAAAAATATCTAACATCGCTGCGAAAAAAACGCAAAATTTAAAAAAAATTCTAAAAACTAAAAACATTGCAAATATTCCTGAAATGCTTCCTGAGTTGCTTACTTTATCTCTAGTTGAAATATCTCATAGGTTCTTTCTAATAGAGTATCTACCGTGTCTAGCAAATATGATAACATTTTAGGCATTTTAAAAAGGAGAAGTTATAGCTGTAGATGAAAATCACACAGGTCAATATTTTGGAATATTGTTGTTTTGTGGATGTGATCAAGTACTCGGAGAAGATTTATATTAGAGCACTCAAGAAGACCTGTTGGTCCCAATTGATTCTACACTAATGCCTAGAAATAAATTTAGAAAGCTAAAAAAAAAAATCTTGTTTTAGATAATAGCACCTTGAAATTAGGAGATTATTTATTTCTTCTTGTGTTTTTTACACATTCATTTATATTATTATTGTGCTGTGAATTTTATTGCAAGCATTATTATTATTTTCTTTTGCTGTTTTTATATATTTTTTTACTATTATGATAAATAATTGTATTTTTTTTATGCAGTAATTCCTGATCATCATCTAAATAATGTATACATTTTTAATTTAGTGGCAAAGCTTTTCCAGTGAAAACTTCCTACCGCTTCTTGTCAATTTTTGCTGGAATCTTGAACACAATGAAAGGTCGAAGGGTGAAGCGCGGCTATTTTTCTGCTTAACCTGTGTTATGCCTGAATAACTTTTATAACTTAACATGTAGTTATTAAAAAAATGGGCATAGAAATAGAAATTTTAATTTAAATATCGATAATCCTATTTTATAAAAACATGTGAAAAAACTTTTTGTTTCTCGCCAATGTTCCATTTCTGGAACATATTATAAATCCTATACAAAAAAAAATTTTTGAAAAAAAATTACTCATAGTGCTTATGTTTGAGTTTTAATGTGATTTTTACCAATAAATAGTTTGTGTTATCTTCCAATCATAATGCGGCGTTTAAAAGGTTAACCAAACCAATCAGGAAGCAGAAAATAATGTTTCAAAGTTTCACTATTTTTCTGTCAAAATCTTAATGAAGAGGCTAAGAGTTGGTTCGTTCGTTTCTTCGGTTATTTAATTTATGTATTATTTATTTTCTTGCAAAATTTTAATGTTATTGTTTGAGTAGAAATAGAAAACTTAGAATATTATATATTAACGGCCATTTCCAAAATTTCTTTTATTTTTAAGTTTTTATGACGGGGTGTCCCCATGTAGACATTGCTAAAAATGCAATTTCGGTAATGTTTATAGTGCATAAAATATTTTCACTTAACTACGGACCTAAATAATTAAATTAAAATTTTAAATTATACTTACCAAAATGTAATAATACCAAAACTTTTATAAATAGCTGCTTTTAAGTTATTTTATGTGATTAATAAAATTTCAATGTTTTATTCTTTTTTTTATGTATATGTACCTTGCATATTTCATAATCTGGCAATCAAAACAGCCAGGAAGCATAAAATATTGTTTAAGAGCACAGACAAAGAGAGGTTCATAGGGTTTAATCCTTCTCCGTTTAAATAAAAACAATTAAGTTACAGAAGTTATTAAATATCTATTTTCTGTCTTAAATGTTTCCTTGTTCACCTCTGACAAAAAAAAAGTAATGTTAATGAAAGTTATAGGTAACATTCATTAAACTAGTAAATCTGCAGATCAGTGGCCTCAAACATCAGTTCTACAGTTTTATTTTGAAATTATTTTATTTAGTATTTAAAATATTCAACTCACAATATCATTTCTTTCATATTTGTAATATTAATTATTTTAAAGGATATATCAAGTAGTCTCTTGAAGATTAATTGTTAAAAATAGTGAGACAAAACTAAACACTAATATTCCGAAACTTTTCTTTTAATTACCTATTAAATCCCCCACTGTTTCAATAATGTGGTTGCTGAAATTACCTGATATTTAGTATTTTAAACTATCCGTCTAAAATAATTTAAACATCGATCTTATGATAATTACAATATCTGAGCCAAACAGTAAACAATTATCACAAATATTTTATTAATTACTGGTATCCTAATTGTTAAATTTATTTAAAAATAACTATTTTGTTTCATTAATATGTATTCATTAAATTCTGTTTCTAAATACAGTCATGAAAACAATTATATTTATTCCTTTTTATGGGGTGTCCATTACTGGGCCAGGGGTGTCCATTACTGGAACAGGGGGTGCCCGTTACTGGGCGCATACTTGTGTAATACACATTTGAAAATCTTTTTTAAAAAATTGTGCAAAATTATCAATTCTTAAAAAAGTAGGAGGAATTTTTTATCTTTCAAATTTTTATAAACTTTTTTTTTTATTTTGATTAAATATGCTTAATTTTTTTTTTCAAAATGTATTTTTAGTTGAACATTAAAATGCAGTGAGTTCACCATTTGAACCATATCTTTTAAAATAAAGAAAATTGTTCAAAAGGTAAAATGTTTTACTAAAAAAACAAAGTAGGTTTTTAGTCATCTACTCTGAGCTTTCTACTGGACCAATTATGATAATTATTGATTTAAATGAAAGCTGTTCATTTGTAGATATGCTCGAAATAGTTATTTATTTTATTTTAAATATTAATATTTTTATATTTTAAAACTGTTTTTATTAAATTTCTTCAAAATGGTGGCATTCGGATTATTTCCATTGCTGGAGAGAAAAGATAAATAATGGTGTTTATTTATCTTTATTGGTTATATTCTTACTGATGCCAGTATATTCTCATTACAATTTTAAATACTTTTTTTAATTAAGCAGAAAATGACATCACTCTTTAAATAACACACAGCATCCCTCTTAAAGCTGTTATATTTCAGAATTTTTTCATCGCGCTGATATTTTGACACGCTAGGCGAATTATTTCAACAATTGAAATTGAAGTCATATTTAATAGAAAGCCATAATTTTATTTGACAGATCGAAATGATTCACCTTGAATACGACTAAAATTTATAAATTTCTGTAATTTGTACGCGCTGTTACTGAGATTAGAACCTGAAAGCATGAACAGGAATTTTAATGTGGTAAGTTGTAATAGCTGACAAACGTGACTTCAAGCCTGGAAATATATTTATTAATAACCTACAGCGCGCTAAAGCATTTTTAGGTGCGTTCGTAATTATATAAATACGTAGCACCTATAGTCGTCGTTCAGTCCGTCTGTCCGTCTGTCCGTCTGGCCGTCTGTCCGTCTGTCCGTCCGTCCGCATATAACAGAGCAAAAACTACCCAACAGAATGGTCTGAAATTTCAAATGTATGATTGGTGTAAAATTTTGTCGAGCCATTTCAAATTTTATAAAAATCGGATGTATAGTTTAATTACAGGGACAGTCAAAAGTTTTTCTTTACATTACGGCCAATGGGAAAAATTATTGCAAGTGCATTTTAATGTTGTTACAGCCTTCCGAATCATCTGAAATTTTAAATATATAATTGTTGCAAAATTTAGTCGAGCTATTTCCAATTTTATGAAAATCGGATGTATAGTTTAATTACAGGGACAGTCAAAAGTTTTCCGTTACATTACGGCCAATAGGAAAAAATTATTGCAAAATCATTTTAATGGTGTTACAGCCTTCCGAATCGCCTGAAATTTTAAATATATAATTGTTGCAAAATTTTGTCGAGCTATTTCCATTTTTATGAAAATCGGATGTATAGTTTAATTACAGGGACAGTCAAAGGTTTTCCGTTACATTACGGCCAATGGGGAAAAATTATTGCAAGTTCATTTTAATGATGTTACAGAATACGAATGGTCTGAAATTTTAAATATATAATTGCTGTAAAATTTTATCTAGCCATTTCAAATTTCATGAAAATCGGATGTATAGTTTAATGACAGGGACAGTCAAAAGTTTTCCGTTGCATTACGGGGAATGGGGGAAAAAAATGCAAGTGCATTTTAATGATGTTACAGACTATGCACTTATGAAGTGCAAAAAAATATACATTCAGTACAATATGGGGTGCAAAAAATAATTATAAAACTAGTTATAGTACGAACGCACCTCATTTGCCACGTTTGACGAGCAATTTCCAACTTGTTAAATGGTTAATATGAACATGATACGGTGAAAATGACGTTAGGTTTAGATTTCAACGAAACAAATTCTATGATTATGTCAAGGTAAAATCATTTTTGCTGATTTTTCATTTCGAAATACGAAGAATAAGAGCCTCAGTTGATAACAATATCATATTTAGTTATCTTTATTATTTGTTACTTTAAGATAAAAGCATCATCTTAAAACACAATCAGAAAATTCTAAATGTGCAAGGCCTTTTGAAAGATCTTAGTCTTTCTTCGTCCGGTGCAAAGAAGACGTGTTTCTACTATGAAAGCAGCAGCCAGTTAAGGGGTCTCAGGACTCTTAAAACTGGAAAAATCGAAAAAAAAAGACCATTTTCAACATACAATATCTTAAAATGTATTTGATTTTAAGACAAAATTTTATATTGGGATAAAAGATATAAGTATGTTCTTTCATTTCATGCATTTGAAAAATTACAAGATGCAGAATTAGAATTTACAGTTGGCTCCAAAATGTCAGACATTTGACGAGCGGAAAATCGGCATAACAGATTATGCGCACGATTACAAAATAAATTTTGCAAGTAGAAGGAAAATTTTGGGTCCTACTTATGCTTCACATTGTTGTAATTACTCTGAACCTAAATAAATTTGTATTTAAAGCATTTTCCTATTTTTAATACAAGTTGTATTTAGTTAATGCAAAATTTAGAAATTTTCAACAGTATAATCACCTATAAAGAATATATTTCTGAACAATAAGAAGGAAATTTTAGGTTCAGTTTATACAGACTAATATGAAACATATGTTTTGAAAGTTTCATGAGAAAAAATTCAGAAGTTTTTGACATGTCGTGCGCGTTGCGCCGAAAAACGTCATTTGGAGAAAAATGACTTCAAAGTTTCTGAAACGCCGCATCAGCTATTGAGCGTGTATAATTCTAAAAGCCATAACTTCTGTTCTAATAGGAATTTCAAGGAAACATTTATACCAAAATGTTCAGAAAAGATAGTAGTTTGATATCTAAAAAAATTTAAATTTAGAAAATTTTAAAGCTTTAACAGTCCTGAGACCCCTTAATAGTAGAAGCAGGTCTTCTTTGCGCCTGACAAAGATCTTTCGAAAGGCCTAGCATATTTAAAATTTTTTGATGGTGTTTTAAGATCTTTTAGTCCTTACTCTTTCACAACAGTTTCACTTATATTATTTTATATGTCACTGATTACGAATACAAATAAAATTTAATTAATCAATAGTTTTAAGAGTTGAATAATAAGAAAATAGTATTTTGTTAACTTTATATTAATGTTTATATTAGTTTTCAATAATATAATAGTATTTTGTTAACTTTATATTAATGTTTATATAAATTTTCAATAATATAACAGTTTTTAATAGAGCTATTCACACCTGTTGAAACCTTATATGATTTTTACTACAGAAACACTTCTAGAAAAAATGTGCACGTTACATTGCGTGAAGTCGAAGTAAACACAATAAAGATTTGTCGCATATATAGCTTTTTTAACAATTTCCAACAAAGTTGAAAATTGTTTATGCATTCGGTTTGGCTGTCCGCCCGTCCACGCTCTGACTCCCGTAAATATACTCGGATTTTCATGCAATTGATAAACTTTATTTAGGGTCCCCTACGGATGTTTGATATTGCATATGAAGTATGTGGGATTAATCGTTCATTTGCAGGGGCACCCAAAAGAATTCCATTATATTATGCTGTATTGGTAAAAATCGTTTACCGAGTAATTTAATGACATTACGCTATTTAAAATGTATTGAAACTGATATAAATCACTGAATTTCTCTACAAGATTATCACGATAGAATAGGGCATTCATAGTATTTGTCATGCATTTACAGGGAAACACACACACACAAAAAAAATCCGTTACAGTAATGTCTTTGAGTAATAATTGCTGGAAGTGCGTTTTCAAATTTGTCATGGTCGTTTACATTTAACAGTTTGTTTGCCTTTTTGTCGATGGATATAAATTTTATACCTCATATACAGGGCAGCACAAAGGAATTTACATACCATTCTCCTTATTAGCGGAAATTGCTGAAGGGGAATTTTCAACTGAGATATTTAGTTCTATGAAGGATTGTATTTACGTACAATATTGTGTGCGTTATCTTAGCAATAATCAATAGATATTTGGATACAGCTCCTCATTCTTTTGCTTCCTTTTGGGAAGAACTGATTTCCAGCTTATTCTATCAATGATAATTTTCAAAACTTTCAAGTTATGTTTCAGAGATTTTTTTAAAACGTTGCTATTTACACATAGCTAATACATCATGCACATTATAATGATTACATTCGCGCATGCGCAGTGAAACATTTTTTAGTAAACCTGCTCATTTTTCATCTAGTGTTTATTATTTTTGAATTCCGATTGAGGAGTATTGTGTACAATGTTGCTTGTCATATTTTCTGAAAAGAACATTTTCTTATATTAACCCATTAGTGCCTGAATTTTTTTTTCAACTCAGTATTGTGCTTAATTATAGTAAATGGTGTAAAATGAACGTAAAAAATAATAAAAAAATTCTCTTTGAAAAAATATTCATTTAACATATAAAAATCTAAACGTCCCAATTTTGGTACACTAGGCACGAAAGGGTAGGAGTTTTTCATGAAAGAATAGGGGGTGTCTAAGCATTATATCTATGTTTTATGCCATTTAATATGTTTAAAAAAGGTTATATATCATTCTGGTTATTATTTGACTATAAAATTTTCTTTATTATTATTATAAGGGGGGGGGGTTGTTGGGGTCGGCTCAAGAGCAACTTCCTCCTCACCACTAGCCATTGGCATAGTAAAAATTTATAATAATCAATAATTACTAATAGAGTATATATACCGTATATATTCGCATATACGCAGACCCATTAACTTTTTAATGCAAAAACTCGCGTATGTCGACCCCCTAACTTTTTAGTTCAATTTCGCACAAAATGAAACCAACCTTACTAATGCGAAAAATTAGTAAGTAAACAAAAACAAATCATTGAAATTTTTTTAATAATAAATTATTATTATTTGTATATTTTATATATTATTTTATTATTTATATACATAAAAATTCAGACTTTTGCAGTATTCGAAGGGGTTTTTTTTTGGGGGGGGGAGGGGCTAATGTAATAGTAATTTTTTTTTTTTTTTTACATTCCTTGTGTATGTAAGTGTTCCCTTCCAAATCACAAGTAGAGATAAGAATTTTGGTTCCGTTTTCTTCGAATTCCATTGAAATTAGATTGAGCTCCCGCAAGATCCGATCTCGTGAAGATTATACACCCCCCCACCCCCCACCCCGTGTACAAGTCCTTGTTCTAAACAAATAAAATTATTTTCATGTATAATTTAAATTTAGATGTTTATTAAGAAGTTTAAATAGTCCTAGTAGCAGTTCGATGATGATGTTGCATATTAAACTAGATGATTATTGATAAATTCTCGATTATCTGGAAATTGGATTATCGCTGTCGGTTCAGACCCAATTACGTCGGATAATCGAGGTTCTGCTGTATCTATTTTAGTAACATCAGGATTTCAAATACTAAACTAAGTACAAAACATAACGGTATGATATAAATTTTTACTAAGCGAATAGCTAAGTGTAGGAAGGGGTGGGTGTCTTGTTCTTGAACAGAGCCCAGCCCCTGTTCCCCCTGTAGTAATAACAAAGAATAGCTAAATAATAATCCGAATAATAATTTTATAACCAAATAATAATCTGAGAGGTATGGAATCATTTTGTAACAAAATAAGTGGCATAAAATATACATTTAATGCATAGACAGTAACGGAGAAAAACCCTACCCATTCTTGCCTAGCATCCCAATATTGGGACGATATATAAAGGTTCAAATTCGAGTAAAAAAATAGAAATCTGAAAAAATGCAAAAATATGTATTCTAAAATAATGTTTCATCTTATAAATAATACCATTTATAAAATGATTGATAAAAGAATAAAAGAAATATCTTACCTTTTCTTACGCGCCATTTTATTTCAAGAAAATCCAACTTTGCGCTACAACAAACATTCATTTCCCCTTTTCATTCTTAAAAATGCACTACCATTTATGGATAAATATTTAAAACAAATACTAAGGATATATTTTACTAAGTTTTGAAAGGATATCATAATTCAATTTGTAATGGGAATTTTTTTAAAGAAAGCGTCCCAAAATTAGGACGCTAGGCACAAATGGGTTAAGAACTCAATAATTTATAAGCGAAAAATTGGCTAAATTTGGGACTGTTTTTATAAAAACCTTAATTTTTCTACTAGTATGCATGTTATCCTCATAAAAATGAACACAGTTTATTACAATAAGCCTTTTAATCATGTTCAACAGTTTGAATGCTTTTGCTACATTAGTTTTTTCGGGGTTATCTAAAAGATATTCGTTCTTTTTCAATCTGTTGGCGGTTCTATATAGGGTTTCGGGAAAAACACTTCGCGGAAATATATGACCGATACTATTCTGTTTAACCACATGGTGTTTCAGGATAATTCCTTGTGTGTTTTTCCAAATATTTAACAAAACGTCTAAAATGGCAAGTGACCAATTATTATCGGCCATATAGTGTTATAAAAAGTATATATCCTTTAAAAAGTGAAGGAAGGCTTACATACGAATTCATTTTGTTCTTTTTTGTTCCAGCGCACATATTTGTCAATCTGAACACTGAATCATTCCAACTACTTTCTTTTTCTTTCAAACTAGTCAAAATCAGTTATCACTGTCTTGATTTTTCTTTTTAGATTCTGAATCATTAGATTTTTTTTGCAAAAGAAGTTTACTTTATCTTTAGTCTGTAGTTCTTCCTTTCCATCATTTTCTCTTTTTTTTCATTTCAAGGTTTAATTTATATTGCGACGACGTTAACACAGCTGTGTAACTCCCCCTCTGTACGTTGACTTAACTGATTTTGGTAAGGAAGATAACATTCCTATTGATTCTTTGGCTTTTGGAGGGGGAGAGGGACTTTGTAGCTGCAGCCTTCTTGTCGGCCAATCTCTTCACAACTTACCCTTTCCTTTTCGTTTCCTATATCTTTTATAACTTTTGCTGTCACTGGTGTTTTTCTTTCAGAGTGTTTGTCTGTGTCGTTTATATATATACTCTCTTTTTAGTAGGTTTCATGATTACTGACTCTGACTCCAAAATCTCACTAAATCAAAATATTCAAAAAATTTGCATGGAGATAACAACCCATTTTAAAATATTAAAAAATAAACAAATAGTGTCCAAAGCGTACAGCCCTAGAAAATCACTATTTAATTTTCAAATTTTTAATCATATATCTAGTCCAATTTAAGCAGCTCAAATTGGTCCAATTAAGGAAACTGCGCCAATTTTTAAAACGCATAATCTCAAGAATAAGAACAAAAATGAAAGCAAACAATTCCGCGTGAAAAATAGGCGCAATAAACATTTGAATTTAGATATGTATATGAAAACATAACAACTTACTTTGTTTTAAAGTATTATCTTACGTTTAGTACGAAAAAAAAAATGAGATGAAAACACCTAAATTTAGGTTTTTAAAATTTGTCTGAGAACAGCACTTGGAAGGCGGGTGCTTCTTCTAATAATAAATGACGTTATTCTTATTAGTAGACTTTGACTGGTAGATGGTGTCCTTTTCTGTAATTAACGCGATAATTGCAGTGGTCCAAATATGGCTACTCTTCCCTAATAAAATATAAGAAAAAGTATCTTTATATTTTATATGAATAATGTTATACAACTGCTATTGAATAATGACATGTTAACCACTATGTTACAAAACAAATGTTGACACATATGAAATCCATTAATGTTAAAGAAATTAAACGTGCGTTCTACTACGCATAAACACCTTGAATAGGCTAGTAAACAATACAATGTTTAATGTAAAAGTAGTATAGACCCTATTGTTATCCAATGACTGTTAACACATTGTATACACAAATATATGTTTATAAAATAGAAAATATTTTATATAATGTGTTTTACGTATGAAAAATTTAAATGGAATAACAGCGATGAAATAAATTCGTGTACATTCAGTGCTATTGTGCGACGGCTTTCCACACAATTAAAATTACTGTCAGACAGTTTGTAATTATAATAAATCTAAATAACAGAAATTCCCCGATTTGAGTATTTCAAAGCTGTATATGCTCACCTACAAAAGCTGATAGAAGACAATACATCAGTTATTTTGAAATGTAGATCATATGATAATGATAGTTACAGAAATTACTGTTACATATTGTCTGAAATACCACTGCCCCAAACATTTTAATTAAAATCTTTAATTACAAAAAATGCTATTCAAATATGATTGTCGATAACATTTGTATTAAAATACGCATTGCCATCAGATCTAGGCAAAGTATAATTGATATAAAGTGTATTGATATTAAACGTATTTGTATCGCAGATTAGTTGTTTAATATGAATGGCAAGCAGTATTATTTTTAATAAAATCAACTAAAAGTAAATTACACATGTTGTAAGAGTGTTTCTTTATTATTTTATGCGATAGAAACATACCGCATGTATATCGTGTCTGAAAAGTCTTTCCCTGATTACCAAATTTATTCTTATCCGCTAGTTATAAGATTAACAGGAAAAGCTTGCGCAAAAACATTGGAAAACTAACCAAGTTTAATAAGCCTTGTAATCTTGAAGCCGCAGCGATCGACCCATGTATACAACGCCACAACCCTATTCTGCCCAATGGTCTATGTCTTTAATTTAATGAATCTAGCTTCAAAATTTTTCCAGTGAGATAGTAGCCCAGGCAATAGAGACCGTATAGGGGCTCTACCTAGCAAAATTCATGGCAGTTCTGGAAAAAGGCTAACTATATGTTTTTTGGGTGGCTGAATCCGAATTTGTAACTTCCCACCAAAATTTCCCCAGGCACCCCCAACAAATTTTGGTAAAATGCCCCCCAAAAAGGTTTTTATTAAGAAAAATCAATTTTTTTATTGTTTTAGGGAAAAAATATCTAGAAATTCAGAAAGTAGACAAGATTTGCAACAAATTAGATTCATCCTATGTCGTAATGTCATATATCCTATTTGTTGGAAATTTTGTCTACTTTCTGAATTTCTACATACTTTTCCCCTAAAACAATAAATAAATTAATTAAAAAAACTATTTTGGGGGGTTGCGGGGACGAAGTTTTGGGGGGAAGTTAAAAATTCGGATTCAGCGACACAAAAAACTTAAAGTAAACCTTATAGGGAAAGTTCAAGGGGAGATAGGAGGGAGAATGTAAACGATGTGAGTGGTTAAGTGGAATAGCGCAACTTAGTCCACGCAGCACCGCGGGGCATGTTCCGAGGCAGATCTACCCTCCCCCTTCATCCTAAGTCATAATGTCATATATCTATTTTGTCTTACGTCTAATCCATGTATTTAAAATGGATTATGACAAAATACGCGTGCATCTGTTCGTGATCGAGCCTGCAGCTATCGTTCCAGCCAAGTGTCGGAAAGGATATAACGACCTACGGTCCGCGGCAGCCTTTCCGTGAAGTAGCGAGTTTCTGTCCATACATTAACCAACATCGCATCTAAAAAAAATCACGTGCGAGATAGCCTTTATTGTCCTCAATAAGTGATAACATTTTGACCACAAAGTCACACTGACGGGTGGCGTCATAGAGCAACAAATACTGAACAACATCACACTGAGCTTTTTCTTGATTTGGGAGAATTTCTGGCTTCCTGGACACTGAAAATGATACACTACAACCACGTTGTATAAACCGGCAGCAAAAAAAAAAAAATAAAATAAAAAAAAAAAAATAATAATAATAATAATAATAATAATAATAATAAGTTTTTCAACGTTTCGACGCCAGCTTCATATGCCTATCTTATATATAAAAGATCTGAATATTTTGTTTAATCAGGGAAAGACTTTTTGGACATCCTGTTTTTCTCCGGTCTGAAAAATATGAAGTTTCTTTTTAGTAGGTAAAAAATCACATCACATTTTTTTATCGTTTAAAAACCATTTGGGAAATTTAAGTATTATATTATGTAGTTGTAACGGAGCCGATGTCGTAAGGTGGTGTGGTAGCGGGCAACTTCAACGGCCAAGGCTTATTTAAAGTCGAAGAAATATTTTATTGCATTACAAACAATTAAATAATGTTTTCTAGATTATATAAGTCCTATTTACAACATTTTTCATAAAAGGGTTCGAGTACAGCTAACAATAAAGTATTTGTAGAATCAAGTCCAGTTCTCTAATGGCAGATTGTTTTCAGGGAGAACGTCTCTAATACATTCAATGTCCACACTTTTCGAAGGTAGAGATCGAGATGCTCGACAGGAATGTCGCACTTTTTGTAGATGTTTAACCGACGTTTAGGAACCTCCGATATTCAACTCCGTGATGGAGATATCTTAACAGCCACACCTGGCTTTCGCTTTTCTGTGCTTCGGAATATGTCCAGAAGCTGTCGGCCCGTGAGAGATTTCCACTCTGCACGGCCAGAAACACCTTGAGGTCTCAACTTCAACAGAAGGGGAAAAGAACTCCCGAGAATGCTCTTGCATCCTCTTTTATCAGTTTCGTTTTTCCGTCTAGGACCAAAGCCACTCCCATTAGCCACTCACCATCCGTGGCCCATGATTTCATAGCCCAGCCCTTTCTCTATAGGCTGCAGTCCGGAACCTTAGTGTCCGGTTTAATCTCTGGTTTCACTTTCTACTTTCCCACGGGAACGAGACCCTCGTGAACATCAAAAGAATATTTCTCTCGCTAGATAAAAGAGTTCCTTTCACCCTAGTGTCCTCTGCAAAGATTGATTGAAATTGAAGCATTTGTTTCATCTCTAGCGACATTTTCTAGGACTCTGAAAAAATTTGGAGGCTAGGTGAAAATACATTAGCTTCCCTATGCTGGCTTTTGCCTTGTAAATTGAGAGTTTCAATGTGAGATATCGTCGAATTCTCACATAGTAATAAAATGAATTACTTATTCATTTTTTCAGTTTATTTTAAATAGGTGTATAAAATTAAAGAGAATCTCAAAATGATCACATAGTTAGAAATAACTAGATTACATTTTTATTAACTATAGATACAAAATATTTTTAAATTAAACTTTCAAGAAATGCCTTTGAAAGTGGGATCGAAAAATTCCAGTGCAGAGTAATCAGGTTGAACTCTTTAGATAAAATATAATATTAGTTGAAAAGCTTTTAATATATTAACGGAGTATAAGTGAATAGAACCAATATGAACCGGTTAGTAATTTCTAAATTTAAAATATGATCAATTTTGTATTTAACAATAGAACGCACACAGCATACCTTGATGACTAAAACAGTTTTTAGAATAGCTTATATAGTGAAAAAAAGTTAAAATTTATACATATAATATTTAATAATATAAACATTATTTCTTAAAAAAAAAAACTTCTTTAAACGAGATGCTGTAGAAATAAGTATACAATTTAACAAATTTGAAAAATTAATAAATGTGATACAAATTTAATAAACAGCATTCAATATAAGCTTCTTAAATAAAACCTGTTTAATAAAAGGATGTTAAATCTTAACACGAATGCAAACACTTAAAAACTTATAAACCATGTAGTCGAAGAAATGATCAAAAATTATTCTACTTATTATTCATGAATTTCGATTCAACAGAAAATTTATCTCAGCCGTAAACCAAAAGTTCATTACACATGTATTCCTTCATGACTATTTTTTATTTATTCCTTTTGCAATTTTATTTACCTAAATCACTCTCTCATACTTTTCTGTTTAAATAGAACAAAAGGAAATCGATATCAATTTCTCATTAGCTACAGGAATAGTTTTCGTGCTCATGAATTTTAATTAGAATCGTTTATCAGAAAATTCCAAATTGATTTATGCAACAAACTACAGATTTTAAATCAAAGTAATGAAACAAGGATAATGATTTCTGGTAAAAAAGTGAAAGAGGAAATGATTGGGGTTTTTTTTATTATTATTATGACAAAATTCAAAGATGTGACATATTTTTTTTTTCTTCTGTAAGTATTTTAAATGGAATTTGCATTTTTATACATATGCATTCATATTGTGAAATCCTAAGCAGCAATTATTTGTTTTTCAAAGAACAAAGTGCAATTGAAAAATTGTATGTTTTCAGCGAAAAATTTATGCAAAACAATGTAAACATAAAGAAGTAGATAAAGAAGAGAATATTAATGATAATCCTTAATGTTATTATTATTATTATTATTATTAACAATAAAACCCGCTCTGTTTAAGTTGAAAATGAGCTAATTACATGGTTAGCAAGAAATATGTTACACACTTCAGGTAGCTCTCTGTTGCATTCGACTGCTTAGACTTTTACTACCTTTAATCTACAACTATTGCGAATGATTCGTTTATAATATAATAAAAATAATGTCGTGATGAAAATCACTAATTAATGTATATGTACAGTTATGAAAAAAAGCATTCATTACCATTTTTTGTTTGGATATTTGGCTTTAATCATTGCACTTGGCTATAGAAAATATGATTGTGCTATTGCACTACATGTTGACAATAAAAGTAACCGGGAAAAGCATTTAATCTAAGCCTATTAAATACTAATGTGGAGACATATCAGACAGCAAAATAGAATTTTATAAAATTAGGCATTCAGTAAGCCTTCTGAACATTGGGGAAGTAAATTAACAAAAATCGCCAGTACAAAATTTATTCCTATTTAAATAAAGTTTTTATTGCAAATTTCTATGAGATACAGGACTATTTACAGTGACGCCCTGCACATCATCACTGGTATTTCTCCCCTAAAGCTCACTTTAGAATATGAATTTAACATTTGTCAAATTTTACACGTTAATAAAGAGAAATAGTAGACTTACTTTTTCCACATACCATTAAGACCTTGTACTTCTACACCTACATGAGAGTTTAAACTTTTTTAATCCAGCTTACGTTTATATTTTCTTGTGATGTTTGACATCTATCGCGACATGGAAAACGCAAAATATATGTTTATCCATAAAAAGTGGGGAAGGATTGTACTTTGTGCCAATATATTAAGAAAAAGAAGAAACAACGTATAAAAGCACAAATAAAATGTGTTTAAAAGCATACAGCTGTTTCAAAACCTCTAAGGTTTCCTCATCAGTGCTTAAAATAAAAGTTAAAACTAAGACATTGTGTAAAAAGAGGGGGGGGGGGAAAGGTGGACAGAGAGTCAGAAAAGCGTACCCTTCAGCTCTACTGCGCATTTCACCGTTGGCAGTAGAGCTGAAGGGTACGCTTTTCTGACTCTCTGTCCACCTCTCCCCCCCCCCTCTTTTTACACAATGTCTTAGTTTTAACTTTTATTTTAAGCACTGATGAGGAAACCTTAGAGGTTTTGAAACAGTTGTATGCTTTTAAACACATTTTATTTGTGCTTTTATACGTTATTTCTTCTTTTTCTTAATATATGTTTATCCCCTTAACGATCGCTTAATATTTGGAAAAACCATCAAGAAAGTACCTATTGTTTTTATTATAGAAGTTGAATAATTATATGGTTTCTATATAAATATACAATTAGTTTTTTTATGGCGAAAAAAAGAAGTTATTGAAAAAAATCACATTTGTAGAAAAACCATCATGCGAGAATATTGTGTCTTAATGTTTGTTTTACACAATACAAATTAATGCGAATAACACCTTTAATTTTTACATCTTAGATCTTTATTTATCACCATCAGACAAATTTTTACAAATAATAATTGAAATAATATATATACAATAAATTTTGTCTATTAATAGTTTTTTGAGTGTGAATTGTTTTGAAACATGCAATAAAAAGTCAAACATCACAATCAGCGCCAAACCCAAACGATAATATTCACAGACTTCACACGGAAATGCCAGTTAAATTATTCCGGTTTCAGAAGTTTTTTCCAGCAATGAATCTCCAGCCCGGAAATATGACGGGCACAAGAAATAACGAACGACACCTCAGCCCGTGATATTGATGGGAACGAGAATTAAGAGGTTAAACTTTGAATGGAATCTTGGCGGGGTTAGTTTCGACGATGTCGTTGTATTACAAAATAGCTCCATCAAGTAGCTATATTTTGATGGTGTTGTAAGAAATACAAATATTATAACACTACGCAGTATAACTAACACATTCAGAACAAGTTGGAAATTGCTCGTCAAATGTGGCAAATGAGGTGCGTTCGTAATATAACTAGTTTTATAATTATTTTTGCACCCCACATAACTGACCCCATATAACCCCATACCCCTGAATGTATATTTGTTTGCACTTCATAAGTGCATAGTCTGTAACATCATTAAAATGTACTTGCAATATTTTTTTATCATTCCCCGTAATGTAACGGGACACTTTTAACTGTCCCTGTAATTAAACTATACATCCGATTTTCATAAAACTTGAAATGGCTCGACAAAATTTTGCAACAATTATATATTTAAAATTTCAGACCATTCGGAAGGCTAAAACATCATTAAAATGCACTTGCAATAATTTTTTCATATTGGCCGTAATGTAACGTAAAACTTTTGACTGTCCCTGTAATTAAAATATGCGTCCGATTTTCATAAAATTTGAAATGGCTGGACAAAATTGTGCAACAATTATATATTTAAAATTTCAGACCATTCGGAGGGCGGTAACATCATTAAGATGCACTTGCAATAATTTTCCCCATTGGCCGTAATATAAAGAAAAACTTTTGACTGTCCCTGTAATTAAACTATACATCCGATTTTCATAAAATTTGAAATGGCTCGACAAAATTTTGCAACAATCATATATTTAAAATTTCAGACCATTCGGTTGGGTAGTTTTCGCTCTGTTATATACGGACAGACGGACAGACGGACGGACAGACAGACGGACTGAACGACGATTATAGGTGCTACGTATTTATATAATTACGAACGCACCTAAAAATGAATGTTTACATGTCTTAGATTGTTCTCATACACTTTAAATTTCAGCATATAAAGTATGTACATATACACATAATTGCATGTACATATTATATACAAAATGCTAAGCTTATTTAGCTAATTTATGTTCGTGTTAACGTTTGTAGTGAGTCAATTTTTGCAGAAATGTGTACATATTTCTGGCTTAAATTCAATAATAAAAAAAAATTAATTTCTTTACAAAAAAAAATTAAATTAAATTAAATTAAATTAAAACTATCAAAATTTCAAAAATTTGATCAACTATCAAAATTTAATCAAAATTTAAATTAACTTTTAAAACCTTTCTTAACAGTTTTGTGCCAGTGGATTACATTATTCTTAAGACAGGAAGCTTTAAAACTTCTTACTTGCTCTAAATTTCTTACCAGCTTTAAAATAATACTTTACAAATTTCGAACAAACTAAAAAAATAAGTTCATTGTGATGGAAAAAGTATGAAAGAATTAAATAATAATTTTGTCGGCATTTTTTAGTCACTAACAAAAAATTCAGCTCCCACCACTTTTGCTAAAATCTTCTTACAAATAGATATTTTTGTTTACTTGGATTGCCATACTGAAGATAAGCCAGGAAGATATTTCGTCCCGTCGTGTTACATAGCGAGACTGGACTTTCCTAGAGCATAAACCTCTCTATTCTCAGAAGGAGGAGTTTGTGATCACCACATCTCTTATTCGCAGTATCTTGCGGTAAGAAAAGAATGTAATATATAAATGCCATAAGTTTCACCCCAAAAACTCCTCAGACGTTTACCGTACGGTGCCATAAAAATTACCATACACTTAATGTTTATAGGGTTTGCCATAGAATATTTTTTACCTTAGGCAAAAAACCATAAGATTTCACTTATGGTTTTTTTTATGGTAATTCTATGTCATTTTTTGCTAAGGGTGCTTTCCTCCCACCGCGTACAGAGCGTGAGTTTCGAAATACGAAAACTAGACCTTCTGTCACCAAGTAACACCCACTGTCACAAAGTAACCACATCTTATGCTAGCATAGTTCTTTCCTTCTCTTTGTATTGTGTATCAATTTAAAACGACTCAGAAGAAAAGTGCACTATAAAATCAATAGCAAAAATTTCATATAAGAAGGAAGTTTTTATGTATTAGATAGCTAATGAAATTGAAGATAAATCAACCTAATGTAAGGTAATGGAAATTGTCCTATTATTAGTTAAATATTATAATTATTTAAATTTTATTTTATCGGATCCACGCTCAAAAAATATTATGTAACGTTACTCCATAAAATTGGTGGCAATATGTTGCCTCCAATTTTATGGAGGAATTTAACTTATATAATGGTGTAATTTAAACTAATATAACTGGTGTAATCTTACACATTAGTGTAACGTAACAATATTTTTGTCGATTAAATTACCCAATAAAATGAAGGCAGCAAGTTTGCCACCAATTTTATGGAGTAACGTTTTTTAACGTATTTTTTTTTTTTTTTTTTTTTTTTTTTTTTTTACAATCTATAAGAAATAATCCACTCTTTTCCTCCTCTTTAAATCTTCTATTTTGCCGTATTTTCGTACGTAGAAATATGATATACAAACAGGCAGTCAGATTTTAATAACATATCTTACAAATCGTAAATTATATGCATAGGAAAATGTGTTGTAGCTTGCATAGATAACATTTTTAAATTTCTACTTGCTTTTTAAGTAGCTACAAATGAAAACAAAATAACATAATTCAAACGGGTAAAGGTTTCGTTTCATTATAAAAATTTGTCTGGAAGTATCGCAGTCAAAACCAAATTTTTAGATATACTTTACTATCGATTTATGGCAAAAATACAGGAGCTTGTGTTTCTATTTAAATTTGCTCTTTTACCTGCAGTCAGACAATGCTTATAGTTTTTATAATAGTATCTATAAATTAGTTAGTTCTACTGGACTATTGATATAAAAATTAATGTAAATTAAATTATATTTTTGAAAAGTATTGTATAATAGCTAACAATATTTTTGAATCATACATAAAATGGTATTATTTAAAAAATCTTTATTTCATTTCTTCTAATCAAATGATGTATATCCATTTAATTGATAAAATAGCACTGTAAATTTGAAATATTAAAAATAAGCGATGATATTTCTAAACAAAAAAATAAAGCATTATGTGCGCATAAATTTAAATAAATTCCCATTAAGAAAAATAAAACTGTGATTAAAACTATATAAAAATAATCATTATTATAATAACTTAATTTTAAAACTACATATTAAAATAATTGCTACTTTTTAGTTTAAAACAAAAAATCTGAAATCATTAAACGACAAGAAACATTACTCGAATAAGTGAAATCAGTTTATATTTATTATCAACTGATTATGAGGAAATTAAATTAATTAAGAGAACAATGTTATATATTTAATTTTAAACATAAACAATAATTTAAAATATACCAAAAAAAAAAAAAAAGATCTTTCTTTCCAATTAAATTCATACGATATTACATTTTCCAAAGGACTTTATTAACAATAAACTTTAGGGAAATACTGTGTTTACTTTTAGTAATTTAATTATTTTCAAAAGGACGTTACATTGATAAATTATTTTGCAGTAACTAAATTAATTTGGCTACATAAATATGCAGATCATTAAACTTTCGACATAGATAAAGTTATAGTTAGTCATATTTGTAGATTCTTAAAAACATATATATTTATATATACATAACAAATTAAATATTTTCTAAATTTAATTATTGTGATCCATTTTGTTCAAATAAACTTATTTTAATATTAAAAAAGTGTTTGTTGAAATTGTGTAAGCAATGGAATTTTCAAACGTTACTTCTAAACCATACTAATATACGGAGATTTTTTATTTAATCTCGTGAAATTTCACACAATTTTTATAAGAGTAATTCATTATTTCAGATGATTATGCTTGACATTGGATAGATTTTATGATTATAAATATGCTTTGAATTTCATCGGAATAAATAAATAATTTTTTTAAATATTTCCACGCTTTCAACATTAATTATATCAATAATTTAACTTGATTATCTTGCAAAATGAAGAGGCTAATGTAATTTTAGAATTCGAAATGTATTTTGCCATATTTTTCAACATTTTCAAAAAAAATTGAAAAGAGTTTATGAATTCGGTTTGTCTGTCTGTCTATCCACTCTCTAACTCGTACAAATATACTCGGATTTTCATGCGATTGATATATCTGAATGATGTTTACTATGGCATGTTCTGTATTCAATATTTTAAGTATGTAGCTTTAATAGTTCATTTACAGAGGCACTTAAAATAATTCCGTTACATTATGCTCAATGGGATTAAATATCTTGCAGTGTATATGAATCTGGCGGGTTTTGTACTCAGAAATTTCGAGTTGGCACATGAAAAGTTTTAATACTAATTTTCCTATATTTTTTTTCACGAAATATTTATACTGATAATAATAAAAAATAACTAACTATTTAAACTTTCTGGAAAGAATTTAGAATTTCTTAATGATAGTTTTTATAAATGGCGCATAAAATGCTTCAGCAGACTGTATAGTGTTAATTGTTCTGTACAGATTTATTAATTTTTGCGTCGATATGTTTAAAACTGTGTTCTGTGCGAGGAGTTCTGAACAAAAAAAAATTATTATAGTCTGTATTTAATGTTTATATTGCTCATTTTGAATAAACTTCCCATAGACTGCGTATGCATAGTACAGGGCCCTGCGTTCTAAGATATTGTTTCTCCTACATTTCTTTCTATATATCATATTGTAAACTATATTGATTTTTTAATGGATCTCTATTTTGACGTAAATATCTGAATTACTATTAATATCATTACTCCATTTACACGGCTTAGAGACTTAAAAATCTGAAAAATTCTATATCGAAAACCTTCTAAGACGGAATCACATAGAAGAGAAAATAAATAGCTATAGTTAAGTTCCTTTTTTTACCAGGTCTGTCATCTCTTGCAAATGTATTATTTATATTTATTTTCAAACGGATAATTATATCCATTTTGCACCGATCAAGTGGATTCCGTCATACACACCTTCTAATAGCAGGTTTTACAGCACTGTATCCCCCCTAGAAATGTATATGAGGCATTCTTACATAATTTTGACTTTTGAATCCCTGAATAATAATTTTTATTTTCTGTACATATTTTTGTGTGTTTTTATTTCTTATACTGGAAAATATCCAATTGCACGACTGTATAACTATATTAAAGAGATAAATGAGTTTTGGACGATGTTGGGGTTCCAAATATACTACGAAATTCCCATACCATCCCGTGTCACTGATGCTGATTTTTAAGTTTAGAGCTGTCTGTATAAAATTGTTTCAATAAAAGTAATTCGATGTATATTTTTTCCCAAAACTGGGACTATTTTTGTATACGGTTGTTATTACTTTTTTAACTATGTCCCTGGATTTTAGATTTCTTATAGTCCCTCTTGATAAAATTATACAGAAAATCATTTCACATGGAGCCACAGAATTTTTTTCCACGTTTTTCTCATGAATAAATGATAGATGGCTATATAAATAGGGAATGGCAAAAATTCTTTAACCGGAAATTTACTGCAGGAATTAAATCAGCATTTAAATATCAATTTCAAGCATCGTGGCTTCATTGATAGTCATATCCTCCCCAAGGTATATTCCTGCACTTTTCAAGATAAATTATTTTTATTTTTTTAATCCAATATAAATAACTGTTTCTAAAAATCAATGAATATTGCAGGTTTCACTTAGTCTTAACATGATATGTCTAAAAATAGGTGGTAATATTTTTTACCGTGCTATCCTTAACATCCCATTTTTTCCCTTACCGCCCCCTTGTTTTTCCTTACCGTCCCTTCTTTAACACCTCTTTAACCCCTTCGCGACGGGAGCCTTTTACGAAATGTTTATTACTTTGCTACCGGTTTTAAAAAACAGAAGTTTGTGTCTATTCAAATAGGGAAAATGCTCGGATTAAATAAGGCAAACTTTACAGTAAAATTTTACTTGTGAGGATAAACGAGGACCCTTAGGCCTATTTCCGGCACGTATACGTGTCGCTCGTCCCCAAGGGGTTAAGACAATGTTATACCAAAATTTTGTACTAAAAATAGTACATTGTTATTATTTCTTATTTGAATGTTCTGTGGGTATTCTGCTAATTCATTATAAGTAAAAATTTTGAAGAAAATAAAAAGTTAGAAAAGTGAAACGGTAAGAAAAATTAATCTCGCGAGTTTAACTTAAATCTCAGTTAAATAAAAAAATCTTCACTGCTGACCACGTTTTCTTTACTTTGAATCATTAAGTCCTCTAAAGTCTATAAGATTAAAATGTTACTTTACTAAGTTTAAATTTAAGAGATGTTTATTCCTGAAAGTTAAAATTTTGTAAAAACACCTCATATGTTCTACTTTTCTTTAAAGAGAATTTTAATTGTAGAGTAATGATAATTAAAAAATATATGTGTTTTCGGAAAAAACTGTTGATCCTAGGAGGTTGTTTCTTAAACAGATTTTTCCAAGAGAAAGACAGGGACGATTGGAAACGTTTTTGCAAAGATGTATTTTTGAAGTTTCATGGTTCGTAACACCACATTATCTTTACGTAACACCACAAAATTATCTACCACTGGAAATGTAACTTAATGAGAAATGTACTGCAATAAATTTCTTGAAGAAATGTTTATTAGAATAGCAGTTATAAAAAAGAAAAATTAAACATATCGAAAAAATAAGACATACAAAAATTATCACATTGTCATTTAATATTTAGTTGGCCCTTACTCGTAATTATGGCTTTACAATGTCTTTCCATGGTGTGAAATAAGTCTTTTAGTTATGAATCTGTTGTAATGTGATAACAAGATTGAATTATTGCTTCTATTAATTTGACTTTATTGCTGTTTTGCTTTTATGCAACAATTTTCTTTAGTCTGCTCCATGGCTTTGTAATTTGATTAAGGTCAGGGCTATTCTAGGGTCATTTCACCACTGAGATATGATTATCTTGAACCCACTTTTTGCACACATTAGCCACATAACATGGAGTTGAATCCTTTTTAAATATAAATGCTTCCTTACTTTGGAAAAGATCACGTATGGAAAGCTTCATTTAAGATTGAAATATTTCATTTATGTATTCATAGGATTAATATTCTCATTAATTATACAACTTCTGCCCAAACCTTCTGATGTCATGCAATACCACTTCATAGCACTGACAAGGAGAGGGCCAACAATATTAATCACAGATTTTTATTATTTTAATATATGTTGTAGGGTAGAGACCCCTTAGTCTCAGGTTCAATGGATTTTATACAACGCTCTTTAGTTCTTGAGAAACCGGGGGGGGGGTGTCTAATATTAGTACACAACTTAAATACTTTCTAACGAAGATGATTGGTTGGTCGCAGCTCAGTTGGTACGGCGTTTGCTGGTTGATACGCGGACTCAGGTTCTATACCCGAACGCGCTACATGTTTTTCTCATTTTTTGTTTTATAAATATACTTGTAATTATAACTTAATAATCTCACTGTCAATTAAAATTTACAATATTGTATATGAATTATAATTTTAACCAATTTAATTATTTACTCTTAACTAAATAGTTGTATAAAACATCACAAAACTATTATTATTTTTTTTAAATCACTTTTAAAATGTATTTCATATAGTCTTTATCAATGCAATGATATTGAACAATTGTGTCAATTCGTGATTTAAAGAAACATAATTTAGCAAGCATAATTAATCAAGCATAATTATATTAAAAATTAGCATCCGAATTAAATTACAACCGATTTTGTGCTTATTAAAGATTTTTAAATTTGTAATACGTATGCTTGCGCTTTCAATTATTTTGCTTTCCCTTTTATCTTCTTTCTACTTTTATTTTTATTTTATTTGAATATGTTTTATTTTATCATAACTAGAAGGCGTCACACTAGTTTTTGTAACGATTTTAGAATTTTTATTATTGAATAATAGATACAATTTCTTTTTAAATCTCTTTAAAGAAAGAGAAATAATAGTTCAAAATAAAAAATGATAAATTTAAATTAAAATTTTTTAAATGTAGTGCGCTTGGGTATCGAACCCGAGCCTGCGGATCAGCCAGCAAACACCGTAATAACTGAGCTACCACCAAACTATCCCTTTTTGTTATAAAGTAAGTATTTAAGTTGTGTACTAATATTAGACCCCCCCCCCCCCGGTTTTTCAAGAACTAATGAGCGTTGTATAAAAACCGTTATACCTGAAACTAAGAGGTCTCTACCCTACAACATATATTAAAATAATCAAAATCGGTGATTAAGAAGGTAAGCTCTTTCCTTGTGAGTGAATGTTTCAAAACGTGTGTAATGCTATTAGGTTGCTATTCTTCTCAATTATTTTAGGCCATTTATACCAAATAGGAATATTTTGGCCCCTTCAGATCCAATAACACTGCCTCGTTGTTCCGCTGTCCAGTTAACATGAGTTTTAATCCAGTTTAATCTTTTCAACCTTTTTAGTCGAGATAAAAATAGATTTTTTGTGGAATTCTATAGTTTTAACCAAATCTTTGCAATCATCGCCAAAGAGACCTTACGCTCAACATCATATTGGTTTGTGTCATTTTACCTTGTACACATACAGATGATTTTCTTTTATTATCTATGCATATCTTATTTCTTCCTACACCACTTGCCGTTGTAAACACTTTCCCGCATTTATCAGTTAGATTTTGTTGTGTTATAGTCTCCTAATATCGTTTCAAGAATTTAGAACTACACATTTGGTTACAGTCCACCAGTTTGCCTTTTAATTTCATCAGAAGTGTAACTTTTTTCGCTTAATACTATTATTTAACATCGCGTTCTAGATTACCTCTCAGGCCTTTGCGCCATTTTTTAATTTTATTGTGTTTTACATCCAACTGTAAAACTATCACATACAACAATGACAATTGTTGTCCTCTTCAAAGTCCTCAAATGTCCTCCAGAACATGACAACACCAGTTGAGCACTACTGTCATCTTATTGACTCATATAAAACGGCATGGCATCCGATTGCCTCTCTCAACACATATGCTTATAGGCTACATTGAAATAAATGAAAGCTACTTCGTGTTAACCTAAGTAAGCTGCGTTTGATTTTGTGTGTGTGTGTGTTTATTTGTTTAAACTTTTGATTAAATACTAATAACTGTACGAAATTTATTAAATTACATTCTTGCTTAAATTATATTTCCATTGATATATAATTGTATGGTATTACTTAAACAAAAAGTGGTCTTATGAGCCATGGAACCTCAAAAATACACTTTTTCAAAAAGGTTTCTATAGTTTTGGCCACTACTGTTATCGTGTTAATGTACTGTCTTTGAGCAATAATTGCTGGAAGTGCGTTTTCAGTTTTGGTATGCTCTTTTAAATTTAACGATTTTGTTGCATATTACTCGATATGTATGTATAGATCATATACTGAGCGCAACAAACAAACTCGTATATTTGTCCAACTGTAGATGAGAATTATTGAAATTGCGTTTTGTGATACTCGTTCTCCAAATAATTTATTAAGACATAGGCAGGGCTTGTTGTTTTCAAGCAATTTCGTAGGCCTTCCCGCCTAGTCGCAATTTGTTTCCATAAACATATTTTTTCATCTTATTATTAGATGGTGAAATTTTGTTACGTTTTTCTCAACGTGTTGGACAGTGTTTCACAAACTGTGCTCCCCACACAAAATTTTTCTTACTTGTATATATTTTTTAAGTTTGATTGGCAATAAAACAATGTAATAAATTTTTACGTAATTTTTACTTTCTTCTATCATTACAAGAAGAAAGTATTGGATTCGGGAAAATTTTTGACTTCCGGTTTTCGACGGATTTACACTTTTTAGGTGGTCAAAGACTGCGAAAAACATGTTTTTACAAAATGTCTGTCTGTCTGTCTGTGAATCTGATCTCAAGAACTAATGCACGTAATTTAACAAAAATTTATATTCAGTTAATTCCTGATATAAATTGGTGCTGATTAGTTTTTTGTGTATATCGCTCAACAGGTGGCGCTGCTATGCAACATTTTCCCCGATTTCCACTATATCCCAATCTCCGGAACTAATGCACGGATTTTCATCAAACTTCCGATTCAGTTAGTTCTTGACATAAGTTGATGTTTTAAATACTTTGGTGTAGATCGCTCAACAGATGGTGCTGCTATGCTGCATTTTTCGTAATTTCCACAATAGCTCTATCTTAAGAAATAATGCTAGGATTTTCGACAAATTTCACATTCAGGTATACCTGGATATGAATTAGTGCTGCTTAGTGTTTGGTGTAAATCGCTCAATAGGTGGCGCTGCTATGCAGCATTTTTCACGATTTCCACAATAGCCCAGTCTCCAGAACTAATGCACGGATTTTCATTAAACTTCTGATTAAGTTAGACTTTGACATGATTTGACGTTTTATAAATTTTGGTTTAAATCGCTCAACAGTGGGAGCTGATATGCTGCATTTTTTGCAATTTTCGCAATAGTTCTATCTCAAGAACTAATGGTTGGATTTTCAACAGACTGCAGATTCAGGTATACCTTGATATCAATTTGTGCTGTTTATGTTTTGTTATAAAGTGCTCAACAGGTGGCGCTGCTATGCTATTTTTTTCAGTATTTCCGCTATAGCTCTATCTCAAGAACAAATGCACGAATTTTCATCAAACTTCAAATTCAGATATACGTTTATATGAATTGGTGCTAAATTGATGTAATTTCTTGTACTATTTAAATGATTTAATTGGTGTGATTTATATAGAAGAAAGTTTTGTGATGGCCACAACATACTACTTTCTCATAGTACTCAGAACATTATTAATTTTTGTTTGATGTACTAAAACGACCTTTCACTAGAATAACGTTTCACATAAACTCGATAGGCATAAAAATTTCAATCTTTGAAATAATTTTCTATTAGTATTAGTATTATTATCGATTTTTGTAGTATAAGTATTGAAATGATTTTCTATTTAAATAATATTTATCTCGTTTCAAACATCGTTAACATAAAAAAATGCTTTTATCTTTGTTTTCAAGGAGTAAAAAGTATCTCCTGAAGTAGCATTTTGTAGCGAGTCATTTTAAAAATACTTTTGTTGATTACACACTAAATTGATTTATCTCTTGTGATCTATCTTTTTTTATTTTAACTAATTGATTTATTTTTTACGTCATGCTATCCAAATCTGGAAGTAAAGTTCGCGCAAATATTTTCTTTGAGCCACGCTATGTATCTGTGTACATTTCACTTACAAGCTAAGGTACAAAAGTCCTTGTCAGCGAATTTAGATTTATATACCTCATTCGATTCTTTTCATTCAGTTTAGTAATGTGATTGCTCGCATACCTGCAATTGCAATTTTATAAAGAAAGTCATTATGATTGCCAAAATTCAAAATTTCGGTCATTGAAAAACAGTTGCGTCAAAATAATCAGTATAACTTTAAGTTTACTTTCGGTTCTTACACTGCCATAATTTTTTGATAACTACTATATAATTATATTATTACGATTATTATAAGATGTTGTGAAATCAGATCAATTGTTGGCATGCTATTTCTTAGGCAGGTTTCCGCACGTTATGAAATCTTCTTTCGTACTTTGCGGAACTTTTGCGTACGGCTGCAAGTAAACGGGTTTTGTGTTACTGTTTTATTTTGGTCAATTTAAATTATTCAAATTTTTCGAAAAATGTTCGGCGAACGTAATAAATGAGCGTTTTTATTAACACTTTTCAACAACGTTGAAAAGTGTTTATAATTCCGTTTTGTCTGTCCGCGATCTAACTCTCGTAAGTATACTCGGATTGCCCTGAAATTTTTTAATGTTATTGACGTTTACCCTAGCACGATTCCCATTTCAAATAAAGTTTGTAGCAAGTTTAGTTTATTTACAGGGACAGTCAACAGTATTTCATTACATTACGGCCAATGGGAAAAAATCGTTTCAAATTAATTTTAAAGATGTTACACCCTTTCAAACACAATAAAATTCATATGCATTTACGAAGTGCACTAAAATATGTATTCCGTAGAATATGTGGTGCAAAAAAAAAATAGTTATTATTCATTTACAGGGCCACTCAAAAAAATTCCGTTACATAAAGGTGTAGGGAGGGAGGGTTGTTTTCGGCGTATTTTAATTATGTTAAGGTATATAATAATATTAATATACGTCGCTGAGGTTTGCTATAAGTTATTTCGTGTATAATACGAAGTGCATAGCATTCACAGGGACACACAAAATATTTCAGATAGTATATTCTAGATGAAGTATTCCATATTAGCGATGATGGCGTGAAATGCATTTTTAATTAGGATATGCGTTTGTAAGTTCCACTATATTTAGACATACTTTATGGTGTGTATAAATGCTATAGTTGATATACAGGGCTACACAAATAAATTCGTAAAGATTACTGAGTATGAGCGTAAACTGCTTAATGTTATTTTAAAGGAGTTACGCTTACGCATTTTTATGCTGAACTGCATTTCGTTTACTAAAACATGTTTTTAGAATATAGGTAAAATTATATACAAACCTACCTAAAGAATTCGATCCATGATGGATGATAATTTTTGGAAATGTGATTTCAGTATTTTAAGAGTGTTTTAGTTAGAATTAAATTTTAACTAAATAGTGGCCTGTAATATAGGTACTAGGTAAACTACAGGGCTGAACTAAAGTATCCAAATAAGTTTCCATCTATTAATATAAATTGCTGAAAGAGAAATTTCAACCTGTTATGCGTTTTCTTGCTAAATTTTTACATTATATAGTATATAATAGGGGGTACTGGCCCCAGCAAGCTACGCTCACCAGTCCCCGTTCAGGCACCGCAGAATGTAAAAGAACGCTAATTTGATCGGTTTTCAAAAGATTAGAGAAGATTGAATTATCATGAAAAACCTATAGCGATCTCCCTGTAAACGAGTTTCCATTCAGTTCCCTTTGATTGCGAAAATTTATGGCGGAATCAGTTGCTGTTAAGACATCGAATGGTTTTTTTCGTGATTGTTAAAAAAATCAGTTAAACATTTGAAAAGAAGTTGAAATAAAACGAATTAAGTAAACAGAGTAGTAGTAGAGCCTGCCGGTATATTTTAACAGCATTATAAAACGTTTGACATAATACAATTTACAACAATTACTACAATTTATTGCTTTAACCCCTTCAAGGGCGGTGGCTCATTTTTGAACCACTTAATTTTAATTCTTAAATGCCACATTGGCACCAGAATATTGGAATGAAAATTTTCCTTTTATTAAGTAAGTGAACAAATTTTTATTTTTATTATTATGATGAAAGCAACATCAATTGTTTTGTAAATTTACGATTTACTATGTAAGTTCGTCAGAATATGTGCCTTTTTCCCCGTTATTTTGGGTGCTTTCCGATGTCCGGCATCGGTGATTGTTGTGGGGATTTTCCACCGGAGCGTTACATCCTATGCCATTCTTTGGTTGGTGCTCCGGTCGGGTGATCAAGTAAGTGAACAAAAACATTTTCGTTTTTCGCTTTTTTTTTTTTTTTTTTTTTTTTTTTTTTTGTAAATTCTGGTGCTATTCACTGATTTCAACATTTTACGAACAGAACTTCCTTGCTCCTGAAAGGGTTAAACGCTTATTAATGTATTTATTATTTTAAAGTGTCCTTTCTCTTTAATATTCACGTGTAAATACAATTTTCAAGACATAATTTTCAATATTTTCTTTCTTTTAAAACGCTCTAATTTAATAGTTATTTTTAAAACTTTTCTGTATTTAATAAGCACGTGTAAATAAATTTTTAATCGTTATGAAATATTATTCTTTGCGCTGCTTTTAGAATTGAAAACAATCTTCATAATAATAGCCTAAGTCATTGACTATCATCAACAGTTCCGGGCGTATCCCTTCGCTTTTTATATTCCAGGCGGCCATTTGGTACTTTAATGTTAGCCAGCCACAGGTGATAAGTCGCCAAATATTATCCTATCGACATCATTTCACCTATATTATAATAGTCCAAATCATGTAACTGCCATAAACAATTACGGGCTGATCCCATCACTTTTTCTATTCCAGGCTTCTATTTTGGTACTTTAATGTTAGCCAGCCACAGGTGTTAAGTCGACATATATTATTCTATCGCTATCATTTCACTTATATTATAATAGTCCAAGTGCATAAACAATTACTGGCTGATCCCTTCACTTTTCATCAGAAAGGTTTCCATTTTGATTAAAGAATCAAATTTATTTTTTCGAATAAAACTACATAAAAGTTGCCATGATCGCAAAGAGTTCTTAGTATTTTATAATAGCCAGGTGCAAATCTCGCTAATAGCTTTTTTTTTAACAAGCCAGTTAACATTTTTTTTCCGAGTGGTAAATTAAAACGGTACTAGTTGGTTTACCCTATCGACCAAAAATCTATCGCCCGACTATAACATTAAATGTCAAAACTGGTTGATCGTAAATGTCACATTCACTTGACTTTAAGGACGTGTTTACGACATCAACATCAAGTGATTTTTATTTCGACGTTTTATTTGTATTTGTATTAATTTTATACTAATTTATTTGTTCTTTCGTTATTTAAAATAAAAATTACGTCAATTTGTTTAATTTGGAGATTTATATGATATGGCGAAATTGGTCGACGGGATAACTAAGTAGTGCCATTAAAACATTGCTTTGAATTTGAAATTAAATGTCATGATTTGTTGCATTATTTAATATTTAGCACAGATGTCATATACGCACCGGGTTTGGCATGATTTTTTTAAAGACAATTTGGCGAAAACCTCATTTTCAAATACCAGTTACATGTGTATTTTTAAATTATTATCTATTATTTTTAAAATGAAATAACAATAAATGAAAAAAATAATTAATAACTATAGAACAAAACAATTTATAACAATTAAAAAAAAGAAAATAAATGTAAATAAACATTTATTAATAAATAAGAAACAATAGCCGGTTTACCATGTCAAGCAAAATAACGCCATTTAGGCTCCAATTATGTACCCCGCTGCTAATATGATATTTTCGCCTAATATTTTTCTTTTCATTTCGTTTAAAAAAAAAAAGAAAGAAGTGAAAGCCATTACGTTTAAATGAAAGTTTTGTATTAAATAAAATGATATTGAAATTTTAAAAAAAAGCATTCTTCATAGCATACATTTAAGTGAGGCCAAACTGGTCACGTAATTAATTTAAAATAATAACCTTTCCTAAAATAAGAAAATAAATATCTCTTATCATTAAAATTTGAGTTGCTATCATTAGAGAAAATTATTTAAAATTAGAAAAAAATTAATATTTCGAAAACTAATTCGAGTTTAAACACTGTAATACCAGTTTTGAGATATGCGGATCAATACGAATTTTTGATCTTTCATCGCAAAGTATTCCATATTTTAGGAGAAATTGCCGTGAAACACAATCCGTTTTTAATCAGTTGTTTCATAAATTCGTTTCATTTCAGTCTTTTCATGAAATCGTTTCATAAATTCGTTTCATTAGGATTTTATATATATAGGGTAGATATCAACCAACAGATCAAATACAGGGCTGTTAAAAAGAATTGGAATATATATTTGGCTATGGAGGGTAAAAGCTGAAATCAATTTTTCAAATGTTTTATCTGTTTTCTAAAATTTTTATTTATTTATCTTATTTGCCTTATTTCCCTAAATAACAAAGTGTTTTTTTAAAGAATTCAGAAAGTGATGGAAAGTTTTTTCTAATCTATGCTTAACGCTTGAATTTTCTTTATTTTTTCTTTATTATTTTGAAATTTATTTTCATAGAAGGTGGTATGTGACTTTAGCTCTGCATTATTTTTAATACCTGAAGTTTCAATTGCAACAAATGTTACAATTTTAGATTATGTTTTTTTTTCATACTGTTTTTATTCATGCAGTTTTTATTCTACGTTTCATGTTTTCTCTCTGAAGAAAATATGTCTAATTTTGTTTTTCACTGTGCTTTACTTTGCTCTGGTATGAGTTTAATTTCCTTAAACCAATCCCTGTTATTATTCAATTATATGAGGAATTTTCTTAATTTTTTTTAAAGATTGCACGAAGTTTCTTTTAAAGTTATGAGACTCTTGAAACTTGAAAATTTTGGCCTTCAAAATCTACGTTAACATCATGTTTAATAATAAAACAAAACCGTAGCTGGAAGTCTATTTTAGAATTATCAGCGTGAGCCGAAATATCGTAATTACTACGACAGATAAAATTACATTGAACAATTTCATTGAATGATTTGAATCAGGCTTACGCTTTGAGTAAAAAAGTTAAATATCTCTGTCTTGACTAGGAACAACATCATAAAACTTCAGTTATTGACATACTATCAGTTTGTTTCAGTTAAGTTCATCTCTATGCTCAAGTACGAATTTGCAAAAGGAAGATCATTAATACATGTGACCATTACGGCACACCAACAGAGTGCTGTTTTAAAATTCGAGAAAGAAAGTTGACCTGTTTTGAGTGCATCCCTGTGTAGCTGAAGAAGAATCATTTGATCATTGTGCTCACTACGAGAAATATTTTTGCTTTGTTCACTTCTTCGGAAAAAAGAATGTATCAAAAACTGATTATCCTCAGTGTAGGACTGAGGAAAATAATCCTGAGGAAACTTAAATCATACGTATTTCTTTGACGGCAACTGTTTTTCAATGAATGAAATTTTGCTCTCTGTCCTGGCCCTTTGTCGTTTCTAAAACTCAATAGCACATACGGGAGGTATTAAATTACTAACCTCAATTCGACGAATTAAACGGGCTATAAAAATCTAAATTCCATTCCAAGGACTGTGATAACTTTACTTGTTAGTTTGGATAATATGGCACAAATAAAATAATTACAGAAATTTTACTTACAGTTTTGGTTAGCGTGACGTAAAAGATAATTAATTTATTAAAGCAAATGTATTTCAATACATAATCGTGTCTGAATGAAAATGTGATATATTTGACTGTGTACATTGGTTGAAAATATATACAGGGTGTCCACGTATAAGATGATAGACCTTTATTTTCGGAACCGTTGGTCCTAGATGCATACTTTCAATTACAAAAATTGCTTAAATAAGGTAAAGAATTATTTTTAAAGCGATTTGGGCCATGAAAAACAAACAAAAAAAAAAAATACGAAATTTAAATTTTTGTACGGTCCCTCGGTATTATAAGTTATATTTAGTAAAATGTTCCTGTTACAGTGACAAGTAAAACAAAAAAAGTCCCGTTATTCTACGATTGATATTGACCGAGTAATAACAGTTTAAAGTTGGAGCATATTTTTTGCTGCAAATTAGGGGTCATTGACAAATTTAGTAGAAATATAATTTCGTCAGATATAGTTAAAAAATGGTATAGAGTAAAATTAACATTCCATATAAATTCGAAATCTTTAATTATTCTGACATATTAATGCAAAATATTCAATTTGTAATAAAAATATAAGGAGAAAAAAAAAAGAATTTTGTGAAATAAAATTATGAAAGTTAACAGTTTTAGATTTTGATAATTGTTTCATATGTATTCTGTACCGCGGAATACGAATATTACTGGTGTAGTTGAATTACCATGATCAACTAAGCATATTATTTGTTCGAGTGAACAATAAATGTTGTATAAAATTGAAAAGATGATAGATGCATTCTTTTGTATTTATAACCCAAGTAAATCTTTAAGTACATAGAACACAAAATCCTGCATATGTACTATGTGTTGTGCGTTTGCATTTCATGCACATTATTCACAGAGAAAGATTAAATATAAGATGTTTTTATTTACCTTTTATGTAAATGGACTCCACACTTATTACTGATGGTTTTACAATTTAAATATTTTTTTTATTTATACATCTTTTCAAATATGCATCTTTTCCCACTAAAGTAAATCTTCTAAGATACGATATTTTCTAGAAATATTTTGTTTGATATTTACTTTAAAAAAAACGCTTGGTTATTTGGATATAGACTATGTAATAGTTTTTCATAATGGTAATTAGAGTTTCCATAAATTACCTATATAAACAAAATCTGTATAAAAGCTTCTCTGGAATTTTTATATTTTATTAAATAAATATCAATAAAAGTGAGCTGGGCATTGTTTAATATACTACATATTTTTTTCTTTTAAATTAAACATATTTGCATTTGTTCTAAATTTTAAGCATTAATATTATTTGTGATATCCTACTCCTCGTGATTAAAGATGTTAATTTATCATTTTCTGACTCGAATTCGTGAGCTTCAATTAGCGTACTTCATTTAATTCTAAGTTACTACACATTGTGATCACACTGAGATAAACTTCTCGTTAATTATTTTGGAGCATGGCGACGAAATTCAGAATGTTTAAATTAATACAGATGTGGAAAGCTGCAATTACACGTGAAGTAGCTAAATTTCCGGCGTGTGTATTTTTATTAAGCGGAAAGAAATCTGCATTGTTATAAATATTAAAATCTAGCCTAATAATATGTTATAATTTTTAATCGAATTTATATTTCTTATCGTTGTTGTAACTGAATTTTGACATTTAAAATAAAATCTTGTAATTTTTAGTCATCTGTGGCATAAAATAACAGAACTTTTTATGTATTGAAATAAATTAGAAGCTAAGATCTTCAATGATTTTTTTAAAAATTAATTATACATTTTATGTAGCATATAGAAAAAGGTGACATTTTCATAGTCAACCTGTTTGAGAAAATGCATTAAATTTAAATCAACTTTTATTTATTAACAAACGTACTGTTAATAAATAAAAGTTGTGACAGTTCATACAAACAAATTTACAATGAACAAGGATCACAATTAACTTATTCTATTAACATATATGTTGGGCAATAATTATGTGAGAGAATGACATTTTTGGAAGTCAGCCCTAAGTTAAAATACACCAACGCAACGGAGTTAGGAACCATTTTCTGCCTGTTTAAAGTTCCTATTGTTTTGTCGCGGGACAACAAAATGCGATAGTAGTATAGGAGAGTTATTGACATGACTCTGGAGAAACAATATTTTGTTAATTTTATGCGCTTTGATTAAAAACCTTTGAATAGCAAAAAAAAAGTCACAAATTTACACCGTGTCTTTGGAAAAGAAAGAGCAAGGAAATAATTTATTGTTCTTGTTTCAATAGTTAATCTATACCCATCCTGATTCCTGAATGGCTCTTTTGTTGTAGGAATAGAAAGTAAGTATACAGATGCATGTTCATATGGTGGCTCATGTTCCATGCTGCTGCTGTAAGTAAGAGTAATAAAACTGCAAACATCACCTGATAAGGCATCATGTCATGTCGGAAGCATTTTCTAATAGATTTAAAGTAAATTTTGAGAATCAAGGGTGAAAATACATAGGGATACCTATAGTTTAAAACATTAATACCATTCAATATTAATTAATTTTTCAGCTACATTTCAGCAGTGAAATTACGCTTGGAATTATTGAATATTAATGATGTGAATTATCACACTGCTAACAAAGCGTAAACCAACTTAGTGAAAAATGTCCAAGCCGGGAATCGAACCCGGGTCCCTGGAATAGATCTCCAGTGCTCTACCACTAAACCACAAGGATTTCTTAACTATATATACATAACTATTACACTTATTCTATTAACATATATGTTGGGCAATAATTATGTGAGAGAATGACATTTTTGGAAGTCAGCCCTAAGTTAAAATACACCAACGCAACGGAGTTAGGAACCATTTTCTGCCTGTTTAAAGTTCCTATTGTTTTGTCGCGGGACAACAAAATGCGATAGTAGTATAGGAGAGTTATTGACATGACTCTGGAGAAACAATATTTTGTTAATTTTATGCGCTTTGATTAAAAACCTTTGAATAGCAAAAAAAAAGTCACAAATTTACACCGTGTCTTTGGAAAAGAAAGAGCAAGGAAATAATTTATTGTTCTTGTTTCAATAGTTAATCTATACCCATCCTGATTCCTGAATGGCTCTTTTGTTGTAGGAATAGAAAGTAAGTATACAGATGCATGTTCATATGGTGGCTCATGTTCCATGCTGCTGCTGTAAGTAAGAGTAATAAAACTGCAAACATCACCTGATAAGGCATCATGTCATGTCGGAAGCATTTTCTAATAGATTTAAAGTAAATTTTGAGAATCAAGGGTGAAAATACATAGGGATACCTATAGTTTAAAACATTAATACCATTCAATATTAATTAATTTTTCAGCTACATTTCAGCAGTGAAATTACGCTTGGAATTATTGAATATTAATGATGTGAATTATCACACTGCTAACAAAGCGTAAACCAACTTAGTGAAAAATGTCCAAGCCGGGAATCGAACCCGGGTCCCTGGAATAGATCTCCAGTGCTCTACCACTAAACCACAAGGACGATGTCCAGCCTGGCATTTCTCACTTATATAAGTCCGTAAGGCTGCTACCGCAGCACAAGATAGAGAAGTCTTCATGAGCACACATTCTAGCGGCGTAACATGAGACGCAAAGTGTGCTCATGAAGACTTCTCTATCTTGTGCTGCGGTAGCAGCCTTACGGACTTATATAAGTGAGAAATGCCAGGCTGGACATCGTCCTTGTGGTTTAGTGGTAGAGCACTGGAGATCTATTCCAGGGACCCGGGTTCGATTCCCGGCTTGGACATTTTTCACTAAGTTGGTTTACGCTTTGTTAGCAGTGTGATAATTCACATCATTAATATTCATTAATACCATTCATTAATATTAATATGTTGTACAATATGTAAATATATAAAACTTATGGACTGGGAGACGGCAGCACAGACAACCACCTTATCAAGTTGGAAGCTGAAATTCCAGAATTAGCTAAAACTCGATTCTTAAATTAAAACGCAATCATTCTGCCAAGTCATATCGTGATGGAAAACAACTAAAAACCCGATTTTAGCGGTCGACTCATTGGTTTACCATTGCGTTTTCCAGCACTCAAAGGTAGGAAAACATGACGGACTGGGAGCTGGAAAACACAATGGTAAACCTACGAGTCAACCGGCAAAATCGGATTTTTAGGTGTTTTCCACCAAGATATGACTTGGCAGACCGATTGCGTTTTAATATGGGAATCGAGTTTAGCTAATTCTTGAATTTCAGCCTCCAACTCGATGAGGTGGTTGTCTCATGGTTCGTACGAATCCTTTAATTTTGCGGACCAGAAAATTTTTTGGCACCGGTATTATCTTATAGAAAATCTCTTCTTAATAAAATGGAGAAATTTTTGCGCGATTAACCTAGATTTATTTTTCTATAAAACAATACTGGTAGTTTTCCTGGAGAAGTAACAGTATCCGTACGAACCATGTGTCTGTGCTGCCGGCTCCCGATCTATTATATATTAAACAAACTGCAATGTACTTTATTCTGAATACCTGGATATCACTTATTACCAGGGAAAATGTATATATACTTACTTAACAATAAATATAATAATAATACTCGGATTTTTAAAGTAATTATATGTATTCCTTGCATGAACTGTCAAAATATAAAGATCCTAAAAAGACTGTAGTTTTGTCATCTAATTTTTTTTTTTTACTTTTTACGTCATTGCTTCCATTCAATCCTATTTTATTACCATAAATCCTATCCTATTTTATTATTATGGTATAATCCCATTTTATTTGAGTACATGTTACGCAAATAAAACAAGAAACAAAAATCATGCGTTGAGCATAGAGTATGAAATACTTGGCAACGCTTCAAAATACTTAAACAATACTTCGCTGTTTAAAAAGGTAGATAAGACACATAGGGAGTCGTTTTAGTAAGCACATACCATATTTGGAAAACAGGATTCAGCAATTACCGCCCGTAGACTGAAAAGTATTTAAATTATTTTGAGTAGTCCTGATTTTGATCTATACATTCATATAGGTTAGGGTGTCCCAGGAGAGGCCAAAAAAATAAAATGTTTGAAAATGGCGAGTCTCATCTTTTAAAAATGTTCTTTCTGTCATAATATTATATTACAAAAAAATTCAAGTCATTTCACAAAGGTTTAGGGTTCCCCCAAGCTAATAGAAAATAGGGAATATTTGGAAATTTGAATTTGTAATTAGTATGCAGAATTGTAGAATTCTACCACACTTCGCTTACAAATTCTTTTGTCCTAAAGTTTGTTTACGAACACTTTATCATGTTTAACAATGTTTTCATTTGATGCTATACTTTTATTAAAGCTTTTAATAAAAACTTATCACTATACAAATCTGTCTGAGGATCATATTTCATTTTCCTGATCATTACTCTTCTAATGCTCTTCAATATTTATTAATCTGCTGGATTTCATTAAATTAATACCATGTACTACAATATTTCCAATTTCTCATATTAATAATAGATGGCAGCTCCATCAGCTGTTAAAGGGAAGTTTCATTCTTTATTTATCAGTCTACGGTTTTCGATATCGATGAAGCCAATAAATCTTCAGAAGAAACTTTTGATGAAGAATTTGTAATAAAAATACATTTAGATAATAGAAAACCCTGAGGTAATAAACCTAATCTCTGCCGTCACAGAACCATTATTACTCCTAGATTTGCTGCTGTTTTAGATTGAATTAACACCAGCATTAGAAGATTCACAATGATAATGGCACCTGTAATAAACAGAGAAGATTGCTCTTCCTCTACCATGACGACTGACCCGCTTGTAAAAATCCATAGTGCTTTCAAAAAGTACTGTTCATCGGGAACGCCAGTATCTTCGCCAAGAAACTGTTCAACAATTAAAAAAACAGTTTGAAGCTTCAAAATTAGTTGCTTCGTGAGTAGGAAAACTGTTAGTCAATTTGTCATCAAAAAGCACAGGAAAGATTGATCGTTTAGCGGTACTAGTTTTTTCTTTGCAAGATAAAAGTACTCAGATTCTTGATGTTTCTAATTTATTGTCCAGAACTGGCAAAGCAACATCTGATGCTGTTTTCGAGCTCTTAAAATCGTGGAAATGTGAATCTCAAGTAATTGGCATGTGTTTCGATACAACCCATACAAATAGTGGTAGATTCAAAGTAGCATGTACAATTATTGAGCAAAAAATAGGCAGAAAACTCGTGTTTAGCATGTCAGCATCATATGTTTGAGGTTCTACTTTCTGATGCATTTAGCGTGTTTTGGGCAATCTATCGTAATCTGGGCTAATCTGGGCCTGAAATCTTTTTATTTAAGGGTGTTCTAAAATCCAAAAGGGCAACTTTCTGACGTAAGTTTTAATATATTTTTGTTCGGAAATGCGTGAAACTAGCAGATGTTGTTGTTCAGATACTACGTAATCGAGCTATTTTTTCTTTTTTTTTTTTTTCAAACGCAATAGATCTTTCAGAAAATTGTGTCAAAGTGGACGCTTTGAACCGAAGTTCCCGAAGAAAGCAGAAAAAATGATCGCGGAGGGCGAAAATCGTGCTTGTCACGTAATCAAATTCACTTATAATTCAATAGATAATTTATTGATCAAAAAATGGAAAAAACAATTCAATTCCAAATCGCTTCCATGGCCATGCTTTCAAATTTTATATCTTTCCGTTAACAAATGAATTTGTAAATGTGTCAAAACTTTTTGCGCTTGTTGAGCAGAGCAGTAAAGATTAGCCTTAAGATATTCTGACAAAACTGGTCTAAGCTCAATCACCATGAACCAAAAAAGCAATATCAGTACCCATCATAACAGCATCAGACAGTTTTAAAACTTTTACTTCTGACCAGGTAAAAATTGCTCCGAAACTACCTAGGGATGATTACAAAGAAATTTTAAATCTTGCATCATTAATGATTGGATTAGACATTCTATTTACCATTCGGAAACCAGGTGTTCTTCACAGAGCTCGCTGGATCGCAAAAGCCTATGAAGTTATTATTTAATGGGAATGAAAGTACAATAGTATTAACTGCTTAAGAGTTTCAAGGTACGCAACGATTTAATCGGTTTGTTGTGTGTGCATATTTGCAGTCTTGGTTTACTTGCCGATCTGCTGTTGATGCTCCTTCTAATGATGTTTCACTGATTCAAAGGTTGAAAGAATATGATAATTGATGACAAACAGTTAAGCAATATTGGATTAAAAACGATGTTACATCATTCATGGTATGTGAGTGGAGAACTGCAACACTTAGCTTGTTTTCAGATCTTTCTAATGAGCAAAAATCAAAGATAGTTTTGAACATGAAAAAAAAAGGAGTTCTAATTCACATATATTAGAAATACTTTCTCTCTCAAATTGGATGATTTCAGTATTTCTAATAGTTTCTCTGAAACGGCTAAAATTGAAGATCGCTTCCTCAGTGTACCAGTCAATGATATCCAAAAACGACATCCTAGAAAAAAGCTGCAACATTTGCTTAAAACTTGCCTTATGTAAATGATGTTGCTGAACAAGCTGTTGTATTCATACATGACTTTAGATATTCAACAAAGAATTAAGAGCAAGAACAGTTTTTGTTAGGAGTCGTAGAGATAGGGATACACAGAAAGAAATCTATAAAGTACAATCGCCAAAATCGTTTTGAAATGTAGTTGATAAAAAATGTGTGAAAGTGTAAATAAATATGTGATAGCTTTAAAACACTCTTCTTCATTGGTTTTATTTACCAATTGTAAGATGATTGTTTACCTAAGTTCACTTTTTGTGCATAATTAGACAGAAGGTAGAAATGTCTGCAAAATCACATTTTTCTTGATTTCAGTAATATATTATGTCTCTTCCTACCAGAGCAAAAACATAATTTATACAAAATTTGTTTGAAACAATATATAAGAAGCTTTCATAAATGAAAAAAAATGCCATTTGAACATTAATAGTTTTTAATGCAGCTAATAATAAATGTCGTATTTCACATTATTTTGGCCGTTTTTATGTAAATTCAATGACCTTGGGGGAACTCTAAATATTTTTTTTTTAATTCTAAAAAAATTCAAGGTGTTTTATATTCACAGGAAGAAATTTTTTGGAGGGTGAGAGTTCACAATTTTAAAAATTGATTTTTTTGGGACTCCCTAATATAGGGTGACCGAGACAGTAGTTGATCAAATAAGGTCGGTTCTGCAGGTTTTTTTTATTATATTTACTTCCTTTTAAGTTTTAGAAGTAAACTAACATAATTGCTACAATCCTTAATGAATGTCCTATAATGGGCTAAAACGAAATCTGCTGAAATTAATGTTGGCAAAAAGCCACCTCTGCTCTGCACAGCAGTTTATGCGCACTAGTACTTAGATAAATAAATAAATATTTTGTTTAGTTTCTGGCCATTAAATTATATTTAAATATAATAATAATATAGGTAATGTCTTACCTTTATGTTGCTGCTTAGCAATTCCTCATGCTTCGGCTTCGCACGGGTGTATATCCATATCGCATAGAATCCTATATTATATAGACAAGTGGAAAGAAAAGTGGATGATTAATATTTTGTATTATTTATAAATGATTCCACTCTTGGCACTTTTCTTTGATTTAAGAAATTATATTGGTATAAGTTTAAGTTTACACTTTGGTTTAAACTTTACATAACTCTGCTTTTTGCAGCAACATTTTTTTATTACATCTCTATTGATTGAGATAAACAGAGCAACTAACTAAAAAATAATAAAGTTTTTCTTGAGTCATTTAGAGTTCTATTTTATGACGATGATGTTGACGTCACACAGCTGCATCATGCGTGGGTTGATATATGAACGGATTTCAGAAACGTATTTTATTTATTAATATCATTATTTATTTGTAATTGTATAACTTGAGTAGTATAATTTAGCTATAATCGGAAAGTTTGTTTATTGCAGGATGATTTATTATTACTTAATGTATTTATTCTTGAATGGTTTCCTGTTTTGAAATCAGTTAATGATATCTAAGATGATTACGAATAGATTTACTGCTACTAAATTAGTTCAAGTATTGTAAAGTTTTATGTCCTTGAAAGTTATTGCTTGTTTAATGTTTCTAAAGTTGTTTACTGTTAATATCTGAGAGGGTTATAAATCCATCACCCTTCCTTAACCATCTCAGATGCATCCTGTAATAGTTGCATGGATTCACGAGGTTTTAGGAATTGAGGCTTAGCCAGTGGCTTGGTCAGTGCGTCTGCTGTCATGTCTTGTGTTGGGCAGTAACGAAGATCTAGTATTCCATCTTCTTTCACCTTTTTTATTGCGTGATAGCGAACATCTATATGTTTGGTTCGCTTTGAGAAATTTTCGTTCTCCACCATCTTGATGACCCTCTGGTTGTCTTCATACAGTATTACTGGTAAATTTTGCTTCAAGTCCAGTTCTGCTAATAATTTCGTCAGCCGGGCAATTTCCTGTCCTGCACTAGCTGCAGCCACGAATTCAGCTTCTGCCGATGAATAGGCAATGCAATTTTGCCTTTTGGTAAACCATTGAATGGGACTATTTCCCAACATAAATAGGTTTCCAGTAGTCGATTTTCCCGTTCTTGTATCCCCCGCCCAGTCGGCGTCAGAAAATCCGATTAGTTTTGGTTCATTGTTTTTGTTTAGTGTCAAATTTAAAGTTTTTGTAAAATTCAGGTAACTTATTACGCGTTTCACACCGTTCCAGTCTTTTAGGCGTGAATTTTCAAATCTTCTGCTGAGTATGTTAACAGCGGCTGAAATATCTGGACGCGTAGTGGTTCCTACATACAGCTTCGATCCTATCGCTGGTATGAATTTCGTGTTGTTAGGTAATAAATTTTCTTCGTCTTCTAATTTGTGAAAACCCGCATCCATGGGAGTGCTTGCGGATTTTGCGTGTTATAAATTATATTTTCTTGCGAGCTCTTCTATTTTTAACCTTTGATTTAGTTTATACCCGTTTTCTGATTTGTTTATTTCCATGCCTAAATAGTGAGATACTTCCCCAAGGTCCTTTAATGCAAATTCTTCCTTTAAAGATTTTATTATGTCTTCAATCGTTTCGTTTTCACCGCCTATCAAAATGTCGTCAACATATACTATTACGTAAGTTGAAATTTTGTTCTCTTTTCGTGTATATAGACATGAGTCCACGGTGCTTTGTTGAAAGTTTAAATTTTTCAAAGATTGTGCGATTTTTTTATTCCAAGTTCTGGCTGCCTGTTTTAGTCCATAGATCGATTTTTTTAGTTTACACACTTTGTTTTCTGAGTTTTTCTCAATGTACCCCTCCGGTTGTTTCATATAAATTTCGTCTTCTAACTCACCGTAGAGAAAGGCTGTGTCGATATCTACGTGTCGCACGTTCAACTGCTTATGTGCGGCTACTGTCAAAAATGTTCTCACAGTTGTTTGTGACACTACTGGGGCGAAAGTCTCGTCATAGTTTTCCCCATATTTTTGACTAAACTCTTTAGCTACTAAACGTGCTTTGTACTTTTGAGTGTTTCCGCAACTGTCTAATTTCTTTTTGAATATCCATTTGCAACCTATAACCTTTTTGTTAGGTGGAGGATCCACTAATTCCCATGTGTTGTGTTGTCTCAGCGAATTGATTTCCACTTGTGTGGCTTTAAGCTAATTTTCCTTTTCTTTGGGATTATTTATTTCCAATATTTCATTCCAACTAGTGGGTTCTGTCATATCATAATTTTTTACACAACAGGCATATCTGTCTGGTGGTACCTCCCTGTTCGATCTTTCAGATCTTCTTGGTTCATTGGTCGGTTGTTTGGACGTGGTTGGTTCTTCGGTTGTGTTGTTTATCTCTGTTTCAATGTAATGTTTGTCGTCATATGAGTTTTCTGTCTCTTTACTTTCTTTTAGGTTAATTTTGCTATTTTCTATGAATTTCACTGTTCTGCCAATTACAATTTTATTTTCTTTAGTGTATACGCGATATCCTTTTGAGTTGTTATCGTATCCTACAAAAATCCCTTCCTGAGCTCTGTCGTCCAATTTTCCTCGATGTTGTTTATTCACGTATACGTAAGCTTTGCACCCGAATGTTCGCAAATAGTGTAAATTCGGTTTGCGATTAAACCATAGCTCAAATGGGGTTTTATTTGTCGATCTTGTTGATAAGCGATTCTGTAAATGATTCGCGGTGTTAATTACTTCTCCCCAAAATTTTTGTGGCAGATCTGCTTCTCTGAGTAGGCTTCTAGTCATGTCTAATAGCGACCTATTTTTTCTCTCCGCAATGCCATTTTGGCTCGGGCAATACGGCACGGTTAATTGATGTTTAATGCCCCTTTTTCTTAGGTAATCCTCTATCCCACTATTTATGTACTCTCCCCCGTTATCGGATCTTATTGCTTTCGGATATATCCCGAACTGGTTTCGAACAATAGCTATATAGTCGATTAGTTTAACCTGTACTTCATCTTTATGTTTTAATAAGTATATTATAGTAAATCTAGAGTAGTCGTCAATGAAAGTTACAAACATTGTTTTACCACCTATTGTAGGGGTTCCTATCGCTGTGCATACGTCCGTGTGCACTAGATCGAGTACTCTACCTGTTTTATTTCTATACACTGTTTTGGGATAGGGAGCATTGCTTGTTTTTGTTTGAATGCATGTTTCGCATGTTGTTCCATGATTGCAATTATTTAGTTTTATGCCATAGGCTAAATCATCTTTAACCATTTCCTTTATGGAATTATAATTTCTATGCCCTAGGCGTTTGTGCCAAAGTTCCAGGCAGTCTTTACTTTTGCATTCATGTGTCATATTTATTATATTCCTATCAGCATTTTCTAATAATTCAACTTCGTATAGGTTATTTTTGATTTTTGCCTCCAAGTAGATTTTCCCATTTCGGGACAGCGTGCATCGATCTTTATCAAAAAAAAAAATTATACCCATTCTTTGTGGCTTTACTTACTGAAATTAAATTAGATTCTAGCTCCGGTACATATAACACTTCTTTCAACGTAATTTTATTTATGCCTCCATCGGATGTTTTCGTCGTGAATGTAGTTTCTCCTGTACCTAGCGAGTTTAGATTTTTTCCGTTGGCAATTATGACCGTTGTTTTTTCGGTGTCATTTAATTTAGTAAAGTCATCTTTATTGTTTAGGATATGTGAAGATGAACCAGAATCAATAATCCAGGTTTGTTTTCCTGCTTTGTCTATTAGAAAGTCTGCGTCGCTGCCTTGATCTGGTTTTGTTTCCGTTCTATAATTTCTCTTGTCTACTGATTCGCGCTCAGTGTTTCCTATCTGGTTATCAGATTGTTGATAACACAACGATGATGAGTAATGTTTGTTTTTGTATGTTTGTTGTTGTTTTTGTGTATTTGGGTGATTGTTTCGATTTTTCAAATGCCAACATTCTCTGTACGTGTGATTTCTCAATTTGCAGTACGTGCACTGTTTATCTTTTTTAAAGTTATCATTAGGAAATCTTTTCTGCGTTTTAAACGCTTTTGTTGAATTTTCACCCTGGTCTGTCTTTTCGACCCTTCTATTGTACTCATCTGTTAATTTACTTCAAATAAATTGTGGTGTAAGCTCGTCTTCATTTCGCGATTCAAGTGCAGTGATCAAAGTATTATAACTAGGGGGTAGCGAACACAGCAATAAAGCTGAAAGATGGGAGTCGCTAATTGTTTCCTCGATCGCTGAGAGTTTGTCTATTAGTTCTAGAATGTATGTTATGTGTTTGATTAGGTTCCCGTTTTCTTGGAGCTTGGCTCCATAAAGCTTTCTTAACAAAAATAATTTACTAGAGAGGTTCTCCCGTTCGTGTATCGTTTTAAGTGCGTTCCATGTCTCTTTGGCTGTGTTAAGCCCTTTTACATGGACGATTTGTGAATCTTCAATTGATAGATTTATTATCGCTCTGGTTTTCTTGTCCTTTTTCTCACAATTGGTTGTGACTGGCGTGGGCCTATCTTCGCTAATTACGTTAAACAAGTCTTCTCTAATCAGTAACATTTCAGTTTGGAATTTCAAATTGCTGTAGTTACTCGCATTTAATTTTTCTACCAACTGTATCTCGCGTGATGCGGCCATTTCTCTAGTTATATAAGTTTCACTTATGTGAGGAATTGCTGTTTTTATTTTATTCCGTATAAAACTTCTCATATATTTAATTTTCTTCAATTCTTTAACATTTCACATATATCAATAAAAAAAACAATGCACAATAAGCAATAATTTTCATTTTCTTTTTAATGTGCATACTTTTATGGTCAGTAGTTTTTTTTTTCACAAATATTATTTACCCACTAAACTACAGACTCTCTCAGTCTCATAATCAAAAATGTTGGCAAAAAGCCACCTCTGCTCTGCACAGCAGGTTATGCGCACTAGTACTTAGATAAATAAATAAATATTTTGTTTAGTTTCTAGCCATTAAATTATATTTAAATATAATAATAATATAGGTAATGTCTTACCTTTATGTTGTTGCTTAGCAATTCCTCATGCTTCGGCTTCGCACGGGTGTATATCCATATCGCATAGAATCCTATATTGTATAGACAAGTGGAAAGAAAAGTGGATGATTAATATTTTGTATTATTTATAAATGATTCCACTCTTGACACTTTTCTTTGATTTAAGAAATTATATTGGTATAACTTTAAGTTTACACTTTGGTTTAAACTTTACAGAACGCTGCTTTTTGCAGCAACAATTTTTTATTACATCTCTATTGATTGAGATAAACAGAGCAACTAACTAAAAAATAATAAAGTTTTTCTTGAGTCATTTAGAGTTCTATTTTATGACGATGATGTTGACGTCACACAGCTGCATCATGCGTGGGTTGATATATGAACGGATTTCAGAAACGTATTTTATTTATTAATATCATTATTTATTTGTAATTGTATAACTTGAGTAGGATAATTTAGCTATAATCGGAAAGTTTGTTTATTGCAGAATGATTTATTACTTAATGTATTTATTCTTGTATGGTTTCCTGTTTTGAAATCAGTTAATGATATCTAAGATGATTACGAATTGATTTACTGCTACTAAATTAGTTCAAGTATTGTAAAGTGTTATGTCCTTGAAAGTTAATGTTTGTTTAATGTTTCTAAAGTACACTGCTCAGAACAATTAAAGGATATTGCAGTTTTAGGTGGATTTTGTATCTGGTAAACTGTTTAGCTGATTGATACATGGTCGACAGACATAGTAGGTTATATGAGAATAAATTACACATGTTTGGCAGAAAAAAATGCATTTAATTGTGCATTTGTGTACTAAAGGAAAAAAACACAATTTGTGCATATGAGAAAAAAAGAATAAGAAAAGGTATTTTCTTCAAAGAAAATCATTTTCAGTAGGGGGTATGGTTTCCACGGGCGGCCAGCAACGTTGAACACCTTTGAGGCATGGACTCAATGAGGCTATTAATGACGAGTTGGGGTATTCTGCCCCACTCTTCCAGAAGAGCTCTTTCCAGTTCTTGGAGAGTTTGTGGGGGTTGTTGGCAGCCAGAAACTCGTCTTCCTAGACCGTCCCAAACGTGCTCGATTGGATTCATGTCTGGAGAACACGCTGGCCATTCCATTCGAACGATTCCTTCCTCGAAAAGGAAATCCTCCACCAGGTTTGCACGATGTGGCGTGCAGTTATCGTCCATTAAAATGAAGTTATCTCCGATTGCTGCAGCGTAAGGGACTACAATAGGTCTGAGGATCTCATCCCTATATCGGCGACCAGTCAGAGCTCCATCTCGGATGATGTAGAGGTCAGTGCGCCCGTCAATGGAGATGCCACCATACACCAACACTCCTCCACCGCCAAATCTGACACTTTCGTGCACGAACGCAGGATTATTCCTACTGCCACGGTCCCTCCAGATGAAAATACGCCTATTATCCGGATGCACAGAAAAACGGGACTCGTCAGAAAACAGAATATTGCTCCATTCATTTCTCCTCCAGTTGACATGCTCGGTTGCCCACTCCCTGCGGTCGCGACGATGCCTTGATGTTAATCTAACACATACCATCGGTCGGAGAGCATACAGACCTACAGCATGGAGCCGGTTTCGGACAGTCTGAGTTGAAATCGTGGTGCCTGTAGCCGAGCGAAGGTGTTGTTGGAGAAGAGTAGCGTTCATGGTTCGGTGTCTCCGAGCTGTTAACGCTAAATACCGATCTTCATTGGGAGTTGTTGCCCGTCTACGACCTTGCCCTGGTCTTCGGCCTGCACATCCACTCTCCAAAAAACGGTTCCAGATCCTGGAAATGTCACTTTGTGACACTCCAATGGCTTGCGCTACTTCGGCTTGAGTTTGGCCCCCTTCTAACCTACCAACAATTCTCAAAGCTTCTGAATCTGTCAAATGACTTCGCTGAGACATCGTACTCATCGAAACAAAACAATCACTGAATGCCGATCATCCTTGAATTCATTCTCTTTTATCCAGTTGAAAGTCAAATTTCATTCGCTGCCGCTGAAGCGACGTTTTTGACGTCGAACTCAAAATTTGCATACTCCACAGTTTGAAAACCAGAAAAATTTGCCTTTGTGATTCTCTTCTTCTATTTTCGGCAAAAAAAAATTTCATTTATATCTTTATTTTATATAAAACTTCAAATATCCTTTAATTGTTTTGAGCAGTGTAGTTTACTGTTCATATCTGAGAGGGTTATAAATCCATCAATTAAATAGTAACAAAATTGTTCGTAAATAGTTTCTTGATTGATATTTTCTCAGTAGTTGATCAATCGAAGAAATCTGTCGAAAATTCAAAAAATAATCTTTAAAATATCATGCATAAGCTCTGATTAACAATAATTCATATAAATCTATTATTTGAAATTAGCAAAAGGGAAGTGTATTATTTTAACTTACCGTAATTGTCTACAACTAATCAAAAAATAAATTTTTACATTTTATAGTAAAAAAAAAATCATAAAATAGGTTTTCTTACTGCAGGCATCTGACAACAATGTGACAACAGGTGCTCCAACATTTAAACAAAAATATTATGTCTAGTATCACATTTAAAACTCATTTCCGTCTGAAATGGTGTAATACTTCTAAACTTCGATCAACTACTGGCACGATCACCCTATATCCTACACAGTAGCCTCCCATACGTGGGGAGACTTGACCCATTATTTTCCCCTGATGAAAATCAATGATTTTTCAAATTTGTTATATATTACACTTATATAGTAATTTTATTTTGATAACTGATTGTATAACGAATGAAATAATATATAAACTTTATTCTACGTTCAATATTTAAAAAATAAAAAATCATCTTGTAAAAAGTGGGCCAACCCCCCCTAGTCTCCCCTATCTACCATATATATATAAAATCCTAATTAAACGAATTTATGAAACGAATATATGAAGCGCCTGAAATGTATCGATTCTTTGAATCGACCGATTAAGCAACTGATTTTGTTTCACGGCGATTTCTCTTAAAATGTGGAATACTTTGCGATGAAATTAACACCAAAAATCCGTGTTAATCCACAGATCTCAAAACTGGTATTAGAATATTTAAATTCGAATTAGTTTTCGAAATATTAATTTTTTTCTAATTTTAAATACATTTTTTCTAATGATGGCAACTCAAATTTTAATCATAACAGAAATTTTTTTTTTCATAATTCAGAAAAGGTTACTATTTTAAATTAATTTGGCGACAGTTGGGCCTCCTTTAAATCTATGCTAAGAAAAATGCTTTTTTTGTATTCGTTATCATTTTATTAAATACAAAACTTTCATTTAAAAATGAAACATTTAAATTGATGGCTTTCACTTCTTAAAAAAAAAAAAAAAAACGAAAAGAAAAATATTAGAAACAAATGTCATATACGCACAGAGGTACCTAATTTGCGCACAAATGGCATTATTTTGATAGACGTGGTAACCCGGCTATTGTTGTTTATTTAATAATAAATGTATATTTACATTTATTTCTTTTTTAAATTTATATCAATTATTTTCTTCTATAGTAATTATTTATTTTTTTGCTATTTCCTTTTGAAAATAATAGAAAATAATTAAAAAATACGGTACAATGTAGTAGTTATTCCGTCACCCAATTTCGCAAATTATATAAATCGCCAAACTACTCGCCAAATTGTACAGATTGACAAAATTTTTATTTTAAATAACGAAAGAACAAATAAATTAGTATAACATTAATAAATATAAAAATAAAACATCAAAATAAATTCACTTGATGACGTAAACACGTGTAACTTGCTAAAAGTCAAGTGAATGTGACATTTACGATCAAGCATTATTGACATATCTTATAGTTCACGATAGATTTTTTGTCCACAGGATAACTAAGTAGTACCAAAAATACATATGTAACTGGTATTCGAAAACGAGGCTTTCGCAAAATTTTCGTTAAAAAAAAAAAAAAAAAAAAAAAAAAAAAAAAAAAAATCATGCCAAACACGCCAGATGGCGTATATGACATCTGGCGAAATATTAAATTATGTACATGACAATTAGGTACATGTAACCATGACATTTAATTTCAACTTCAAATCAATGTTTTAATTTACCACTCGAACAATAAAAAAAATGCTAACTGGCGAGTTGAAAAAAAGATATTGGCGAGATTTGCACCCGGCTTTTTTTTCTTTCGGCACAGATGTCATATACGGCCCCATATTGGCTCGATTTCTTTCTGATGCCAATGTCATATACGGAACGGGTACTTAACTGGCGCCAAAGTATCGTTATTTTGCTTGATATGGTAAACCGGATGTTGTTGTTTATGCTGTTGATGCGTTCCCCAAATTGGCGTTGGAAAAAAATTGCACCAATATATATGACATTTGTTCCAAACTTTCATATGAAAGGCGAAGGGATCAGATCGTATTTGTTTATGGCATTTGATGACTATTATAATATAGATGAAATGATGGGGATAGAATAATATTTGGCGACTTATCACCTGTGCCTGGATAACATTAAAGTATCAAAATTGCACCTTGAGTATAAAAAACAAAGTGTTCCGTCCGGAACTGTTGATGATAGGCACATGATTTAGGCTATTGTTATAGAGATTGTTTTAAAATATCGGTTGACAAAGACTCTGAATTCATAATTCATTTTATTTTAACTTCTTTTCAAATGTTTAACTGATCCTCTTTAATGAAAAACGAAAACAACTATTGGATATCTTAACAGCAACTGTTAAATTTTTGCAATCAAAGGGAATTGAATGGAAACCCGTTTATAGGGAGATCTGCACAGCTTTTTCAGTACAATTTAATCTTCTCTAATATTTTTAAAACCCATTAGATTTTTAGATTTTCAGATTCTGCGGTGTCTGAACGGGGGTTGACGAGCGTAGCTTGCAGGGGCAGAGCCCCCTAGTATACTATACGAATGTTTCAACTCATTTAAAAGAATCAATTCAAGATTTTTTTTTCTCCAAGGGCTTTCCTTGGGTACATTGGAAAATGATAAATAACAATTAGTGCATTAATACTAATATATTGTTTATATATACTAATATATTATCTGGAGAAAAGAGAAATGTCGTACATTCTTAAGTATTTATTGCTTCTTATTTGTTCACGGTCACCTTATTAATTATACTGCCATTGCGGAAGTGTACTTTTCCGAAGAGATAAATCACAGATAATTAATCTTCGCTTTTCATCATGAAAATGAATAGAGGAAGCTCAAACTATTTGAACTGCTGTTTTGGACTATGTTTGTCAGGAAGGAAAACTGACATAATTACCGTACATGAAATTACTGTAAAATTACACGCATGGTAGGAGCATCAGGAGCATCATATTTTTGTACTGCAGAATTTCGAGACATATATTTAAATACCAATGATTTTGCAAGCTTTGTTACAAATAATTTCAGTATGGAATATAAAATGTCTATAATTTGAAACACAAAAAGTGTATTTATATAAAAATTAATAATAATTTATGCATATATTAATATTTTATAATAGGTCGCATTGTATCGCTAGTTCGGATATATTACTAGTTTTCCTTCTCTACCAAAATGGAGATATGTGAAAAAAGATTTTTTCACAATTGTTTTAACATTATTTCAAAGAAAAATAATAACCAACCATAGATATTTGAAGCAATCTACCACGATGATTATTGCTTGAAAACAGTTTTACACAGAAGAATAAAAAAGTAGTCACATGTGCGACCATAGAAAAATTAGCTTCATCCATCAGCAATACTTTTTCTTCTATTCACCTTAAAAAACGATAGTTTCTGGGCCTCACCGAGTATAAGAAGTAATATCACGTTATCACCATTTTTTTTTTATCTTCAGTTATATCACTCTTCCACATATTATCGTGGCTATTTATCTCTGGAAATGTGTGATCGAAAGACGAGCAACAATATATATAGCATTTTAAAACCGTATTACCAAATAAATATTCCAAAATAATACGACTTTGATTCAAATATTTACACAAAATACTTATGTGAAAAATAGATAAGAACAATAGAAAAAATTGTATCCATGTACACATTTCATTCTGTAATTGAGAGTGGAGTATATCAAACAAACGACAGGCGCTATGAAATCGGAAGTCGTCGGTGATTAACGAGGATTTTAAATAACATGCAGGTTTTGTTTTCTAACGTTTTCCTTTGGTTTTGGGTAATATCTGGCCGGAAAACAGAACTTTGAAATTACTGAAGATACGGTAGTAATAGCTACCTAAACAACTGGCTGCAGTACTTGAACAACATTTCGTGGTGTGATAAAGGCGCTTCTGATATGAACCAGAGATAGCCGATTGTACATGACGACGTTTCCCTAAACACGATGCCAATTTGATGAGTAGTAGTACGTTCACTAGTCGCAGCAGTATTTCACCTTCTATCAATCCTCGTGCCTAGATTCTTATTCAACGATCAGCTGTCAAATACCCATATTTTCTGATGAAGTCTATTCTGATCCATTTACTTGCCCACTCTGTCTCGAAAATACTAATTAAATAACACGACACTCTTTGGCGTCGGCAGTTTTGCGTTAATTTCATTATTCTTTAAGTGCGGTATGATTAAAGCTTCTTTCGTAAAATCGTGAAAAAAAATTTCACCCTGATACTGGAGTATGCAATACACATTTCCCGTACATTGTGCTTTATGTAAATAATTGCAGGTGACAAGACCGCCACACCATGTTTTTGTATAAGTCGATCGAATACTGCTAACGACCATCTGGGCATGTGTGTGCACAGCATATTTGTTAATGTAATAATAATGCAAAGAAAAGTAATTGGCTTCTTCTACCACGAAAGACAGTTAGTACTTCATTGCAAAAAAGAAATTCCGTTAACATACGGAAACTGTACTGGCAGTCGAGACCCCATATCTATTTCCGTAATTTAACGGATTTTTTTCACCTTAAAACCCAGAAAAAAATCCGTTCTTCACAATTTTTTTCCGTTTTCTTTCATATTTCCGTATTTAAAAATTTCCTTCCCAAAGACAAAATATAATAATTTTTCAAGGAAAAAAATACATATTTATGAATTTGACACTTCACTTTTCAAGGACACGTTTAGATCAAGGTCAGAATATCACAATTTTATTCAAACAAAACTAAATCATCAACACTTACTCTGAGGGAGTCGAACCAGGGAACTGTCCTCCTCCAGATTAGTGCCCTTAAAGTTCACCACAGCTTCCCAAACTAATTGTTCAAATATCGTTTCTATTTCAGATGATTTTTATAAAGCAAAGGCTAATATGATAAACAAGGAACGTATTTTCGTAGAGATATTTTTCGATTGAGTATACAATTCTGAACATTTTACACATTTTTACCGTATAATTTTGAATATTTAGCTTTTTATTTGCTTGCTTTATAAAAGATAAATTTTACTCTTTAAAATATTACGGGTATAAAAAAAAAATTATTAAGAGCAATGAAAACTTCTTTTTTGGATGATTTAAAAATTTTTATTTTAATATTATTTCTATTTATTTATTAATTTATTTATTCATTTAATTTTGCAAGAAAACCAACTTTTTTTTTTTTTTTTTTTTTTTTTTTAATGATCAAACATGTACTTTTACAAATGTCCCAAATTATTTGTCTGATGATCTACTGAAAACTCATATAAAGATAATTACTACATGGTATTAAATCAAATTTCCTTTATTGCTTTTTAAACGTCAATTTTATAATAATTTCATTATTATATTTTAGATATGTTTTAAATTTTATGTGCTAATCTGTTGATGTGAATAGATTAAAAATTGTTAAAATAAAAAAAAAAATCCTTTTAAAATATCCTATCAGAAACAAAAAAAAAAAAAGAAAAAAAATACTAACAACTTTCTATAAATAAGTCAAACATTATTTTAAAATCATAATGAAAAATAAAATGTAACATCTCCTTCTTTACGATCTCAAACATAAAAAGATATAAATAAGATTTCAATTAATTTAAATATCGTAAAACTACAACTTTATATATATACTAGGGGGCTCTGCCCCTTGCAAGCTGCGCTCGCCAACCCCCGTTCAGACACCGCAGAATCTAAAAACACGCTAATCTGATGGGTTTTAAAAATATTAGAAAAGACTGAATTATACTGAAAAAAGCTGTACAGACCTCCCTGTAAACGGGTTTCCATTCAATTCCTTTTGGTTGCAAAAATTTAATGGCGAATCAGTTGATGTTAAGACATCCAATGGTTGCTTTCGTTTTTGATTAAAGAGGATCAGTTAAACATTTGAAAAGAAGCTAAAATAAAATAAATTAAGTATAAGAGTCTTTGTCTCCCGGTATTTTAAAACAATCTCTATAACATTAGCTTAAGTCGTGTGACTATCATCAACAGTTCCAGGCGGACCACTTCGCTTTTTATACTCTAGGTGCCATTTTGGTACTTTAATGTTAGCCAGGCACAGGTGATAAGTCACCAAATATTATTTATCGCAATCATTTCATCCATATTATAATAGTTCAAGTCATCAACTACCATAAACAAATACGATCTGATCCCTTCGCCGTTCATATGAAAGTTTGGCAAAGATGTCATATACGTCCCATATTGGCGTGATTTTTTAACGACGCCAATTTGGGAACGCATCAACAGCATAAACAGCAACATCCGGCTTACCATATCACAATATTTCGACGTTTTATTCATATATTTATTAAAGTTATACTAATTTATTTGTTCTTTCATTATTTAAAATAAAAATTATGTCAATTTGTATAATTTGGCGCTTTATATCATTTGGCAAAATTGGTCGACGGAATAAATAAGTAGTACTGTATTTCTTAATTATTTTCTATTATTTTCTAAAGGAAATATAAAAAAATAATTAATAATCATAGAACAAAATAATTTATATAATTTCTAAAAAGAAATAAAAGTAAATAAACATTTATTATCAAATAAACAACAATAACCGGGTTACCATGTCAAGCTTTTCTGAAATATATATAAAAAAAAATATATGTTTAATTAAAATTTGAGTTGCCATCATTAGAAAAATGTATATAAAATTAGAAAAAAAAAAATAATATTTCGAAAACTAATTCGAATTGAAAAATTCTATTACCAGTTTTGAAATCTGCGGATCAATATTGATTTTTGGTGTTAATTTCATCGCAAAGTATTCCATATTTTAGGAAAAATCGTCGTGAAACATAATCAGTTGTTTAATCAATCGATTTATACTTCCGTTTCATAAATTCGTTTCATTAGGATTTTATATATGTATAGGGTAGATAAAATAACATTATAGTGAGTTGTTTAAAAATCATGTTATAGTTAGCACCATAATTTTCATTGGTTTTACTGGAAGACTCATGTAAAACATACTATTTAGACATTATTGGAAAATCGTTGAATATACTTTCAATACGCAGCCATATTTAGCCAATAATGGGATTCCAATAAAAATAATATTACTGTAAAACAAGTACATACAACAATTAATTACTTTGCTTTCCAAACAAAAGCAACTTATTTCAAAACATTATTTGCGGAGCTTGTACTGTTTTTAAATCAATACAGAAATATTTCGTAAAATTTAGGAAAAACGTATTGGATTCATTCGGATTTATAATCTCAAAATGCCAATTACGTAAATTGTACTGTTTTCATAGAAAAATAAAGAATAGCTTCCGTAAAATTTTCCGGAAAAATTTACATAAATTTACCGATTTTTTTTACAGTGTTGCCATAAATTTGCGTTCAATTTTGTTTCTCTTTTTCAAATTTAACCTTTTATTTAAAAAAAAAACTAGCATACGTATGTGTTAAAATATTTAAAATTATCTATTCACAACTTTTTTTTATTCACTGCGTACAGTGAAAAATCAGAAATACTACTTACTGTATGTATGCGAATGCATTGTTTGCAAATACTAATATATTTACACGGAGAAAAGAAGAATAACTAACACGCTTAAATATTTATTGCTTCTTGTTTCTTCATGATCACAGAATTACTTATACTGTCATTCAGAAATACAATTTACAGAAGAGAAAATCACAGATAATTAATCTTCTCTTTTCAACGTGGAAATGAATAGAAGAAACTCAAGGTATTTGAACTATTTTTTTACCACTCAATTTGTTAGGAAGGGAAACTGACATAATTAACGTACATGAAGTTACCTGAAAATTGCTTGCTTGAAAGGAGCAGTAGGAGTGCCATATTTACTTACTGCAGAAATTTGAGATATATATTGGATAATATATATTTTTATATTATCTGTTACAAATTATTATCTTATATCAATATGGAATATAACATGTATATAATTTGAAACACACAACGTATATTTATATAAACAATAATTTCTGCATATATATATATATACTAGCAGCCTAACGCCCGCTACGCTGGTCAGTTTTTCTAAAGAAACCTTGAATCAAACGAAATATATCTGTGAATTTGATCATGCGTTTTAAAGCAATATGGACATTTACCTGGAATGCCCAATCTAATTGGCCAAAACAATATGAACGTTATTACGCTATTATATCCTTGAGCCATACAAAATTTAGGCTGTTAAGGGCCAACATCTTTCATAGATCATTTAGTGTAGTATTCTGTGAAGAACGATAGAACAATATGTAATACACTAAAACGGTTCATGAAAAATTATCAATGCAAATCTCATCAGAATCTTTTAACTGGACATATTGAAAAGGCTAATCGTTCATAATTTGGTTCGCCTGCTTCTAAAACATTCAGCCTTAATTCTATAATCAAGCAACCTGATGACCAAGCAACACCAAGCGAATGATATGTGCTTTATATTAAAACATTCACTGAAAAATTAACTAATCGAGCAAGTTCCATCGAAATCCACTTAGCAGGATCTTTTAAATTGGAAAATGTACAGAAACATTTCATAAAAATAATCTAATTAGCAGTTTAAATCCCGTGAAAATTAATTCAGCGGAAGTTTAAAAAAAAGCCAATCTTTCGAAATTGGGTTCATCTGATTTAGATATTTACCCACAATTATTTAATTAAGCAACGTAGAATATTATATTTTATACAGACATCCCTTCTGTAAATTATCTAACTAACAATGTAAGCCCTACCAAAATCATTTCAGTAGAAGTAAATTTAAAAGCGGCCGGAATGGAATTTCTCTTTGTATTTTATATACATTGAGATAGTTAAATATAGCTATCATAATCGCGTTAACCTGATTATATAGAACTCTCAGGGATGTAGGGGTAGGTATACATCGCATCATTTCTGGATTTTTAAAGAAACTTTGCACAACTTCCTTAACTATAGCATTCTAGTATACTTCCTTTGTCTGTAGCGTATTATCATCCAATTTTCTTTACTATACCACAGAGAACTTTTCCGCATAGCTTCCTAACTAAACAATTTTTAAAGATATGATAAATATTGAAAAAATCCCTGAAATATTATCTAATTAACTGTGCAACTGTCATTAAAATCGATTCAGTAAAACTTGAAATCTTTCCTAATCGAGTTCACCTAATTTTAGAACTACTGTAACTATTACTAAGCAACTTGGAACAATGGTTTTTAGATTAAACTATTTATAAACCAAATTTACTATCTAATAGTGTACGTTCTGCAAAATTATGTTCGGTAGAATCTGAGTTATAAGCAATCGGAATGAAATGGGAATTTACGTTTTACATATAGTAATATCAGCCTTCACCCGCTACGATGGTCGGTTTCTCCAAGCGAAACTTTAATCAAACGAAATATATCGATGTATTTGATCTTGTGTTTTACAGCAATAAATACATTTATCTCTAATGGTCATACGCGTTCCTGAAAAAATGTCAACGTCATTAAGGTTTTATATCTTCTAATGTCTCAGACAAAATTTGGACTGTTATGAAGCAAAAGTTTTAGTTGATTATTTATAATTCAATATAAAAAAGAACGGAAGAACAATACGTAGCATATTAAAATCATCCTGAAAATTAAAAAATGCAAATCTCATCAAATTCCGTTCAGTAAAATCTTCTAATAAGACTAATTTTTCATAATCAGCTTCACCAGATAATACAACATTCAGCTATAATTCTACAGCAAAGCAATGTAGAACAATATGTGTTATATACTAAATTCTTTCCTGAAAAAATATCTAACAACAGTGCTAATTTACTCAGTAGAACCTTTTAAAAAGGCTAATATTTCAAAATAGGGTTCACCGATTAAAGAACTTTCGCACATAATTCTATAACTGAGCAACGTAGAATAATATGTGTTATATATGAACCACTTTCTTGAAAATTTATCTAACAATGCAAATCTTCTCAAAATCCATTGAATAGAACTCAAGTTATAAGCGGTCGGACCGAAACTGCCCTTTTTATTTTATATTTGAAGTTGATAGTTAAATATATCTTTCATAATCAAGTTAACGTGATTGTAGAATTTTTAGGAATATAGCACAGACGCTACGCCGTAGACCTTCTGGTGTTTTTTAGAAACTATGCACTCCATAGCTATAACATATATATTCTCTAATATATACCCTCTGCCTGTAGATTTTATCCTACTTTTTTCTACTTTTCTTGTAATCTAATTTTCTGCAATCTCATTTGTTGCCAAGTTTGTGCTTCAGAAAAACAATAACCCAGAAGAAAACTTCGCTACAGAGAAGTACCATCCATGCAAGAAGTACCAACCAGCCACAAAAAATAATCTAACAGTGTAAGTCCCATCAAAATACATCCAGCAATACTCAAATTATAAACTGGTGGAAGGAAAAGCAAATTTGCATTTTATATAATTACAGTAGATGTATCTTTCATAATTGCGTTCACCTTTCTGTATAGCTTTTCACTTAGCTCTATAACTAAAACTAAGCAACGTAGAACACTGTGTATACATAAAAACTGTTCCAAAAACATTATCTAACTAATAGTGGCATATCCTATCAAAATATTATAACGAATAGGAATAAAATGCAAATTTCCGTTTCAAATGTGTAGTAGATGGTGATGATACGATTTTCTGTAAAAAAATTCATCATGAAGTTTTCGCTTCATACATAAACGAGGCTTTCAACATTGTAATTAATACACCGATTGAAGAAGTATCCGATTACAGAAGATTAACCGGAAATTCCATGAACAACTACCCAAAGAAAGATGAATATATGGCTTTTGTGATACTTTTATGTTAGCCGGGCGCAAGTAATAAATCAACAAAGATTGTTTCCATATCTTTTTCTTATTTTATTATTGTCATTCAAAATAAAAACATTTCATGCATTTCATTTATAATACATGCTTTACACTAATGTCATTGAAAATGATGAAAAGTAAAACAAGAGGAAATAATGCCATAACTTAAAACAATGAATTGTTTTTAATTTACATACGCGAAATGTAACTACTGCTATTGGAAATTTTAAAAATGCTAATGGCGATATTTACATACGGATACGGCTGACATAAAGTACCCATTTTTTCTTCTTATCCAGGAGCAAGTGATAAATCGCGATGTATTATTTCAATTCCAATTTATTCCATTAAAAAAGCAATACGCATTATTCGGACCATGAGATAGATCGCCAAAAATGGTTGACAATTGCCAATCTTGTTTATCGTTTGCCAATTACGTTCAAAAAAGTAATTTAAGATTCTTAAATACATAACCTTGTTAAAAATGGCAAATTGTTTTAAGTAAATAAATAAATAAAATATATAACATAAAACTGCATACTATAAACTTTAATAAATAACAATTATAATAATAAAATTAATTTAAAACTATACTAAATAAACTATCAAATGGACAAAAAATAAGGGTTGCTGTAATTAATGTAATTGCCATGCTTGGCGCAGTTGTATCTGACATGGCCCGGATGTAATTACCACAAAATATTTGAAGTCGTAAAAACATTGCTTTCATTTTTTAAATATTTTCGTTTTATAATGTTAATTTCTAAGTGGATCACTTCCTTGTATTTTAAATAAGTTCAATATTTTTTTTTTCTTTTTTCCAATTTTTCGAACTCATATAGCCGGTTCAATTCTTTAACCAAAAGATTTAACAAAAAGATTTAATTTGAATTTCTTCCGTTGCTACAGTAACGGATGTATAAGCTGAATTGAATATGGATGAATTATCACTTATAATGTTAGGCATTTCGAAGTTTTGGCCCCAAAGACATCGCCAAATTGGAAATATAGGAATTATCTCGCGAACCAAGCGGAGGACTTTGATGATTAAGGAATCCTGTGGGTACCATGAATGTTTTATTTGATGAAGATTGCTGTGTTGTTTCTAGCAGATTCTTGCTGAAAAACAGAACATTGGAATCACAGAACATACGATAGTACAACTGGTTGCTATACTACAACAATATTTCGAGGTTCAGTAATTATGCTGCTCTTAGTAAACTGATGCACTGTGGGTGATTTTCCGATTCTAGCTCGGCAAAATTATTTTTGGCGTCAATATACAGGGTGATTATAATTAAAGTTTAACTTTCAAAATGCTGTAAAAAAAGAACCACTGGTCAGAATGACTTCAAATTTGAAATGAATATACTGGAAGAAGGGAGAAACGGTATGGCATAAGAAAAAAAAGTTCCAAAGTGTCTCATTAGATGGCGCTGTAAGCGACGTAACGAAAGTGGACTCGCCGTCAAGTGACATTTTTAATCGAAATACAACGGTTTTGTCATGAGTCGCACAGTAAACCAACCGTACTGTTCAATGTGCATGAGTGTTTCGCTTGTTTTACGGAGAAAATTACTTCCAAATGAGTCAAAAGTTGTGGTACTGTTAGTGGAAAGTCCATCCACCACGGCAAGTTCGTACCACATTGGATGGGAAAATCGGTTTTTAATTCTCCCTGGGCCAAAAACCGCATAAAAAGCACATAATGATTCCTTTTTAAACTGTCCTTTGGCCAAAAAACGCATAAAAAGCACATAATGATTCGGTTTTTAATTGTCTTTGTGCTAAAAAACGGATAAAAATCACTTAATGTTTCGGTTTTTAATTATCCTTGGACCAAAAACCACATAAAAAGCGAATAATGATTCTGTTTTTAATTATTGTTAGACATGCGATGAGACAACCGATAATGATTATCGGTTTCAACTTGTGGCGGACAATGGTGGGCAGTAAATGGAACCTGTCTGCCGGATGTCTAGCAATAATTAAAAATAGAATCATTATTCGCTTTTTATGCGGTTTTTGGCCCAAGGGCAATTAAAAACCGATTTTTCACATCCAATGTGGTACAACCTAGCCGTGGTGGATGGACTTTCCACTAACAGTACCACAACTGTTGACTGATTTACAAGTCATTTTTTCCGCAAAACAACCGAAATACTCATGCACATTGAACAGTACCTTGGTTTACTGTGCAACTCATGACAAAATTATCGATTAAATATGTCACTTCACGCCGAATAAACTTTCATTATACCGCTTACAGCGCCATCTATTGAGACACTTTGAAATTTTTTTTTCTTATTCCATACCGTTTCCCACTTCTTCCAGTATATTAATTTCAAATTTGAAGTCATTCTGACCAGTGGTTCTTTTTTTACAGCATTTTGAAAGTTAAACTTTAATTATAATCACCCTGTAGTCGCATCGCCATAAAATTTAAAACTGTTATTTATATTCACTACTGAATTTTAGGTATTGCAAAATGTAGCGTCTGGCAATCATAATTTCGTTACAGGGACAATGAAAATTATTTCATTACATTACGACCTATAGGGAAAAATCGTTTGCGGTGGTTTTTAATGATGTTTCATAATTTGAAACACATTGAAATTTATGTGCATATCTATGAAGTGCACTACAAGAATATTGCTATAGAATATGGTATGGATAGCGTTTATCGATCATTTACAGGGACACTAAAAATAATTATGTTACATTGCGATCTATGGTGAAAAAAATGTTTGTGGTGTATTTCGTTCGTGTTACACTATTTCAAAGTTTTTTAATTGATACGTATCTCCGAGGTGTTCTATAAGATGCTTACTATTGAATATTATGTGCGATTCATCTTTCATATACAGGGGCGCACAAAATAATCCAGTTGTATTTTTCTCTGTATAAAAAAATAATTGATGGAAGTGCATTTTCAGTTGTGGAACACTTTTTAAATTATAAAAATTGCATAATATTTAGTGTGTATAAATTCTTTAAATCATGTACAGGGCTGCACGAAGCTTCGGAAGTACATTTCCGTTCCTTGACCAAAACTGGTGACGAGGAATTTTCAACTGTGCTATGTGTTCACTAACTGCTCTAAATTTTAGCATATTGTGAATTATATGACAAATCAATGATTCATATACAAAGTTATACAAAACTTTCAGCAATTTTTCGAATCTGATTGAAATTGTGTTTTCAAACATGTTGTATGTTTTACAAATTATTACTTAGAGATCGTTTTTCACGTTATTAAGCTATGAAGTTTTATTACTAGTCCAAATGCATTGAAAAAATGTTTCATAATCTGATTGACGGGTTTGATTTTATGTTCTTCTTGATAACTTTAATGATACTTTCTGAACGGTATGGAAGCTAATGTGATAAAACTATTTTTGTATTACTATAACAAATCCTAAAATTTGTTTTTCTAAAATTTAAGATACGGGACAAACATTCGTCAGATTTAATGAAAATTGCTGTGTTGTATATTTATATTTGTCTCTGCACAGAGGAACCTTATGTAAAGAATGGGAATCATAAGATATCATGAGAAAAATTCGCCATTATGTTTTGCATTGTATCAAATCTGAATTTGGAGAATTTGTCTGGATATATTTTGTAATCACTGGAAATTTTCAGCCAATTAATATATTTTAAATCATTTTGTCCTGAGATATCTACATACTACTGGCAATTTTTGTCCAAATTTGATCATAAATTAAAACTTTTCGCTCTTGCAAAACTTCATGCGCTCTTCATTGTAATTTTCCTCTATAAACAATATATTTTAAATCAAATTCGCATTTTCGTTAAATTTTAAATCTTGTTGTCGTTGCATAATGGTGCAAAAGTTATTTATGTGACTAACTTAAATTCTGATATCTTTGATTTAAAAAAAAATGGTACTTGAACTAAAATTTCAAAAAAAAAAAAAATGGATTTAATAAAATAAAAACAATTCTAAAAACTAGTAGGGCACCTGGGGTAGGCAAATTAAATTGGAACGAAAAAGTAAGAATCTAAACTATTTAATCATATCAAAAATTGAACTTAATCATGCTTTATCTTATATGTTTTTCAGGGTTGGGGTTTGGACGCCCAAAAATAGTTTTGGACAGGACATGTGGGTTTTACTGTCCTAAACTGAACTAAAGTGTCCAAAACTTTACTAAAGTGTCCAAAACATTAAAAAAACATTCCACATGTAACCACTGCACACTTATTAAACATATGAATAAATATAAATACTCACAATATATTTTACTAACATTCTATTTAATTCTTTGGTAAATGAAAAAAAGTTCAAATTTTTCTAATATCTGGGTAACATAAAAAGTTCTTTTTCTGTTAAAATTGAGTTATGATAATAAGAAATTCTTTATAATACCACACATGTAGTATAGGGAGGGGAGATTTGCTTTTGTTTCAATTTTTGTGCAAGAAAATGTTACTAAGAAATTTTTTTTAAATAATGTTTCATTGTAAATTATCTTTTCCAGATTATAGGATAATGAAAGAAAACACAAATATATAACTTAAAATCTAGAAGTTATTTTTTAAAATATATATTTTTATTATGAATTTAATCTAATTCTCTTGAACATTCTATTTCTTAAGAGTTAAATAGTGTTGTTATAATAATAGTCATATGATATAGTGTTAGAATAATAGTCAATATCTAAATATCTCATAATCAAACAAAATCAATTATTTTTATTTATACCATTTCTTAATATACACATGTACATAGTTGTCAGCAGTAAGCTGGTTTAATCAGTATGCTGAACTTGAACTCCATTTATCAATTATTACCAGTAACAACTCTCGGGACTTTCAGTAACAGAATCAGAATGTATTCTTCATAAAAATCGTTAGTACTTCTATTAACTACTATTATTTAAATGCATAACATTAAAATTAAGATTCATAATTAAATTTAATATCTTTTTTTACTTTGTTACGTAGGGCAATTAGGTTGTTACTACTAAATTGTTAGGTAGTATAACGTAGGGTAATTAGGTTGTTAATACTAAATTGGTATTTTTGTATTGTAATCTTTTTGCCAATTTTTTAAACTTTTAGCATTGTTCTGATAAATACAATTTGACTACAAAATATAGTTTTGGACAGTTTAAGACAGTTTTAGACAGAAGGGTTTTGGGCAGTACGGTTTAAACCATGAATTTTATCGTGGTTTTTACCATTGTGTCCAAAACCTTGCCAACCCTGATCTTTTTCTGTATTAAATCTGAAAATTTGTAAAAAAAAAAAAAAAAAAAAAAAAAAAAAAAAAAAAAAAAAAATTAGCAACATTAAATATGGAATAATAGCTGATATGGACAAATTTATGCACATAAATCCGATAAAATAAAGTCAATATTTTGTTTGGAAGCGTCCATAATCGAGCAGTATAGTAAAGCGAGGAGAGTTCGCGCGGTAGGAGAGATTGCGCACAAAGAGATTCGACGGGAAGGAGTAGAGTGCGCGCCCAGAGACTCCAGGTAGATGTACAGCAGCATTAGTGCAGTGTCTACATGAATGTGCATATTGATTGTTCCAAGGGTCTTGGATAAAGCAGTGCTATTTTTTTTTTTTTTTTAAGTAAGTGCTTGAATTTTCATAACTGTTCGTCAGAATTTTTATAGAGAGTCAATAATACAAAATATTTTGAACTCAAACAATTTCTTATAAACTACTAACCTGGACTAAGTATGCGAACACCAGAAATTCATTTTAGAAGTGGTCGTACTTAAAAAAAAGGGCCGCGCAATCTCTCCTACCAAAATAGGAAAGTTTGCGCATCTGCTGCTTAGGAGAGATGGCGCATTTCCCCATAAGTTTAAGTGCAAGGAGAGATTAGACAGCTTATTGATAAATTTGCATGAATTGCAAATTACGTGTAAAAAATATAAATGAATCAATTTTGAAATAATTTCGGAAAAACACATAATTTTCAAAACTAAATTTGGCAACAAATTAATTTGCAAAAAAATACTTTTGCAGATAAAAATTTTATTAATAAATTAATAATACAGTTGTTATTAAATAAATTTTACGTAGTTATTTTTGTTAATAAATTAATAATATATTTGTTGATAATTTAATTAAATATTTATATATATTTTTTAATTTATGAGCAATTAATTTGCTAATAAATTAATTTTATTAACTAAAATAAATTTTCTAATACAATGTTTTGGAAAAGCTTTCACCCATTCCAAGTAGTGTAATGCCATCGAAATCAAAATGAAACAGAGTGCAGCTAATGTTACTAATACACAAAATATACATGAAAAAAGACTTAAGAATGATGCCTCTACAAAAACAGTTGAAGATAAGGTGCTTCCACAAAAAGTGAGATAAAAAAACAGAAGGTCAATGAGGATGAGTGCACTGATTGTCTGTAACTGTACCAGGAGACAACTTCGACAACTGACTGGATTCAATGTATTGCTTGTTGCAGGTGATTGCATGAAAGATGCACGATTTACAACAATAAGTGCATCGATTGTGGACGACAACAACTTTGGTTAGCAAACAAAATAAAATGAAACTGTGGCAATGGAAATAAAGTAATTTTCAAGTTAAACATGCTATCAACTAGATTACTGTTATTTTTTAATCTTAGTAGGGCTTGCTTTTTCTGATATTTTAATCTTCTTAAATTAAAAATTTAAACTGTTGTTAAAATTCTTTCTTTTATTTATTATTTAAACATTTGGTTGAAATATTCACTCCTGATACAATAATATTTACTCACAAAAACCTTTCAACAATGTCGATTAAGTGTAATTATTATTGTTAACAATTTAATTGTAGTTACTATTAATAACAATCTCTTCTACATATGTGCGCAATCTCTCCTACCCATGTGCGCATTCTCTCCTACCCTGTAAGGAGAGATTGCGCAAAATAGTTTTCTTGGTTTTATTACTGCTGTTCTATTAAATTACTGTGTAACAACAAAATAACAATGAAAATGCATAAAAAACATATAAAGTCAAAATTATTCATGCATAGTTTAGCAAAATATTAATATTTAGATTTTTTATTACTATTCTTTTGAAATGTGCGCAGACTCTCCTCGCTTTACCTTATATATATTACAAGCTGAGTACCCGCGCTTCGCTACGGTAAATTCTCCCTCTTTCATAACTTCCTATTTTGGTCGATTGCCTGTCTTTTTTACTATTTCTCAATCAGTAATTCTAATTTTGCATTTTATTTTTAATTTAAGTCAACCTAGTTTTTATATGTAAAGATGGATTTTTGCAATCACTAATTGATTTTTAACTCACTTCTTGGTATGTTAGAGTTATAAACATTATATTTACTGGTGTGTTTATAGATCAATAATGACAATGAAACTCTTTAATATTAGAAAAGATTAATTATAAATTAATACTTTAATTTTAAGGCATTTTACTGTTAGCCTATCTCAGGTGATAACTCACCAAATATTTTCTGTATCTTGTACAATTTTATGCGAGTTGGAACAACAATAGGTTTAATTATGCGCCAATGAACACTCGCCAAAATATGCCAAATGATTAAAACTGCAACAATGAAACATTTTAAAATAAAAAATACTGAAAATAAATTAAAAATGAAGAATCTAATATTTTTAAAAATGTATATTTTTATCAATTATTAATTAATTAATTTAGATTATATGCTAAGTAATAAATACATTTAGGAATCCTAAAAAAAGATTACATAATGTTTCATTTTTTTCTTTCCTGCTGTCCTTACTTTAAAAACAAACAGAGTAAAAATTATATATAATTTAATAAATTCCTTTGGTTGCGTTTTTACCAAGCATCAGAAAAAGCATTGAATTAGTCATAATCGTGTTCTAAGCCCACGCTAGATTAATGTACCGTAACGGAAATAAATAAAAAAACCCCATGAATTTTGGTTAAAAAATTGTGTGTGATTTTTAATATAAACATTGAATAGTTATAAAACAGTTTTAAAACAGCCATTGTTTTCTTATTATTTTGACGTCTATGTTTATCTCTTTTTGTATCTTAATTTTCTAGTCATTGAACAGCATTTAATGAATCCCCATACCTATACGGGGGGGGGGTTAACATAAGAGGCCCCTGTTCTGTCGCCACATGTCGCCAAGTTTGTCGCTACATTGGAGATATATCGCCAAAAGTGACGCCAACTTATCGATATCTCTAATATTTCGTCAAATTCCCATAGACTTCCATTGTAAACCAATAGGGTTTACTTGTTTACAGAAAATAAACAAATTGAGATATTTTAATGCAACAAAAACTAATATTAGCTTAAGGGATTATATTAATTATATTTAAGGGAGTTCGACGTTCAAGTAGATTAAATTATGAATAAAAGTGACACGATACAATGCTTAGCATGCTTTCCCAAACATAAATTTTAAGGGAGACCAAACTGGTCGCCAAGGGCGGCTAGTTTCCAAGATTACAATTGTTAATTTCTTAAAATATATACGTTACAATAGCAATGGATAGTCCGTGCGGAAAAAAACTACTTGCGGGTGTACATTTCGTCACACTATATTTTAACCATGAAAAAAAAAAAAAAAAAAAAAAAAAAAAACTCTAGTTTTATCGACATTATTAATTCATGCATGCCTTTTGCTCATTTCATTTAAAATACACACATTTCAAATATATGTCTAACTAATTTCATTTAAAATGATGAAAAGAAAAAATAATAAGAAGAAAAAATACCTTAAACCAAAAAAATTTATTTCAACATCAAAGAGTATCTAGTACTTTACGCAGGCGAAATATAAATAATGTCATTGTCTATAAAATGAAATGAAACATTTGAAAAAAAATAATTTTGTTAATAAAAAAATGAGCATTTAAAAAATATAACTTTTGAAAATTACATGCTTTAACACACCAGTTTTTTAAATCAATAAAAATAAGTACTTAAAATAAAAGCATAAATAAATATTTTGCAAGTAATAGAATATAGTCAATTTAAACTGCAGTCTTCAAATTGTAAATATCTTTTACTACTGCAGCATGGCGTACGTAATACGTATTTTTCACACTACAGTAAACATTTCATTCTTTGAATGAAGCCATTCATGGTTTTTGAACAAACATTTTTATATGTATAATTCCTAACTTCTAAAATAATTTTATTGTAGCTTCCTCCTCATCAAATAACTGCCAAATAGTAAGATCTATGTCAGTAATCAGTAATAAATAAGTTATAATTAATAATAAATGTTTTCTATTCAAAAAATAACAAATTAAAAAGTTTTACGGGATTACGATGGAATAATCCTCATAAAAAATATTCACGTTCAATAAATAGCAAGTGTTAATATTTGGCACAGTTTGCACTAAAAATCGTTTGCACAGTTAGGGTTGAAATAAATGGCGCGATATCATACATCTTGGCATGTTGGTAGAACGAAAAAGTACAACAGTTTTTTTTTCTTTTTTCTAGTTTTAGTTTTTGAGGCGTTTGTATTTTTTTTTCCTAACTGACATAGTTGTTTTAATTATTAAACCAAGAGAATTGATTAAGAAAATATTAAATTTGAATTTATTCCCTTGCTATAGTAATAGAATAAAGAAAATGAGTTTTTAGAAATTATAACTTGAAAATGTGAGGTTTTGGCGCCAAAGATAGCGCCAAATTAGAAAAATATGAAATATCTCATGCACTATTAGACTTAAAAGAATTTGGTTAGTACCATTCGATTCAGCATACAAAAATACACTAAAATATGTTATCAGTTGAAAAATAACTATAAAATTAGATTTTTAAGAAATTTTTTAAAAGTTCATTCTATTTTTTATCCCCTTTAGGAGTGGAGTTTTAGAAAATCCTTTCTTAGCGGCACTCTATGTCATAAGAAGTATTTTTACACAAAATTTCAAGATTTTAGGTTCAGTAGTTGGGGCTGCGCGTTGATTAATACAAAATCCAGACTTTCTTTTTACCGACTTCAAAAAGGAGGAGGTTATCAATTCGACGCGTATGTATGTTTTTTTTTTATGTATGTTCACCGATTGCTCCGGAACTTTTTGTCCGATTTATGTGACTTTTGTTTTAATTGAAAGAGGATACTCTCGAATTGGTACCACTTCCGTTTCATCGAAATTGGTTGAGTAGTTTTTTAGTAATTCAACAAAAACCAATAAAATGAAGGATTTCACCCAAATTATCTTTCATTGTTGTAACCGGTTTCTCAATCATAAGCATAAAACTATTTATTCATATACGTTAGCGCCAAGTTGTCGCAAAACTTGGCGCAGTTACGTTAATTATCGCCAAATTTGGCGGCCAAAATAAGTCGCCATAAATGAAGCCAACTTGGCTGTAACTGACTAATTTGGCGATATTCCCATTCAAATTCAGTAATGGATCTTCCCCGATCTGTTTCTTCGCATTTTCTAATCGACAGTCATATTTAAAAAACTCAATTGGCAATCGCATTCTAAATAGTAATTTAATATACATTAATTAAATATACACCATTATTTCAAATGCTAAATAATACAGAAGCAAACTAACTTAATACAAAACAATAATTTAATACAATATTTTAGTTTAATTAAACACATAACATCAGACTGGCGACACATAATATATATATATATATATAATATTGGTACTTCTTAGTTATCCCGTCGACCAAATTACTGTCGCCATATTGTAAGATTAAATGCCAATTATGGTTTGCCATTAATTAATTAATTGTAAGATTAAATGCCAATAATGGCCAATAAAACCATTAATTCGGCGTTTTATTTGTATTTTTATTAATGTTTTACTAATTTATTTGTCCTTTCGTTATTTAAAATAAAAATTATGTCAATTTGTATAATTTGGCGAGTGGTTTGGCGATTTATATAATTTTGCGAAATTGATCGACGGGATATCTAAGAAGTACCATAATATTATATACATACCTATATTATATTATATTAAACAGTTATATGTATGAATGCTTTGGTACAGATGTCATATTCGCCCCTTCTACCCCTCGGGATTGCACTCTCAAGGGAACACTCTAAAGCGAAAGCTGAGTTCCCGAGGTGGTCATCGCTGTCATATTCGCCCCATATTGGCGCGATTTTTTTCGGTTGCCAATTTGGCGAAAACATCAACACCATAAACAACATAATCCGGGTTACCGCATCAAGCAAAATAACCACACTTTGGCGTAAGTTATGTACCTGTTGCCTATATGATATAGGCGACAGAAAAAAATCGCGCCAATATGGGGCGAATATGACATCTGTTCCAATGCTTTTTGATTGCCTTTAATATTTCCACTAGATAACATTAATGATAACTTTCCTGTATAGGGGCCTTGAAGAGAAAATGAAAATTTCACGCATATTTTCTCACAACCTATTAACTGTCTAGGTACTACTTAGTTATCCCGTCGACCAATTTCGCCAGATTATATAAATCGCCAAACCACTCACCAAATTATACAAATTGACATAATTTTTATTTTAAATAACGAAAGAACAAATAAATTAGTATAACATTAATAAAAATACAAATAAAACGTCGAAATAAAAATCACTTGATGACGTAAACACGTGTATCTTGCTTAAAGTCAAGTGAATGTGACATTTACGATCAACCATTATTGGCATTTAATCTTATAGTTTGGCGATAGATTTTAGGTCGACGGGATAACTAAGTAGTACCACTGTCTATATACAAGCAAGTTTTTTAATATTTATAAATTTATTTATTGTAAGCAACCATTTGTCTACTTTTATATGCAAACAGAAGTTGAGCCAAGATCCCTATGCTGTTAAAGTACAAGATAAACAACATAGAAAGAAATAAAAGGAGTTAATTAGTATTAGAGACGGCATTGTTATGGTGCGGTGTATTTACATGGCATAGAACTTAAACACCAGTATAGGCATAAGCATAATGGCAAAAGCAAGTCAGTGAGTTACGCAGTCATGAAAACATTTGAATTGTATCAAGAAATGAGAGCAAGTAAATTTGAATCAGGTTGCCCGATAAAAGCAAAAAGTGTGAGATACTATAACAGCAAACATGGTTTAAAGGAAATGCGAATATCATAAGTTGCTTCCGAAAGTTCTATATGTTTTGCAGTACTATACTCGCTAAAATACGTCAGTTATTATGCAGACCAATGACACTTTAATCAAGACTATTAAATGAGCATGACGATGAATTTCTAATCTTCCGTAATCGAGCCCACAGTTAAGGCTAGCGTGAAACAAAAAAAATATCAGCAGCAATTGGTTTAATGTAAATGTGGGTATCATAAAATATTTAATTCGCAAAACGCTTCAATGCACCAAATCATATTAGCTCAGAAACAACAATTGGCAGTGGACGCAATAACGGTAGATTACTTAATAGTTTTAAAATCTCCACTGCCCAACGTATTGCAAATGATGATGCAATAAGAAGCATTAATGCCTAAGTGAGTTAAGCTGATTTTGTCAAGAAAGATTACAAACAAAAATAAACAAAATGCCGTCATGATGCAATGAGTTCTCAATTTCTCTATCAGAATCTTTAGATTTGGCGAAAGATTAAGCAAATAATTTAAATTATGAATAAAAATACCATGCTGAAATGCTTAGCATACATTTAAGCACATTGGCATTACGTATACATACATACATTACATATTGGCACTTGCATAATATCTCCATATAAGAAAACATTAATGCCATCAAAAAATAAATTGTTTTTAAATTCTTGAAACCTCAAATGAAATATATAAATTCTCTTTTGACACCATAGAAATTTCATCAATGACCAGCCATTTGAGGGAACGCCATTTAAGACTTTCCCCCTGTAGTCTTTTCACGATCATTCTTTGATAAGTTATTCGGTTGTCATGTATCCTAATGGCTCCTGGTGCATGTAAACTCCGTCGATAGGTGCGAAGACCTCGAATTTACCTATGAATTATACCTCTGAGGTGTCTTGCCAGATGAAGGTTTTGTCATCTGATTAAGCTTTTAAATTACGAGATCAACATGAGTAGCAATGCGCAGGTGCTAAACAACAATATATAAATGTTAAATAACTGGCATAAAAAAGTTCATAATTAAGAAATAGGCACTGCCGATAGTAAAACGATCTAGGCGTTCCTCAGGTTTATTGCCGCTACGTGGCGATTAGGTGGTCTCCTACGCCGATGACAGGTATCAAACCCGTTCATCTAGGGCAACCCGAAAGATAAGGGCCTGGTCATCGGTTAGAAAGTATGAAAAATAAGTCATTGAATCTCTCTTCTGTATTTCATAGAGCATTTTTAGTAAGCCGAAGAACTTTTTATTGTCAGTTTCCAAAGTTCGATATTTTTTCATGCGAGCAGCATGTCTTGTCGTTCTACCCATGTCCAAATAGAGAAACAAAAATATTTAATTAAAAAATAAAGCTATTAAATCTGAAGAAGAATAAATGTAATATATATATATATATAAAGAATTTTCACAAAAAACCTGTGTTATTAATGTACACAGAAATCTGGACAAAAGTATTTACTTATCAAAATAACATCTTTAAAAGTTTCTTTAAAAGTCCGTAATTTCTTCCAAAAGAATCATGCAAAAATTGTAACTCAAAAAAGAACTAAAAAGTGAAAAATAAACTTTTTTACCAAAAATAAAACCGACTTCAAAAACTACTACAAAGTAAAAAATAATTTTTTTACATAATAGTTAATAAGAAATTAAATTAAGAGCATTGTATTTACCATGTGTATTATTATATTTATGTACATTAATTTGATTTTTTTGGAGTCGGTGCCAGCCAAGCCAAGTTCAAAATTAAAATTGTTTATCCAATACAAATCGTAACATGATTCAGCAAAACCGTTTAGGAAAAGAAATCCATTCTCAATCAACTGTGACACCATCCTACATTTGAAAATCTGTGTTTGGCTACGATTTTTTTACATAATAGCCTGTATAAATGCATTAATTTTAAAATAACCCTTAATTTAGCACACATAATTACAACTAATCTCACTTGAAAATACACGTTTATAAAATCAGATGAAATGTTTCAAAAATGGTAAAATTCAATTTTTTTTAACTAAAGAACATATCGTAAAAAAACTCGTAGATATTTGGATGTGTGTCTGTTGGATGATTATACTTAACTTCGTTTGGCTGGCACCGACTCCAAAAAATCAAATTAATGTGCATAAATATAATAATACGCATGGTAAATACAATGCTCTTAATTTAATTTCTTATTAACTATTATGTAAAAAAATTATTTTTTACTTTGTAGTAGTTTTTGAAGTCGGTTTTATTTTTGGTAAAAAAGTTTATATATATATAGATTCCGCTTCAAGTAACAGATTAAAGAACTATACTCAAATTGCTGGATTCATTTCCAACTAAGAATCACCAACTTTGTGCTAGTCTATTGACCATACATTTATTTTAAATCAAAACAAATAGCAGGGTACAACGCCCTAACTATTAGGCTATAACAAATAAAAAATAAATTATGCTAGGATAAACTTTTAAAAATCGATTTTTGGCCAAAGAAAATCGGTAAATAACCCACCGTGTGATGTAACTGATTGTCCACGGCGATACTCGAGAAATACGATCCCACATTCACGCATAGAATTGCGTTCAACTGTCGCAGCAGTGATTAATTTTTACCAGACTCTGATAAAATGATTTGTCATCGTCAACCAAACCCAGACATGTTTCTAAAGTCTACAATGATCCATTCTGCCTCGAAAAAACCTGGGTGTCCTTGGTTTCGATAGTTTTGCGTTAATTTCAGTCTTAGTAAAGATCTTATGCTTGAAACTCTTTCTAACAATCGTCAAGAATATTTCATCCTGTTGTTGGGTTATACCATACATTCTGCCTGCCCAATCTGGTTTATGGCGACAGTTGCGGATAGCGAGACCGTCACACCATGTCTTTGGATACGTGTATCGAATCGTGCTAACGACCATCTCAAAATGCCATCTCTTTTTTTATGGGGTAGTAATCAAAGAACAGTAGCTGTAATTTATGTCATGAAATACACTTACACTTACAATGAATAAAAAAAAATGATTTAAAACAAACATATTACATATGAAAATTACAAAAGTATCCTACTATAAAAGTACAAACTATCATACAATAAAATTACAATCGTATAAGAATCAGTCTCATAGATATGTATAACAGCATTTTATATATTTTCTCTTAGACATTTTAAAAGGTCTTCCATTTTAAGAAATTTTCAGTGGAGAGGTTCATGTACTTTTTATTCTTCTCGCTCTATAAACCCATAATCGATATGCATTATAGTATATGACTATATTAATTCTGTGACTGTATATTCTGAATATATTAATTTCCTTTCCCAATCTGTATTTTTCTAAACCTTTGCGTAGAAGACACATATTGGTAGTTTCAGCTGTAGAAAACGTTCGGAAAACCTACCAAGCTAATAGTAAATTTCTCTCGAAACTCTACGGCCTAACAGCCCTCTGAAACTCTCTGATAGCTGTACCTAACTTTGGCCTCCTGTACGAAGCATCTTTCAATAACATGTGTTCTGAGTTAAAAACAGGTTTCATTAGGCCCAAGAGAACAAGTACTTTTGAGTGATCTAATACTACATTATCTCATTAACTTATTATATTACAAAATTACATTTAACATCATTTATCTGATTAAATCGACTGCGTGATTTTCTTTTCAATTTGCAAGATTTTTTAAGTGAATCTTTGTGGTGTTCCATTTTGTCTGTCGGATACTGAATTTTTAACAAGCAATGAAACTCTTTTCAAATTTATGCTTCCAAAATTTCTGGATTATCTTTTAACGCTATTAAAAATACGATTTCCTAAAATAAATAACTGAGAAGATATTAATTTGATTGAGTCAAGAACGAAAAATCGTGCGTCAAGCATAGATTATGAAACGATTTCCAGAACATTCAGATTGTGTAACAATCTTCCCCTGTTTATTAACGGGAAAATAAACACTTTTGAAAATTCATAATATAGTTGAAAACCCGATTTCAGCTATTGCCATTTACAATCGGAAATGAATCTGAATAAAAATGCACTTTGAACAATTATTGTTGTTAGACACTACAGTAGTCGAATTGTTTTGTGTATCCCCGTAAAAGAAAGATGAATGCTGCACTGCCCACACCAAATCGAGCTGTACACATCTTGTATCTACAATATATGGCCATTGTTTAGCGGAAACATGTTTAGACATGTTGTCGAATATTTAAAGATATAATTGTCGGATTTTTTCTGGAAATTCAGGATTATGAAGAATATGTTCGACTTCATATTTATAAATGACAGTTTGATCAGAATGATAATTAGGGGGGCAACAAAAAATCAAAGAAAAATAATGATGTTTGGGATCAACCTGTAAAATGAAATGCAATAAATGATCTATCGCTATAGCTTACAAATATATGGATATTGTACAATATATGCATTCATTTGTGGTAGAAAAGAAATTATATTCAAGGAGATATATCGACTTTTTAAGTTCAAAAAGTTTGCTTATGTACTGTTTATATCATGTAAAGTTTTTACCAAATTTAACGCCAGTTTCAGAAAATTCGGCAAAATGTAGTAGAAATAATATGTGTAATTGGAAAGTAAATATATTAAATATTTGATGAAATGTAGTTGAATGAAATATTTTGTATGTGCAAACGAGCGCACGATAAAAAAAATATTTTTTAACGATTTGATAGTCATCTCTATTGAGCAACTCATAAAAAAAGCCAGTCACATATAGCGAAAATTCAGAAAGATATCAACAACATAATGAGCAAACTTTTAGTTGCTCTCTAAAAATTGCTGAAGGATAAGGAATTTTCCTCAAATGTTCATTTATTATTAACTGGTTTTCAGCAAAGAAGTTTGTACTTAGTATGTCCACGAGTAGGTTTACAAAAAATGGTTAGATTTTGATACTTCTTTTTTTCTTGGAATAGGCTCGTTCTGGTGATTTTCCAAGCAAATCTAAAGCATACATCAAAAAGGAAAATTTGAAAAAAGTAAAAATTAAAAACGACAATTTATCGAACCCCCCCTTATCATTTAGATGTTTTAGAGAATAACTAAAAATCAGCTCAGTTTAGTGTCATTCTTAGTGCCGAAAAATTTCTTTCTGAATTTTTCAGATATTTGACTTTTTTTTTTTTTAATGAGTTGCTACATAGAGTTGGCTATTAAATCATGAAAAAATATATATATTTGTATCGTGCGCGCATGCACAGATAAAAAATATTTTATTCAACTGCTCATATTTCATCAGATATTTAATATATTTACACTCAAATTATACCTTTGTACTACATTTTGTCAAATTATCTGAAACTGGCATTAAATTTACTTAAAAACACTTCATGATATAAACAAAAAACTTTCAAGATTTTTTTTTTTTTTTACTTTTTTAAACAATCGATATATTTCCATGGATATACATTCTATTCTTCCACAAATGAATACATATATTGTAAAATAGCCATATTCGTAAGATATAGTGATAGATCACGTCGTGCATTTTATTTTACAGGGTGTTCCCGAAAATTATTATTTTTCTTTGATTTTTTACTGGCCCCTTAATTGTCGTTTTGATCAAACCGCCGTCGATAAATATTAAGTAGAATGTATTCTTTATAATCCTGAAGTTACAGATAAATCCGACAAATATATCTTTAAATATTCGACAAAATGTCTAAAATTGAAAGTGTCCGATCATCAATGGCCATATAGTGTATAACTGAGTGAGGTATATCAATTTCAATATGTACGAAGTAGTATTAAAATACATAAAACCAAATTTTCCCCACAGAGGATATTGTAACGGATTTTTTTTAGTGTGCCTGTAAATGAAGTGTAAAAGCTACACACTTCATGTGCTATAGGAAACATTCCACAGTAAATCTCAACTTTCGCTCTGTCACTTCGTGAGTCTGTGTCACTCTATCACTCTGTGAAACTGTAACTATCTGAGTCAGAGACTTACAGAGTGACAGAGTAACTGAGTGACAGACAGAGTGACAGACAAAGTGACAAACAGACATTTTCTAAAAACTATAAAATTGTGTTCAGGACATTCTAAAACGTATAAATCCATCGAAAACCGGAAGTCGAAAAGTTTCAAGAATCCAATACTTTTTTCTTGTAAAGATATTAGAAAGTAAAAATTTAATTTTTTTAACCATTTAGATTCTTTATAAATATGAATGAAAATTTAATTATTTAAATCAATAAAATGAAAGAAAATCAAGCAATAACTTCTTAAGAAATTTCAAATATTTATATTGTAAATTATAACAAGTTGCACGAAACAACACACACACAAAAAAAATATTTTATGAAAATAAAGTTTCACTGAGCTAGAATAAATAATCATTTTTGAGCCATAACTCAAACGAACATATCTTCGAAATATGGGAAGAGGTCATGATTATAAATCCCCAAAAGATTCAAACGTTCCAGGAACTGATTTTTCATCTCTCTTTATTTATCGAGTATTCCTCTTTTTTCTTTCATTTCTTCTCTGCATTACCCCGAAAAGTTTAGACAAAAATGAATTTCTAACAGGAGCATTTTCTACATGGATAATAAATTCTCAATTTATTTAACTCAGAAAGCACACATAACATTTTTGTTTGGCACTTATAAAAATATTTCTACAAAGCCCCAGTCAAATCTTTTGAAAGTAGAAAAAAAAAAGATGTGAACCAGAGACACACACTCTCTCTCTTTTTTTCTCAGCTCTATAAAGCTTATAATGCGGATATATCTAGTGTGTTTGGTATTGTATGTAATATATATATATATTTTTTTTGCCTTGAATACGAGTAAGCGAGTACCCATGATGGAATTGTTTCGCTATTTCATTCATATGTTAGTGATATGCATGAAATGTTAAATTAAATCTAGATAAATGACAATTGTATTATATTATTAAATTTTGGAGCTTACAAAGTTATGATACAGAGACAGAAATAAAAAAAAAGGTATTTTTTAGTTATCCCGTCGACCAAATTACTGTCGCCAAATTGTAAGGTTAAATGCCAATAATGGTGGATCGTAAATGTCACATTCAATTGACAACACGTGTTTACGTCATCAAGTGATTTTTATTTCGTCGTTTTATTTGTATTTTTATTAATGTTATACTAATTTATTTGTTCTTTAGTTATTTAAAATAAAAATTATGTCAATTTGTAAAATTTGACGAGTGGTTTGGCAATTTATATAATTTGGCGAAATTGGTCGACGGGAAAACGAACAAGTACCTAAAAAAATAAACTTGAGAACAGGAATTATGTTTTATCAGAATTTAGTGCCGCCCAGACATTTCTATTACTTCATTTTCTTCTGGTGGACTGGTGGCTTCTATTATAATGAAACAGCCATCATAAATGAAGCGCTTAGGTGAAGATGAAAGAGCAGTCGTAAAAAGTTAGAACTCTGATTTTCTGGTCAGAATGGGAAAAAAATAGCCATAACTTTTTCTAAATTTTTACGACTGTTCTTTCATCTTCACCTAACGCTTCATTTATAATAGATGTTTCATAATAATAGAAACCACCAGTCCATCAGAAGAAAATAACTTGGTTAAGCGGGACTCGGATAATCGGGACTCTACTGTAGTGCAAAGTATATTTCAATTTTAAGACTTAAAAAACACGCTTTTATTTTATGTAAAATGACGTAATTTGCATTAATACAGATACTTAAAATTAAATATAGTTTATAATAGCTCCCTCTTTTATCATAAATCATTCATTTATATTTTTCTCAAAATAACATGCATTTTAAATACATGTTTTCATTTTCTATGGGGAATTGGCAACAAGAAGATATAATTGCTATTTTTCAACAATTTTTTCTTTATTTTCTACAGAAATGGAGTACTTGAGTTGCCAAAATGAAACAAATGGCTCTAAAAACTACAAAAAAATTAATATCTCAAAAATAAATGGAGATGCAATTTTCAAACAAATTGCATTAAAAGGTATATTTTTACCCAATACGACGCAAATTGAGAATGTGCGATGCTTAGAAGTTTTAAAAAATGTTGTAGAGTATTTAATCAGACAATGAAACATCGACTTTTGTTTTACGGTTGGCTTATACAAAATAACGTTATTTATTGGAGATAACACAAAATAAGCTGGGAGAAAGAAATAGCATACCGGGAGCTAAAAATGTCTAATTTATTTTAGATAAATATTTATTCTACTAACGAAAGAACTAACTAGAACGCAATCATATCATCAAAAATCGCGATATCCTTGTTGTTCTTAATTGTCTTGTTTAAAACAAAAACATTTTTCCTTATAACAAGAGAATCTTTAAAAAAAAATCTAAACATAAGAAAATATTTTAGATAACATACATTTTCTGATTGTGTTATATATTGTCATATCGCAGGCATATTTTTGCATATGTTTTACTCGCACCGCGTTAGCTACGGTACACTAATCTCACTTCTTCCAATTGATTTACTTTCCTGCATTTTAGTATAAATGAATAAAGTGTTTCAGAACTGAAGAATTCTTCACAAATGAATTATATTAGAAATGTATGAGGAGCAAACATTGAAACCGTGTTTTCTCACAAAAAAATATAAAAAAATGAGTTATTGTTATTTTTATGATCTCTGCGTTAAGTTGCACAGAAATAAGGGGTATTTTTAACCAAAAAACATTTTTCTCCGTTTATAAACCAATTTTAAAACTTCTATTTGGACATTCTATCCATAGAGCATTCACTGTTTGTACCCCCGACCAATTAAATAATGAAATAAATAAAATATATGATATTGCAAGAAACAATGGATACAAAGAAAGCACCAAAGAAAAATTAATTAAGAACTTGAAGAATAAAAAGAAAAGAAGTTTCAATCCACAAAATTCCATATTATCCACTTTACAATATTTTCCTGGTTTCTTCGAACGTTTGAAATATAAACTCAATAAATTCAATATTGCTCTAGTCGCAAAACCTTCTATGAAATTAAAAATTATAGTATGCAAGAAAATAGATCCAATAGAGTCAAACCAGTTATCAGGAGTACACGAAATACCCTTCACAAAGAAGATGGACCAAAGCAGTTTTATATAGGTATGACAGGTAGAAAATTTAAAACCAGAATCAAAGAACATATAGCAGACATCAAGTACAACAGAAGAACCACAGATTTAGCCAGATTATGCAGCGAAAAACCGTTACAGAAGGATTTTAAAAATAACAAGTTAATTTATACATTAAGAATTTATTTACCATCCATAATTCGAGAATCAATAGAGATAATTTTACACAACAAGAATATTTGCAATGATTCAGTGTCCCTTGATTTACCTAAAATTTGGAAAAAGGTGCTATGTAATTTTAATAACAATAGTAAAAATTAATCCACACTCGCAAATATCCAAGATAATTTTATTTTAATTTTATGTTTTGCAATGTTTTTCATTATACATGTTGTCTCTTGTCTAGATATTTTTTACCATGTTATTGTTTTGTTAAATTATATGAAAATTAATTCACGCTCACAAATAGCTAATTTAATTTTAATTTAATTTTAATTTAATTTTATAATTGCAATGTTTTTCTGTATGCATCATGTCTCGTGACATTGTTTACTATGTTTATTGTTTTTAAATTATGTGAAAATATTTTCTATCATAAATGATTTTGAAAATGTCGGCGTTGGTGCGACGAAACGATCGTCAATCTTAATAAAGATATTTTATCACTTTTTATAGCATTATTTTACTTAATCTATTTAATAAGCTTAATTTGTTTTACCGTTCAATCTTCTATAATGCTGCTTTCAATAAAATTTAATAAATAGTATATGAAAGTAGATATAAAAAATTTAGCAAGCAATTTTAATTGGAGATTAGGTTTTGACAAAAATTTCGTGTAAAGAAGTGCTGTTACCAGTAATTAAGCAATAAATTAACCTCATATCTACTTTTAGTTTTTAAAGGCACCATGATTATCGACAGCACAAAAGAAATAGCAATAAATAATCCCGATTATAATCAGTTATTAATTTCTGAAATTTTCTTTCTATTTTAAAATATCGAAATGTACAAAGTACATTTTACATAGTTACGGCATGTTTTATGAATAGAAAGTCGAAAATTGCAGTTTGGTGCAAGACAAATGGGTTTTTACAGCAACAATTGGCGGCCATTCACGAAAATTTCGGAATAACATCATTCTAGCACTGCAATGGACGGTCCGATGAGTACGCAAAAAATAAAGTTAGTTTACCGTGTTTTTTTTTCTCTTGAAGGAGGGCAAAAGGAGTTAATTCTAATATCAGGTTGAAGGTAGAACTAAACTTTGTAATATCCACAAGTCGATACGATTATTTATTACAAAGTTACGGCATGTTTTAAAATGCAAATTCGAAAAATATATTTAATTAGAGAACACAATTTTATTAAACCACAAATGATCGTATCGACTTGTAGATGATAACATTCGATTCAGAAATACAAAATACATAATAAACAATACCTCATATGATCTATTTTAAAAAGGTTGAGTTATACTATGCCTGATGTGTGCATTTCTTTAACTTATTGCTACCACTAAAAAATATTGGCTAATATTTACCATTAAAGATTTCTTAATAAGCAGAATTATCATTTATATTATCGAAACAAAAATCTAAAAATAAATAAATTTTATATAAAAATAAAAAATAAAGAAATAACAACAACAACAAAAAAAAAGATTTTACCTGAAGGATTTTCAAGTATATGTATATTTTTAATAGCTTATCATGAAAATATACTATAGAACTTAAAGAAGTGTTCTAAAAAAACTCGTATTATTCCAAAAATATATCGAAAATCTTTCATTTTATCTTTTTTCAAACTAACATTTCTTAAAAATATGTGAAGAGGCCAAATATTATAAATCCTTTAAATGTTCAGACATTCCGAAAACAGAATCTTTCATCTTTCATTATTTATCGAGTGTTCTCCATCTTTTTATGTGTATGCACTTAGAAGGTTGAGAAAAAAATGTATCATTTTTTTTTTCCCCCCTGAGAAGTATGTGGATAATAAATTCTCAATAGAATATGTTTTGTCGGTATCATACGCAGAATGCATGATCCATATTTCAGTGAAAGGTTTAGAAAATATATTTCAAGGATTGTTAAAAGAGAGAAAATGAAAATCTGATGTAGGAGATAATCAGAAAATCATTTTTTGTATGTATACTAAATTATTCTTGGGTTACAAAAATAAGCATTTTCGGATTACAAAGATAATGTGTATTTGCTTAAAAAAGAAAATAAAAACTAACCAATATTAAATAAAGTAACCGAGTAAAAGGAATTATTGTTTTACATGAAAAATGTCTGTAATATATATGTTTTATTTAAATATAGAGGATGACCACTCCCAATGATGTCCAATGGCTAATTCCTAAACCGTTAGTCTTAGACATATAGTTCCAATCACAAAAATGTTTTAAATGATGTAAAGAAATATTTTTAAAGCGATTATGGTTAATAAAAACATTTCTAAAAATGCGAAATTTAAATTGTTATACGGTCCTCCGGCCGTCTAAGTTATATTTAGTAAAATTTTCCTATTACACTGACAAGTAAGACAAAAAAAAATATAATACTGAAATTGACCAAGTTGTGAAACTTTAAAAATGCATGACTTATACCACTTTTCTGCATCTGTACACAAATGAGTTAGGCCATGCTTTGAGGGGTCATATACCAAGGGCTCGAAGTAGTCGAACGAATTTCATGTATATCTGCGCTTTGTAAAAATCGCTTCAGTATTACCCTTGAGTTAACTTTTATTAAGTTTCAGATTGGCTAAAATAATTGCATTTTAACATATGTTTTATCTTGCAAGGATTTCAGACTGCTTCTTTCCATGATTTTTTTTAACAAAAATTATGTAATTTTTATAAGTTTTCTTTAACTTCAACGATTGTATGTATGTTTTGCTAGTTCAAAATTTGTACTCGAACTTTAACTCACTTTCAAATATCCGATCGAGATTAAATTTTACATACTGACGTAAATACGATGACAATCTAATATTATTATGATTTTAGGTGGTTACAATTTATACTTATTTTACAAGATAATACAAAAAAAATTGGCTAGATTTCCTCCAAGAAATTTAAGAAAACGTTTTACATTAGATAACACAAGCCTGCGATGGTTATGTTTTTTAACTTTTATGTATTTTTTAGAACTGAATCCGAAAATTACCTCAATTTTTAACAAACTGTCAGTATTTTTAGCAAATCATATATCGTTAGAGTTAAAAAGTAACAAAAATCGGATACTATAAAATAGAGGACATGGCTGTGATTTTTATCTTTTGATAATTGAAAGATAAATAAATATTTTGATAAAAGAAAAAATAGCGAAATTTTGAAACTATAAACTTGTGTTTTTAAATTTTGATAATTGATTTTTATGTACTTTTTAGCACTGAATCTGAAAATGACGTTTATTTTTAACCATCATGTTAAATTTTTTATGCAAATTGTAAATTGTTAGTTTTTTTTATGCAAATTGTAAATTTCAAAGTTAATCATTGCGAAAATCTGATACTGTAAAACATACGTAAAACTTTTATTTAATTTTATTTTATTCAATAATTTATTCATTTTTTCTGGCTTATATTGGGATTCTTACAGCTAAATAGTTTAGAGCTCCAATGAGGGGGGGGGGGGGGGTTCAATTTTAACTTTGAAATGTTTGACTTTCAAATTTAGAATTTTCGAAAAATCATGACATGATGGTTAAAAATGAGAATCATCAGCGGTAAAAAGTACATAAAAATCAATTATCAAAATTTAAAAACACAAGTTTATAGCTTCAAAATTTCGCTATTTTTTCTTTTTTACTTTAAAATTTACGATTTGCAAAAAATCTTTATGTGATGATAAAAAATGAAGGTCAGTTTCTGATTGAGGGTTACACAATACATAAGAATGAATTATCAAAAGCTAAAAAACATGACATAATCCAACTTTTGCAGGCTAATGTAATCTAAAAACATTTAAAATATGTATCATTATGTAAAGAACTGAGGCTGTTCATTTTCATAATTTTATTTAACAAAAATCGTTTTTTTTTTTTTTTTTTTTTTTTTAGTTTAATACAAATTGTATATTTTGCATTAATATGTCAGAATGATTAAAGATTTCAAATTTATATTACAATGTTAATTTTACTCTCAACCATTTTTTTTTAATTATACCTCAGAAAATTATATTTCTATTAAATTTGTGAAGGACTATTTAAGATATTTTGATATTTCTCCTATTTAAGACTTCTAACGCTAATAATTATAAAACGTGCTCTTATATTTCGCTTAAAAGAGCATGAAGGTTATGTTAAAAATCAGGAGCTCAAACGTTCTTCTATTGCTCAACATTCTTGGTCTTCTCAACATAGGTTCGAATTTTCCTCAGCCACCATTATCCAAAAATGTTTTTCTAACCTTGATCTTGATTTTTGGGAAGCTCACCACATCATTAAAAATTCTCATTCTTTAGTCAATGACTTATCTAGAACTCCAGATATTCCAAGTAATTGAAAAGCATTAATTTAATTTCTCCTTTTTTTGTTTCTTTTTCTCTCCTTCTCCGGTAGATGTCGCTACTTGTCCACCCAGTCATTTCCACTGCTTCTCTCTCATTGATTGTTTCTGGTGCTTTCGCTACCCGCATAGGGTATAAAAGGCAGCGTGTCTCCGTCTATCATTTTGCTCAGCCTTGCTTTTTCTAGCACGCTGTTCTTTTTTCCCTATCTTGCACTGAAGAAGAATCTCGCTGTAGATTCGAAACAGCTATTTGTTGCTTTTCACGCATTATTTGTGCATTTTAAACGTTGGTTTACTGCTTTTTAATATTCCTGCACAAAGGCTTTAATTGCTATTTTAATGAAGATGTTGTAGTGAACACAGCGACAGAATTCTTTGATTGCTGTAAAACGTGACGAAATCACAAGAAGTGATAGAAATCTCATCATCCACATCAAAACAACGGTGAGTTAGAAGTTTCAGAAATTGAGTGAGTAGTTGAAAATGCATGCGGTACATCTGATCGCATTTTAATGCAGTCCTACGCTTTCTTTGATGCCATGGCATTTTATGGAAATCAACGTTATTCACTTGAAAGCTTCCTTACAATATCGTAATTAGTGTTATAGTTTTGAAGAAAAATTTAGGTTCGGTTTTCTTGTCAGACAACTGTATTTTTTTAAGTTGCTTGTGTTTCTGGGTACCTGCAGTTTAAAACTTTTTGTCTCGACTTACACCATTACTCGTTACGACCATATGTTCAGTAGGGTGGGCCGAAAATGCACTTTTGCACAAACTTTCGAAATTGATGAGGCTTGGGGGCGGAAAAGTTGTGTATTGGGTTGCTCAGTAACCATGTAAAAATTTTTTGAAATCGAAGAATATCTTCAGGTGGCGCCGGCGCCTTAAAAATTTGAAATTTTGACTAAAACAGACCTTTTTCTTCTAAAAACACGATTTTTTGCATTTTCGAAATAGATTACGCTCTAGTGCGGAAAAGTTGTGTATTGGGTTGCTCAGTAAACATGTAAAATGTTTTTGAAATCGAACAATATCTTCAGGTGGCGCCGGCGCCTTAAAAATTTGAAATTTTGACTAAAACAGACCTTTTTTCTATAAACACGATTTTTTGCATTTTCGAAATAGATAACGCTCTAGTGCAGAAATGTTTAGTATTGAGTTGCTAAGTAGCCGTGTAAGTTTTTTTTTTAAATCAAACAATATCTTCAGGTGGAGCCTGAGCCTTTAAAATTCGGTTTGTTCAGCAGAAAAAAGGAAACGTCAATAAACACATAAATAATAATTGAATTCATCTTTTACTGCTGTCATGTGTGCCAAGTAAGCAAACAAACATGAAGCAATGCAGCTCTTTGCTTATCTCAGAGGAAATTCACTGAGATAACCCAGAACTCACCACGAGGAGGTGGCTGCATATCGAGTTCCTCCCGTGCCCTCCCAACCACCCAACCATATAATGGACACTGAGATTTTATTAAATATTTCACTTTTCTGTTGCCTGATCTACTTGGCCTTTTTTGTATTTCGTCTTGCTTTCAAATGAAGGAATTATCCTTTGTGATTCTAATTTCGCCCTTATAAGGCCATCCCTTTCGATTTGTCCCACCACAGAAGCTGAAGCATCTGTCACTATTTTTATTGCCCTCTCCACTGCTTGGCTGAGGCATGGAAACTCTTTTATTTCTAGTAAAGATATTTTCTCCTTTAGAATATTTCGGAAATCTTCATTGCTGACTGCACGAAGCATTGGTGGCTCCGTAACAACTGATTGGTGCCAATCAATTAGGTCCGTATAATCTTTTGCTTCGAATTTTATTACAGGAACAGTGAACCGCCGGATACCTTCTTGTTTATTTTCCCTGGCTTTTAAAATTCTTCGTATTGCAAGCAGTCGGATGTAATTTCGTTCATCCGTAAGCATCGAAAGAAGAATATTTTCAGGATGCGCAAAAAAAGCATTTCGACTTATTACGCCATCCACGACAGTCTTCAAGTCATCTGGGAGATAACGTGACAAGCTAATCATCTTCCATAAGTGTCTAGCACCATCTTTGCAATGCGGTTTGGATTTTATATCAAACCACATCGGCACATACTCTTTAATTATAAACTCTACTAAGGTTTTCAGTTCTGCTGAAACATTTGTAACTGAAATGTACAGGCGCAAAACTCGACATGCTGCCGTTAGCCAACGGGAGTGCGCTAGCTTTCCTGGTTTTTTCTCTGCTAGGGCAACAGAGCAGTAACCTGATGTTACAGCTTCATAAATTTGCAGCATGTATCGTTGATCTGTACTCAGATCTTTTCGAAGCTCTTCTGATATTGCTACTAACTCTACGACATCAACCTTTTTGAAATTGACTACCGGTTTCAGCTCACAGGTTTCGAGATCTTTTCCTATTGGACCAGAAAAGGTTTCAGGACCACTTGTTTGACCGTCTAGCTTTTTTAGAAGATGCCGCAACGGTAACTCATTTGCGTGTAACATGCATATGAGCCATTGAAGAGGTCTACCAACATCTTCTTCTATGAGACGTATAACTCCAGTCTTGCAACCTGTGTTAACGGGTGTCCCATCGCAGCCAACTGCCAAAAGATTTTCAGTGTTGATATCATTCTGTAAAAGATATTCAGCGATGCTGCTCTTAATAGATTTTGCAGAACCACTAGCTGGAGAAACATGGCCGATATATTCAGATCCAGGTTCTTGTATTAAAACTACATGTTCTTCAATAACCGTTGTCCTGTGCTTTTTGTTTCCCTTGATTTGATCTGCCAAAGTTTTATCTTTTCGTCCGTCAAAAAAGAGGGCTTGAAGCTCTTCTGGTTTTCCTTTACATTGTAGTTCCCTTCGTTTTCTCTTTCTCTCTCTTCTTATTTTATTTTTATCTGTAACTTTGGAACGATTATTATCAGAAATCATTCCGACATCTTCAAGAACTGCAGAAATAATTTTCGCTGCAGGCCTGTCTCCAATCCCTGCACTATCGCAGGCGAGTGCTATGGTTGGCAGTTTTATCCTCATCTGGCTGATTACCTTGGTCTCTCTTTTCGTTTTTCTGGAATGGTTCTCTCTGGATCTAGGAGGAGTGTATTCTTCATCATTACGCGTTTCATATTCAAATTCTTCGTTCTCACAATCCTCGAACTCAGGCGACTCGAACATAGACTTTGGTGTTTGGAACTGCTGTTCACTTGTAGCAGCTTTCAACACTGTCTTGGATTGCCTATTTTGCTTTCGGAGCAGCTTCTCAGTTACTTTTAAATCAATGCCCCCGATAATCATTTTTCTGACGGTTCGTTGATCAATCAAAAATGGTTGTTCTAAATGTGGCACTTTTCTATCCTTTTCACAGCAGCATGCTTTAAAGGAATGACATTTGCATGTGACAATGTCAAAGAGAGTTTTCTCGGCGTCTTCCAAAAATTCCTTTACTTTGTTCCTATAGGATTCCGTAGACTTGTTTTTACTTTTCAGGATATTTTTATACTTAGCATGATATAATTTAAGGATGCGCACAATTCTGCAATGAGAAATAGTAGGAATCGAGGACTTCTTCCACAAATCAGCTACCCTCTCAGCAACAACATTGGCAATGTCAGTAAAAGCTGGATCTTTGCCGTGATTTGAAGATTTCACTTGTTCTCTTATAAGGAAGTAAAATTTCATAACTTGACTGTAAGTTGGTAAGACGTTAGGTTTCAGCTCTTCTGGCAAACCAAAAACAAAACAATCTGTAACTTTTCTAGTTGAATGACAACCGGCCATTGTGACAAAAGTATAACTATAACTAACTAGTTAATGACATTTAAATATCTAAAGAGACTGCTCTTCGATGAACAAACGACATAAAGTAAGCTTATTGATTGCTTCTGTACTAGACTAAACTAAACGATAACTGTGTATTGCATATTATCACACTGACTGTCACGTGGACTGCAGGTGCGAGAGCATTTCATTTAGTAGAAGAAGGGGGGGTGGAATAGAAAACTGATAAGGAATGTAAGAGACAATCCTGTACCACTGAGGGTCACGTGGATTGTCACGTGGACTGCAGGTGCGAGAGCATTTCATTTAGTAGAAGAAGGGGGGGTGAAATAGAAAACCGATAAGGAATTCTCTTTTCATGAAAATATATGTCTGTTTTGAATAAAATCTCCGATTTTAAGGCGCCGGCGACACCTGAAGATATTGTTTGATTAAAAAAAAAATTACATGTTTACTGAGCAACCCAATACACAACTTTTCCGCACTAGAGCGTAATCTATTTCGAAAATGCAAAAAATCGTGTTTTTAGAAGAAAAAGGTCTGTTTTAGTCAAAATTTCAAATTTTTAAGGCGCCGGCGCCACCTGAAGATATTGTTCGATTTCAAAAAAATTTTACATGTTTACTGAGCAACCCAATACACAACTTTTCCGCACTAGAGCGTAATCTATTTCGAAAATGCCAAAAATCGTGTTTTTAGAAGAAAAAGGTCTGTTTTAGTCAAAATTTCAAATTTTTAAGGCGCCGGCGCCACCTGAAGATATTGATCGATTTCAAAAAATTTTTACATGGTTACTGAGCAACCCAATACACAACTTTTCCGCACTAGAGCGTAATCTATTTCGAAAATGCAAAAAATCGTGTTTTTAGAAGAAAAAGGTCTGTTTTAGTCAAAATTTCAAATTTTTAAGGCGCCGGCGCCACCTGAAGATATTGTTCGATTTCAAAAAAATTTTACATGTTTACTGAGCAACCTAATACACAACTTTTCCGCACTAGAGCGTAATCTATTTCGAAAATGCAAAAAATCGTGTTTTTAGAAGAAAAAGGTCTGTTTTAGTCAAAATTTCAAATTTTTAAGGCGCCGGCGCCACCTGAAGATATTGATCGATTTCAAAAAATTTTTACATGGTTACTGAGCAACCCAATACACAACTTTTCCGCCCCCAAGCCTTATCGATTTCGAAAGTTTGTGCAAAAGTGCATTTTCGGCCCACCCTAATGTTCAGATACGCACTGTAGAAACAGTCAAAAAATTCTTTTCCCTTACTTTCATTTCCGCGTCTTAAATTTGTCCTTTATTTATATTAAAATTAAACATGTTATAGGTCTTATTCATGCAAAATAATTATTTCTTTAAATATGTTACACTATTTAAGATTAATTAGTTTTTATTTTTTTTTAATCCAATATAGATTTCCTTTGTAATCCGAAAATGCTTATTTTTCTAATCCAAGTAAAATTCAATAAACATACCAAAAATGACTTTCTGATTATCTGATATGTCATGTTTTCATTCTATTATCTTTCAACAGTCTTTGAAATTTATTTTCTAAATCTTTCACTGAAATATGGACCTGAATTCTGCGTATGATACAGACAAAACATGCTGAGAATTTATTATCCACATAATTCTTAGGAAGAAAAACTCTTCGATACATATTTTTCTCAACCTTCTAAGTGCATGCACATAAAAAGATAGAGAACGTTCAATAAATAACAAAAAATGAAAGATTCTGTTTTTAGAATGTTTGAACGTTTTAAGGATTTATAATATTTGACCTCTTCGCGTATTTTGAAGAAACGTTAGTTTAAAAAATAATAAAATGAAAGATTTTTGATATATTTTCGAATAATATGAATTTTAGAAGACTTCTTTAAGTTCAATAGTATTTTTCATGATAAGCTATTAAAAATATATATGTACTTAAAAATCCTCTCGGTAAAATATTTTTTTATTATTTCTTTATTTTTTATTTTTAAGTAAAATTTATTTCATTTTTATCGTTTGGTTTCGATAATATAAATTTTGAATTGCTTATAATGAAATCTTTTCTTGTAAATATTATGCAATATTTTTTAGTGGTATCAACATGCTTTTAAAAAGGCAGAATTTATGGATTCAAAAAAGAAAATTATATTTTAGTGCAGATAAAATAGGTTTGTACAGGAATAACTGGTGGCCATTCACAAAAACTTCGGAAGAAATCAACAGTGTGGTAGAAGTTTTAGAAAATTTAATGAGTAGATGAAAATGCGTACGGTGCATCTCACCGCATTGCAATGCAGTCCTACATATCCTTTGATACCAAATTATATTTTAGTGAAGATAATATAGATTTGTACAGGAATAACTGATGACCATTCACAAATACGTAGGAATAAATCAACATCTAATGAACAGTGAAGTAAGCGTTTCAGAAATTGAGTGAGTAGATGAAAATGCATACGGTGCATCTGAACGCATTAAAATGCATTCTTACACAGCCTTTAATGCCATGGAATTTTATAGAGAGCAACGTTATTCAGTTGAAAACTTCCTTACAGTATCGTCACTAGCGTTAAAATCCAGGTTCGGTTTCATGTGAAACAACCTGTATCTCTCTATTATAAAACAAAAATGTAACTTACGCTGTCACCGCCTCCGCCGCCGCCGGATTTGAATTTTTTGTGACCGGAGGTCTTTCTCCGTTAATATTAAGAAAAATACTGCATACAAAAATATGAAAATCGGCGGTATTATAGAGAAACTATGTGTCTATTATTAACAGAATTATGTGACTATTATTAACATATTTTTTTTTCAAATTAGAATTAAATAATTACGTGTGAAAAGCATGAACTTATTGAAAATTACTTCATAAAAACTATATTTACACGTGAATTTTATAAGGATATTGTAAAATAATAAATTTATTAACATTATGCGGGTTAACGCCTTATTAACCCGCATAGGGTATATAAGGCAGCGTGTCTCCGTCTATCATTTTGCTCAGCCTTGCTTTTCCTAGCACGCTGTTCTTTTTTCCCTATCTTGAAGAAGAATCATCGCTGAAGAAGAATCTCGCTGTAGATTCGAAACAGCTGTTTGCTACTTTTCACGCATTATTTGTGCATTTTAAACGTTGGTTTACTGCGTTTTAACATCTTCATTGTTGTTGAAAATGCAGATTCAGGTTTGTATGAGACACACTTTATTTATTACAGTAATATAATTAGATTGTAACTATGGTTTCCGATAAAACATTGTTTTTGTCTCAAACGTATAATCAAGCCTTATAATTATAACTTCTAATACAGATGTACCTTGTCTACACACACACACACATGTATATATATATATATTTACATATATATCCTCCTGAGACCTGGCATCCATTTAAATGAATGTTTTGCTTTCTCCTTCTATTGCGTTAAATTTCATTGTAGCAATCTAAAAACAGTTTTCTTTTTGGTAATGTATGAATCAAAAATCAACATTCAGCTTTTAGGTTTTGGCAACGGTAACAACTTTGTTTGCAAAATAGCGTAATAAATTAGTCAAGTTGGAATTCTATGTTCTGCTCATAATTTTCGTTTTTATGTTTAATTTGTTTAAACTATTTTTATTTTGCAATTTTAAATCAGATGTTAATACTTGCCTTATAATCTTTATAATAAATTCTATTCTTTCCCATACTTCTCGCATTTTTTTAATTACTTTAAAGCGAGTTATGTCCTGAACATCCATTTAGATGGATGTGCTGTAAAACAAAATTAAAAAATCGAAATATATTAATTTCTTTAAAAACGTCATTTTTGATGCCTATTTGTTGAAAAAAACTCATATTTTAAAAAAATTTGTATTACATTTTGCTTGGTCTCAGGAGGTTATAGTGAAAGAGAGAGATCGTTAGAGATTTAGATAGATAGAGAGAGAATTAGAGAGTTAGTTAGATAGATATAGATATAAACACATTTATTTATATTTTAATTCATGTGTACCAAAATAAATATAATAAACCTCTTTTTATGTTATGTTAGTAGTGACATCTATGGGTGATTTACATTAGTGAAAACCTAAACACATAATAGCTTAAATCCTTTACCTAATAGTAAATATATGTAAAGCAATTCTATATATACATAATTAATTTTCAAAAATTTATACTGTTTCATTCATCCATAACTTTCAATCTTGAATAAGGTGTATTCAATTTGGGAATCTAAAAAATACTTTTAATGTTTTTAAAATTTTTGCCATTTAAATTACTATATTTTTTCTTAAAATACTTTTTTTCTTCCATTTTCCTTTTTCAAAATTCTATTGGTTAACCCATCGTAATTTTCTTTTTCCCAAGCTGCAATCTCAAATTCACTGATCTTATAAACGTTACATTTGATTAAGCACAGTTTATAATGTTCCGAGATACGCGTCGAGACAATTTCCCGCCTCCTTTTTATTCAAGTGTTCTGTCGTCGCGAAGGCAGTGCTAAACGAGGTCTCTGAATGGATCAAAGCTCTATCTGCATTGCATATCTTTATTCCTACAAGAAGACAATAAAGCCGACTGCAAAAGCTCAGATGCAACTTTTCTGTATTTTCCTCTTGTTATATAAGATTATGATATCAGTGAAGAGTGATCTGCTTATTTATCATACAATGTTCCTTTACCCCCTGACCGCCGAGCAAAAGGGCAGAATTGTAATGTTGTTTTCTCTGTATTTTTTTTTTAATTCTAAGAAAAGATAATTTTTCAAACCAGATATAAAAAATTTAATTACGTATTGGAGTATAAGCCTTGAGAATGCTAATCATTACAAAATATTTTAAAACTGCGTCATATTTGTAGAATTATATTAATTTATAAATTTCTTCTACTGCAGTGAAACCTTCAGCTTAGTGAACGGATATATCTGTTCGCGGCGGTGAGAAGGTTGTGTTTTATTGGAATAAAGCTTGGTGTCGCACAGAGGCGTTGTCGATAGCTACAGCCGATGCCACGGCGGGGCCCGGGTTCCAATCCTCGGGTAAGACAGGGATGTAATTTTGAGTGTCCATTTCTATAAATATGTAATGGAAAAAGAAAATAAAGTTGTTGCTTTTGCGTATAATAAGGATCATTCCAAATGAATTCCATAGTTGCTATAGGACACCAAAGTATGTCAAATATCCAATGATCAATACAGTGTGAATTTGTTTTAAAAGTGCTGCATTGGTTTGTGAAGAACATGTCAATAAAAACCATGAGATCAACTAGTTTGATTATTTCTCTGAGGAAATACCTTGAGATTTTTATCATGCCTGTTTATTTCACTCAACTACAGGCCATCTGTCTACAGGTTATGCATCTACACGCAACTATACCTGCACGCAGTATTTGCTTTGCACTAAATGTGTGATACTCCTAATTGTATCAATTATAATGACTGGCAGGCTGAATTTGTGACTGTTGTTCTCTTAGTTGCAACATTCTCTGGTATTACATTCCTTTTATTATATGCAATACAGCTTACGTATGATATGTCGTTATAATGAACCCCGGCAGGATTTTAAGAGTACCTAAGAAATAATTATAACCTGCATACTACATCATTTATTGAATCTTCTGGGTGTCGTCCATAAGAAAAATTTTATGGAAGTCAGCTCTAAATTCTAGAATTATATCTTTACAAAAGAGAGAAAATGTCTAAGACAATTATGTTAACGATCACATTAAAGTGACTTAGCATATAAAATCATAAGGCGAAACGCAATATTTCACCTTGATTCAAACATAAAATATGTAATATGAACTTTAAAAAGTTCACTGTTTTACTAAAAAGGCGACTAAAATAATAAAAGATACGCTGCAAGTTAAAAATATACATTTTATAACCCGACTGAAAAGAAGGGTTATGTGTTTCACGCGTATCTGGGTATGTGTATTTATTTATACCCTCGAAACATCCCAACGGATGGATGGATTTTAATGAATAAAGTCTCTATCGATTTGTCTTAACGGTCCAAAGGTTAGGTTTTGTTTTTATAAATTCAAAATGACGGCCGTAAAATACATAATGGCGATAGAGACGAGGAAAATTTTTTACGCTCCATACTGAGTGGCATATCTCTGGATACGTCTTTCAAAATGAAGACGATGTTTCATAGACTATTTTACAGTCAGAAGCTCCGTTTAAATATTACACAACCTGGAAGTTATTTATTGAGGATCACTATCTTTACTGCAACTCTAATCTTCATAGACATGTATAGGCGTCATCAAAACAATGTTTATAGATAGGAACTGACAATCAAACACAACTTAAAAGTCATCATTAAAAGTAATTAAAAAAAAGGGTAGTAATATAAAAAAAAAAATTGTTTCGCATTGACGAGAAATAATTAATTAGTTCGCTTTTTACGCAGTCGGGTTTTTTGATTTTTTAAATTTAATTAATCTATATTTAAATTCGCAAATTTAATCTTAAACACTGCTTTTTCGACTGTCCAGCTGCACATTTAAATGAAAGGGACGTATGAGAACAGAGTGATGCATAAAGTGAATGAAACTGCATTTAATAATAATACATGGGGTAAGGTGCCCTATTATCGTCCCCCAGTCACTTTTATGCCCTTCGAAGTTGTAATTTTTAGTGAAAATCTACCAAGTTTGGATTTTAAACAGACTAACTACCCACGCACGCAGAAAAATAGGCAAATGTTGTGCAAAAAAAAAAAAACTTTTAACAATGCGAAAAATTGTTCTTTCAAAAGTGTCTAAAAAATGCAAAAGAAAAAAAAATAGTCCCAATTTCGTTCCCCCCAAAAAATGCAATACGCCGAGTCTTAACTTATAACTAAATCAAAATTTATTTCTAAATGAGTAAGTAATTTAATTTGCATTAAAGTAAGGCACAAAGAAAATCCTAATTATCAGTGAAAGAATAACATAACGAAACACTAGCCATCCAAACATGAGGGAAAAAAAATATGTCATGAAAAAGCATTCCTAATTTCATCCCCGGGCCGAAAATAAGAACTGCTAGCGGACGAAAATCGGACAACGCTACTTCCAGATATGATGGAGCTTCCGTTCCCGTATGAACTGAGCGTTCTAAAACTCACTGTATGCTACTATCAGCATCTTACCAACGTAAAATACATGCATGAATAAGAAATAAATACCTATAGTACCGTAAATAACGTTCTAAAAATGACGTAATAAGAACCCGGGTCTTCTAAAAATAAGAAACTCGCCGTCTTTAATTTATGTATGCGTCTTGCCGAACAAAACTTTCAGCACTGACCCCTTTTACCTCCCGTCGACTGTGCCTTGCGTCATAAGTGGCGCCACTTTCGCAGAAGCGGAGAAGTTAAGGGGGACGAAATTAGGAGAGGGGACGATATGCGGGCAGTTTACCCTATTTTCTGTAATTAAGTTCAATCCAAGAAACTGCTACTCCTACGTTCATCTATTATAATTATGATGAAGTGATGCATTTGTATAAATAAACAACAATAAGTTATTATAATATTCTCTTATGAAGGGTTTTGGAAAGCAAGAAAGTACTAAGAAGTTTTTAAATAAAATGTACATTTTTAACTTGAAACATCTCTTTTATTATTTTAGTCGCCTTTTAAGTAAAATAGTGAACTTTTTTTAGTTCATATTACATATTTTAGGCGAATTAGTATTTTTTGAAAGTTATTTAATGTTCTAAAATAATTTATTATAATGAACTTTTAGTTTATTTTCTAAATTAATTATAATATTGAAATTCGACTATGTTTACTGAAAAGTTATCTAGCAATTTTTTTCGAGATTTTATTGTGCATAATTTGAGACATCATAGAACAGAATATGTAATTTGCTACACTGAAAAAAAAGTTTTTTTGTGTGATTTTATCAAAATTGGAATTTTTGAGCAAAATGATTTGAAATTTGATATTTCATTGTAGAGTCGTTTTAAAATTTATTTAATTTTGCAATTATTTTCAACATGTCTCACGATCAAAATGAATTATTTTAAATTTAAGTTTATTCCTGAAAGAAATTATGAGTTTATTCTTACTTTTTTATTGAGTAATTTTCTGATTGTAACTTAATTCTAGTTCACAAATTGTTATGATCATTATATTCTACAAGCAAAGATGTAACCAGCAATTGTTTTTGGCAGGGATTTTAAAAGTAAAAGTATTCACAAATTTTTGTAAACTAATTTAAAATTTTAATAATCATAATAAATACCGTAATAAATCATAATCTATCAATTGTCAGTTACTCACTACTTGTTATAACTATTCATTATTTAAAGCGTGTTTTATTTTATAATTATGTATGCATTAATTTTCTTAACACTAGAATATATTTCAAAAAGGACTTCCTAATTTTAATGGCCCTTGTAAAATTATTAGTTATTTGACGTGAATTTTCAAATCAGCGGACCCGACTACAATATACGCGGTAACATTTTTAATTCAGTGATGAAAACAAACATGTTCTGTGGCATCACTGTCGTAACTCATTAATAGTGCAGAAACTATAACGGATACTCTGTGGTTCGCGCTCCATAAATAACTGTTACAACAATCATTATAACGGAGCCCTATGAACTTTGAGGTTGTAAACAACTAATACGGCTTCAATGCAACGGGACGCTGTGCGCTCATACATCGATTCTTACAATAATTATTTAACTAGTAAATATGTTTTTAAAAAACATGTTTTTTTTTAAGGAGAATAAAATGTACTATATCTCTATAAACACTGAAACCCGATTGCTAAACGCAAAAAGCCCAGAAACAATTTTAAATTGATGAAATTAAGGAAATATTAAACAACTATATACCTAGAAAATATGTTTCGTACTAGTTACCTAATAATACATTAGCAACATCTGAGTTATCCGCTAATATTTCATAATATAGCGAAGATTGAATATAGACACGACGGATGTTGGCAACGATGTAGTTTCATAACTGCTAACAATCGGAGAGAAAAAAAATGATTATAACAGCAAATATAGTTACGCGGCAAAACACGCTCCTAAAATACACGCAAATTAACTATATATTCTGTTAACTGAAAAATCCCTTGCTTTTGATGCTAAAAATTCGTTTTTACCTACTCAAGGAATGCATTTTAAAAATGGGTAATATGTGTGTTTAACGATTGGATTAGTGGATTTATTATGCAGCATATCGCGTTCCTACCTAAATTCCGCTGCTAAGACACAAAGAAATGGCGGAAAACTTTCGGCATTCTCTTTAAATTCCTGATGAGTTGAATTTTCGAAAACTGTTTCTTCGTGTATCCTTATTATGTTTTGAGAATATCTTTCCAAGTGTTCATGTTTCTAACGTCAATAGTTACATCTGTGCTTTTATGAATCAATCATGACAAAAGCCTGTAATAGGTATGGATTACGAAATGCGAAAATTAGTGTTTTAGGTAGAATTCGTATGAAATACTACCTATCACATGTTTGAAATTTTGAAAAATGTTTGCAGATCTACACCGATCATGACCCCTAGAACTCAAAACCACCCTCAATCAAAAACTTTATGTCTCTCTCTCTCTCTCTGTATATATATATCACTTTTTTATGGATACGACAACTTCCTTAATTCTGCACAAATCTCTTCCAAACTGATACATAAAATCAAGGGGCATAAAATCTCAGTCAAATTCGTTAATGGGCAATATCGGACCAAGGGGATGGGAATAGGGAGGGGCGCTGCGAAAACCGAAAGAACCCCATAACTTCTTAATTTATGTACATATCAAATCAGCTTAAAGTTTTTATTTCTTCTAAAAATAGGGCTAAAATTTTATGTATCACAGATTTTTGATAAAATTAAAAATGGGCTCAAGGGACGCCAAAAATTGGGTTTTAGGGAGAACAGAAATCAAAATCATGAATTCTCAAGATATCAAATCCAATTAAATTTATTATAAATCTTCTGAATATTATCTACAACTGTTATATTGACAAGTTTTTGATAAGACCAATTCGTACTGCAATAAAAATTTAAAACTAAAAGAAAAATGGGGGGTTGAAGGAGATAAAAATCCATAACTTCGTCAATTGACAAGATATTTCGCAAGAATTTATTATATATCTTCTTAATATTATCTACAACATTTACATTGACAAGTTTTTGATAGGAACAATTCTAACAGCAAAAACAAATAAAAAATACATAATGGTTGACGAAAAAATCATCGTAATAAGGGTAAATCGTAAAAATCGTATTAAGGGTGTATTCAAATCCAAACTGCTTATTTTATGACTCGTTTTTAAATTCATTTTTGCTCTCAAATGCATGCAATTGGTAGATTCTCTTATTAAAAAACTATATAATGCACCGTAATAGTCGGTTTTTTTTGTTTTTTTATATAGAGGCAGAATATATTTCAAAAAATGATGTTAAAGTGGGCATTTTGAACCGAATTTCCCGAAGCGATTGTGCTGGAAACGAAACATATTGTCCTACTGAGAAAAGAATTGTTTATGAATCAAGTTCTAATTAATTGAACGAAAAATAAAAACACAGGTCGCTTATAACTCTCTTCAAAAATCACGTCAGCAAGTATCATATTTTTTCTTTTAAAAATGAATCAGAAAATGTGCCAAAAATTTCGAGTTGTTGAGCATGGAAAAGTATTTTTTGAATACAGCCTTAACATGATTGTGATAAAACCAGCTCTTATATAAAAATAAAATAAAAACTCGTCAAAAGCAGCCAGACAAAATTTTAAAGTGTGTTTATCATTAATCATAATTTATTTTTTGTAGTTGAAATTAGCACTTAACTTTGAAATCTACCTGCGCCTGTAGGCAAAACCGGCAGGGATTGTTTAAACTTTAAATGTATGACAAGTTCTAAAATTATTCCTCGAGGACACAGTCTTTGTCAGTTTTTTTACGCAAACTATGTCGGCCATTGCATCTACCCCTGCGCTCAATTAGACCAATGGCCACATAATTTACGAAAAATTGTATCACTAAGCTATCATTGGAATCGAGTCATAACAGTTTCTCTTACTCAACTCTATAAATATATATATACACAACTACGTCAACCTCGCTCTGCTCGTCAAAGCTTGACGTAGGCTGACGTCAGAGGCTCGTCATAGGCTCTGCTCGTCAACCTCGAGCCTCACTCGTCAACCCCCGTTCAGACACCGCAGACTCTAACAGCACGCTAATTTGATAGTTTTTAAAAAGATTTCGGAAGATTGAATTATAATTATGAGTCTGACAATTATAATCTGAAGTACAGACGTGTGAAAATTATTAGAATAATTGTGAAATTTACATTAAAATCTTGTTATATTAAAGAAATAGTACATTAAAAATTATTGACCCATTTAATACTTAGCGTACACCCTCTTGTTTTTTATTAAAGATTCAATACGTCTTGGCATATTTTGTATGAGTTTTTGGCATTTAATTTGTATTTCGTTGTCATGATACTAAATTTGGATGAATTTTTCTATCAGAATATTCTTGTTTGTGATGTTGCATTTCTTTAATTTAATTAAAGAAAACATTTTCATAGCCTGAAAACAGTCCAGATATGAAACTCATAAAGAACCTTTGGGCCATTATAAAGAAAAAATTAAAGAAATACAACACCACAAACAAGACTAGTCTGATAGAAACACTCATCCATATTTGGCATCATGACAACGAAATACAAATTAATTGCCAAAAACCCATACAAAGTATGCCAAGACAAGTATGCTATCATTTCTTTAATAAAAAAACAAGAGGATGCACACTAAATATTAAATGTGTCAATATTTTTTAAATATTTCTTTAATATAACAAGTTTTTATTGTAAATTTCACAATTATTCTAATAATTTTCACACGTCTGTAATTTTCACCAAACTTTTTTTTCTCTTTTTAATATTCACGTAAAAATACTTTTGTTAGAAATGAAATATTATGATCATCTTAAAATTTCAAATAAATGTATCGCGCAATTTTTAAATTTAAACTATTTTGCAGTATTATTTTTTGTTCATTTTACGTAATATTTGTAAGTCACGTAAATGTGACGTAAATTCTCCTATTTAAGACTTCTAACGTATGTTAATGAATTTATTATTTTACAATACTCTTTCTCTTTTAAAATTCACGTGTAATTATAGTTTTTATGACGTAATTTTCAATGAGTTCCTGCTTTTTATATTTTCTGTTTATAATAGTCACGTGTAAAATAAATTTTTAATTTGAAGCAAAAATTATTGTTTGTACTGTTTATACAGTTGGGAACAGTTTAAATTAATACAATTTTCTAAAATATCTAAAAAATACCTCTCGAAATGCTGAAAATTTGAATTTAAAATAGAAATAAAACCTCAAAAATGAGTCAAATTAAAAAGCTAAATGGAGTCTGCACACCGGGAAATTCTAACGCATAAAATGATCTAAAAATGATTAAATTCCTATGTACAGTTTTTGCTCCTATAAAACTTTTTGAATGGAACGATTTTGTCTAACTTTGGCATTAAATCTCTCTTAAAATGATTCTTCGATTTGAAAACTGTCTGCATCAGCGTGTTTATCAAACATTTCTCTATAATACTACAGATTTTCATATTTTTGTATGCAACAGTTTTTTTTTTTACTATTAACGAAGAAAGGTCATGCTTAAGCATTCAAATTGGATGCCGATCTGCCGGGAATATCTACGCAGATTTTCATTGGTCCATTTACAAATCAAAACTTTTTTTTTTTTTATATAGAGAAGGATTTCACCTCAGACTACTAATCCGAGAAAAATATTGTGCTTCGTGCAATAAATTGACTATGCAATCTTTAATGATATTCTTACATCTGCTCTTAGCAAATAACCAGGGAGTATATTAAACGATGTCGAACAGTATAGAAGTTACAGGGAAATTAACATTTCTGGCTTTGCAGAGAGATGTCGATTAACTACGAATTGCCACTGAGTGCTCACAAATGTTAAAAATAGAACGCATAAAAAGCCCATTTTGTTTTTCGAATTTACAAGATTATTACGTTACGAAACGTGTTTGAAAAAAAAAAAAAAAAACTCTAGTTATCACTATGTACACGTATCCTTCGTGTTAAATCTGGTTTTCATCAGCTGAAATACACTTATTGATTCTTTTTAGGTGCGTTCGTAATTATATAAACACGTGGCATCTATAGTCGTCATTCAGTCCGTCTGTCTATCCGTCTATCTGTCCGTCTTCTGCCGTCCGCATATAACAGCGCAAAAACTACCAAACCGAATCCTTTGAAATTTAAAATATATAATTGTTGAATAATTTTGTCGAGCCATTTCAAATTTTATGAAAATAGGATCTATAGTTTAATTATAGGGACAGTCAAAATTTTCCGTTACATTATGGCCAATGGAAAAAAATTATTTCAAGTGCATTTTAATGATGTTACTGCCTTTAAAATTGAATGAAATTCATAGACACTTATGAAGTGCACTAAAATATACATTCAGTATAATATGCGGTGCCAAAGAATTTATAAAACCAGTTACAGAACGAACGCACCTCATTTGCCACGTTTGGCGAGCCATTTCCAAGTTGTTTTAAATTCACACTGCACATTTCGCAGCCTATCAAGCGATACGCTGAGAGGCATTTTTCATGCGGTACCCAAGGTTTTTAAACGTTGTCAAATAAGTATATTCATCTCCCGTAGAAGACAAATCTACAAAATGGCCAATAGTTCGAGATGTAGTAAACATGGAGATTGTACTGCAACCAACATAGCCAATAATTTGTTGTTCGAATGTGAACTATATGATTCCAAAATAGCAGTGCCCCTGTCACCATCCACCAAACGCACACAGGTATTTGCAATCGACGCATTCGAATTAAAAATTATCAACTATTGTGGTTTCTTAGAATAGCCTCAACATTTACTTTATCTCCCTCTACTGGACTTCTTGCAGTGAGGGGAAGAAGATGTATAATATGCTCAGAGAGCGTTACAGTAACATGGACCACATAACCGGTATTTGTGCCAGCATGTTAGCTGATATGCTAAGAAATGTGCTGGTTGAGATTAAAAGAAAAATTCAGGTGTACATTTATTTTAAGGAGATTTAATTGGAAACTAAAATATTGACAATTGGTTATTATTTTCTTTCTTTAAAGCGTTTCAATAATTAGCGTTGTGGGGAAATCGCAAACAAACACTTGAGCGTTTTATTCCCAGTATTCTTAGCATTTATATACAAAGTGTGTTTTTTCGTATTCAAATCGATACCGCTGTACATATTTGTATTGCATTATTTTTTAGTATATCATATAGTTTCCGAGATCGTCTGGAACTAACAAAGAGATCGTTCCTAACTTTACAGCCACATATCTCTGTAAACAATTTCACTTAACACCACATAGTTGTTTTACTCTATCTAGATTCTACTTAATAGTTATAGCTGTTATCGTTAAAAAATATCGAATATATGTTAAAATTATTTAATAAATGCTATATAAGCAATTTAAGTGGAATTTTTTACATTAATATATATTCGATGTCATATTTGTTTAAAATTTCATCGAGTTTCCCATTTGTATAATGGTAATTCGCCTTCACAATACATATTTCGCTTTACCATGTGTATTAATGAATTGTTAAAACACAAAGTTTAGATTTAAGTAAATATTTACTTTTCTTAAATTTTATCAAAATATATATGTAGAGATATTTTCAAAACCAATGTAATCATACTATTGTGATTAAGTATAATGCATCTTAGGTACAAATTGAGTCATATAAAAAATCACTACAAAACCTGTCCAGCGCAAAACTTTTATTATTATCATTAAGATTAATGCCTCTAAATCGCTTTTCTATCTAAAAACACAAGAATTACTTCACCTCATTAAATTTAGTATCATAGTTTTTATAGCGTCAAATAATCGATACAAATGGGAGAAACAATATATTTCAATGCACAAAATTAAAATGCGATAAAATTGTTTTTGAGATTTATACATCCCTCATTATCTTTAATTGCTTCTTTAATTATAAACAATATATATCAAAGAGCATTTTATACAAAAGTTTAAGTTTTAGAGTATAGTATATAGTATATAGTAGAATAAATAAATTAAAAAAAACGACTTCAAAGAATTAATTATTTTTTCACGCAATTAAACATATTTTAGTGTGATCGGTTGGGCAGAAAACAGCGTCCTAGTTTCATCTTTTATAGATTATGCTGAAAAATAATTTCAACTCCATTGCTGCCAATATCGACTACTATAATTTACAATAGATGGTTGGACATTAACATGTTGAATGCCAAGTCTATTTTTTCTGTCGTTCCGTTTGGGCCATGAAATAAGATTTCCGTTACACAATCTCTAAATGTCAGTCACCAATGACTGAAGCGGCTTAGACGGAAAGTTTAGTGTCAGTCACCGGTAATTGACGTGGCACTCAACGTGTTAAATATATCAAAGTTTCTCTGTAAAAATACGCGTACTGTAAGATTTCTATTTTAAAAACATAAAATTGCACTGTGTATTTTAACTTACATTTTGAAATTATGTAAGGTTAGTTAGGCTAACTGGACCCACGAGGTAACTGAGCCATAAGCTATTTCATAAAAAAACTGTTGATGTTTTTTAAGTTTTAGCTTTTGTGAACAATGCCCCTTAATCTCTACTTCCTAAAACAACGTGTGTCAACTCAGTCATAACTATCACTTTGCTGTGATAAGTTGTCAAAAATTTACGTTTCTTTTTTTAAAAACAACGTCAATATGGTTGAACTTCCTCGGATTTTTATTAAAATACTGTCAGTACTTTTATTAAACAATCTTTTTTTTTTTTTTCAAGGATTAGAAATATAACTACATTAATATTATTAGGTATTTATACATATTTACTTCATGTTTCAAATGTAAGCCCGGTGTCCCAGTTACCCCATAAATTTTTCAAGAATGGATAACTGGGACATGTATCCGGGGTAACTGTACAATGCTGGATCCAGTTACCGCAATAGTTATAAATTATTTTTTTGTGTTTCTCTTACTACGGGAAGTAAATTTCTCTATTGTTTTTTGCTCACAATAAAGAAAATGATAGAATACCTTATTAAAGTTACGCAATGAAATTTTAAAAAAGCATATTGAGTGGTATCAAACCAAATTTCTTGACTCCTTGAGAGGCGGCGATGCTGTTATGGCACCACATAATTTTAATTCCTAATTGCCACATTGACACCTGAATTTTATAATGAAAATTTCACCTTTATTAAGTGCGCGAAAATATACTTTTACTTGTTTTCAGATAGATTCTCTTGTAAATATTAGTGTCATTAAATTATTTCAACATTTTACGAATGCAAGTACCTTGCCCCTGAAAGCGAGATAGCCAGACCTTGAAATTGTACTATACACAGGGGTGCATCCCATAGGAAACATTTATCGTTCCTACCACTATTTTGAAAATAATATCTTCATCGCACCTTTCTTTAAGGGTTCTGGTAGGATCAATAAAATTTTCCCTATATAATGCGACTCCTGGATAAAGATAAAGTACTTAAGTACGTACGTAGCCGTTTGTTCATAGATTTACCTTGCTATTTTTTCCCTTAAAATACCCATGTGACTTTTATACTTATTATCTATACTAAAGTACATAAGTACTTACTTAAGTTTTAAGTTTTGGGTATAAATAAATCTAATATTTTTACTTTTAGTGCTTTTTTTAGACACATTGACAGCAAAGGTTTCCCTTACAACGCTGTTTATTGACATATAATTTACACGATCTGCCTGGTTTAATATTTTTTAAGTTGTTTACACTTTTTCAAACAGGACCTGATATCCGATATGAAAAAATATAAACGCGTGTGGAACATACATTCCTCTGGTCCAGTTACCTCATTTTTGGGGGCAACTGGACCCATGAGGAAAGAAAGATGAAATATGCATATTTTTATATTTTTAAATATTAAAATGTAATTTTGAGCATTTCTGTCTGATAGAGGGAACCTAACTGAACACATTTAAAGAAATTCAGACTTTAATTCAAATGAACATTAGCTTTTTGATGCTGAATTTTCAGAAGCTCCAGAGTCGCATTGTAAAATCATGGCCCAGTTACCCCAACTAACATTATATTATACAGTAACTCAAAAGGGGTTATTGTATATTTTCGTTTGGGATGATATTATTTTACCGTATATTAATAAACATTTGTTGGTTTTTTACACTATAGCGAATATGATTTGAGAATATCCTTTCCAGCTAACAGTCATAAATGCCTTTTATACTGTCACATATTTTATTAAAAACTTAGGCTGTATATATAGTGCAAAATGTAAAGAGACAATTTTAAGAAAACGTAACAAAGATTTATTTAAGGGGACCGTGGACATTTATTTGAAGAAAATTCGATCCAAAAATCGAAAATTACTTTTGCACATATTACTATTCTCCAGTTTGTTCTGAACCATTTGCGAAAATCCCGTTGCAGATGCTATTATTTTTAGCAAAGTTACAAACGTTAAAAAGTAGTACACAAACAATTTTTTACTTTAAATCTGTTTTTCTCAAAACTGATTTTTCATTATTTTTAGATTTTTGAAAATCTCCATGCGTCTTAATATTTGATCAAAATTCATGAATTTGATGAGGAAGAATCCTGATGTTAGTACTTACAATGAAACTGCGCATGCATTTTAAAATTAGACTTCATTAAGATTATTACTTTTGATTTTTAACTTGTTAAAAGGCAACATCTTGATGAAAATCGATATGGAATTGAGAAAAAAATTAACTATTTAAGGCATTAAAAAATCTGGGCACAGATTTGTTTGCAGTAGATTTTTATGTGATTAAAGTGCAAAATTGAGAAAAGAACTCAAAAATTAAGACTCGTGGAGCATTTCAAAATTTCGTTTTAGAATTTAACATTTTTTAAAAAAACCTTAACTTTTTTTAAAAACTGTTTTGAAATAAGATTGAAATTCTCTTTTAAGACGTTCTATATACTTATGGTGAAATGTATATTTCCACAAAATTTCATATCTCTATGAATAAAATTAAAAGAAAATTTTTTTTAACGACCTACCGTCTCCTTAAAAAGCGATTTTGTTTGATAATTAGATTTAAAGATACAAAGATGTTTAAATTTAAGTGCACCACAAAAAATATTATCTGTGAATTTGTAAAAATTGAAATATGAATTTTTAAAATCAAACGAATTTATTTTTCGAAAAAATATCGGTTAATCAAACAGTGACACTAGGATAATTTATATGTTTCATAACATTTTGTTTTAGAGAATACTGCTGAATAAGCCTACGCATAAAGCGAATTCTAATTTTCAAATTATTTCTTTAAAACATAATTTATTAATAATCATTACAGATACTAATACTTCTTAAATATACTTGTTTAATTTCATTATAAAGATTCCGTGATTCGACCAGAAATCACATTTAATCTTATGAAGTAACCTTACCAAAATTAATTCAAAATGCTACCTTCGCATTAAGTCAATTTAATAATAAAATGTGGTAATTATAAAATCGATTTTAGGCTTTATAGTATTTTTAATAACGTAGATAATCAGATTTTTTGAGAAACAAATAAATTCCACTGTCGAATTGTATTTGACAGTACGCTTTGCTAGTAAGCTGTTAAAAAAGGCAATTTACTCTAGCGTTGACAAACTATAAAAAACCTAATATTTAATTATTAAAATCACATATATATTAAGGCAGACTTGAACAGAATTAATAAAATAACCCAACATATTTTAAAATTATCCGAGTCCATGATTCGAACCTGGGTCCACATCTTACTGTGCTGTTGCTTTACCACTAAGCTACCCTGTCCGATATCGTAGGTCGGAAATTTCTCACTAATAAACCATGTTGGGGAACGTCATCGGCCGGCAACTACACAGCATACGATAACGGAAAATACGATGAATAATTTATTATCCCATCGATCCACAATATATATTAAAGCACACACGTAAATTAACATCTGAAGGAATTTATTTTTTTATTATTAAAGGCACGTATATATTAAGACAGACTTGAACAAAATTAATAAAACAACACAACAGGAGTAAAAAACTGGGTCCACATTCGAACCTGGGTCCACAGCGTATCGTGCTGTTGCTTTACCACTAAGCTACCCTGGCCGATATCCTACTCCTGGAATTTCTCACTAATAATATTTCAGACGTTAATTTATGTGTATGCTTTAAAACCTAATGCTGATGCTTTTTTTTCTAATAACTGTAATATTGGCTTAGTATTGTATTTTTACTAGAATGGTTGCTTGTTGCATGCACTATAGCAAAAAACGGAATATTTCTAAATCTACGAAAATAAAATTCAGGGAATTTCAGCACATGTCAGTCAAAGGTATTTCAGCACATTTCAGGAGAGATAGAGTGTACCCAGATGATGGAAAAACATGTAGCAATGCATGTTTGGAAACGGTTTCCTTGCACGGTAGTGACGACACAAACACGTGGAAGGAAACGCGAAGGTCAATAAAAAGTTTATTATTCTTGGTACAACAAAAAACTAAGAAATAAGAACAAAAAAAAGACAACGATCGTTATCAAAGAAGGTGTTCGAAATTACGACCCCGGGTCGTGATGTAGGCCTCACATCTCCGGTCCATGGAAGATCTAATGTTCTCGAAAATACCGGGCGTATTCCGGACTTTTCCAGCAGCCACGAGACTTGGAACAAGTTCCTCAGCCTGTTATAGTCCAAGAGCTGTTAAACATTTTAGGGAAGGTATTTGAGTGCCTCAAATACCTTTTACCTCAAACACCCTGAAAATTTGTGCAACACTTCTTTTGTAATGGCTGAATACAAAATCGAATGTCTGGCTGAAGGATCGTGGCCCAAAACCTGTGCCAGACAAAAAATGGCACTTGACACGTGTCTTGCACAGTTTTTGTGCCGACTAATGTGTCTGTCATTTTCAAAATATTTTTTTCTAAGCATAAATATTATTGTGCCTCAATCTCAGCGTGCCTCAAATACTTTTTTGGGTAGTCAAAAAATGGCACTTTACACGTGTCTGGCACAGGTTTTGGGCCGACTAAAGTGTCTGTCATTTTCAAAATATTTTTTCTAAGTATAAATATTATTCTGTTTCAATCTCAGCGTGCCTCAAATACTTTTTTTGGGTAGTGTCAAAAAATGGCACTTGACACGTGTCTGGCACAGGTTTTGGGCCACGATCCTTCAGCCAGATATTCGATTTTGTATTCAGGCATTACAAAAGAAGTGCTGCACAAATTTTCAGGGTGCCTCAAATACCTACTCAAAAATGTTCAACAGCTCTCCTACTATTAACGGGGGTTTCGTACACCAGTGTCTTGACGTACCCCTAGAGGAAGTAGTATGGTCGGCCAATCAAGCGGGTCAATGCACCAGACGACCCGGCCAGTCCACTGTTACACATACGTTGCACTCAGGTAGAGACACACACCAGTGCTGTAATGAATGGCGTCTCATCATGCTGAAACCATGTGGAAGAAAGACGAAGTGGATGCGGCTGCATACATGTTTTATCAACCTGTTAGTGTCCTTCCCTTCTTATGTTTTGTGTCGTAACTACCGCGCCAGAAAAGCGTTTCCGACCATGCATTGCTGTGTGATTTTCCATCTGCTAGGTGTATTCTATCGCTCCTGAAACTCTGTAATCGCTGAGCTGAAACATGTAGTATTAACACGAACGAAAATATACAATAACCTCTTCCGAGTTATCTACGACTCCACAAAGCGCTCTTTATAATTAGAAGCCTTAAACTTGCACGCTTTTTTTCCGTAGCATGTGTAGGGATGATAAGTCAGGAAAAAAGTGTGTAAAAAGACTTTCGTCTGACATTAGCCTATGAAACCAATAAATCTTTGAGATTTAAAGAAGCATTTTTAAAATTCAGAGTTTATTTGGCTGCCACTGATTTTCGAAAATTTTCCGTGTAGTTTTTAGAGCATATTAATAAGTTTTCACAAAACGGAATATTGGTTTTTAGTATGCAATCGATTCTCAATTAAATATTTTCAGTTGCCTGACTGAATTTATTCATGCAAGAGAAATAAAACTATGCTAATTTTAATTTTAATTTTAATGTTATTGCGGTTTCTTATGATGCGACTTATTTTCGAAAACCTTTCCGTGTAGTTTATAGAGTGTATTAATAAGGTTTTACAAAACGGAATATCGGTTTTAGTATGCAATCGATTCTCAATTAAATATTTTCAGTTGCCTGACTGAATTTATTCATGCAAGAGAAATAAAACTATGCTAATTTTAATTTTAATTTTAATGTTATTGCTGTTTCTTATGCTGCGACTGATTTTCGTAAACCTTTCCGTGTAGTTTATAGCGTGCATTAATAAGTTTTCACAAAACGGAATATCGGTTTTTAGTATGCAATGGATTGTCAATTAAATATTTTCAATTGTCTGAGTGAATTTATTCATGCAAGTGTAATAAAATCACACTAATTTAAATTTTAATGTTATTGCTGTTTCTTTTGCTGCTACTGATTTTCGAAAACGTTTCGGTGTAGTTTTTAGAGTATATTAATAAGTTTTTACGTAACGGAATATCGGTTTTGAGTATGAAATCGATTCTTAATTAAATATTTTCAGTTGCCTGACTGAAATTATTCATGCAAGAATAATAAAATCATACTAATTTTAATTTTAATTTTAATATTATTGCTGTTTCCTTTGCTGCCACTGATTTTCGAAACGTTTCGGTGTAGTTTTAGAGTGTATTAATAATTTTTTTTTTCAAAACGGAATGTTGGTTTTTAGTATGCAATCGATTCTCAATTAAATATTTCCAGTTGCCTAAGTGAATTTATTCATGCAAGAATAATGAAACCATACTAATATTAACTTTAATGTTAATGTTATTATTGTTGATTTATTATGTTTGTCAGTAAAACATGCTTGTTGAACATGCAAATGTTTACTTGTAAATTGATAGCATCTAAAAAACCTATATTTCGAGTTGAGAAAACTGACACATACACTATAAAAACTACTCAGAAATTTTCCGAAAATCAATGACAGCCAAAGAAAATTTGTCTTTATAAATGCTTTTTGAAATCACGAAAATATTTTGTTTCTGAGGTTTCTAAAGATAAAAAAATTTCCGGAAGCGTGGGTAACTCGGAAGATGTTATTGTATATTTTCGCTTATGTTTATAAAATATTTTCCTAAATCAAGAAACATTTATCTTTTTAGGTTCGTTCGTAATTTTGTAGCACTTATAGTTGTCGTTCGGTCCGTTTGCCTGTCTGTCCGTCCGTATATAATACAGCAAAAACTACCCAACCGAATGTTCTGAGATTTTAAATATACAATTGTTGCAAATTTTGTCAAGTCATTTCAAATTTTATAAAAATCGAATGTATAGTTTAATTACAGAAACAGTCAAAAGTTTTCCGTTACATTACGGCTAACGGGAAAAAATTATTTCAAGTGCATTTTAATGATGTTACAGTCTTTCGAACAGAATGAAATTCATATACATTTAGGAAGCGCACTAAAATATGCATTCAGAACAATATGCGGAGCAAAAAATATTTATGAAATCAGTTATAGTACGAATGCATCTCATTTGCCATTTTTCATGTGCAATTTCCAACTTGTTTTACAGTGCATTAAGAATCTGTAATTGCTGTCGTCTGTAAGTTTTACTGCAAACTCTCTTTCTCCTTTCTCCTTTTTTCTTTTTTTTAAACATTGCCATAAATACTGGTTATTTTTCTTGAAGAAATACCTTCAAGGAGGGCAAATCCTTCTTGGTTTATATCCCTGGCACAAGTAATCAGCCGTGGCAAATACATCCATCTCATTGTTACTCATATTGTGCACGTTTGCTGCGGATATTCATTTTAAATCATTCATATTCATGATAAATGTGAACATTTTACTTATCGAGTAATCATATAATGTTTTTTTTTAGATTAAAAAAATATTCAGGTGTTTTTAACTTCATTATAACTATTTATTCTTAAATGTTAACTAAATACATTGCTATTCATTAGTCGGTTTTTATTTCTGCCGTTTCGCATGCCTTTGTGATCTTAGACATTTCTTTTGTTTTTATTCGATATTTATTCTCAAAACTGTTTCACACCAGTAAACATTGTAAAATAAATATTTTAATCTTATTCATTTTAAATATTGATATATATCTTTATTATATATGAACTTATCTGGTATATATAATCAGGTATTTATGAGCTGAATTTATGAACCTATGTGAATGTCTGTAATTAAAAATCTCGAATCTTCCAAATGAAATACAATAAAATTAAAATCTGGAATAAGAAAATGCAGAAAACGCATAAATTTCATTATTCAATTAAGTTTTAATTAAATATCCCATTGTGTTAAATCTAACTAAACATTTATATTGAAAATAATTTATTAGTAATAAAGAAAAAAAGGTTTTGCATATACAAGTACTCTAAAATTTAATTTATTACGCAGATCGTTTTGAGCAGATTTTTTGATGACTAAACATGATATTTTATTTTCATCAAAATATTATTAAAAATACGATTAAAGAACGTTGTTGCATTGAAACATTTACACAATAACTGATTTTCAATAAAAAGTTATCTGTCAAAATGACTTTTCGATATTTTCTCACGAGTTTATGTTTAAGCGATTTCAGATATTTTAAACAACTTTTTATTATAGACTTCGAACATGAATGTCGTTTTTATAGAAAATCGAAAATTTTCTGATAAAGAATGTAGTAACAAGAAGATACATGTGGATTACATGACGAAATATCTTCTGAAATATTTATTAAAATTTATGTATGCATAGAGTGATTATGCAATTAAAAATTTAATAAAAATAAAATTTTCGAATGAACTATATTGACTGTTAGAATATTACAATGAAAAGCTGAGCTGAACTGGAAGGATGATTATTATATTTTCTTTGTAATGCCGTGATGTCGTTCTACAGATGATAATAAATGCATAACGAAAATCTGTTAATAAGATATTATTACAGTATATATGCCTGTACATATTCATACTTGCGAGCGAAGATATACAAGCACTTACACACGCATGAGCGCGCACCATATTGTCATTAATTTTGTCACCAAAAACAGGTAACCATAAAACAAATTCCTGAAGTTTTCAAATTTTGTGGAATTCCAAATCTAATAATTAACAAAACTGGATATCACCAGCAATCGGAGCATACAATGAATTCGCGCAATTTAGCAGTTGTGTTTTTGCGCAAAATTACAACATTCTTGTAATCATTTTTTTTCCTTTTTATGAGAAAGATTGCAACTTTTTGGAAAACTAACTTAAAAAGCAAAAACTTATTTGCCAATCCCACACCTGGATTAAAATTATGGGTGAAATGTTTTGAATTATCACGTTATTGCAAAATGATTTGAAATTATAGAGTCAAGATTCAATTATATGTTTTAGAACGGGTATCTCAGTCAACAAATTTTTGCAAAGGAATTTTATTAATGGATCTCCACTCATGTTATTGCGTACGGTAATATCGTGTACAGAAGTACCATGTTATATCAACATCGGCTAAGTTAACCATTAACTGATGTGACTAAAATTTGTAACCAAACTCATGTAATGCGGTCTCACAGACCCCTAGAATAAATTTAATTTAAAAAATAAATGGTTGAATTTACTTACATTCTGTCCTAACAAGATCGTTGCATTTCTCTTAAGAGTATGTGAATTAAAGTACATGATAAAAGTATTTTATTAATATTATTTAACTTCAGTACAGAACAAATTACTTTTTTTTAAATAAACGGTAGTTTGTTAATTTTTGCTAATTAAATATATAAATTAATCCTGTACAAAAAATTTTACAAATTATCATTGCAACAAAGTATGAAAATTTAAATTCAGTGTCTATTTAAAAAAAATAATAATAATATTTATTCTACAAATATGCAAGAGTCAAAGTACATCATTACTTCAGTCAATACATATTTTTCGAGTACATTCAATGTATACTGACTTTTGGTATGAAAGACATTTATAAGGTGTTTTTCTCTAAACTATTCTTTTCGTAATGAAAATAATGTTGAACTCCATCAGAAATATTTACATTTTTCACCATCGGAAAGATCAGTTCGTATCGTGATCTCTTTCGTCAGTAAAATCTGCATGAGAAAGTACTCAAATTGATACTTAATAATATTCTCAAATGGAATTTCATAACACAAAATTTAATAAATATTTGCATACATTATTTTTTCTATATCAATGCTATTTTACATTTGAATATTTATTTTATAGGTACTTAAATTAATATTAGTATATTTCATTCTCTGTTTTACAATTATGAATAGATTTCTGTTGTAGATTCAATAAAATGTGCGAAATCAAATAGAAGATAATTGCCAGAATTTGACTCAGAGAAATCCAATTTAAAAAGAGTCATTAATAAATCATTCTCTAATAAAAACAAGACATTTGTTACTCATTTTATCAATTTGATATATCTTTCTTAGAAAAGCTGCTATACTTTTTCTTTATTATTGGAGGGGGGGGGGGGGACAAACTATGTTTGGTTAGAAAGAGTTTTAAATATCTGTTATCATCTAGAATTTTTTTTTTTTTTAAATGCAAATAATGCATTACAATTCCTTTCTTCTCGCATTTTGAAATTTTCTTGAGAAAAAAAAAAAAAAAAACAAGGGGAGAAATCCTTACATCCGAGGTTACAGAATATAGGTGAAAACCATTATATAAATTACTAGCAAACCCCGCGGCTTTGCTCGCGTAATATTTGAAATATGGCAAGTGATATTTATATGTCTAATTTTTATCAAAAGGTACTAACTAAATTTTTATTTTATTAAAAGGTAACATTTTATTTTATTAAAAGGTACTTATTACTTTTAGGAATAATTCAAAAATTACTATTTAAAACACAGTTTGACTAAACATCCTTATTACACTGTATTAGGCAGAAATGAGACTTAAATTAATATAATGAAATAAAACTAAATAAATGATAGTTTAGAAAATATTTTGAAACTTTTATGCTCAATTAATACGCTCATTTCAGTATTCATTTGAAGTTTTGAATTTTTTAGAAAATATCTTCTTACATCTTAAAATTAACCATCATGTCAAATTCCAAGTCCTACCACCTCTCTCAACATAAAGGGCTATGTTGAAACAGGAACTGTCACCATTAATTTGCCAACATTAATTTTGAAATCGGTTTGTTATTTCCTAATATTCCACAGAAGCGTAATTTAAGAAGCTTTTAAAGCCCTTTTTAGAACGTTTGTTGTTCATGTGAACCCCAGGTGGTAGAATCACCGGCATAACATACAGCATGTGTAGGATCAGAGACTGTTACCATTGATTCGCAACTATTACTTTTATAATCGGTTTATATTCCCTGAAATTGCATAGAATCGTCATTTAGAACTTTTTTAGAATGCTTTTCACACCTCCCCTTCGCTTCACCCCGTTTTAATTCGAATTTATTTTCAACGTTCCTTCGAGGGCATTTATATTTTATAAGTAACTACCATGTCATATTTAAAATTTCTAGCCTTTTCAGTATCACAGAAATTGCAATTTAGAAAGTTTTTAGCTCCTGCAACCCTCTGGTGGTAGTGGCACCGACATAAAACATAGCCTATCTTGGAGCAAGCGTTGTCACCATCATTTTGACACCAATATTTTTTAAATCGGTTTGGTATTTCCTGAGATTATGTAGAAACCATCATTAGAACGTTTTTCAGAATGCTTTTCGCGCATTTTCACCCCTTTTAAATTTCGAATTGTTTAAGATCTGTTCTTAGAAATCCTTTATATCTAATGAGTAGCTAATATTTCAAATTTCATATTTCTAAGTCATTCGGTAACGCAAAAATCGCATTTTTAGAACGTTTTTTGCTCCAGCACCCCCTTTCGGGTAGTGGCACCGACATAAAACATAGCCTATGTTGGAGCAAGGGTTGTCACCGTCATTTTGACACACTTATTTTGACACCATTATTTTTTAAATCGGTTCGGTATTTCCAGAGATTGTGTAGAAACCACAATTTAGAATGTTTTTTAGAACGATTTTCGCGCATTTTCACCCCTTTCAAATTTCGAATTGTTTAAGAACTGTTCTTAGAAATCCTTTATATCTAATAAGTAGCTAATATTTCAAATTTCATATTTCTAGGCCTTTCAGTAACACATAATCGCATTTTTAGAACGTTTTTTGCTCCTGCACCCCCTTTGGAGTAGTGGCATCGACATAAAACACAGCCTATCTTGGAGCAAGCGTTGTCACCATCATTTTGACACCAATATTTTATAAATCGGTTTGGTATTTCCTGAGGTTGTGTAGAAACTACCATTTAGATTAATTTTTAGAACGTTTTTTGTGTATTTTCACCCCTTTTAAATTTCGAATTGTTTAAGAACTGTTCTTGGACATCATTTATATCTTATAAGAAAGTAATATTCAAAATTTCATATTTCTAGGTCTTTCAGTAACACACAAATTGCATTTTTAGAACGATTTTTGCTCCTGCACCCCCTTTTGGGGGTAGTGGCACCGACATAAAACACAGCCTATCTTGGAGCAAGCGTTGTCACCATCATTTTGACACCAATATTTTTTAAATCGGTTTGGTATTTCCTGAGGTTGTGTAGAAACTACCATTTAGATCGTTTTTTAGAACGTTTTTTGTGTATTTTCACCCCTTTTAAATTTCGAATTGTTTAAGAACTGTTCTTGGACATCATTTATATCTTATAAGAAAGTAATATTCAAAATTTCATATTTCTAGGTCTTTCAGTAACACACAAATTGCATTTTTAGAACGATTTTTGCTCCTGCAGCCCCTTTTGGGGGTAGTGGCACCGACATAAAACATAGCCTATCTTGGAGCAAGCGTTGTCACCATCATTTTGACACCAATATTTTTTAAATCGGTTTGGTATTTCCTGAGATTGTGTAGAAACTACCCTTTAGAACGTTTTTTAGAACGCTTTTTGTGCATTTTCACCCCTTTTAAATTTCGAATTGTTTAAGAACTGTTCTTAGACATCATTTATATCTTATAAGTAACTAATATTCAAAATTTCATATTTCTAGGCCATTCAGTAACGCTAAAGTCGCATTTTTAGAACGTTTTCTGCTGCTGCACCCCCTTTGGTGTAGTGGCACCGACATAAAACATAGCCTATCTTGGAGCAAGCGTTGTCACCATGATTTTGACACCAATATTTTTTTAATCGGTTTGGTATTTCCCGAGATTGTTTAGAAACTACCATTTAGAACGTTTTATAGAACGCTTTTTGTGCATTTTCACCCCTTTTAAATTTCGAATTGTTTAAGAACTGTTCTTAGACATCATTTATATCTTGTAAGAAACTAATATTCAAAATTTCATATTTCTAGGCCCTTCAGTAACGCTAAAGTCGCATTTTTAGAACGTTTTCTGCTGCTGCACCGCCTTTGGTGTAGTGGCACCGACATAAAACATAGCCTATCTTGGAGCAAGCGTTGTCACCATCATTTTGACACCAATATTTTTTTAATCGGTTTGCTATTTCCTGAAATTGTTTAGAAACTACGATTTAGAACGTTTTATAGAACGCTTTTTGTGCATTTTCACCCCTTTTAAATTTCGAATTGTTTAAGAACTGTTCTTAGACATCATTTATATCTTATAAGTAACTAATAGTCAAAATTTTATATTTCTACTCCCTTCAGTAACGCTAAAATCGCATTTTTAGAACGTTTTTTGCTCCTACACCCCCTTTGGGGTTGTGGCACCGACATAAGATATAGCCTATGTTCTAAGTTGGGCTAACACCATCATTTTGATACCATTACTTTTGGAATCGTTTCGGTAGTTCCAGAGCTTACCTCCGACAAATAAACAATTTTTTCCTCTTTATAATAGGAGTATAGATTTCTGATTCACATACTAAAGGCACGGGTATGAATGAGGTATTTTTCGAGAGGTTCTGGAAGTGGATTTTGTACACTTATATATCGTTAAATCACCTTGTTTGATAAAATAAAAAAAAAATTGCAGCAATCAAAAATTAAAGAAATAATCTCCAGTGGTCAAATAATCTCAAAGATTGTGGTTAGATCGCACGAATCTATTGTTTTTCAATTGATAATTGTAATAGGTTTTTTACATTTAATATATTTTTTAAGAATGTCCTTTAACAATACTAAAAAACATATCTCTTCATAAGTGCGCACACTTAGCATCCCCATACCCGTCTCCGGTTAGGTGGTTAAAGAAAAATACCAATAATACGTTTAAATAAAGTTTTGAAACCTATTAAAAGCAATATTTTCATATTGGCTTGACGTCAGAAGTTAACAACCGACGAAATCACAAAGTCGCTATTTACAATCGGTCTTATTGATAAAGTTCGTTTTAATGAATTAAACGTGAAATTCGATTAGATGTATTAAATTTGTGTTTTATTTATATTTTATAGTTTTACTTATTGATTGATGAATGATTTAATTTCGTTATGGAATATAAACTGGAAAACAATGTCGAGCTATTTATATTAATTTAAGTGCAAACCTTTCGTAATTATCTGCAGGCGATATAGTTTTGAAAATTAATAAATAAATAATAAATATTGAGTAAATACCGATACAGTTTTTCAGTAAATTGCGATATAGTTTTAAAAAACGATGCTTTTAAGAGTGCAACTTTCCCTCTATTCTACCGCATAAAAATTGAAAATGCGCAGTATTTAGAAGTTAAAAAATATATAATAAATGTTAAATTTAACCGTCTGCTGTTGCCATAGTTTTGAAAATTAATAAATAAATAATAAACATTGGGTAAATTACGATACAGTTTTCAAATAAATTGCGATATATTTTTCAAACACCTTGCTTTTGAGAGTACATTTTTTTCTCTATTCGACGGCATAAAAATTGAAAATGCGAGTATTTAGAAGTTTAAAAAAATATAACAAATGTTAAATTTAACCGACTGCTGTTGCCACCTCTTAAATGACGTCCGCGTTACGCACAGAAATGCTTATCCTTTATATAATATATATATATATATATATATATATACTAGAAAGGTAGCCCGTCAAAACTGACGGAAATTTAGGTATAAAGATATATACAACTCATGTGCAAGAATATGAGTTTTCTCGCTTGTTCCGCAGTGATAGATGAAAATAACACATTTTAAGAACGAAACACATTTATGAAAAACTGTGTACAGTAGAAGACCACTAATCTGCACAGTTTGGTTCCAAGTGTTATGCAGATTTGAGGATTTTTGCGGTCATGTCTATTCAATCTCTGTTTACATTTTTTTAAATTCATATATTGGACAATTTAGATTGTTAAGCCTTAAAAATAAATAAATTACACACTTCAAGTAAGGTAAAAACTATTAAATTATCGTATACGATTTCATGAAATGGTATTTTATGTGTGTGTTCTTCACGATCTCGGTTACGACGTTGGCGAAATTGGCTGCAACTTGTCAAAATCCTAATAGTGTGGGCCGCTATAACAAAAAAGTAACCAGTTTTTTGTAAAATTTCTGATATAAAGTAGCTTTCAAAAACTTGTGTAAAATTGCAGGCCGTTCTCATGTTATGTCTGTCTTAAGAAGAATATTTCTAACACTGAAGAGTTTCCATGTATATGTGGAATTTAGAAAATCTTCTCAAAAGAAGGGTCCTAAAATGACAGTGTAATTTCTCTAACTTCATAGTTTAATCGGGCCCTGATGTTGTTTACTGAAATCTAATAACAGCTATTTTGAATATTACAACAGAATTAAACAGTTAAACTTATTTAACTTAAACTCGCTGTTACTTCCCGATGTTATTTTTTACTATTAAGAAAGAAAATTATTTAAATATTTCAAATCATACCTTTATAATTTTTTCCGCCTTTAATAACTAAATAATGAAAAAATATGCTTTCGTTCTGAGCTCATAAATATGACAATAAAATAATGTAACTAAGAGACATTGCAAAATTAAATCTTTGTGATTTCAAACCATAAACAAACGATACCGCCGCCATTTTACCTACTATGACGTAATTAAAATATTGCCCATTGATTGTTGGAGAACTTACTTTGTGAATGATTACCTCAATTATTTAATATTTTTTACTGTTCACGATGAATGAATCACTTGTGTTTGTTTAGGTTTATAGAATGAGATATTAAGCTGTGAACCTAATTTCAATTGAAGTTATCCAAGGACTTATGTATTTTTAATCGAAATTAAAATCAATGCTTTGATCTCGAAATAAAAAGTTTTAGTTTGTATAATTGGTTACATTGTTAATTATTTATTTAGGTACTTCTCCATTATAGCGCATTTTTTTAAAAATCTTGGCGCAATTTGGGCATCAGAAAGTGAGATATGTTGCCAAAATATATAAACAGCTATGAAAACAAATCTAATGAACTTTTACTTTTGTTTATATATGCAATTATATACATAAAAAAATCGTTTCTATATATATATAATATTTTTATATACAAATTACAGCACAGATTTCAGATATGAACCGAGATATCTAACTGGCGCCAAAATGGTGTTATTTTGCATGCTATGGTAACCCATCTATTGTTTTTTATTTAGTAATAAATTGTTTATTTACTTTTGTTTTCTGTTTTTAATTATATAAACTGTATGGGGCACAGATGTCGACCCATATTGGGGCGATTTTTTTTCGATGCCAATTTGGCGAAAACATCAACAGCATAAACAACATCATCCGGGTTACCATATCAAGCAAAATAACCACACTTTGGCGCAAGTTAAGTACCCGTTTCATATAAGACATTGGCGTCAGAAACAAATCGCGCCAATGTGGGGCGTATATGACATCTCTGCCCTGTTTTGTTCTATAGTTATTATTCAAACTTTTATTTATTTATATTTATTTCCTTTTCAAAATGATAGCAAATAATTTAAAAATATATAAGTCACTGGTATTCGAAAGCGAGATTTCTGCCAAATTGGCATCAGAGAAAAATCACGCCAACTCTGATGCGTATATGACATCTGTGTAAAAATTACTATCTGTGTAAAAATTACTTCTGTTTCTTTATAAAAATGGGTAAATAGCTTTTTTTTATATAATGCAAAACTTTTTTTTATGTATAGAAGGAAATAAATTGCATGCATATGGAAAAAATTGCTTGACAGTATGAAGCAGTAAATAGGTTGTCAGAAAATACGTTGGCAAACTTCTTTCCCGCCAAGAAACTTTTCTCCGAAGTATTGTACATAAGCAATGATTGCAAAAAATGCATTTTTAATTATGATATGCGCTTTTATGTTTCACTACATTTATGCACACTATACTGTGTGTATAAATGCTACAGTTCACATGCAGGGCTACACAAAAGAATTCGTAAGTGTTACTGAGTATGAGAGTAAATTGCTTCAAGGTGGTTTTTAAAGGAGTTATGCATTTTTACGCTGAACTGCATTTAGTTTACTAAGAAATGTTTGTAGAATATCAATAAAATGATATACAGGGTCACGCAAAGAATTGGATACATAACCGTCTATGGATGATAATATCTGGAAATGTGATTTCAGTCGTTCTAAGAGTAGTTTAAAGTAAATTTTAGCTAAATAGTGGCATGTAATAACGATACTATTGGCTATAGACGGTAACTGCTGAAATTAATTTTAAAAATTTTTTATGCGTCTTCTAAAATATTTACTTAGTTATCTTATTTACCTTATTTTCCCAAATAACGAAGTTTTGTTAAAGCATTCAGGATGTGTTGGAAAGTGTTTCATATTCTATACTTAGCGCATGATTTTTCTTTCTTCTTTAGTCTTATTTTGCATTTATTTTACTCTTAATTTTTTAGTATTATACTGCTTTATAGAAACTTTGGCACAGTTGTCATATACACACAGTTGTCATATATTGGCGCGATATTTTTCCGACGCCAATTTGGCGAAAACATCAACATCATAAACATCAACATCCGGGTTACCATATAAAGCAAAATAACGACACTTTGGCGCCAGTTAAGTACCCGTTGTGCATATGACATCTGTGCCGAAACTTTTATATTTAATGTTTAATCTCGTTCCACCCCCGTTGCATATAGTACAAACTGTAACACAGAATGCGCAAAATAATAGACCGTTTGGTATTTTCCACTGTAGGGGCTTTGGCGTTTAAAAAAAAAAAAAAAAAAAAACTTGGGCATCAGAATGTGAGATTTGGGTAATTTTCCGTTATACGGATACCATTGTCGCCAAGCGTAATAGGTGGCGCTAAATGAAAATCACGTGAATTGAAGGATTTTCAAAATAAAAGAAAAAACATTGTCGATACTAAAGTGAGCATTTAAAAAATATAACATTTGAAAATTCCGGACTTTACGAACTATTTCATTAAATCACAAATATATACTTAAAATAAGTGAACAAGTAACTGTTATAAAATAAAGCAATAAAATAAAACTCATATTAAACTGCTGGCATAAAATTAAAAATATCTTTTAGCATTTTGAAATAATTGGCGCATTAGCATATATTTCGGCATGGTGTCCGTATAACGGAAAAATATCGAGATTTGTTGTCAAATCATATAAACAGCTGTGAAAACAAACTTGATGAGCATTTTTGTTTGTTTTATATGTTTATTTTATATGTGTATTATTGATGTTTTTATGTACGAATTACACCTGTTTCTGCATAAAATTAGAGAAACGGCTTTTTTATGTTAAATAAATCGTACAAATATCGAAAAAAACGCGTGTGTATAAAATGAAACAGTGGATAGGTTCACGGAAAATATGTTGCCAAATTTCCTTTTTCGCCAAGGCACCTCTACTGGAAAAGTACCTAAAACACATTAAAATTGCGCAGTTAGGAGCTCACACAGTACAGCGTCGTCTATTGGCGGTTTTTTTATTAGTATCATCGGAAAGAAAATGTAAAGATGTACTTTAAATTCTCACTCATAGCTTTTGAAAAAATATCTTAAAAGAGCGGAGTTTAAATTAAATTTCGGTGACCTCCTTTATGAATGATTAATGGTTTTAAATAGGAATTTCGCCGTATTAGCCAGCTATCACCAAGTTGGATAACATTTGGCGCTACTGTGGTAACCCTACATTAGTATTTTTCAGCAATTACTCATTTCAATGACGCGGTCCTACCGGAATTGTGAGGGACACACAGAGACTTGGATTTTATATATATATATATATATATATATATATGTGTGTGTGTGTGTGTATATAATTAGATTAAACGTTAAAAGTCTAAAAAAATATACCCCTTCCCTCCAAACAAACAATGATTTAACAAGAGTAGTTTTGCAAGTAATTATTTAGCCACTCTCTTCGGCAATTGCAGCAAATAAGAGTTATCTAAGCAAAATTAAAATACATTACCTAAAGAACTGTCTTATAAATAGCAAAAATACAATCATTTATTTGATATGAATCGTAAAAGAAGAAAGGTGGGAAATCCGTAGTAATAAGCATAGTATGGAAATAATGCAAGTTTTGATGGGAACGTTACCTTGAAAACTAAAAAGAAAAGAAAATGGTACTACTTTGTTATCCCGTCGATCAATTTTGCCAAATTATATAAATCGCCAAAACACTCGCCAAATTACAAAAATTCACATATATATACACTGCTGGCCACACAAAATGCAACACCAAGAAGGAACGGTGATATCACAGCGAAATTTATTTGGCAGATAACATGTTGTACAAAGGTCAAACGATTAAAATTACAGCTTATTGTGACGCGTGGATGATGACAAAATCAGTAGTTAGAGTAGCCGCCATTGTTAGCTATAACCGCGGCCACACGCCACGGCATAGAATCAAAGAGGCTCTGGATGTCTCCTTGGGTACAGCAGTCCATGCGGCTTCCATATATTGTAAAAGTTGATCTGGTGTAGCAGCGGGTGGTGTATCCCGGGCCAGTCGTTGTACAAGCATGGACCACACGTTTTCGATTGGCGATAGATCGGGACAACAAGCAGGCCAAGGATGCAATTCAATCTGATGGGTACAGAAGAACTCTTGAACATTGCATGCCACGTGTGGTCGCACATTATCCTGTTGGAATATGGCTGATGGCAAGCGCTGAATGTATGGGAGGACCACGGGCTCAAACACCTCAGAGATGTAGCGCTGGCTGTTCAGTGTACGGGCAATGCGTACTAGAGGGGTGCGGCAGTGAAATCCAATACCACACCAAACCATGATACCGGATGCAGGAACAGTGTGGCGATGCATACCGCAACAGTTCAGCAGCCTCTCACCACGCTGCCTCCAAACTCGAATCCGACCGTCGTGATGTTGCAGGCAGAAGCAGGATTCGTCAATAAACACAATGTCGTTCCATTCCGTTGTGCATGTCCGCCGTTCCTCGCACCATTCGCGGCGCAATCGCATGTGGTTTCCAGTCAGGGGTAAAAGAAGCAATGGATGCCTTGCGGACATTCCACTCTGCTGCAAATGGCGTCAAATGGTACTACCGGACACCGAATGATGCGTAGCAGACTGAATCTGTTGTGCTATGGTTCGTGATGTGGCTGCGCGATCCCTCACTGCCATGCGCACAATCTGCCTGTCATCACGGGCAGTGTTGCAACGAGATGGGTGCGATTGCCCCCGTCGGTCCGTCGTTCCCTCCTGCATCCAGCGATTACAGATCCGCATCACAGTTGCTTGGTTTCGTCCAAAACATTGACCGATTTCTCTGAAGGATAATCCGCAATCCCTATAGGCTACTATTCTTCCTCGGTCGAATTCCGAAACTTGGTCAAAAGATGCTCGATGTCTTCCACGAGGCATAGGTAAACAGCTTACGCAAAAAAAACGCACGAAAAAACCATTACCGTACTTCAAATCGCCAATCTGTCCTCCCCTTATATAGCGCTTGTGAGTGGCGCTACGGTCGCCCGTGATGTGTGTCTGCGCTGCAATGCTAATGATTTGCATATTTCATCGCCGCAAACACATAATGTAAATTTCACATGAGTAGCATGCTTCCTTCAGGGTGTTGCATTTTGTGTGGCCAGCAGTGTATGTATTTTTAACTTGCAGACCTACCCGGCTTCGCTCGTGTCAATAATAAGGTTCTCCCGGGTAAAATACATTAAAATAAAGTAATATGGCAATGATAATAACTGATATTGGTGCATTACCGTCCACGAACCGTTAAAAAGACCAATAAGAGGTATAAGTAAAATAGTCTTAATTGCGTCTACTATTAACTGTACCATAATAATGTATATTCCAAACAAATGTCAAAACATATATTAAAGTACAATTATTTGCTTAAAAAGCGTCATTTCAATAAAAAAATACTTTAAAAATATTAAAAATTTACATATTTCGACTCTTTTATTGAGTCATATTCAGAACATACGAAAAAAAAAAAAAAAAAAAAAAAAAAAAAAAAAAAAAAAAAAAAAACTACAAACACAATGCCAAGTGTGACGTGATACGGATGATGACAACGACCTAATCCATAAATTTTGTCTTTACTGAAAATTTTCTGAACATATGAATATCATACAATTTTGTTTTTCATACTGTCGAATAGAAAAACGTTTTGTCAAATGAAATTTATTTGAAAATTGTATCTCAATTTTTTCATGTGAATGGATTTTAAAGTAATTTTCAATCATGGATATTTTTTAATTTGCATGCAGCCCAGGGATGAGATTTCCGCGTTTTTGCACACCAGTATTTTGTTAGAGAAAATGATATTTCATTTTATCGGAACACTCTTTCGATCTAACAGAACAACATTTTCTCTAAGAATATACCGGTGTGCAAAAACGCGGAAATCTCATCCCTACATGCAGCCCAATTACGAAAGATATACCTATTTTCTCTTAATGCAATATTATAAAGAAAAACATTGCTATGAGTAACTCTAGCATCATATTGATGGTGGCAGCAATCTAACCCAACCATAAATTTAACTTTTACTGCAATTTGACCTTTAAATATTGCACATTTGGTTATCCCAACGTCTAATAGAACACAAAAAGCACTTTCAGTAATATTTGTTTGAAAAGCTTATCTCACTTTACAGATTGTTTATCCATTTTAAATTAATTTTCAATCACGGAGATATTTTTAAATATACCTGCAACCCAATTAAGAAAGATATATCCGTTTGCTATTAATGCAATATTATGAAGGAAAGACATTTCTATGAGTAACGCCTAGCATCATATTGTTGGTGGCAACAACCTAACCGTATTATAAATTACGCTTTTACTGCAATTTGATCTAAGCATCATGCATCCCATTGTTTCAACGTCTAACAGAAAACAAAAAACACTTTGCAATCACGTGCAAATCGGTCAAAAACTGAACATTTGTATAAAAGACATACATACAGAGAACGGCTTATATATATATAGATAACGAAACAACAAATACATTAGTATACCATTGATAAAGATACAAATAAAACGTCGAAAAAAAAATCACTTGATGTCGTAAACACGTGTAACATGCTTAAAGTCAAATAAATGTGGCACTTACAATCGACCATTATTAGCATTTAATCTTATAGTTTGGCGATGGATTTTTGGTCTACGGGATAACTAAGTAGTATCAAGAAAATATAAAAAATATATTAAGTAAGTCTTCGAAACCATTGACTCAGATTGCTTAGAATATCTAACGAATGTTGAAAAATCGATTACAGAATTATTTTGATATTACAAGAAAATAATAATAATAATAATTACTTATAAAAAAACAAAAACAAAATCATAATTGCAGACAGAGTGGAAGAAGATGTTATGCAACAAAAATTAGAATTCGGTAAAATTGAAGTGAATGTTGTTTGTTTGAATATAGTTATTTATTTAATTCCTTCTTAGTAGCATATGTTTGAATATTAATAGGTGATACAAAATTCTCCTAGATAAGAATATTAACATTTAATTATTAAATATTATAAATTAATTTCACCATTTAAATCATTATATATTAAAAGATACTGTCTCAGATCTTCAATACTAACAAGGGAACCACTTTTGGTGCTGCTCGCACCTAGCATCGAGACCTAGTGCATTTTTTAGCCCTATACATAAAAGTTATAGAACCGATAAAATTTCTCTGTTAAAATCATATTTTATATACTTTTTTATACTTTTAATTTTTTATTATTAAATTTTTATTTGTTTATTTCATGCCAAAAGTGAGTTAAGTCGCCAAATATGGCGCTACAATTTTTTGCTCCCGCTTTATACGGGGTGCGCATATTAGAATTATATGAGATTCGATTTGTTTGATATACTTGATAGCATAAGAAACAAAAATTAGGTTTTTCTTTTTTTTTTCTTTGCAGACGATAAATATATAAATAGTAAATATATTTCTATAAAAGCTTTCAAGAACATTGAAAATTATTTTTTAGGGAAATACAAAATAAGCAAACAATTTTCTTTCGAAATCGAATGGAATAAAGTTTAGCATGTTTAAAATGAAATATTCCTGTATTAAATGGTATTTTGTTAAAAGTAACCATAAAGTAAATTAATATTTTTACAAAATTTAGAAAAAGTACTATGGCTATTTAGGCCAGAGATTACAATTTCTACTGAAAGTCTCCAATCCGCTCCTCACGCAAGACAAACAGCTATGACATTTGGCTAGGGTTGCCGGAAAGCTCTCCTTTCGAAAAAAAAGCGCCAACTTTTTCCCCGCCAAAAGTGTGAATATAATGTTGCAATTTTTTAAAATCAAATTAATGGGTTTTTGAAGGAATTTTTAATATTTTTAAATATTTTATACATATTATTAACTAATTTTTATGTTAATAGTCTGATAAGTGGTCTCGAAAATTGCATTTTCAGAAAATTATGCTGCTGTAAAATGAAGAAATATTATTTTAACAGAAAATTTTTACTGATTCTCAAACTTCATAATTTAGGGCTTTAAAATGCACCAGGTCTCAAGGCTCGGTGTGAGCAGTACCAAAAGTGGTTCCCTTGTAAGTAGAATTTTATTATTTTAGTTTATCATGTGATATAATACCTCATAACTCTTTCACCAAAAAAATAAAACAACGTTTGAGAAAATGTATTATAACACGTTCTTCTACTAAGCTCGTCACTATTTGTAGGGGGAAAGCACTTGCCAAAACTACGAATATGACAATTTTTTAGCATAACTTTTTCTTCTCTCTCTTTCTCTCTTTTTTAAAGCATTTGCTTCGGAATTATATTTCCAAATTCAGGCACACTGACCTACGTACTCTTATTTAACAAGTTGGAAATTGCTCGTCAAACGTGGCAAATGAGGTGCGTTCGTACTATAACTAGTTTTATAATTATTTTTTGCACCCCATATTGTACTGAATGTGTATTTATTTGCAATTCATAAGTGCATAGTCTGTAACATCATTAAAATGCACTTGCAATAATTTTTTCACATTCCCCTTAATATAACGGAAAACTTTTGGCTGTCCCTGTCATTAAACTATACATCCGATTTTCATAAAATTTGAAATGGCTCGACAAAATGTCGCAATAATTATATGTTTAAAATATGAGACCATTCGGAAAGCTTTAACATCATTAAAATGCACTTGCAATAATTTTTCCCATTGGCTTTAATGTAATGAAAAACTTTTGACTGTCCCTGTAATTTAACTATACATCCGATTTTCATAAAATTTGAAATGCTCGACAACATTTTGCAACAATTATATATTTAAAATTTCAGACCATTCGGTTGGGTAGTTTTTGCTCTATTATATGCGGACGGACGGACAGACAGACGGACGGACTGAACGACGACTATAGGTACTACGTATTTATATAATTACGAACGCACCTAAAAAGCTTTGCTCTTACGCTAAATTTCTTTAAGCTGTCATTTATGGAACTTTTTAACATTTTATCACACAGCTTAATCAGACATCAGTTGTCTTTTTTAAAATATGGCATTATTATGTATCAATCTGAGTCCTTCATCTCTTTTATAAACAATTGCTCCTATTTCATTAACATTTACTGAAACGCTATATTAAGTTCTGGGAATTATTAAATGACTGCTTTTAATATAAATATTTTTACAGCAAATTTTAAAAGGATTCGGGTATTTTTTTTTTATTTATATATTTAATAAATTAATTCTAACAAATTACCACAGACAGTATTCAAAATATAATTCTTAAATAAGTACATGTCTTAATTTTTTTTTATATATTTCTGTTCCAAAAAGAGTATTTAACTTATTGTTACTTGAATTAATTAAGTTAAGCATAATCTTTTACAAAATTGACATCAATACTTTTGCACTTTACTAAAAGAAAACTTCTGATTTTAATATTCGTTTACCGTAGTAATGTGACAGCTAGAAGAAGAGTAGTAATTAGTTATGCGGAGAATTTTTAACAATTCAATCTCTTATGATAACATCACATTTGGTATTTGCCTTATTGATGAAAAGTTTCAATTTTAGAAATTTTATAATAAAAATCATTTGATTTTTATTGTATGTAAGCTTTGATTTATAAAATAAATTACATTAAATAGATCACATTTTAATTTCTAAAAGAATATTTCTCATTGTTAATTAGATTAATATATTTATGTATTTTCCTCTACCAAATTGTCACAAATACTTTTTCACCTTGAGAAAAGAACACCTGTGAATTTAATATGCGTTGGAAGTAGTAATGTGAAAGCTATGTAATTAGATATGGAGCATTCTCACAATCTTTTGACTTTCGGGAAAAACAATCTGACAAAATTAAACTTGCTAAAATAACATTTTAATCTGATAGACGAATGCCTTAATGATTCCAAAAAAGAAAAAATGGTCAGCAGCGAAAAATTTTTTATTTAACTGAGGTTTAAGTTAAACTTGCGAGTTTAATTTTCCTCACCATTTTACCCCTATAACTTTTTTTTGTTCTTCTAAATTTTTACTTATAATGAATCTGCATAGTACCCACAGGACATTCAAATTAGAAATAATAACAATGTAGTACTTTTAATACAGAATTTTTGTATAACATTGTCTTAAAAGGGTGTTACAGAAGGGACGGTAAGGTAAAAAAGGGGGATGGTATTGGAAAGAAGGGACGGAATGGTAAAAAAAGTCACGAAATGGTAAAAAAAGGGACGGTAAGGATGGAACGGTAAGGAAAATTACCAACTATTTTTAGAAAAATCATCTTAAGACTAAGTGATAGCCACAATGTTAATTGATTTTTAGGAACAGTTGTTAACATTGTATTAAATTAAATTATTTTTTAAATTTACTTCGAAAAGTGCAGGAATAAACCTTGGGGCCGGTGAGACTACCAATAAAGCCACGATGCTTGAAATTGATATTTAAATGCTGATTTAAATTCTACAGTAAATTTCCTGTAAAAGAATTTTAGACATCATTTCTCTAGCATACTTCTGCATGAGAAAAAACTTGAAAAAAATTCTGTAGCTGCATCTGAAATGATTTTCTGTATAATTTTAGAAGAGGCATGGTAAGGAATCTGAAACCCAGGGACAGAGTTTAAAAAATAATAACAACCCTAAAAATGTATGCAGGTTAATTTTTAGATACATATTTGTACAAAACAATAGCTCTAGTTTCAGAAAAAAATTAACTCGAATTATTTTTATGGAAACAATTTTATCCAGACAGCTCCAAACTTAAAAATCAGCATCAGGGACACGGGCCGGTATAGGAGTTTTCCAGGTGTTTGGACCCCCAACATCGTCCAAAACTTATTTATCTCGTTAATATTGCTGTTCAATCATGCAATGGGATGTTCCCCAGTATATGAAATAAAAAACACAAAAAAGTGTATTAAAATAAAAATTATTATTCAGGGACATGAAAGTCAAAAGACTGTGAGAATGCCCCATATACGGAGAACTGTTAACAAATAATACTTTTATGAAAACATCACATTTGATATTTACCGTAACCATTAAACTTTTCCTATCTCGAAAATTCCCAATAATTTGTTTTATTACAAGAAATTTTGACTTTTAAAATAAATTACATTAAAGAAACTACGTATTATTTTCCAAGAGAAAATTTTTCTAATTGTTAATTATATTAATATATCTATGTATTATCCTCTACATAATTGTCATCAATACTTTTGCACCTTACTAATAGAAAATCTGTGATTATAATATACATTTACAGTAGTACTATGAAAGCTAGTGGAATAAAAAAATGTAAAAGCTAGAAGAAACGTACTAATTAGGTATGTTGAGAATTGTTAACAAACAAATCTCTTATGAAAACACCCCATTTGGTATTTGTCTTATCGACTAAACGTTTGACATTTAGAAAATTCCCAATTATTTTTTTTTATTACAAATAAGCTTTAATTTATAAAATGCAGGTCTATTACAAATGAGAAATATACAAAGTTTTTTTAAAGCTACATACGTTCGATGTGTGACCCCCCTTGTTACATGTTACATGGCACACGTCCAACCTGTAATACAGTTCGTCCCAAACATTTTGTAGCATCAGTCTGTCAATGGTTCTGAATTCTGAGTTCTTTAAGTTCTGACAGTGTCAAAAAGATTGTGTATGTACCACCAATGCCGAAAACAAAGTGTTAAGAACTTAAAGAACGCAGTTGTGAAGCTTTCAGAACCATTGGCAAAGTGATACTACAAAATGTTTGCAACAAACTCGATAACAGATTAGACGTATGCCCTGTAACAAAAGCGTCACACATCGAACATTTGTAACTGAAAAAAAAAACTTAATAAATTTCTCTTTAAATTCATTTATCACTTATTGTAATATGTGCAGTAGTTTCGAAAATATATTTTTTTTAAATCGGGACCATCATTTGTAATAGCCCTGTAAATTACATTAAAAAGACTGCATTTTAATTTCTAAAAGAATATTTATCTTATTGTTAATTAGATTGATATATTTATGTACTAGCCGCCTCTGACGACCAGTTTGGTCGCCCTTAAATGTATGCTAAGAATTGCAACACATTACTTTTATTTCTAATTATAATTTATTTACTTACTCTTTCGTCAAAACGGAAGTTTCTCACCGAGAAATGCAAAATTCTTTAGGATCATGACAGCATTTCGTAATTTTTTGATGCTATGATTTCATCTTTCTTGTCAAAAAACACTTAATACATTTAGGCATATTATTTTATGTCAGTCTGTATATCAATTGTAATACGTTCACAAATGCGGAGATTTTATCATATTAAGTAATCTTCCATAATTGGGTCATCTGTCTGTTGGCGCATTTCAGCTAATACGACACCAAAAGGATCCAGTGTGAGGGTCATCAAAACTACTGTGAATTTATCATATAAATTGAAAAAAAAATACTGAGAAATGTTCGTAACATGCATCTCAAAGAAACTATTTACGTATAAGTCCATGTTAAAATTTTGATGCAGCTCTTTCATCATAAAATAAGCACTAAATTGTAATATCCATCTCAGAATCAATGGGAAATGTAAGTTATAGTGCACACAAATAGAATATTTTCGAAATACAGCAAATAAATTGTTTTAATACGATTAAATAATATTAATAATAAACTAGTATGTTGTGGCCATCACAAAACTTTCTTCTATCTCATACATGTCAATACTTCAAACTTCACTATAACAGTGCCAAATTAAATGGCAATCTGTGCTCATCATGAGAATTCTAAAAAGATAAAATTCCGTGCATTAGTTCTCGAGGTATGACTATCGCTGAAATCGTCTAAATCCAGCAAAATACTGCCTAGCAGCGCCACCTATTGGTGATTTATACCAAATCCTAATCAGCAACAATTTATGTCAACGTCTGACTGAATCTGAAGTTTGGAGAAAATTCGTGCGTTAGTTTTTGAGATAGAGCTATTGCAAAAATCGTGAAAATTCCTGCATAGCAGTGCCACCTATTGGGTGATTAACAACAAAACCTAATTAACAACAAATTGTGTCAACATATAACTAAATCTGAAGTTAGATGAAAATTCGTCCATTAGTTCTATAGACAGAGCTATTGAGGCAATCGTGAAAAAGGTAGCACAGAATCGCCACCTGTTGAGCGATTTACACCAACATAAAATCCGTAGCAAGTCATATCAAGGACTAACTGAATCTGAAGTTTGATGAAAATCCGTGCGTTTGTTCTTAAGATAGAGCTATTGGGGAAATCGTGTAAATCCTACAAAATTCATCATAACAGCGCTACCTATTGGGCGATTTACACCAAACAGTAACCAGCATAAAGTCATATCAAGGTCTAACTAAATCTGAAGTTTGATCAAAATCCGTGCATTAGTTCTTGAGATAGAGCTATTGCAAAAATCGTGAAAAATGCAGCATAGCAGCGCCACCTGTTGAGCGATTTACACCAAAAACTAGACAGTATCAACTTGTATTAGGGACTGACAGAATATAAATTTTTATTAAATTCTGTGCATTAGTTCTTGAGATAGAGCGTCCAAAAATTTGTGTCACATACACACAGACAGACAGACTCACAGACACACAGACAGACATTTTGTAAAAACATGTTTTTTGGAATCTCTGACCCCTAAAACGTGTAAATCCGTCGAAAACCGGAATTCGAAAATTTTCATAAATCCAATTTTTTTCTTGTAAAGATAGAAGAAAATAAAAATGATTCACATTCAATGAATAGCGAGCTCAATTTTAAATCTAAAATTTATTTCGTTGGTTCATAGGCGAATGACGTCAAGAACAAAGCTGCATTCCGCCTCATGATTTGACAGCTATAAAAATCTCAATCTGGTTATAGTCCAGGCAATAGGGAATTTTACCTAGCAAAATTAATGGTAGTTCTGGAAATCGGCTTACTTTTTTGGGTCGCTGAATCCGAATTTTTAACTTCCCACAAAAATTTCCCCCGGCAACCCCCCCCCCCCCAAATTTTGATAAAATGTCCCCAAAATAGGTTTTTATTAAACAAATCACTTTTTTTATTGTTTTAGGGGAAAAGTATCTAGAAATTCAGAAAGTAGACACAATTTGCAACAAATTAGATATATGACATTATCACTTAGGATGAAGGGGATGGGGGGAAATCCTGCCTCGGAATCTGCGGGCGGTGCTGCGTGGGCTAAGTTGCGCACTTCTACTTAACCACTCACATGTTTACATTCGCCCTCCCATCTCCCCTCTGAACTTTCCTTATAAGGTTTTCTTTAAGTTTTTTGGGTCGCTGAATCCGAATTTTTAAATTACCCCCAAAATTCCCCCCCCCCCAAAAATAGTTGTTATTAACTTGAATTTCTTATTGTTTTAGGTGAAAAGCATTACGAAATTCAGAAACTAGACAAAATTTGCAACAAATAGGATATATGACATTATGACGTAGAGGGGGCTGCCTCGGAACATTCCTCGCGTGCTTTTCTCAAAAACCAATTTTTTTCAAAAAATCAATTTTTGGAGGCGGTTGCCGGGTGAAATTTTGGTGGGAAGTTACAAATTCGGATTCAGCGACCTAAAAAACATAAAGTGTGTCGAAATCCAGAACTAGTATTAATTTTTCCAGGTAAAATCCCCTATTGCCTGGACTTCATAACTTAGTGCACGTAGCGCCGCAGTTCATGTTCAGAGGCAGCCCTCCCCCTTCCCGTTCATCATACGTCATAATGTCATCTATCCTATTTGTTGCAAATTTTGTCTAGTTTCTGAATTTCGTAATGCCTTTCCCCTAAAACAATAAGAAATTTAAGTTAAAAACAACTATTTGGGGTGGGGGGTGTTCGGGAGGAGGAAATGTTGGGGGGAAGTTAAAAATTCGGGTTCAGCGACCCAAAAAACTTAAAGTAAACCTTATAGAGAAAGTTCGGAGAGGAGATGGGAGGGAGAATGTAAAGAAGTGAGTGGTTACGTGAAATTGCGCAACTTAGTTCACGCAGTACCGCGCGCATGTTCCTAGCAGATCCCCCTTCCCCTTCATCCTAAGTCATAATGTCATATGTCTAATTTGTTGCAAATTTTGTCTACTTTCTGAATTTCTAGATACCTTTTCCCTAAACAACCAAAATTTTTTTTTAATAAAAACCTTTTTTGGGGGTACCAAAATTACCTCACCTTACCAAAATTTAGGGGTTGACGGGGGAAATTTTTGTGGGAAGTTAAAAATTCGGATTCAGCGATCGAAAAAACATATAGTACGCCTTTTTTCCAGAACTACCATGAATTTTGCTAGGTAGAGCCCCTATACGGTCTCTATTTCCTGGACTATTAATTATTTAAAATTACTCTCTCGAGAACTCGCTTAACGAATGATTCATCGCTTAATATTTTTAATCGCCAAAATGAACTAATCGCTATTGTTTACTTTGGTGGAATGAGATATTGAGTTGTCAGCCTATTTCAACTGATGTTGTCTCAGAATATATCCATATTCTAATGTAATTTATCGCTTAAACAGCAATTATTTTTGGTACTACTTAGTTATCCCGTCGATCAATTTCGCTAATTTATATAATCGCCAAACCACTCGCCAAATTATACAAATTGGCATAATTTTTATTTTTAAATAACGAAAGAATAAATAAATTAGTATAACACATTAATAAATATACAAATACAATGCCGAAATAAAAACCAGTTGATAACATAAATACGTGTAACTTGTTTAAAGACAAGTGAATGTGACATTTACGATCAACCGTTATTGGCATTTAATCTTATATTTTGGCGATAGATTTTTATTCGACGGGATAACCAAGTAGTAGTAATTTGAACGATCATTCAAAAAATTTAACTTTTGTGCAGTTTTATTGGAAAAAATAATTTTGATTAAAATTGGCTGCTCATCATATGGAAATTGAAGCTGTCATCCCGTATTTAGAGATAACAGTGGCACAGACGTCATATAATGAGATCTGACCAATAAAATTCGTATTTGTGCGATTTTTTTCTGACGTCAATGTCATATACGCAACGGGTTCTTAACTGGCGCCAAAGTTTCGTTATTTTGTTTGATATGGTAACCCGGATGTTGTTGTTTATGCTGTTGATGTTTTCGCCAAATTGGCGTCGGAAAAAAATCGCGATATGACATCTGTGCCATAACAGTCACATGAGTTAAACTTTTATTATTAGAGATGAAATAAATGTAGTTTAAATTAGTTTGATATATGTGTTTTAAATGAAAGTTATGTATTTTAAATGAAATGAGTGATAAGTAAATTTTTAAATGAAATGATGGCGATGGACCAATATTTGGCGATTTATCACCTGCGTCCTTTTAGCATGAAAGTGCCGAAATGGCCGTTTGGCGTATGAGAAGTGAAGCGGTCATCCCGGAACTAATGATGACAGTCAAATGCTTTGCGCTTTTATTATATAGACTAGCAGAATATGCCCGCAACGTTGGTCTGTTTATCCAAACGAACCTTGAAACAAAAAAAAAAGTATAAGTGAATTTCACATTGTGATTTAAAGCAATATGGAACCTTACCTGGAATGTCTTTCCGCACTGCGGAAAAACGATATGGACGCCATTGTGCTATTTTATTTTCTAATGTGCAGACAAATTTTCAGCTATTAAGATCTCTGCCCTTTTAGTTTGTCAATCACAGTAGGATTTGGCAATGAATGATATGCAGTATAATAAAATAAACTCTGAAAATTATTTAACTATAATGCAAACAAACAAACTGACAAAATTCATCCAGTAAAACTTTTTTTAAAGACTGATCTTTCATATTGGGGTCCATCTGATTATAGAACTTTCCGCATAATTCTATAACTAAGCAACGCAGAATTATATGCAATAAACTATAACCTCCCCAAATATTGTCTAATCAAACAAAGCACGTATTATCAATATCCGCCATTTAGAACTTTTTGAAAAGTTAATCTTTCATAATCACATGATTATGGAACTTTCTGCCTTTACTTTTTGGCTAAGCAACATAGAACAATATGCAAAATACTAAAACCACATCTGAATAGTTACGTAACTAACAATGGAATTCCTATCAAAATCCGTTCGCATCGGTTTCACATGATTACGGAACTTTTTGACTAAGCAACATAGAACAATATGCAAAATACTAAAAGCACATATGAATAGTTATGTAACTAACAATGGAATTCCTATCACAATCTGTTCTGTAGACATTTTTAAACAGGCTAAACTTTCATAATCGTTTCAACTAATTATAGAACTTTAAACCACATCTCTATTATTAAGCAATGCAGAAGGATATATTGTGCACTGAAACATTGTCTGAAAAATTATCTAACTAACAATGCAAATTTAATCGAAATCCAATCGGCTGAATCTTTTAAAAACTCTAACCTTTCATAATCGAGTTCGTATGATAATATAACTTTAAAACATAATTATATGTATAAGCAACTTGCAACGATATGTTATATGCTAAGATCTTGCCGGAAAAAGTATCCAACTGTCATTTCGATTCTCATCAAAATCCAGTCAAGTGAGCTCAACTTATATGCAGCCGGGACAAATTTCCCACTTGCATTTTACTCTCGTATATATACAGCAAAACCCCCCTAAAGCGACCGCATTCCGTTCCAATAAAACTGAGTCGCTCCGAGAGGTGGTCTTTTTATGGAGGTCATGTTTAAATCTAGATTTTAATTGTTGAAAAAAGGTGACAATTAATGTTACTAAAATTTATTTTACACATTAGGAACTAATATGAAAATTTAAGTTTCAAAATAAAAGTTAATTACATAAGTTAATTAGTGCAGAGTTTAAAATATGAATACATTGACGTTTGCTTTGATTTTACGGTTTTATTTTCTATAATTTTTATTTCCAAGTCCTTTCAAAATTCAGTAAATAAATGCATTTTTTTTTTTTTTTTTTTTTTTGACGGGAACAAATTATGACGATTTCATTCATTTATCTATTTCTTTGAGAGTTTCCTGAAAGAATAGGAAGGGGAATTTATTGACCGTCATCCTTACTTTGTCATCAGAGTTAAATCAACTGCTTAAAAAGGCACAAAGTGGTTTAAGCACTTAAACGTTAATGGGATAAATAAAAATTCTAACCTTAGTTTAGAAGTTTGATGAATAATGCGCTCTCTAGAATTATTATTCTAATAAAACATTCTTCAAGCGACAGGGTAAAAACGGAATTTGTTTAATTTTTTTCAAAGAAATGAGTCGCTCATGGAGGGAGTTCAACTGGGGTGGTCTCTGAATAGAGGTAAAATTAGTATTGAACCTATGGGAATAAATTTCGTTCCATGTAAAAATGGTCGTTCAGGGAGGTGGTCGCACAGGGAGGTATCACTGTAGTAGAAGCAGAAGCAGATAGATCGATAAGAATATTGATTCTTCAGAAAATTTCAGAAAATTCGCAAATCTGTTCTTCGCCGTTGTACTGCGTGCATAACAGCTGCCGGTCAATGTTTTAAGCGCTTATTGTAATCAAGTGCCATTAAATTTGTTTTCGTAACTTAACTTAATCGTTCATTGTGTGTTTTTGCCTCGTATAAGAACATAACTTTTGGCGACCTCTAACTTTTTTACGTTTAGTTTTCGACCATGCATTCTTTGATGCAAAATGTTTCTTTGGGTGTGTACTATCACCTCTTAAAATTTTTCACATCTTTTTTTAATCACCCTGTATAATAAAATGAGATAAATATCTTCTTTATATTAAATTTTTTTTATAATTTTTGAACAGAAAGTATGCATAAAAACTTTCCTTTTCTCGCCAAGCCAATTTTGTTCATCTCGCCAAGGGCCCTATATTGGAAAATTACCAAATTTTTTCCCATTGCTCTATAACTAAGCATTGTAGGATAATATATTATATACTAACTATTAAAGAAGTTTAAACCCTAATTTGATGCCTAAACAACGTAGAACGACGTGTTACATACTAAAACCTTCCCCCAAAAATTACCTATCTAAAAGTGCAAGTTCAGCAGTACTCGAGTTATCAGCAGCCGCGACGAAATTTCCATTTTTATAATATAATACTATTTATATAAGCAAATGTAGATTACTCCAAAAATGCTGTCGTGCACTTGAATAATCACCATTATTGTGAATATCGCTCAGGCCGAAGCCACGCTGCCTTTTTGGCTTAAAATATAATCGTTTGGCGACAATATCGAAATCGTAAATAAACATACAACATGTAACTCACAAGTGCCGTCATTTTTATAATTACAACTGTTAATTTCTTCTGAAAGCCACATGATGGATGAGTTATATAAAATAAAAAGTAAATTTAAAAAAATCAAAAAAAAAAAACTAAATCGTCACTCACTTATTATAAAATTTTCTAATGCAATTTGCTTTACCCGACGCAAGAGATAAATCGCCAGATATAGTTTAAAATTCCAAACTTTCATATCAAATAATTTTATAAGCATTACGAACAATCCTTTTCATGTTTAAATGAAATATTTTCGTTTTGTCACATTATACACCCGTCAAAACTGTTTTTTCTCTTTTTCTTTTCCTTTATTTATCTTAAATAAAATTAGTAACAGTTTTCTTATCCAGATGTATAACCTTTTCAATTCATGTATCAAAGAAATTTATGGCCAATAAAATAATGGCAACCCTTTCACCCAAAATAACAGAACTTTCCGTCATAATTCTATAACTAATCTACATAGAGCGGTGTGTTATAGCTTAAAAATTTCCCTGAAACGATATCTATCTAACAATGTAAGTTCTGTCAAAATACATGCAGTAGAACTCGAAATATAGATGTTCGGAACGAAATTTCCGTTTGGATTTTATATATATAATAGATAATAGATTATCCTCGACCTAATCTTTAATACAAAAGTAAGTGGTTCATGATCAGTATATATTTTGAAATGGGTATTAGCTAAATGCACTTAAAGTGGGCATTCGCCCAAACCAATGCCAGAAGTACTCGCTCAGTCGCAGAATATCTCGTCTCAGCGTCCTTGAGCTTTTTACTCTTAAAAGACACTTGATGTAGTAAATTGTCATCATCGCATTGTATTAGAACAGCACCGAGAGCTTCGATACTCGCGGCTGTATACAAATGAAATTCTTAATGAAAATTAGGTAAAATAATGCAAGGTTTAGAAATCAAAGCTTCCCTCAAATCGTCAAATTCTTTCTGGGCCTCAGGTGTCCATTTAAAAGCATCATTCTCTTTAGCTAAATTAGTTAAATTAAGTGCTATTTTACTAAAATCAGGGATAAAACGCCTATTATAAGTTAATGTACCATGGAAACATCTTACAGCTTTACGATTATGGGGGATTTTGAAATTTTTTATAACTTCAATATTTTTATTTATAGGAGCAAATTGATTTCTACAAATGTCATAGCCTAAATACTGAATTTTATCCCTTAAGTTTTTGCATTTACTAGGCTTTAGTCTTAAATTGTGTTCCCTTATCCTGTCAAAAACCATCTGTAATTTATTTAAATCAGAATCAATGTCGTTAAAAGAAATAATGATATCATCCGCATAAACGAGGATCCCCAAATTTGCTAGGTCCCCAAAAATAAAATTCATAAGTCTCTGAAACCCTTCACTTCAAGAATTCTATTGAATTGATGTTAACCACGATGAGTTATGATAGCAGTCTTATGGCGATCTTCAAGTCGAATTACCTGCTGAAAAAACCCACTGGTTAATTCCAAAGTTTAAAAAAAACAGAACCCGCGAAATAATCAATCGAGTCAGTTTGGAAAGAGGGTAATTATCTTTAATTAATTTTTTTTTTAATTTTCTAAAATCGACAGCCAAACGGTATTGGCCATCTGCCTTTTATACTAAAATGACAGGTGATGCAAGTTCGGACATAGATGGTGCTTAATATCCGCCTCAAGTAAAGCATCTAATTTGTTATTTAATTCTTTCTGTAAATTTATTGGGTCTATATGAGCTGTAGATTTGACTGGCTTCTCCTCACTAATGTGAATTTCACGTGGAATGGTCGTACAACCAGGCAAGCCACGTACTGACGCAGCAAAAACATCTTTATTTTTTGTCTAAAAATTCCTTAACTGTAGTTTTAGATTTGGCATCTAAATGATCTAAGTTGATATCTGCATCCCATTCGAAGTCGGCATGATCAAATTCTACATCAGTGCTACCATTCTGGACATTCCGACAAAAATTTAATTTTTCAACTTCCATTTTACAAAAGTTTAATTTCGCCATAGTCATATTTTTGTTTAATGCTATCTCCTCATCACTAAAATTTATAACAGAGACAAACAACCCATGTTCATTTGAACAAACAGTCCTTGCAACTTACATTTTATCCATTAACTTATACCTGCAAGGATCCAAAACAAAATCGCAATCTAAATCATTTAATTTTTTTCTACACTTAAGCCCTACAATTTGTTTGGAATAAGGCGGAATGTTTACTTTATGTTTTATATAAGCATACATATCTCTACTAGGCATAGTTTGGGGAATGTCAGTATTATTATTTTCTGAATTTTGCTCTAAATGCCCCTCCAGGTTATCTTGAACCTGAGCAGTGAGTACGGGCTGAATAGGTTCAGACTTTTGTTTATTTATATTTGGGATTTCTAGATTTTTCAAATTTACCATATTGTTTTCGCAAAAAATTACTGCTTTATTTTTCTTTAAAAAGGCATGCCTAAAATGCCACTAAAATTTTTCATGAATTGACCTTGAATAATGTAGAAAGTGTCACAGAATTCCTCATTTGATATTTTAAAGTTAAGATCTACAGATTTATTTAAAATCTTCGTATCACCGGTGGCATTAAAAATTGGGATATTACACATATTTACATTTATATCTTCTAATTTTTAAATAATGCTACTACAAATTAAATTGATAGACGATCTCGTATCTGCCAAAAATTTTAAATTAGTCTCATTGAACATGACATACATAATAGGTAAACTAGAATTACTATCCGGAAATACAGGGAAAACAAATTGCTGACAGTCTGCAGACCGTATATGAGTCGATTCTGTCATAATCGGCTCAGCCTCTATCCGTTTAAAAGCCCCTCATTATTACTCTCCTTCTTAGAATCCTTTTTATTTGCTGATTGATGTTTGTCATCAACCTGACTTCCCCTATCACCTCTAGCCCTATTATTATGTCCACTATTAATTCCTATAACCACCTCTATTACCCCGTCTATAATCATTATTGTTTCTACCAAAGTTGTTGTTATCTTTCATTCAGTGTTATTATCTCTACTAAGCCCTTTCCAATTACCCCTTTGCTGCTGGTAACCTCCTCTATTGTTTGTGAAATTTCTGTAATTACCCCCAATTACCCCTTTGGCTACAAAATTGACACAAGAGCAGGCGTAGTGCCCTGGAACGTGGCAACGAAAGCAAAGATTTTACTTTGAAATATCTTTTTCTTGTGCCTTTACCGACGCTAAACTGGCCACCTGAGCTGTCAAAAGTTTGACTTGTTCTTTAAGATCATCCAAATTCTGATTTTGGTTTCTTTGAGTGAGTGTTGCAGCACAAACAAAGTGATTACCTGCCTGTTCACCCCTGATGAAGAGGGCAAGGTGAGCAGCGCATTCGAAAAACCGTGTTTTGGAAGAAAAACCCAGGATTTTTCTTCCAATAATGCCCACTTTAGAATCTCTTCTGGATCCTTCGGATCCTTTGCCACCATCCCTTTTTTTATTTCGGGACTTAAATTGTTGAGGAGCATGGATTTTAATATCTCTGTCCTAGTTGTTTTAACTAAATGCGGATCTCCCCCGTCTACCACCAAGGCTGAGAGTGACAAGTGTTTTGCCTTGTTAAAAAACTCCTGGACTGACATCCCTGATGTCTGTTTGAAGGTTATAAACTTTTGCAGGGGCAACGCTGAAAAGTCCCTCTTATCATATCTCTGCGATAAAATGTCAGTTAGCTATGCAAAAGTTTTCGCGTCCTTTTCATATGTACGCAGTAGCTGATCTGCTGCCCCACTCACCTTTGTAAATAAAACGAAGATTTTTTGCTTTCCTCCCATCCATATAGTCCCGCTAGCCCGTCGAATGACCTCTTAAATTCCCCATATGATGTCGAACCAGAATCCCCACTAAATTCAGGAATCAAATTAATATGATCTACTAATGCTGTTTTGAGATGAATTGCAGAGATAACCTTGTCCTCTTCAGATAACGTCATTTTTTGCAAGATAATAATTATAAAAGTAAAAGCAAGTTACTTAGGAACTCCCACCACTCAACCGCTACATATGAAGACATATACTTACAAAAATTTAAACATATTACATTAAACTTTCAAAACTTGTAGGGGGGGGGGGGATAAGACTTAGGACAGCTATGATATCCTACAATACACAAAATAAATTTTTACTAAAAGCATAGAAATAAAACAGAAAATATTTGTGATTCTTTCCTTTTACTTATCTATATGTATGTCTGTATATTTTGTATATCTGAAACAGACAACAATCCCCAATTAGACTAGAAATGTAACTTATAAGAAAACTCAAAGCAACACAAGTTACTGTTTTCCACCTTACTAATAATATCACGTGATCCCAGATACACTGTATACAAATATGCATTTGATTTAATAAATCATACATAAACATTGGGGGAAAAATCAATATGAACACTCCAAAGATCTACACTTGATTTAAGCATAAACGACATTATAATAATTTTATTACTATTATTACTATCTCTCTATTCTAAAAAAAAGTAACTACCGCTGTCACCGCCGCCGCCGTTTTTGAATTTTTTGTGACCGGAGGTCTTTCTTCGTTAATATTAAGAAAAACAATGCATACAAAAATATGAAAATCGGTAGTATTATACAGAAATGTTTGATAAACACGCTGATGCAGACAGTTTTCAAATCGAAGACTTATTTTAAGAGCTATTTTTTGCCAAATTTGCACAAAATCGTTCCATTAAAAAAGTTTTATAGGAGCAAAAACTGTACATAGGAATTTAATCATTTTTAGATCATTTTATACGTTTGTCGTTCCCGGTGTGCAGACAGTTTTCTTTTTTTTAATTTGGCTAATTTTTTGAGGTTTTATTTCTATTTTAAATTCAAATTTTCAGGATTTCTAGAGATATTTTTTTTACAGATTTTAGAAAGTGATATTAATTTAAACTGTTGCCAACTGTATAAACAGCGGAAACAATAATGTTTGCTTAAAAAATATATATATATATATATTTATTTATTTATACGTGTAAATTTATTTACACGTGACTATCATAAACAGAAAAAACATTTGGAATTAGAATTAAATAATTATGTACAAAAAGCAGGAACTTATTAAAAATTACGTCATAAAAACTATAATTACACGTGAATTTTAAGAGAGAAAGGAATTTGTAAAATAATAAATTTATTAACATGCGTTAGAAGTCTTAAATAGGAGAAATTACGTCATATTTACGTTACATTGCAGTTATTACATAAAATGAACACCAAATAATATTGCAAAACGGTTTAAATTTAGAAATTTCGCTAGACATTTATTTGATATTTTGAGAGGATACTTTTCAACTATTTTTGTTAGGAAAGCGCAAATAATATTTCATTTCTAACACAAGTATTTTCACGTGAATATTAAAAAGAGAAAGAATAGTTTGGTCAAAATTACGTCAGATTTAAAACGATTAATTTAAAATGTCTTATTTAAAAGAACTTTCTTTTCGCTTTGTTAAAAAATACCGGGAGACAAAGATTCTGTTTACTTAATTCCTTTTATATTAGCTTATTTTGAAATGTTTATCTTATTTCACTTAATCAAAGACGAAAACAGCGATTGACATATGTATTTTTGGTACTACTTAGTTATCCCGTCGACCAAAAGTGTATCATTTGCCAAACTATAAGATTAAATGTCAATAATGGTTGATCGTAAATGTCACATTAACTTGACTTTAAGCAAGTTACACCTGTCTACGTCATCAAGTTATTTTTATTTCGACGTTTTATTTGTATTTTTATTAATGTTGCACTAATTTATTTGTTCTTTCGTTATTTAAAATAAAAATGATGTTAATTTGTATAATTTGGCGAGTGCCTTGGCGATTTATATAATTTGGCGAAATTGGTCGACGGGTTAATCAAGTAGTACCGCAGCGGATTTGGCCTTAAAATTCCCCAGTCAAAGAGAAATGAATAGAAATCCGTTTATAGGGAGATCGCCATTGTTTTTTAAATTATAATTCAATCTTCCGAAATCTTTTTAAAGCCAATCAAATTAGCGTACTTTTAGAGCCTGCGGTGTCTGAACGAGGGGTTGACGAACGTAGCTCGTAGGGGGCAGAACCCCCTAGTTTATTATATATATTTATGCTTTCCTATGTTCATAGCCCTACTAAGAGAATATGGTTTTCACTTTTATCCACAATTTAACACAGGTTTAAAGGCACGGTACCATTTATGTTGCTAGTTCTTCCTGTATTTAAATGAACAATGTATACCCGTTAAAATAATATACTTATGATTACATAAATTACCAAAAGGTGCCAAAAAAAAGTAAACAGAAACCACTATAATGATATCAACAACCACTAGAATTTTTGAGCGCAACCCATAAAAAAATATATTATATATGTTTCAAAATAATATAATAACTAGAAAATCATAATGAAGTTACAGGAGGAACTCGCTATACCTCAATGAGATCCTAACATCCCTCATCAAAGTTCTTCAATTAATCTTGAGCTAGATGGAGCCAAAACAGTAAAATGATGAACCTGGATGTCAGAATCCCTTTTGAAGCAACCAATTCGATCGTATAGATTTTAAATAAAAATAAACTGTTTTTATAAGAAGAATCGCGTTGTGTTATAAGAATAGAACTTAACTGATTAAAGCAATAACTTAGATTTACTTACCATGAATTTCCATTATTATCTTACATCAAAATGCATATAATGACTAAGGACTTCTATTTGTCAAATGTCCTGTGATCAAAAATACTTATAATTACTTTCCTTGTTCTAATCTCTCGAAAAGGAAAACGCTAAGACAAAATGAGTTAATTAAATTTTATTGAATAAGTAAATAAAGTATTTGTGGCACTTATGTACAGTGCGAATTCTGACCTTCATATATTTATATTTAAGACAAGTGGTCTTGACCAATTATATAAATTTACCAATGACAGAATTTAACTAGAATCAGATGCGTCTTGGTGACGCTTACAATTTTATTCTTACAAAATATCAGTAATATATATATATTCACCTCGAGATAAGGACACAATTACACACAGCATTCAATTGAACAAATGCTAAATAATTACAAGCTGGATTATTTTCAAAATTAACGATTTTTATATATTTGTCTCCTTTCATTTTAGATAGGAGATGTCCTATTTTCAAAAGACATTCTGTAAACTTTATAAAAAAAAAACACACTCACCAAGATCCTCATTTTCGTCTCTACTGGGTAAGTCATCCATTATTTTGGGGAAATGAAAGTCCGGGAATCACACAAATGTTCATTTGTTAGAAGAAACAACTCCGGGAGTCACACAAATGCACATATGTTAGGAGAAACAAGTTCGGGAGTCACTCATGCAGGAGAAGAACAGGAGACCGCTTTCATTTTCTCAACACTGGATCAACATCTCACTCGCCGCAACCTTTACTGAAACACGGTCGGGTGCTTGCATCGTATCTGCACGAAAAGGGCAGGATAATACTCTCCCTGCATCGGGCTGTCAATGCCGTCGCCTCTCGGCTAATGGTTCAGACGCAGCTAAATCCAATTTTTGCCGGTCGCTCTAAGTATTTTCGACGAGTCCCTCTCTACATCACCGTAGGACGATGAAACTCTGGAAGCATTCCCCAAACCTGGATTTTTTTTCTTATCCCCAATTTCGTACTACCGAGACAAGAGTCAGAGCGAGAGAGTCCGTCTTCTTTTTTTTAACACGACGTCATCTCCATCGCTGAAAAAACCACACCCTCCTATAAACAAAACTCATCCACTGACACCCTTTGACCAATTAAGATTCTCCGTACATCTGACATTATCACGCCCATTCAAAAATATTACAAGCTCCGACTTTATTGGCCTACAAACCTCAAAAGCATCACTATTCACCCCCCGGCATATAAACAGCATGTCTCCAGATCACGTGGCCTCTGAATCCAGCTGTATATACGAGAATGATAAAAGTCAACAACGCACCATTTTGGGGAAGTTTTATGACTCCAATTTACACAGTCGGTGTGACGAATTTTCACTTAACGTAAATGGACAGTGCCCGAAATTTACTGCTTCGATATGGCCTGCACAAAGACAAGAGAGATGTTCTGAACATGCAATTGCAACCTTTCTTAGCATATTTTTATGACGTCTAAAAGTTGTAAACACTTAAACCAGTATACAACCTTAACCAGTTTACTTTCACTTTTAGATATTTCCAAATCATTTGATTTTTATTGTATGTAAGCTTTGATTTATAAAATAAATTACATTAAATAGACTACATTTTAATTTCTAAAAGAATATTTCTTATTGTTAATTAGATTAATATATTTATGCAATATCTTTAAAAACCCATTTGGCTTCGTTCCAAATTTATACCGGGTGTAGATATTTTTACGTAAGATGTGTTACTTCTAAAATGATATTGTGACTTCTTAAAACTTAACAAATATTTATTCGCAATCTTCATGAGCATATTCCAAGATATTATTAGGATATCTCCTTCATAGCTTCTTCTCGAAGCGAACATTATTACACAATATCGTTACATCGGTTCGGTGGTTCAATCATACAACAAAAACTGAAGTGTTCTCTTCATTTCACTTCAAAGTGGGAGTTATCGAATTAGCAGCGACACCTGCCTTTTATTTCACATTTTCGACACTCCCCACCTGATAATTGCCAAAATTATCACACTACATTTTTAATCTAATTTTACCAATAATTATTGAAACCAATATACATGTCAAAATTATACTATATGGAATTATTCAAAACAATAGATTTTAAAAGTTTTATCTTTAAGAAAATCTGAAATAAAGCACTAAATAAACCATAATATAATTTACAAAACATATGTTTCTTACCAATATGTACAACATAAATATACCTGGCCAGGATTTTTGCAAGAAACTTTCATAAAATAACACAATAAATGCAAAATTAAATAATATCAGTATTTACAGTATAGCTAAATATATTACAGTTATAATACAGTAAAAGAATAAGTTATTAATGTTATTTACATAAACACAATACTAAAATTAAATATTATTATATTTACAGAAAATTTATTTACAAAATTATTTCATTAATCAGCAATTTCAAAAGGATATATAAGTTGAATAGGTCGTCTTAAATTCCCCTTTTTGGTCTTGACGACACAAGACCTGACTAGTCCATCACGACCTCTATTGACCTCGATAATTCGTCCTAAGTTCCATAGGAACTTTGATTTATTTACACCTTCAATTAAAACAATGTCATTGACTTTCAAGTCTTTTTGAGCATTAAGAGTTCCGAAAGAATGAAAGCTTTTAGTTGCTAGTAAATACTCAGTCTTCCATTTCTCCCAAATCCGGCTCAAAAGTTTTGTTTGATGCGTTTTTCTTTTAATCAGGCTAGTCCTAGTTATAGAGGCATTAAACAGCTCGTTAAAGTTAAAGGGGTGTCCTACCTTGTCTCCAGCAAGCAGGAAATGGGCCGGTGTTAGCGGCTCAGGCTCAGAGGAACCATCATAAACGTATGTTCGTGGTCTGTGGATGAGAACATTTTCCACCTCTACAAGCACTGTCATAAGTTCTTCAAAAGTAAGCAAAGCTTTTCCTAAGATTTTTCTTAGGGGGTCTTTAACACTTTTCATCAGCTCTCATAGAAACCTCCCCACCGTGGGGCAAGTTCAACGATGAATTTCCATGTTATTCCTTCTGAAGAGATGAAATTTTGAAAATCTTGGTGCTTAAGTATGTCAAAGAAAGATTGAATTTCTTTATTTGCACATTTGAAGGTTTTGGCATTGTCGGAATAGAATATACGACAGTTTCCTCTTCGGCTAAGAAAACGTCTAAATGCCAATATGAACTTTTTAGTTGATAAGTCTGAAACTTGTTCAAAGTGAACAGCACGAGTCACAGCACACGTGAATAGAGTTATATAAGTCTTTTCGAAGTTATCTCCATTTTGTATATAAACAGGATCGGTGAAGTCTACTCCAGAGACGAAAAATACCGGAGTTTCTGAGATTCGATCTCTGGGAAGTTGCGCCGTCATTTGTTTTGCTGGCTTCACTGCATATTTACGACATATGAGGCATTTGTTAATGTCTTTTTTAACTGATTGCCTCCCTTTGGGAATCCAGTAGTTCTCACTCAATTTACATAGTGTGGCTGCAACACCACTATGAAGCATTTTGTTGTGCTCTCGTAATATTAGCAGTTCTGTAAATCGAGAGTCCTTTGGCAGGAGGATTGGATGCTTTTCTGCATAAGTATATTTACTCTCGTCCAGTCTTCCCTTTATTCTTAATAAATCGTTTTCATCAAGAAACGGTGCTAATGATAGTAAGCCAGATTGTTTTGGAAGCTCACTCGTCGATTTAAGAGGCCACACTAGTCACGGCTTGAAGTTCGAACGCTAATGATAAGTCTATGGCAACAATATTTTCAAATATCTTGCTTGATTTTTAATATTTTTAAATGATTTTTTTTGCACAGGATAGCTGAGGACTATCTGTTTACGGGCTATTTTCTACTTTTCCGATTTTCGTTGTAGTTTAATTCTCAGGATCCTGTCAATTTAGGATCCAGTGAAATTCGAGGTGTTGTGTCCTTTTTAGTCTTATAACATTCATATCAGCAAAATTCAGGAAAATTTTTTTAATAACAACGAAAATATAGAGTTTAAGCTTTCCAATAATATGCTTTCAGTAGTTCTACTACAATTAGGCTGAGCAAAATTTGTAAAGATTTTGATGAAACATGTGTCAAAAACGGCCTCGTAATGATATGTTGCCCGCCCCATATCGGACATGAAAACACCGCCCTATTAAAAATCTGATTGGCTAAGACCGACACATTTTAGCAAATGGAAACTATTTCATATTTCCTTTGGTGTGATTGGATTATTGTAACGTGGTAAAATAGATCACTCCTATTTATACTTTGGATTTATTCTTTTCTACGATTATTGTTTAATTTTGACAAAATACTCTTGAAAGAATGAAATATTTCAAATTCTATATTTCTATGAATAACGAAGGATATTACGCATTTACTTTGTATATATAAAATTTTAGAGCCGTATACAGGGAGGTAAAACATGTACAAGTTACTAGGGGACAAAATTTCAGCCCGAGTTTATTACAGTGTTAATTCAGTCACTTTTATGCGGGAGGGATTTCCGAGGCTCCGGGGGGGGGGGGCATAATAGAGTTCTAGGGGGAAATTGCACTTTTTGACCATTGAAAATGCAAAATATCGAATCTTCCGGGGGGGGACAACTCATCGCTCCGGGAGGTGGATGTCCCCCCCCCCGTGCTACCCCCTGAATTCAATATTGGTTTATTAAGTAAAACGGTAAAAAAAATAGACGCGTTGTTTTTAAAGTAATTTTAATTTAAAATAGTTAACAAATAATAAAATTACGAAGTCAGAATTTGGTAGAACATGTTTGTGGACTGGCCAGGAGACTGGGTTTCAAGTTTCCTATTCTTGTATATGTATAAAATATTCGACAATTTAACATTTTAATTTCGAAAAACAGTTTTTTTAATTAAAAATCAGCAGAACTTAAAGTTGGTAAGTTTTAAAGATTGTTAACTTTAAAATTGTAGATCAACTTGTTCAAATTTTTAAAGAAATACTTTTAATATTCATTACTTTAATATTTATTATTTTTAAGGGGACAGTACACCTTTAACAGTCGAGAACGAAATTTGTCCTGTGTAACACACTTTTTTTTAAGAGCCCACTTCAGACACGAGAAGAAAGGAAAAGGTTAATATTAAGTCTATGGGGGCGTTATTTTGAAATTTCTCGCTTTGATTTTAATATTACTGAATGATGTTTTTTGCGCAGGATAGTTGAGGGTGATCTACAACCAGGCTAGTTTTTACCTTTTCGATTTTTGTTTCAGATTTTTTTTTTTTTTTATATTAGGATATTTTAAATTTCAGAACGGATTCCAACCGGTTATGAAAGTAAAAGTATATATATATTTTTTAAATAGCTGAAACCAAATTCGAAAAACTAAAAACTAGCCCGGTTATAGAGCGTCCTCAGCTATCCTATGCAAAAAAAATTCATTTTAATTTTTTAAAAAGGAAGCGAGATATTTGAAAATAACGCTCCCATAGACTTAACATTAGCGCTTTCATATTTTTCCCCGTTACTAGTGTGGGTTCTCATGTAACGTAAAGGTATTATTTTAACTGTTAGGAAACGGGAAAATTTATCATTAACTATAATAATGTAAAACTAAAAGTTATGAGACTATAAGGTAAAATATAGCATTTTATAAAAGTCTGTCAACTAGCAAATTTATTTTTCAATACGTATCGTAACGGAATCCTGGTTTAAATGGAATATTTTCAAGATTCCCCTAAAAATATCTTACAATTGTATGTGCAAAGACGGAAAAAACCCACCTAAAACGGTATTTCGCACTTATTGTTTATGTTTTCATCTTACCAGGTTTATAGTGTCATGTTTTTAGCATGAGGGGGTCGAATTTTAATTACTATTAGGTCCCGCGTTTTTCTCTACGCCCTCTGTATTTTCTATATGTATATCCAACACAAAACTTTTGGACGGGTACTCAGATGTTTAGCACTCTCCAACATAGTTGAAAAATGTTTGAGTTGGGCTTGACTGCTTGTCTGTCCGTACTCTAACTAGCGTACATATACTTGGATTGTGATGTAACTGAAATACTTTGTTGAAGTGTGTAATAATTTATACTTCATGACATGGACATTCAAAAGTATTCTTTTATATTATGGCCTATGTGGAAAAATCATTTGCGGTGTATTTTAATGATGTAAAGCAATTTAAACATAAAATCTATGCACCTTATTGAAGTGCACAGGTTCGTGTACAGGGGAATTCAAAAGTACATTTCTTTATACTGTCGACTATGAAGAAAAAACGTTTTACGGCGTATTTTAATAATGTTTCTCTGTTGTAAACATAGCGAAATGGATATGAATTCATGAGGTGTACTAACATGTTTGCTGAAGGGGTTGCAAAGCATTTATCATTCATTTACACTATCACAGAAAAGAATTCAGTTTTATTACAGAAAAAACTGCTCGCGGCGTGTTTTAGTTCTGTTTCAACATTTTAAACAAGATGAAATACATATACGTTACTGAGGTTTACTACAAGATGCTTACATTAGAATATGATGTGAATCACATTTTTTTTCATTTACAGGGGCACATAAAAGTTGCTGGATACAATACTGTATACGAAGTATTCTCTATTAGGGATGATTGCTAAAAGTCAGTTTTCACCTATGATATACTTTTTTAATACTAGATTATACATATGATTTCTATAGACCGTGTATAGGGCTACGCAAAAGAACTAGGAAGAATTGCTGAGAATGAGAGTGAATTGCTATTTTTTTTTTAATTTAATTCTACATTTTCAGGCTCAGCTATATTTAGAAAGATGTGTTTGTAAAATATAAATATAATAATATACAAGGCTATTCAAAGAATTGGATGCATGCGCGCACCTATGAATGATAATTTCTGGAAGTACGATTTCAGTTGTTTTAAGCATGTTTATACTGCAATAATTTTGATCTTAACATGTTGCGTGTATATAAACTTGTTCGAATGCAAGGGCTGTACAAAATAATACAAATATACTGGCGTTAATTGGTAGAAATTGCTGAAAGTTTACTTTAATCTGCATTAATCGTTTTCTTATTATATTAAATTTTATCATTTTTTCATGCCGTTAAAACAAGCCTAAGAATATCCATTGAAGACTTTGTCATTTTAATTTTTCAATAATTTGACCAATTTAAATTTACTAAGATTTAACAAAAACTTAAAGTTAGTAAGTATTAAAGAATGTTTACTTTGAAAATTTTGATCAACTTGTTTGAAACTTTAAAGTAATATTGTTAATATTTATTACTTTTAATATTTGTTATTTTTAACAAAAAAGTACACCTTTAACAGCCGCAGAAAATGCGAAATTTGTCCACATCTTTCTTTAAGAGCCCACTTCAGACACGGGAAGAGATAAAAACTCTAATTTTAAGTCTATGGGGGCGTTAATTTCAAATTTCTCGCTTTATTTTATTAGATTTTTGCATTGGACAGCCGAGGACGATCAACAACCAGGCTAGTTTTTACTTTTTCGATTTTGGTTTTAGTTTTTTTTTATAATATTAGGATAGTTTCAATTTCAGAACGGATTCCAACCGGTTCCGAAAGAAAAAACTAAATATAATAATATACAAGGCTATCCAGAGAATTGTATGCATGCACGCCTATGGATGATAAATTCTGGAAGTGCGATTTAAGTAGTTTTAAGCATGTTTATACTGGAATAAATTTTATCTTAACATGTGACGTGTATAAAATCTTGTTGCTAATGTAAGGGCTGTACAAAAGAATGCAAATACACTTCCGTTAATTGGTAGAAATTCCTGAAAAATGATTTTCATCTGTATTACTCATTTTCTTATTATATTAATTTTTAGCATATTTTTCATGCCGTTAAAACATGCCTAAGAACATTGATGACTTTATTATTTTAATTTTTCATAATTTGAACAATTTAAATTTACTAAGTTGTAACAAGAACTTAGAATTCGTAAGTTTTAAAGATTGTTAACTTTAAAAGTGTTGATCAATTTGTTCGAAACTTAAAAAAAAAAATTAATATTTATTATTTTTAATATTTGTCATTTTTATGGGGACAGTATACCTTTAAAAGTCGCAGAAAATGCGAAATTTGTCCTGTGTAACATATTTTTTGTTAAGAGCCCGCTCCATGCACGGGAAGAAATGAAAATGCTAATTTTAAAGTCTATGGGGGCGTTATTTTCAAATTTCTCGCTTTGATTTTAATATTTTTGAATGATTTTTTTTTTTGCATGGATAGCTGAGGGCGATCAACAACCAGGCTAGGTTTAACTTTTTCGATTTTAGTTATAGTTTTCTTTTATTATGATAGTTTCAATTTCAGAACCGATTCCAGAAGTTTCGAAAGTATAAGTATTTTTTTTTTTTTAAATATCTCTAACCAAAATCAAAAAAGTCAAAAACAGCCCGGTTGTAGATCGTTCTCAGCTATCCTATGCAAAAAATTTCATTTTAAAATATTAAAAAGGCTGCGAGATATTTGAAAATAACGCTCCCATAGACTTAACATTAGCGCTTACATTTTTTCCCCGTTACTACACTGTAAAAAAAGGACTAAATTACGGAAATACTACTGGCAATCTAGACGATAGTACTATTTCCGTATTTTAACGGAACTTTTTCCCTTTAATTTACAGAAAAAATCCGTTAAATTCCAGAAAAAACGGAAAATTTTGTGTAATTTACCGTAAAATATTTCCTTTAAAATAAGGAAATAGTACTGGCATCTAGATTGCCAGTAGTATTTCCGTACTTTAGTCTTTTTTTTTTTTTTTTTTTTTTTTTTTTTTTTTTTTTACAGTGTTGTGTGTGTTCTCAAAGGTAACCTAAAGATATTTTTTGTAACGGTAAGGAAACGCGAAAATTTATCATTAACTATAATAATGTTAAACTGAAAATAAGGAGACTGTATGGTAAAATATTGCATTTTATAAATGTCTGCTAGCTAACAAATTTATTTTCTGATACGTAGCTGTAACGGACCCCTGGTTTAACGGAATTCTCATTTTTCCCCTAAAAATACCCGGCAATTGTATCTGCAAAGACGAAAATAACCCATCTAAAAAGGTATTTCGCACCTATTGTTTATGTTTCCGTCTTACCAAGTTTTATAGTGTCATGTTCTCAGCATGAGGGGGTCGAATTTTAATTACAACTAGGACCCGCATTTTTCATGAACTCTGCCTTTTTCTTTGGAGTGAAAATAAAATTTGATGTCGATACGAGTGTGTTTCGAAAGGTTATCAGCCCGACAAAGAAAATAGAAAAATTTTGACAATATTTCATTTTTTTTAACGTAGTTCCTTACAACTTATAAAATTTAAACCAACGAGTTTCCGACTTTTTATTATCTTCAGTATAATAAGCCTTATCTAACTTTGGAAATGAAGTGGTGGTCTCTGCTTTACCCCCATATTTTGAAGTGAATTTCCGACTACCGAGCCATTTCTTCAGGCTTGAGAAAAGGAAATAATCGCTGGGAGCAAAATCCGGTGCATGTGGAAGCACTACAGAGCGTAGGTCATTGACTTTCGTAGCGAAAACTACAGGCATTTGTTAACGAATGTGTTAAAGAACACTTTTGGTTTGCTCAGGTATGGACGTTTTGTCGGAATAAGCACTCTTTAATTGGTCCCGTAGAAATGCATAACACTGTTGTCCGGTGACGATTCTACCTTTTTGCCGGTGGTCTATGGTCACCACACTTTGTGAATTTTGAAAACTGTATCCATGGCTTTTCCAGCAGATGGAACCGTTTTCACTTTCTTTGGCGCAATTTTAGCTGCTCTTTCACATTGTTTAGATTGCTGTTTCATCGCTAGTGAATAATGGCGGTTTCATGTTTCATCCACCGTTATAAGACGTTGGCGAAAATCAGCAGATTGGTTAAGTTTTCTAACTTAACTTGAAATCACCATAGTCCACATTACTAAAGACAGTGGGCCATCTGCCTTCTTTTGAAAAAAAAAACGAACAGTGAAGATGGAGAAACTCATAAAATGATAAAGAAAGGGGGGGGGGGGTGAAGAAGGAGATCAATTTCACGAGGTTTAATTTGATTATGTTAATAAATGAAATGTTTTCATGAAGGAATTTTCAGCAGAAAGTCCACCCAAATCAGCATTTTATTGCAAAGTATATCTATACTAATATTATAAAGAAGTAAAGTTTGTTTGTTTGTTAGAGGTAATCTCTGGAGCTACTGAATCGATTTCAAAAGGAATGGTATCAAAATGATGGTGTTAGTCCAACTTAGAACATAGGTTATATTTATGTCAGTGCCACTACCTCAAAGGGGATGCAGGAGAGAAAAACGTTCTAAAAATGCGATTTTTGCGTTACTGAAGGGCCTAAAAATATGAAATTTGGAATATTAGTTACTTATAAGATATAAATGATGTCTAAGAACAGTTCTTAAACAATTTGAAATTTAAAAGGGATGAAAATGCACAAAAAGCGTTCTAAAAAACGTTCTAAATGGTAGTTTTTACACAATCTCAGGAAATACCAAACCGATTTAAAAAATATTGGTGTTAAAATGATGGTGACAACCCTTTCTGCAAGATTGGTTATGTTTTATGTTGGTGCCACTAAACCAAAGGGGGTGTAGGAGCAAAAAACTTTCTAAAAAACGTTCTAAATTGTAGTTTTTACACAATCTCAGGAAATAACAAACCAATTTAAAAAATACTGGTGTCAAAATGATGGTGACAACCCTTGCTCCAAGATAGGCTATGCTTTATGTCGGTGCCTCTACACCAAAGGGGGTGCAGGAGCAAAAAACGTTCTAAAAATGCGATTTTTGCGTTACTGAAGGGCATAGAAATATGAAATTTGAAATATTAACTACTTATTAGATATAAAGGATTTTTAAGAACAGTTCTTAAACAATTCGAAATTTGAAAACTCCAACATGGGCTATGTTTTATGTCGGTGCCACTACCCGAAAGGGGATGCAAGAGAAAAACGTTCTAAATTGCGGTTTTTGCGTTACGGAAGGGCCTAGAATCGTGAAATTTGGAATGGTAGTTAGTTATAAGATATCAATGGTCTCTAAGGACATTTCCTAAAAAAAAACAAAATTTTAAAGTGGGTCAAAATGCACAAAAAGCGTTGTAAAAACCTTTCTAAATTGCGATTTCTATGCAATCTCAGGAAGTACTGAACCGATTTCAAATATAATGGTGTACAAATGAAGGTGACAGATCTTTCTCCATGATAGGCTATATTTTATATCTGTTTCCACTACTCCAGAGGAGATGCAGGAGCAAAATGCGCGAAAAGCGTTCTAAAAACGTTCTAAATGCCGATTTGTCAGCAATATCTCAGGAAGCATCAAACTGATTTCAAACGTAATAGTAGGAAATTGATGCTGACAGCCTCTGCTCTTACATAGACGCTATTTTATGTCGGTATCACTATCACCTAGACGTTGCAGGAGCAAAAAAGCGTTCTAAATTTCGATTTTTGTGATCGGTAGTGGCTAGCAACTTAAAATTAGGCAAGGTACATATTTATTAGATATAAATGATCTTTAAGAACAGTTTCGAAAAAATTGGAAACTTAAAAAGGGGTGAAAATGCGCGAAAGCGTTCTGAAAACGTTGTAAATTGCGATTTCTACTCAATCTCTGGAAATACCAAAGCTATTTCAAAAGTAATGGTTGCAAATCAATGGTGACAGTCCCTGCTATAATATAGGTTATATTTTATGTTGCTGTCACTAACATCTGAGGGTTGCAAAAACAAAACATGTTCTAATTTGCGTTTTTTGCACAACTGAGGGGTCTAACACATTGAAATATGGCATGGTATTTACTTACAAGATGCAACTGATTTCTAAGAACAGTCGAAAGAAAATTCCAAATTTAAAAAGATGAAGTGAGCGAAAAGCGTTATAAATTACAATTTTTAAGCAAACTTATAAAATACCAAACCGATTAAAAAAATAATGATGACAAATTGTTGGTGATAGAAACTGCTCAAAAATAAGCTATAATTTATGTCTGTGCCAGTACCACCAGAGGGTTGCAGGAACTAAAAATTTTCTAAATTGCGATTTCTGTGATACTGAAAAGGCTAGAAACTTTAAATATTTCATGGTAGTTACTTATAAAATATAAATGCCCTCGAAGGACTGTCGAAAATAAATTCGAATTAAAAAGGGGTGAAGGGAAGGGGAGGTGCGAAAAGCGTTCGAAAAAAGTCCTAAATTACGATTTCTATGCAATTTCAGAGATTATAAACCGATTATAAAAGTAATAATAGTTTCGAATCAATGGTAACAGTCTCTGATTCTACACAGGCTATATTTTATGCCGATGATTCTACCACTTGGGGTTCACAGGAAAAATAAACGTTCTAAAAAACGCCTTTAAAAGCTTTCTAAATTACGTTTCTGTGGAATATTAGGAAAAAAAAAACGATTTCAAAATTAATTTTGGCAAATTAATGGTGACAGTTCCTATTTGTGGTCTTGCAGTCTTGTTGGAAAACAATGTCTAATCGTTGATTATTTGAAGCTGCTTCTAGCGGATTGCTTGATTTAATTCACTTAATTATAAACAGTATTTCTTCAAATTAATGCTGTATTTTCTGAGTAACATCTATTAATAAACAATTTTCTTGTCTCACTGAATGCGAAAAAAAAAATCTTCTGTGGGTAGGAACTGACTTTTGCTTTGATTAAAATGCCTCTTCGATGTAGTCATCAATGTAGTCTAAATAATCATTAACATTGTTATTATTCCTTATATTCCATGAATTACGAATATAATCTGAAAATAAAAACTATGCGTAAATCTGGTTTTTGAATAATGTAGAATAACGTTGTTTTAAAAATATCGACATGTTTTGTAGAAATTGAGTCGTGTTAAAGTTTTAGCTTCATAAAACTGCTAATTTACCAAACTAATTTATAAACTAATAAAAACAGTTTCTTAGCAACAACGAATGATAGCTTAACACTGTCATGATCGGCAAGTTCAAGTAAAGACTATAAACTAAATGTACTGCTAATTTACCAAATTCCGATATAGGACACAAATTGGTAAAGGATATTACGGCAACTCCTCCTTAACTTGGAAGTAAAGGAAGAAGATGGAGAACGTCTGGAGATATTTGACTGTAAGCTTGCAACTGACAAGGTAAAAAAAAAATCTCTATGAGCAATGTGGGGAAAATAAAATTATAACTAAATCTAAAGATAAAGATGCAGAGAAAAATAAATTTATTTTCTCTGACTTCTGATAATGAAAAAGAATGCTTCGGTAAAATTGGAAGAAATTCGAAATATTGCTTTGAAATGGAATTCTAAGAAACTCATTATCAGAATTGCATATCAATGTAATGAAAAATCCAAGAAGTTTTCAGAGAAAATAAAAACATAGTCTTTCTCAAACAATTGTAGAAAAAAAAAACTACAACTGTATTTGTTACAAAAAACTCCAAATTCAGAGTGATGAATTAAAAAAGGTTTTTATACACAATCTAGGTATAAAATCACAGATAGGATGTTTTTGTGCCTGTCCACAGATTCCTAAAGAGTGATACAAGATTTCACAGGAAGGGATTTGCTCAACGGGTGGCAATTGCACAGACCATCAGCTCATCAAGTTGAAGACTGAAATTTTAGGATTAGATAGAACTCAATTAGCATATTAAAATGCAAATGGTCTGCCAAGTCATATCTTGATAGAAAACACCTGCAGACCGGAGTTTAGTATTTGATCGATTGGTTTATCATTGTATTTTCCTGCACCCAAATGTAGGAAAACATTGAAGTTTGGGTGCATGAAAACACAATGGTAAACCTGCAGATCAACCACTAAATTGAGGTTCTGCAGATGGTTTCCACCAAGATACGACTTGGCAGACCAATGCATATAACTTGTATATAAAATAAACGGTCAAGTACGAGTATTACTCGCACTCAGGGGGTTCCGTACAATAAATTTATGAATTAAGAAATTTAAAAGAATAATGAAACTTTGTAAAAACCTATACAACGTAGAAGGCGGTATAGCTGTATATATTAGAAAAGTATGATTGAGTATACCACAAAGGTTCAAAGAGATATGAAGTCGAAATAAAATTAAATATTGCTATTTTGTATAACTCTTTTTTTAAACGTATCTTAATCTGCATATGGTGAACTTAATTTGGTACTAACAATAAAAGTACTGCATATTTAAATTTCATTTGGCATTTCATAAAACTAAATTCAACATAGTAATATTTTTCTTTTTACTGTGTAGATGAAATAAAATCCTTGTTCAAAGTTTAAACTTGGCGTTGTACTACGCGTGATTCGAAAGGAGGTCGCAAAGATGCAACTCGACTTTGTCCGTGCTGCGTTTTTTCAAATAGGTCTTTAATTATCATTTAAAGACACGGGAGGCGTATTGAGAGATCCACTCAACGCAAACTAGTCGCGAATCCCATAGTATTTATGCGATTAATTATAATTAAATTGGTCTGTTTTTAACAATTTGACGTTTACTGCTTTTATGCTGCTACTGGGTATTGCATTACACATATATATCATTAAAAGTTGTTATCTAGTATTTAAAAACCGATGGTATATAGAGTACGCCGCCTCTGCCATTATGTATGTCCAAACCAACCGTGTCTTTAAGGGTTAAGGCTCCTGCCCCTGCCAGCGAAGACAATCACGAGCTAATGCTAATCGTATAGGGAAGGATTTTTTTTAATATCTATTTTGTATTTCGATATTTTAAAATATATATTTTTTTTGGCATTGTATAGCCGAGATCCGTCTCTACATCGCACCTTTCTTTACTTTTTCCTCCCCATAGGATTAGCATTAGCTCGTTAGTGTCTTCGCCGGCAGGGACAGGAGTCTTAATATCTCGGCGAATTACCGACGATTTTTTTTCGAAAAACATTATAAACAATGCTTTTATACTTTTGATACGATAGGTACCTTTAGCGCTCTTCGATACCTTTGCTGAATGCCCGCAAATAGAAATCTGTATGTAACAGAAAAATGCGATTTTATGAAAAACTATGCCACCTAGGGCAATCGCTATAATTTTCCTGCGAGTATTGAATTAACCTCTACTACCTCTAATTTTTTTCATAATTTTAGTTTCAGTAGATTTGAAAATAGATGGGGGGGGACACATTTTTGCACTACATTTTCGACGATATCTCTGAAAATATAATATCTAAAATTAAAAGAAATGTATTTTTGAGTTCGGCGTTACGGAATCTTTTAATCGATACCCCAAACGATATACAAAGAAAATATATTTCTTCTTTAAATAACCTAATTATCCCCTCTATGCTTTTCCCCACATATATTTGTGAATGTTTAATAATCTGTAAATATGTGGGTCAATAGTCTTTATTACATCTCCCAATTTGAACTTCCCACCTTCCGTAGTTTGCGATTAAAATGGCTGTGACAGACAGACAGACACAGGAGTGATCTTATAATGATTCCGTTTTTACTTTTTAAGTACGGAACCCTAAAAATCATGATTATAGCAACTGAGAAATACAAAAACATAAGAAGATGAATTATTGAAAATAAATAAAACAAGAAAGGAAAACCATGTGCCAAGTATGGATTATGAACCCTTTCCTACATTTTTAGTTCAGTTAGAAAAACACATAACACATTTGAAAATACACATTTATTAATTCCTAACAATAGACGGAAACGTACTTCAATTGTTTTGTGAAGCTCTGTATGTTCCTTATAAATTTTTATACACGCCACATACTGAGCTGAAATTTAATTCAGAAATAAATACACTGAAAATTACTGATATCACACTTCTAAGGCTAACATTAGCTTAAGAATTGCTATCCATGGACAGCCATGTATCCAGTTTTTTGTCATATCCCTATTTATTTATATGCTACAATGTCATTTAGCCGACGGGACATTTAGCAGACAGCAATTAGACGACAGGATGTTTAGCCGACAGCGACTGTTAGCCGGCAAGACAGTTAGCCAACAGAGGACAATTATTCGACATGGACATTCATCCGACAGGACATTCATCCGACTTAACTGTAACGTAACTGTAACCTGATCTTAACCTAATTATAACCTAAGCATAAACTAACTGTAGCGTAACTGTAACCTAACCAATACCAAACTGTAACGTAACTATAATCTATCTGTAACCTAAACGTAACCTAAGTGTAAGATAACCGTAACATAACTGAAACCTAACAGTAACCTAATTGTAGCCTAAATGTAACCTAACTGAAACCTAACAGTAACCTAATAGTAGCCTAAATGTAACCTAACTGGGACGTAACCGTAATCTAACTGTAACTAACGTTTACCTAGTTATAACCGAATCGTATGCTAACTGTAATGTAACTGTACCATAACTTTACCATGACCAAGCTGTAACCTAAGCGTATTCTAATTATCACCTAAACGTAACCTAACAGTTATTTAACCGTAATCTAAACATAACCTAAGGGTAACCTAATTATAAAGTAACCGTAACCTAATTGAAACCTAACAGTAACCTAATTGTAGCCTAAATATAATCTAACTGGGACGTAACCATAATCTAACTGTAACTAACGTTTATCTAATTATAACCTAATCGTATGCTAGCAGTAATGTAACTGTAACACAACTTTACCATGACCAAGCTGTAACCTAAGCGTAATCTAATTATCACCTAAACGTAACATAATTATAACCGAATAGTTACCTAACCATAATCTAAACGTAACCTAAGTGTAACCTAATTATGAAGTAACCGTAACCAAACTAAAACCTAACAGTAACCTAATTGTAGCCTAAACCTGGGACTTAACCATAATCTAACTGTAACTAACGTTTACCTAGTTATAACCTAATCATATGCTAAATGTTATGTAACTGTAACATAACTTTAGCATGACCAAGCTGTAACTTAAGTGTAATCTAATTATCACCTAAACGTAACATAATTATAACCTAACCGTAATCTAAGAGTAACTAATCGCAATTGTAACCAAACTGCAAATTAACTGTAACCTAGCGGGAGGTGCATAATATGAAAGAGTGATCAAAGGGCTGCCCAGTCCAATGATATATCACTTGAGGGATGTCGGAAAAGTCAGAAAAATGCTCCCGGTGATACAAATTGGGGGAGGGGGAACGGGAGGTACATAATATGAAAGAGTGAGCAAAGGGCTCCAATGCGATGTATCTCATGAGGGGTGTCGAAAAATGTTAGAAAAGTACCAGCTAATTATACTATCAGCTAAATGTCCTGTCGGCTAATCGCCTTTTCGGCTAAATGTCCTCCCGGCTAATTGCCACGTTCGGCCAGTTGCCTGTCGGCCAATTGTCTGTATTGCTAAAATTATTACTATATGTCCGTTTCGATCAATTGTCCTGTATGCTGTATGTAAATTTCAGCTAATTTTGTTGTCGGCTATATGTACGTATCGGCTAAATGCACGTCTCAGCTAACTGCTATCTGCTAAATGTCTTGAAGGCTACTTGGTTGTCGGCTAAATGTATGCGACCGGCTACGGGTCAAACATCTATACTAAAAGTAGTTGAGCTTGAAAATGCATAAATCAAATTAAAAAACATCTTTAAGTAATTCATAGTCATTCTCGGTACTACTGATGAAATCTTTTGTGTAGTGTCTATGCAACGGAATAGCAATAATTTCAGCAATACAGACAATTGGCCGACAGACAACTGGCCGAACGTGGCAATTAGCCGGGAGGACATTTAGCCGAAAAGACGATTAGCCGACAGGACATTTAGCTGATAGTATAATATGCCGGTACTTTTCTAACATTTTTCGACAACCCTCATGAGATACATCTCATTGGAGCCCTTTGATCACTCTTTCATATTCTATGCAATTCATATACACCACCTATGTGCCTGTGCAAAAATATTAGTTTAACATAACTTATACCATAACTTATCATAAATCAAACATATCATAATTTAAAACTCACTATCAGCAATCATCCCTAATGTTTCCCTGTAAATGAACAATAAATTCGACGCACACGTTATTCTTATCCAAACATCTTGCACTCTTTGTCTCCCCTTCTTCCGAAATTTCGTTTTCCGTTTTGCTCCCCTTACAGTATCAAGGTTTAAAATCTTTAAGATTCCTTAATATTTTCTTTAATTTTCTGTTTTATTTGTTACTTTAAACTAACGATAAATAGTCAGTCATAAATTTCGTTATCAATTTATTTCACCATATTCATTTCATTAAAAGTTCTTGTAAATTGCCTCCATCGAAAATGTCATTTCTCCCTTTTGCTCCCTCATCCACGGTACCCATATTTTAAAATAAAAACCCTTTAAAACTCTAATTTTTTTTAATCTTTTCTGCTCAATTTGCCACTTTATTTTAACAATAAACAAACGATCATAAAAATTTCTCCTCCCCCCCAACCCCAACTGAAATTGGTATTTCCTCCTCGCCTCTCCCTCTTACCAAGCATCTGAAATTTAAAGTCCTTAATTTTTTTTCGTTTATTATTTTTTTAACTTATTTGTAAATATTTTCTAAGGTAAGTAAATAATAAGTCGCCGCCGATAAACTTCCGCCTCCCCTCCCCGCAAAAAAAAGAACTAATTCTGCTTATTCCTCTTTTTTTCCCTCAGATCACAAAATTTTAACCTTAAAAGTCATTGCTTTTTTAAAAACATTTTGTACTCTATTTCAAATGAAAATCAAATTTCAAATTTCAAAGTAATTGCTTAAAAGGCGCAAAGGCCAACATAGTGAAAAAGATTCCAAGCCGGGACTCGAACCCGGGCCATCAGTATAGCGCACTGACGTTCTACCGACTAAACCACTTGGAACGATACCTAGCTCGGAAAATTTCTCACTATTATATGTTGGAAAGGCTACAAACGCAGCACAAGATGGAATATTTATCGTGAGTCACCGACCTGGGACAAACACGAAACATAATTAAATCCAGCATCGATAGAAATTATATTAATACATGGAAATTATTCCAGAGAGAAACATTCGCCTTGCATACAATATTTCAAATGAAAATCAAATTTCAAATTTCAAAGTAATTGCTTAAAAGGCGCAAAGGCCAACATAGTGAAAAAGATTCCAAGCCGGGGCCCCACCAGTGGCCGAGAGGTTCTGCGTTCGAAGCTGGTAGACGGGAAGTGCTGGGTTCTATCCCAATCGCGCCCGTCGGCCTAATCGTTCGGAGTTTTCGTGGTTTTCTTCGAGCCGTGGATTTTCCATGTGTAAATATGGATTAGGTTCCCTTAGAAAAACCCCCACGGAGGGCACCCCCCCCGGGCCTATATCCCTCGTGTAGATAATCGGCCGTCAAAAAATCAACCAATCCAAGCCGGGACTCGAACCCGGGCCATCAGTATAGCGCACTGACGTTCTACCGACTAAACCACTTGGAACGATACCTAGCTCGGAAAATTTCTCACTATTATATGTTGGAAAGGCTACAAACGCAGCACAAGATGGAATATTTATCGTGAGTCACCGACCTGGGAAAAACACGAAACATAATTAAATCCAGCATCGATAGAAATTATATTAATACATGGAAATTATTCCAGAGAGAAACATTCGCCTTGCATACAACGAAACATAATTAAATCCAGCATCGATAGAAATTATATTAATACATGGAAATTATTCCAGAGAGAAACATTCGCCTTGCATACAATATTTGAAATATTGAGTGCCCTCCGTGGGTGTCTTTCTAAGGGAACCTAATCCATATTTACACATGGAAAATCCACGGCTCGAAGAAACCCACGAAAACTCCGAACGATTAGGCCGACGGGCGCGATTGGGATCGAACCCAGCACTTCCCGTCTACCAGCTTCGAACGCAGAACCTCTCGGCCACTGGTGGGGCCCCGGCTTGGAATCTTTTTCACTATGTTGGCCTTTGCGCCTTTTAAGCAATTACTTTGAAATTTGAAATTTGATTTTCATTTGAAATATTGTATGCAAGGCGAATGTTTCTCTCTGGAATAATTTCCATGTATTAATATAATTTCTATCGATGCTGGATTTAATTATGTTTCGTGTTTGTCCCAGGTCGGTGACTCACGATAAATATTCCATCTTGTGCTGCGTTTGTAGCCTTTCCAACATATAATAGTGAGAAATTTTCCGAGCTAGGTATCGTTCCAAGTGGTTTAGTCGGTAGAACGTCAGTGCGCTATACTGATGGCCCGGGTTCGAGTCCCGGCTTGGAATCTTTTTCACTATGTTGGCCTTTGCGCCTTTTAAGCAATTACTTTGAAATTTGAAATTTGATTTTCATTTGAAATATTGTATGCAAGGCGAATGTTTCTCTCTGGAATAATTTCCATGTATTAATATAATTTTGTACTCTATCTGTTAATTTATTGTATTCATAAATAATTATATAACTATACTCCTCCCCCACAAAAATGGACGCTTGCTCTGACTCTACCCTTACCAAGAACACAAAATTTAGTCTTTTTTTGTCCTATTTCTTATTCTTTAGTAAGGTAAATAAATAAGTCATCAAATAAAATCCCCCCTTTTTTTTTCTTTCCCTTATTTAAGTTTAAAATCTTTGAAAGTCTTTTTTTAATACATTTTCAGCTTTATCTGTTTCATATTGAACAATAAATAATCGATTATATAATTTCTTCCACCCCATATAAAATTGACGTTTTCTTTTCTCCCCCCATTATTTCCATGCTCATAAAATTTAAAGTCTCTAAAACTCCTAATTGCAATGTTTTTGCCCTATTTGTAAATCTTTAATAAGTTACATAATCGGTCATCTATTAAATCCCCCCCCCCCCCCCCGCCAAAAAAAAAAAAAATCTGTTTCTTGATTTGTCTTACCCTCAACTCATGAAGCTAAAAAATCTAATTTACAGTCTTTAAAACTTTTTAATTTTTACTTTTTTTTCGTCCTAATTATAAATCTTTATTATCTATAATATTAACTAAATCATTTCAACTATGTACGAAAGTGTTAACAATAAAGCGATAGGTGTACATTTAATTGTGCATAAAAAACATTTTAACTGTATTTTTCAAAGGAAAATGTCTTTAGAGAGATATTTGTAAGGAAAATATTGTGGTTTCTCGTCAACGTGCAAGTAAATTCTCAAACCTTTCGAAATCTTTTTATTCCGACTAGCTCAGAAAGAACCATCAAACGTAGATACCAAAGGTGCCTGAGTAATCGACTGAACCGAGTATGTCCATAAAGAAAAAAGAAAAATCATGCGTCTACGTCGATACTTTCCAACACTTACAGAACACTGTAACAAAACTTCGCCGTTTAATAAAGTAAAGAAGATATCTAACTAAACATTTGTAATACCTATGACACGTTTGAAAAACAGATTTCAACAATTGCACCCATAACCTGGAAGGTACTCAAATTCTTTTGTGCAGCTCATATGATATATGCAGCTCATATGAGGCAGTGTATATGATATATTTGTACTGCATATATTTGTACGGATTCTACATACTATGTTAAAATTTAGTTTTGTAAGAAAATACATAAAACATTTGAAAATTCACCCTCGGCAATTTCTACTTATAGACGGAAACATACTTGAATTCTTTTGTGCATTTCTGTATATAGAAATTTTTTTACACGTCAAACAGTATTAAGCTGAAATCTAATTCATGCAAAATCATGCTCAAAATTACTGAAATCACACTTGCAGGAATTATTTTCTATCGGCGGCCCATGTATCCAGTTTTTTGAATATCCCTGTATAGGATTTTATTTGTATGATACAAACATCTCTAAGCATATTAAATGTAGTTGAGCTTGTACATTTATAACTAAAAAAAACCTAACATCTTTAAGAAATTCATACTCATTCTCAGCAATGGTTACGAATTCTTTTGTGTGGTCCTGTATAGGGTTTGTAAAATATGTGCACACCACGTAGTGCGCAAAAATTTAGTTAAACTTAAAAACGCATTCTGTAATTGAAAATGTACTTTCAGCATTAATTTTTAATAGCTATATCGGATACAGTATTGTATCAAAATATTTTATGTTTCCCTGTAAATGAACGCTAAATGAAATGCAGACCATATTCGAATGTAAGCATCTTGTAGTAAATCAAAGTAATGTGTATCTATTTCGTCATGTTTGAAATAGTGTAACGTGATCAAAATACGCTACAAACAGTTTTTCTCGTAGACCATATTGAACCAAGTTCTTTTGCCTGATACCGTAAATAATTGTTAAATGCTCATGTTGTACAGAAAGTAGGCTTAGGACACCTCAGAAATTCATATCAATTTCATTATCTTTGTGACAGAGTAATATCAATCAAATACGCCGCAAACGATATTTCTTCATGGGCTATAACATAACGGAATACTTTTGAGTCCCCTACTTTAAGCATTACAGATAACATAGTCCATAGTAACAATTTTAAAGTGTGTCTCAATGTACATAAATTTAACTGTATTTAACATTGTGTAACACTATTAAAATACATCCTAAATAATCCCCCCCCCCCCCACATAGACCATAATGTAGCGAATACTTTTGAGTGCATCTGTAAATGAACCATGAATGGTGCACCGAACATACCATGATGATTTTCAATATCGTATATCAATTACATGGCAATCCGACTATATTTACGCTAGTTAGAGCACGGATAGACAGACAGACGGACGGACAAACTCAATCCATAAACACTTTTCCACTTTCTTGGGAAGTGTTAAAAATGGAAAAATGTAATGAAAATAAAAGTATTTTAGTGTTATTTAGATTACGAACCGCTACAAAAAACATTCTTATTTGACCGCATCATTTAAAAAATATTTAGTGCTCAGAAATCCCCCCCCCCACACACACACACACCTGAATTTACTCCTGTGCACTTAAAATTTCAAATTGTTAAAAATCCTTTATGTTTTATAACATTCTTGTAAAAATAATCCATAATCTAAATTTTCTTCTGCCTGAAAATTTCACTAAAATTTTTGCCATCCTTCTTTCTGCTAACATCACACAAAGTTTTTAATATTTGGAAAACTTTATTTTTTCTGTCGCATATTTTAGTGCTAACAACAATAAATTGTGTACTATATCTATAAATGACTACGCTGGGATTTAGATTTATACCCCCTCTACAGATGTACAGTACAAAATATACAGTTTATTTGTTTAACTTTTCCTCTCCTAATTTTATGAACATCTTATTTTTAACCTTCAATGTTATTTAGCTTTTATAAATCTCATAAATTTTATGTTCTAAAAAGAATTCGCACAAAAGATAGTTATTTTAGAATATTTGTACCTGATATATTTCCCCCCTCATTCAATATCTCCCCCTTGATTTTAAATGTAATTGCCTTATGTGAAATAAAATAGTTTTTATACTGCACTAATTTCAATTTTATGTTTGTAAAAGCTGTAAAATAAACCTAAAAAAAAAAAAAAAAAAAATATTGAAAGTCAAATCGTTTTAATTTTTGCACTTTTATCATAAACAGATTAAAATTCTTTTTACGGCTTTTACCGTTATCGAGTCTCCACAAAACAGTGGGCTTTGATCTACGCTTGTAAAGCGAAGACAATTGAAAAAAAATCCTTTACACCTGAAACCTACTGGAAATTATCACATGTAGCGCTCAGCCGAAGTGGGGTGGGGGTTGGAATCGTGCCAGATAATTGGCCATTTGCTGATTGGAAGAGCTCGCTTGTCAATCATTTGAATTTAGACCATCCTTTCAATTCAGCTAAAATGCCAGCGACCATCTTGATTTCTTTTTATCTGTGACTGCAGTGAGCTCTTAAGCAAATCAATTTCTGGTTTATAAAATTGTTTCTGGACTGACTTAATGAAGAATATTTCCGCATCTTGAATTTCATCGGCAGATAAGGGATCATCGTTTCCAGATAATTTTCTAACTTTCCTTACAAAGCGTTTAACCCATGCAATTGTTCGAAGTAGTTTTAGCATACTACTAAAGTTTTCTAAATTTTTTATGAGCTCATTGTTTTTGTATCTGAAGTACGCGACAGCTCCATATGCTTTGTCCCTAGCATTGCAAAAAATATGTATAGTTACTTCTGTTGGATAGGCTCCTTCCAGAAAATATTTTCTATCGACTGATATGTTTTCCAAATCTTGAACGTCCACTAACCAGTTTCTAAATTCAATATCTAGGTCTTCGGGTAGTTCTTCGTCCCATCCTAGCCCTTTTTGCCATATTTTCTGCATTAACAGCTTAATTCTGATTACAAAGGGGGCTATATATCCAGCGGGATCATAGATTTTTGCTGCAGCACACAGGACTGATCTTTTAGTGGCCAAACTAGTGTTACTTGTAACATTCTGAAATTCCAATGTGTCAATTTTTATAATGTCTTTATTAGCGTCCCATTCCAGTCCCAATAACATAGACCGCTCAGATGGGTTATCTAACATACCGTTTTGTTGTCCCACGGTCGAATTTGAATTAAATTTACGTAAGTTCATGCTAGCGACCTTAAGTATAGTGTTAGCACTGGATGAAAGGTTAAAAGCATTTTCAGCTGTATCTGCCCCAGAATAAAGATCATCAACGTACATGGAGTTATTTAATATTTCAAAAACCTCAGGATAAAACTCTTTATATTTTTTAATGTGTGCCTTAATTGTGGCCGCTAAGACAAAAGCGCTACACCTAATTCCAAAAGGTAAACGTGTCATATTCATTACCCTAAAGCAGTTAGAGTCACCATTATTAAACCAAAGAAATTTTCTATCTTCTTTTGCTATTTCTATCATTAAGTATGCTTTTTCAATATCGGAAGAAAAAGCAACTTCATATGTTCGAAATTTAAGTATCACGTCTAATAAATTAGGATTTAAATTTGGACCCGATTCCAAAACATCATTTAAAGATTTCGAATGGCTTTCCTTTGATGACGCATCAAAAACTATCCTCACGCGCGTAGTTTCTTTATCTGGTCTTAAAACAGCCTTATGAGGCATATAGTATCCAGACAATAACGCACCATTTTTAGATTCTTCTACAATTCCCTCACGAAACTGCTCATCGATAACTTTCTTATACCCAGCGCATACTGCTTTATTTTTATTCAATTTTTCTTCCAAATTATGGAACCGCTTTTTAGCAATGCAAAAATTATTATTATTTTCATGTGAACCTGAATCCCAAATAAGATTAGTTGTGTACCTATTATTTTTGTATTGCAATTTTTTCTCAAACTCTTCTATTAATAATTTATCCTTTTGAGATAATTCATCACTCTCGTCCAAAATTCCGATAGAATCAATTTCCCAAAATATTCTTAAATCATTTAATTCAACCGCATTTTTCATTACTGCAATATTTTGAGAACAACCATTTCCTTTTCTCAATTCCTGTCCCGTAATTACCCATCCAAAAACCGTTTTTATAGCGCCTGAGTCATTATTAATGGGTATTCGTTCGTTTAAAATAAATTCCCAAAACAAGTCTGATCCAATTAGCATTTCAACATTCATCAAATCTTTTCCTACACAAGCATCAGCCATTTCCATTTTATTATCCCTCATAAATTCCCTAATTTGTGCAGACGGTTCGTACATCTCGGCACCAGATATCTGAGGAACAACAAGCGCTCGGATTTTCGCCTTGAAAGATTGATCTAAGCTTTTAATTTCTACTTCTACTATTGGATATACTTTCTCTACCGCACTTTGCATTCCGAAAGAATACACTGATAAAATCTCCTGACCTACTGGCTTTAAACTCAAAGCAGTCACTAAATCTTCACTGACAAATGACCGCTGACTCCCATTATCTAAAAGTATTCTAGTTAATTTTGAATTGAAATCAGAACTCGCAACTACTTTACATGTCTGCAAATATACATTTTTAGAATGCGTCACATTATTATTACATTACGAAACAGAACTAACAATTTCGGAACTAGAATTGTTTACATTTACTGTCACCTCAAATCCATAATTGGGAGATTCAGAATTTTGCCGCGTATTGCTTATTTTATCATTCCGAGTGGTATTTAACCCTCTGCTGTCTTTTGTGCAAATAGAACCATGGTGATATTGATTTTTACATTTAAAGCAAGACAATTTACTTCTACATTTTTTGCTGTTGTGAAAAAGTTTAAAGCATTTAAAACAGCGATTAGAATTTTTCAATATCTTAAACTTATCTTGCGGGGGCAAGCTACATTTGAATGAATCATGGGGAGAAGAACAAAATATGCATGATAGAATTTGTGCATTAAGAGCGCTAGCAGAACTCGAACCCTTAAATTAATTTTTACTACCTTGTTTTTCGGGGGGGGGGGGCTGTATACTTTCGTTTAGTATCTTTAAAATAATTTAGCATAAGAGAAGATTCCCGACACTCAATTTCGATTTTTAAATATCTCAATAGTTCTAAAACATTAAACTCATTTTCATCTGATTTTTCTAAACGTTTTCTATTAAAATTTAGAGCGAGATCATCTGGGATTAATCTAATCAGAATGGGATACAAAAGATGACCGTACATTTCAGTCGTTACATTTAACGACTCTAAACTTCGAATTTGAATTTCAACAATGTCATATAATTTTCTTAACTCAAATATATTAGTCGAGTCCTTGACGGGATTAAGGTTTAACAATTTTGACATATGCCCGTTAACAACTAATTCCTGTCTACCAAATCTTTGTTTTAGTAGTTTTATTGCTTTTTCATAATTTTCCTCTGACAAAGCAAATCCGTTTACAACATTGAACGCGACCCCTCCTAAAAGAGTTTTTAAATATGAAAATTTATCTATTTTTGACAAATTTTCGTTTTTGTCAATAGAGCTTTGAAACTGATTCCAAAATTCCATCCATAAACATGGATCACCATAATATTTTGCAATCGCGATTTTAGGTAATTTCACTGTTACATTATTAAAGTTTAAACTATTATTTCCTGCATTTTCAGGTGATTCGCTAGGTTTATTAGATATAACCCTTTGCGGTGTACTATCAGGACTGGAGAGCGTAATTAATTTCGATTCTTTAATGATTTTTATCCTCGCATTAATTCTGCTTATCCAAGTCGTTATTTTTTTATTATATTCGATGGCACTCTGCACTTCACTCTCAAATTCTTTATCTTCATTAATAAAATTTTTAATTTCATTATCAAAGGTTTTTAATTCTTTACTCATTTGATCTAAATAACCAACATATTCTTCTAGCGAGCTCTCTGTACATTTTTCCAAATCATCACTTTCCAATTTATTTATATATTTAGTTACCGCTGTTCTCAAAACAGCCCTTTCTTTCTTAAATTTCAGTAAATCATTCATGTTTATTTACCTACACTGTATATCAACGGAATAAATAATTCAGTTTCTAATCATTAAATTATACAGTTTTTTTTTCTTATATCACACTATTGAATTCGAATGATCACTTTAGTTTTCAAAATAAAATGAATCAGAACAAGAATTTATCTTCAAAACAAAACAGCATATATATTTTTTTTCTATTACTTAACAAAGTTACTTTTTTTCTTTTGTTATTTATTGCGAATAAAATGTTTTCAATCAAAATAATTAAATGACCTTACTTCCTTTCCAGCCGGTTGCACCATTTAAAAACCCATTTGGCTTCGTTCCAAATTTATACCGGGTGTAGATATTTTTACGTAAGATGTGTTACTTCTAAAATGATATTGTGACTTCTTAAAACTTAACAAATATTTATTCGCAATCTTCATGAGCATATTCCAAGATATTATTAGGATCTCTCCTTCATAGCTTCTTCTCGAAGCGAACATTATTACACAATATCGTTACATCGGTTCGGTGGTTCAATCATACAACAAAAACTGAAGTGTTCTCTTCATTTCACTTCAAAGTGGTGGTTATCGAATTAGCAGCGACACTTGCCTTTTATTTCACATTTTCGACACTCCCCACCTGATAATTGCCAAAATTATCACACTACATTTTTAATCTAATTTTACCAATAATTATTGAAACCAATATACATGTCAAAATTATACTATATGGAATTATTCAAAACAATAGATTTTAAAAGTTTTATCTTTAAGAAAATCTGAAATAAAGCACTAAATATCGACAATATCATCTACCAAATTGTCATAAATACTTTTCACATTGAGAAAAGAACAGCTGTGAATTTAATATGCGTTGACAGTAGTAATGTGAAAGCTATATAATTAGATATACGGAGAACTATTAACAAGTAAGACTTTTATGAAAATATCACATTTGGTATTTATCGTAAGCATTAAACTTTTCTTATCTTGAAAATTCCCAATCATTTTTTTTATTACAAGGAATTTTGACTTATAAAATAAATTACATTAAATAAACTACGTATTATTTTCCAAGAGAATATTTATCTAATTGCTAATTATATTAATATATCTATGTATCTTCTATAAAATAGCCACCAATACTTTTGTACCTTACTAAAAGAATATGCGTTTCTGTGATTTTAATATACTTTTGCAGTAGCTATTTGAAAGCTAGTGGAATAAAGAAATGTGAAAGCTAGCAGAAACGTACTAATTAGATATGCTGAGAACTGTTAACAAATCAATCTCTTATGAAATCATCCTATTTGGTATTTGTCTTATCGATCAAACGTTTCACATTTAGAAAATTCCCAATCATTTTTTTTAATTACAAGTAAGATTTGATTTATAAAATACAGGGCTATTACAAATGATGGACCCGATTTAAAAAAAATCGAAACTACTGCACATATTACAATAAGTGACACGTGAATTTAAAGAGAAATATACAAACTTATTTTAAGTTACATATATAAGCGTTGACAGGTTAACCGTTAAATGTATAGTGTAACTCAGGAATTACATGAGCTTTTTTTGCCGTTTGGTGCTTTCTATTGATCTTTTGATGAACTATTATGTGTTACTTACATGCATTTGTGATAACATGCATTTAAGGCTTTCATTTGTTATGACGTGGAGGTTATGACATCTTTCATTGATAGTGCTTGCAATGTGATCGACTGGCTATTTTCTCTATCTTTATAAGGCAGTAATTATTAATTCTGCAAACTATTAAAATAATTATAGTTGCACTATATCAATGAATAGTTGTTCTTATGCAGTATAAACAATTTAAAGTAACTATTTTATCAAAAACCTATCTAGTATGACTCATATCTTCATTAGTTGAATTGTTTTCAGTAAAAAAATAACTAAAACAATTTTATCAGAAAGTTATAAAGTATATCTTCATTAGTTGTATTATTTTCATTAAAAAGGTATAAAGAAAACAAATTTTATTACAAAGTTACTCCGTAAGTGATACACAAATTCAAGAACACTTCAGAACAACAAAAATTAATAAAATATATAAAGTAAAATTAATAATGTATATAGTTTAAAATTATCATTTTTCCATAAATTTTTGCTGTGTAACTCGGGAGTGACATTATGGTATTATGTTCAACATAAATCTAAATAAATGTTTTCACTATTTTTCTAATGAATAATTAACAAAAATAGACTGAAATATACGTTTTTACGAACAAAATAAAAATCAAGCATTAAAGAGTTAATATATTCCCAGTTTCGAAATAAAATGGCGAGCCGCGGATGAAAACAAAATTTCGAAAAACTGAAGCTGTATTTTTACATGAAAAGCAATAAACGTTTTTATACCTTTTGTCACAAACTATAACTGTAAAGAAATATTTTGAAAGCGGGAAAATTGCTTTATTCTTTTCTACAAGTAAGTTTTAATGTGTTGAAGAACATTGATATTAAAATGTTCGTTACCTTTTACATTAAATGTACTTTATACATTAACATAAAACTTGATGAAAACATACACTTGAGTCATTACTTTTCATAATGAAAGTGACTCATTGGAATCGTATATAGCCGTTGCCATGTATTTCTACAATTTTAGTTTATAAATGGAAATATAGCTAAGAAATAATAGACTCAGTGCATTTATGGGTAGTTTGCAATTTAATCTTCCATTTTCGCATCTATTATTATTGACAACATTTAAATTGTGAATAAATAAATTTTAAATTAAAAGGCAAAGCCTATTTTAGTAAATATTAACAACGCATAATATTGATTTTATAATTCATTATGCAATATATCATTGATAAACGATTTCTATTATCATCCTTATCACGAGGCCATAAATAACATTTAAAATTTTTTGTTTACATTCTATATAAATTTTAAAAAACAGTAATTCTTTAAACAATTTTTTTAATATATATAAGTTTTTTTTTTTTTTTTTTTTTTTTTTTTTTTTTTTTTTTTACACAAGGAGTAACACAACTCATATTTGCATAACAATTCTTGTATGAATATTATATCAGGACTTGTTGTTTGTTTTATATTTATCCTCTTTTCATCTCAGTTGACACGGAGTCACGTGAAAGAAAAATGAAGAGTTTAAGTACTTTTTTATACATTATTTAAAAGAGTAACTTATCAAGCGAATGCATAAAAATGTGAAAAATAAATATTTATCTAAACAGCATCTTATACATAATAAATATTCTTTGGAACAAAGGAGGTTCAATTTTTAATCTTTAAAAAGTTTAAAATATTGATAATGTTTAATCTAAACAAGAATTTAAAATATTTTGAAAAAGTTGCATGACTTATTTTATTTTCTAAAATCGTTTAAATGAAAGTGTACTTTCTTTTATTTTTATTTAAAAAGTTCACTGGTCAAGTAAAAGTGTTGATAAAGTTTTGAAAATAAGTGCATATTAAAAAAATAATAATAATTCGATATTGAAACAATAGTGAAATTTAGTATTAAGCACGCTTAATCGATAATTAGAAACTGTAAGACTGTTACTAAATAAAAACGATTAAAGATAATTCAAAAAAATAAATTTAAATAACAAATATTTTGTGTTTAAGATAAATGCAAATAAAACTTTAATAATTAGTTAAACACAAATAAAAAAAAAGAAATTGTTGTAAAAAATAACAATATGTATTGCTGGCAGATGAACAACGCATTTCCAAATTTCAGTGAAATATGAAAAATCTATTAATATATATATATATATATATATATTACAAGCTAGCTTTTTTAACATAGATGAAATTTAAAAAAAAATACATATACATAGAAAATAATCACAACTACAAACTTATATAGGAACATTGGAACAACATTGGCGCGCATTTAATTTTTCTCAATGATGAATTTTTAACGTTGTTCTGAAAAGGTGCCACAGCTAAATATTGTAGCCTGGAGAGGGGTCGAACGTTCTGAAGCTGGTGTATTCCCATCTACATTAACTGAATGCTTTGAAGAGTCCCAAAGTGGCACATACACTATATGGCCAAAGGTGACCTGTCACTTGCAATTTTAGGCGTTTTGTTAAATATATAGAAAAATACATGAGGAATTAACCTGAAACTGCAGCTGTGTAAACATGATAGTAGAGGTCATATATTTCTGCGAAGATTTTTTTCCCTAAACCGCATAAGAGACCGTCAAAAAATTGAAAAATAACGTATATCTTTTGGATAACACTGTAAAAACTAATGTAACAAAAGCGCTCAAACTCGAGATTATTAATATGTGGCTTATTGTAACACACTGCGTCCATTTTATGAGGATAGCATGTATACTCGTAGAGAAATTAAGGTTTTTATAAAAACAGTCTGAAATTTTGACAAATTTTTTGCTTATAATTTGCAGAGTTCTTAGTATAAAAAAAATTATTTTCAGAAAGTATCACAAACAACATTGTACATAATACTCTGCAATCAGAATTAAAAAATAATAATAATTTGATGAAATACGAGCAGATTTACTAAAAAATATTTCACTGCGCATGCGAAAATCCCAACAAAATATAATATGCTTAATGTATTAGCTAAGTATATAGAGCAACTTTTGTGAATGTCTCAAAATCATAGCTTGAAGATTCTGAAAATTATCTTCGATATAATAAGCTCGAAATACATTGTTCCTAAAAAGAAGCAAAAACAGCGGGGGTTGTATGAAATTGTAGAATTTTTGGAATAATTGATATAGACTTTATTTGTGTAAATAGAATAAATTGAATTCACAACAGTACCTTTTTTGCTGCGAAGTCCTTCATCGTTGAATACGCTATTTTCTTGGGAATGAAGATCGTAAAGAATATTAAATTCTGCAGGAACTTTGACGACTTTGAATGGGTGAATCTAGATTACTATTTTCTTAAAGAATACAGAAATTTATTTAAATGAATACGATTGAGTTTGCCTTTCAGAATATTTGATTGAATAAGTAACATCTTTAGAATTAATCGACTTCATCTCAAGAATCAAAACATTGGAATGTTCTATTACAGGTCCGCACATGACCATCAAAATACAGAATAAAATTTATCTAATAAAAGAAAATAAAACAAGATTAATATGCATATAATACAGAAAAAGGATAATAGGAATTTTAAAATTAAAAAAGAGTTAAAATAATAAGAATAAAAATTGAATAAAGTCTTCTATTTTTAAGGCAGAGAAAACCAGTCATTTTCAATTCTCGTAGTGCTGCCATCTATATCTATCTTTCAGTATTAAAGTCTCTGCTCATAAGAAATCATACATCCTCCGCCCCCGGCAGGAGAGGGGACACCTTTGAAATGGGACGCTTGATGTCACCGTCAGCTGTTTTAATCAAAACAACTCGTACAAGATTGTCCAGTTCAGGAAAAGTCTTTAGAATGCGGCCCAACTTCCATCTCATGGGCTGAAATCGATCATGAACAATCACCAAGTCTCCTTCTCGTAGATTAGCTCGTGGAGTAGTCCATTTTGGACGCTGTTGGAGATATTCACGTGACCATCTATACCAAAATTGATTCTTTGCTTTTTCGATCAAGCGCCACCGAGCATTTAATGTTAGAATTCTGGGATTTGAAGATTCTGGAATATCAAGGAGGGGTGCTCCTATTAGAAAATGACCTGGAGCTAATGCACGTGGATCTGATGGATCCGAAGACATAGGGGTTAAGGGTCTTGAATTTATGCAACTTTCAATTTGACATAGCAAAGTAGTTAATTCTTCAAAATTCAATACACTAGATTTGCAGGCTCTTAGAATGTGATTTTTAGTTAGCTTTACAGCTGCCTCCCATAGCCCACCAAAGTGTGGTGCATATGGAGGGATGAAATGCCAATTGATTTTCTGGCTCGAAAGAAATCCTTGAACTTCATTTTCTTTCAAATATTGAAATAGCTGCTTTAACTGATTAGCCAGACCTGTGAAGTTTTTACCATTGTCTGAATATACATCGGACGGCAGACCTCTACGCGCGATAAATCGCTTCAAGGCTGCTAGCAGGGCTTGCACAGACAAGTTTGATACCAACTCAAGGTGTACCGCCTTAGTGCACATACAGACGAATACTGCTATATATGATTTAATTTTGATCTTACTTCTTGGCAAATTTGGTTTAGTTAAACAGGGTCCTGCAAAATCTAGACCCACCTTGGAAAATGGACGGATTGGGGTGATTCTGTCAACGGGAAGGTCTCCCATCATTTGTTGACAAGCTTGAGATTTAAGGCGTTTGCAAAGCACACATTTGTGGAGCTCTTGTCGTACAGTAGAACGACCATTCACAAACCAGTACTGTTGGCGTAATATAGAAAGTACTAGCTGTGTACCAGCATGTAGATGTTGTTCATGGACATGATTTATCAATAACTTAGTAATAATATGATTTTTCGGAAGTAGCATAGGATACTTTCTATCAAAACTTAATGTCTGATGTTGTGACAAACGACCACCAACTCGAATTATATCACTCGAATCTAAAAACACATTTAACGATAATAATTTACTATTGCTTGGTAAGGGTTTTCTTTCTTTTAATAACTTATGTTCTGTACCGAATTCAGAACTTTGTACTAATTTCACAATGCATTGAATAGAATCAGAGATTTCTTGTGCACTCAGATTTCCAGATTTTTTTGTAGCACTATGCCTAGCATTATAAATGAATCTAAGACACCACGCTGTGACTCTTGATAACTTAGAGAATTTGGAGAACTTAAGAATAGTCTGGAAGGGCAGTTACTTGAGTTACATTGCTGACAGATTGAATTACTGAATTTAACTCAGATATCGGAGGATTGTACAAAGGTATTGGGATTGGTTCATTTGATAGCAGCCATGGAGGCCCATGCCACCATAGCGAATGATGAAGAAGCTTTCGTGGTGAAATACCTCTAGAAGCTGAATCTGCAGGATTTAGAATACCTGGGATATGATTCCACTCACATGAAGGCATTAACGATTGGATTTGACAGACTCGATTTAGAACAAATTGATTTCCCTTTAAAGGAGGTGATTTTAACCAGCTGAGAACAATCTGTCAATCTGACCATAGATAAATGTTATCAAAGTTTATTGGCAAAGTATCGATAATGACTGAGCATAACTTGGCTAATAAAAGAGCAGAACAAAGTTCAATACGTGGCAGTGTTTGAGGTTTTATAGGATTTACTTTAGTTTTAGCTGCAATCAAATTTACAAATACTTCGTCAGGAGTAACAACACGTAAATAAGTAACAGCAGCATAAGCTTTACCTGAGCCATCACAAAAACCATGTAACTGAATTTGGACATCATTTTGATTATAAGAATTAATATATCTGGGTATTTCAATTGACTTTAGCAAATGAATTTCTGATAAAAACTCATTCCAAACCTGTAGTATGGAGTCTGGGATTTCTTCATCCCACGAAATCTTATCTTTCCAAAGATCTTGCAGCATGATTTTGAATCTTATTGTAGTAGGAGCTAGGAAACCCAAGGGGTCAAATATTGTAGCCACTACTGATAACAAATCTCTTTTTGTTTTTACTTCTTTAAAATCATTGAAACGAATTTGTAAAACATCTTTGGAAGAATCCCAAAGTAGTCCGAGGACTTTAACGGTATCATCTTCCTGAATTACCTTTTGCGATGAAGCCTTCATTTCATCTGGTAAATGAGCAATTACTTCTGGATCATTACAAGTCCACTTACATAGATTAAAACCTCCGCTTTTCATAACTTCGATTAACTCAGTTACCAATTTTTGGGCATTTTCCTTTGAATCCGAACCGGAAAGTAAATCATCTACGTACGTACTTTTCCGAATTGTCTGAGAGGCTTCTTTACGATTTTGCTCATTGTCATTTGCTAATTGGTGTAATGTCCTAATGGCCAAAAATGGAGCGCAAGAAGTTCCGTACGTAACGGTCAACAGCCTGTATGTTTTAATAATTTCATCTGAATTGAATCTCCAAAGAATGCGTTGATAATCTACATGATTTTGATTGACGAGAATTTGCCTAAACATTTTCTCGATGTCAGAACTAAAGGCGATTGGATGCATTCTGAACCTTAACAGTAGAAGAAATATTTCTGGTTGCAATTTTGGACCTATCTCTAGATAATCATTCAAGGAGCGGCCTTCTGAACCAACCGCAGATGCGTCAAATACAACTCTAAGCCGAGTTGTAGAACTATCTTCTTTTAACACCCCGTGATGTGGAAGATAAAAATGATCACGATTTGAAATTTCTGAATTTGGAACAAGTTCCATGTGCCCTAAGTCGATATACTCGCGCATGAAGGATAAATACTGCTCTTTAAGCAAGGGGTTTTCTTGAAGTTTTTTCTCCAAGAAGTAGAAACGTTTTAAGGCTTGAGATTTAGAGTTTCCGAGAACAGGTTTAGATTTAAAGGGTAGATTTACAATATATCTTCCAGATTCTGAACGTGAAACTGTTTTCGCGTAGTTATCTTCAACTAGAGAAATTGGATCAGAAGTGGGAACCGATTCAAGTTCCCAAAATTTTTGTAGTTGAGAACTTATCTGTGTAGTGGCATGGCAACTAATAAATGAATTTTGATTTGATTCATTTGAATAAATGATCCCCGAAAGAATCCAACCCAGTCTAGAATTAACAGCACTCGGTGATCCTTTAGGTCCCAGAATTGATTCCCCTATTATGATGTTAGCAAATAAATCTGCGCCTATAAGTATATCAATAAGACTGGACAAATGAAAATTAGGGTCAGCAAGATTCAATCCTTCAATGTGTGGCCAATATTTAGTTGTAATCAAAAAATTTGGTAAATTGGTTGTAATCTGATTAACAACTAATGCATCTAGGTGAAAAGTTTCATTATTGAAATGTGGAGAGAATGTCAAAGAAACTTCCTGAAGAGCCGTTTCTGCGACTAAATTGTTTATTCCTGAGATTCTATGATTTGTAGGCCTAGATGGAAGATCTAATTTTTTGCAACAAGATTTTGAAAGTAAACTCTTCTGAGAAGCACTATCTATCATCGCTCTGCAAGGAATAAATTTTCCCGATTTAGATTTAACCTTTATAATGGCAGTAGCCAACAATGTTTGAGAATTTTCATTGACAGACTGAGAACTTAAACAGTTAGATTCATTAGAATTAACAACAGCATTTGGTATTGTAACACGATCTTGCTGCCTGAACATATTCTGTGATGCAGGGCTAGTTTGATCACGATGAAGAAGTGTATGGTGTTTATAATTACAATGCTTGCAAGTAGTACTAATAAGACAGTTGGACACAAAATGATTTGAACGTAAACAGTTGGTACAGAGCTTTTTTGATTTAACTAAATTCCAACGTTGATCAACAGATAATTTTGAAAATTCAGGGCATTTATGAAGTGGGTGCGATTCTTTACACTGTGAACATGAAATATTTGTAGTTTTATTTACATTATCCATCACGACTGTATTGGCGACAGATTTTTTTGAAAAATGTTGAAACTTACTTTCAAATTTTAAATTAGATTTGGATTCACCTTTAAAAATTTCAGAGTTACAATTTTGCAAACTACGAGCCTGTTTTTCGAGAAATGTCATCAACATTTCATAAGTTGGAAATGAATCATTATTTAAGGATAATTCCCATTGCTTTTTTAAGGATTCATCAAATTTGTTTTGTACTATATACACTAAAATCAAATCAACAAATTCATTAAATTCAAATTTCAAAGATTTTAAGTTACGAATCACTTCATTGCATGTATCCAATAGCTCTAAAATAGTTTTCTGCGTGGGCGATTTCAATGGTTTGGCATTAACAAATTTAGACAGCAATGAATATGCCAAATTCCTACGATTATCATATCTATTAACAAGAGTTTCCCAAGCTTCTTTATAATTTTCCCCAGAAATTGAAAAACCGGAAATTAATTTTGAGGTATAATTCCTAACACTAGCTATAAGATACGAAAATTTTAACTGATCTGAAAGAGATTTATTATTATGAATTGAAGTCAAAAATATCTCTTTGAAGCTAATCCATTGAGTGACATCTCCATAAAAAATGGGTAATTCGAACTTAGGAAGCTTTAAAGCGTTATTACTAACTCCTATATTTGAGATATTATTAACTGCACTTTCATTTTCTTGTGATTTTACGCCTTGACTTTCTAAAAATTGCTCAATTTTCACTAAATCATCAACAACAATATCTTTAGCTTCAGTAAAGGACTCGTATAACGAATTTACACTTTCTTCAGCTACGCCAAAATAAGATTTTTTTAAATCATTCTCTAAACTTATCAATTCAGCCTTTAACTTTTCAATTAATTTTAATTTTTTATTTTCAATTGCGTCAGTAACTTGAGCGCTAAATCTCTTTATTTCTTTAACAGTAAAAAGAAATTTTGATTCTGCAGCAGTTTCTGCTTTTGTTTTCATTATAACAAATTAAATAAATACGATTATCACTAGTTATCTCCTAGGCTTCCGACGGACCAGAGATATAATATGTAGAATTTTTGGAATAATTGATATAGACTTTATTTGTGTAAATAGAATAAATTGAATTCACAACAGTACCTTTTTTGCTGCGAAGTCCTTCATCGTTGAATACGCTATTTTCTTGGGAATGAAGATCGTAAAGAATATTAAATTCTGCAGGAACTTTGACGACTTTGAATGGGTGAATCTAGATTACTATTTTCTTAAAGAATACAGAAATTTATTTAAATGAATACGATTGAGTTTGTCTTTCAGAATATTTGATTGAATAAGTAACATCTTTAGAATTAATCGACTTCATCTCAAGAATCAAAACATTGGAATGTTCTATTACAGGTCCGCACATGACCATCAAAATACAGAATAAAATTTATCTAATAAAAGAAAATAAAACAAGATTAATATGCATATAATACAGAAAAAGGATAATAGGAATTTTAAAATTAAAAAAGAGTTAAAATAATAAGAATAAAAATTGAATAAAGTCTTCTATTTTTAAGGCAGAGAAAACCAGTCATTTTCAATTCTCGTAGTGCTGCCATCTATATCTATCTTTCAGTATTAAAGTCTCTGCTCATAAGAAATCATACAGAAATATCTGTTGATTAGTGCCAAGATAGCGTACACAATATTTCACGTATTTGGATACAACCCCTCATCATTTTGCTTCATTTTGGGAATAACGGATTTCGAGCTTATTCTATGTACGATAATTTTCAGAATTTTCAAGCTATGATTTTCATACTTTTACAAAAGTTAAGTTGCTCTATGTACTTAGCTAATACATTATGCACATTATATTTTGATTGCACTCGTGCATGCGCAGTGAAACATTGTTTAGTAAACCTGCTCATTTTATCATCCAATTTTTATTATTTTTTAATTCTGGTTACAGGGTATTGTGTACAATATTGTTTGTCATACTTTCTGAAAAGGACGTTTTTTTATATTAAGAATTTTGCAAATTCTAAGCAAAAAACTTGGCGGAATTTGGGACTGTTTTTATAAAAAAAACCTTAATTTCTCTGCAAGTACAAGCTCTCCTCATAAAAATGAACACAGCATATTACAATAAGCTACTTATTAATAACTAGTGTAAATGCCAGTCCTAGGACGGTGTGTAAAAATTGTGTTTTTCATTTAAAATTTAAAAAAAGAGAGGAAAATAATTGTCAATATGGAAGCGCTTACATGAGCAAATTTCGGCTTATTTATGTTCTAATAAACACATTATTAGCATTAACAATACTTTTGGGTAGACCAGGTTTTCTGGCTAATATAACATAAGAAAATTAAGAATTCTTAGAACAAAAGTTTAAGAAACGTGCAGTAAAACCCCATAATTAAACAAATTCTGCTGCAACTATTAAAATTTTTTGAAGATTTGTTTGGTATAAATCTTGGTAAATGTGTTGTATTTTTTGCAAAAAGAAAAAAAAAAAAAAAAAAAAAAAAAAAGATTTAGCAAAACTTTTAACGGCTGAATAAGCATGTGCACAACTTTTTGAGTTTAACTTACTGAACATATAAATATTAAAATTACGCACAGAAACTGGGGATCAGCAGTAAGAACACAGAATTTTCTTCAAAATGTTATTGCATCTAACAGCGATGTATAAGACATCCACCAAGTAAGAGTTTAGATGAGCAAGTTTGGTTTTTTATGTTCGAATAAACACACTTTTACGCATTTACAATACTTTTTTTGTAAAATTACAAAAAAGTGATAAAATATCTTTACTAAGATTGACGATCGTTTCATCGCACAAACGGCAAAATTTTCAAAATTTTGAATACAAAGTGATAAAATATCTTTATTAAGATTGATGAGAGTTTCGTCGCACAAACGGCGACATTTTCAAAATTTTGACAAAAAAGTGATAAAATATCTTTATTAAGATTGACGATCGTTTCATCGCACATACGGCGACATTTTCAAAATTTTGAAAATGTCGCCGTTTGTGCGATAAAACGATAGTCAATCTTAATAAAGATATTTTATCACTTTTTATAGCATTATTTAGCTTAATCTGGAAACGTAATGTTTTCCTGTGATCCTTTAAAGAAAATCATACTTTTCTTTTCACGATCCTTTAACGTTAATCGTGTTTTTTCCGCGACCCTTTGAAATTTTTTTTCGATCCTTAAAAAAATTTGCGTTTTTCCCGCGATCCTTTGAAGATATTCGCTTAATTTGGCACAGTTGGTACTCGCGTTTTTCTTGTATTTCTTCCGTTATCCCTCCCACTCCCCCCATAAAAATGTGAACAAATTTTAATGCATATATTTGCCTAAATCCACGGGATAATAAAATTCAGTGCAAAAAAAAGCAATTCCGCGGAAAAGTAACATGTCAGTAAAATGGATTTTGCAGGTTCAAGTCAGGTTCTCTGTATTATATTGTTCTGCATTAATGGAATGAAAAAGAAATAAGAAAATAAAATGGAACAGAATATTCAACAAACAGGAATCTTGTAAATGCATGAATTTTGTCTATGATCACTGTGGATTATAAATGTATGTAGAGAAATTTCTAAATCGCTCTTGTCAAGGGAAAAAAAATCGAAAAATTCACCAATCGGTTACAGGGAATTAATTCTTCAGTTGGTCATGCCAAAAAAAAAAAAAAAAAGAAAGGAAAAAAATCGAAAAATTTGTCAATCTATCGCTTAAAAAATCACAAAATTCATCAATCAGTCACAGAGGAAAAAGAAAAATCAACAATTGGTTGTGAGGGAAAAATGAAATTTGTCACATAAAAAAAAACCCACAAAAATTACCCAATCGGTAGAGTAAAAATAAAAGTACTGCAAAATTCATCAATTGTGGGGAAAAGTTGCAACATTCTTCCTTCATTCTTCAGAAAAAATCGTGAAGGTTGCCAGTTGATCACCGGAAAATACTCAAAATCCTTTAGTCGGTTGCTTTAAAATGATGTGAAGTTCATATGTAAACTGTCAGAAATTCCTCAAACAGTCGTTGGAAAAAAACGTGAAGAAATTCAGAAAATTTTGCGAAATCGCGCAAAAGAATAAAAATCCCTTTCTCGGGGGAAAAAAATCGGTAAGAGTCACATGTTTGTAGAAAAATTTAATGAGGCGGAACACACAGCATTTTTTATTATGCAGCATTTTCCTATTTTGGGAAACATCCATGAAATCCTGCATGGAATTGCAAATTTTGCCCTCAACGAAATTGTGCTCTCCTCACGCACACCCCACCCCTCAAAAAAAAAAAAAAAAAATCATGCCATGTTGGACAGCGTTGATAAAATACATTAAATGTTTTCCCACCAACCGAAACACTGATAATTTTATTGTCAGTGTTATGTGAATGAATTTCTACCTTTTTGGAAAAAGCTTTTTAAAATAGGATGACACATATTATGTGTTTTGAAATTTATTCACTCTGACTTATTGGGAATTAATCATGAACTTTTCTTTTGATTTAGTAATCTTAATGGTTCTCAGATTTTCAAGTGGAAATTGTTTAAAAATCTATTGGTATATATCATATGATAGGGCATAGAGAATGTTATTTTGGTGGTTTTTAACACAAATCGCAATCGTTTGTCAACAAACATTGGAAAAACGGTGATAACTTATTTTCAAATATTTTTTGAGTTATGGGGATCCCACAATAAACAATTTAAAAAATTTGTAACTCTAACATTGAATTTTAAATTTACTTTAATGTAAGCATTGAAAAATCCATTTATTTGTCAACGGAAACATTGTAGTATTTTCTAGCTAAATAGTTTTAAGTTTTTTAATCCCTTTTCGCGAAAAATCAATCACCTTAAAATGAATTGAAAACTTCCTTTTGTTTAAATTTGTTAATATTTTAAGTTATTTTAGTTAAAACATTGTGATTAAACATTCATTGTATGATATCTGCTTTAAAAATTAATATTTGTCTCAGCCTTACCAAGTATTAAATTTTTCATGCTTATTTTAACATATAGTTATTTAAGAGAAATTTTAATGTATGAAGCTATAAGGTACACTGTCAAAATAATTACTGCTGGATTGGATATTAAAATATTTCTATCGTAATCGATATGTAAACAAAACAAAAGTACAGAAAATTTATTTCTGTTGATCTTTTCAGAAGGTATTCAGAAATTTTCAACTATGAAGCCATAAGGTACTATAAAAATAATTACTGATGCTGGATATTAAAACATTAAGAGATATTTCAAGAGAAATTGAACGGTTCGTAATATCTACATAACAATAGGGTTAAAGTTTCCACTTGTTATGTTAAATAGGCGGAAAATACAAAGAACACATTAAATCTAAGTAAATCAAAAGAAAAGTTAAAAATGGAATCTCAACAAATCAGATTTAAAAAACAAACAATAAATTAACAAAATACCTAATAATGTGTAATCCCAAAAAATTGGAAACAGAAGACATTAAAATCTCAGTATTGCTTTAGATCAATGAATACGCGTCGCGTGATGATATCTGTATACAGACAGGAATAATACGGAACTCCCATTGGAGATCAGTCTTAGCACATGTGCTGTTTATCCGAAGTGGGAAGCTTCCTGGCAGAAAGATGATCACCGTACTTGATTTGCGCCATAGCTCCATGGTTTATTTTTCAATTCAATGAATCAAGGGAATGACTCGCTATCACTTGTTTACATTTTACGATAATGTATGTTTTTAACTCGTTTTCTGACATTCCTTTTCAACTGCACAAATCATTGAACGGTCATCAGTTTTGAATCTTTTAAAGAAAATTATGTTGAGCAGAAGGGATTTCAGGTAGAAAAGATTTGTATTTAAGCAGATAAGTTTTCTCTTAAACATTTCAAATCGTAATTAAGCCTAACGTGGCTCCAGCTTATTGGAGACTGGTAAGATAGATGGGTACAATCCCGGACGCGTTACAATGTGAATTATAATATAGAGATTTCGAGCTTGAACGCTTTTGCTACATTAGTTTTTACAGAGTTATCCAAAATATATTTGTTTTTTTTTTTCAATTTGTTGACGGTCCCGTACTGTGTTTCGGTAAAAAATCTTCGCGGAATTATATGACCTATGCTATACTGTTTACACACCTGCAGTTTCAGGTTAATTCTTCATGTATTTTTCAAGATATTTAACAAAACGTCTAATATCGCGACCGGTCACCTTTGGCCATATAGTGTATACGTAATAAATCGGCACTTGAAAAGTGGAATGTTATCGGAAGATTAATAGAAAGTTTAGTGGTAAACCCAAATAAAATTAGGATTCGTTATTCAAGGTGATACAATCGGGGGAATAAACGACTTTCTACTGCCGCAGCGTACCTTTAGAGCTACTGGCACTACAGCTTTGACTATAAATATTAAAATATTACTGTTATACTGTATCATATGTATTATAAAGGCATGGATCTTTGCAGCATGTACAATTTAAATAACTAAATAAAATGTGATTAAAAAAATTGCTAAATGATGTGTTTCGTTAAAACGTTAATATTACATTGAAACACACACAAACAGGCATTTTCAACCATCTTCAATGGCCATTATCAGGATCTAAAGTGAAACATGTTTGACTTTAGATCCTGATGTTCAACTTTAGATCATAATGATGGCCTTAGAAGAGGCTTGAAACTGTCGATTAGTGTGGTTTTTAGATTTTAAATTTTTAACGAAATACATCATTCAGCAATGTGTGTTTTATCGCATTTTATTTAGATATTTAAAATGCATTATATTTTTGTAAATTTTAGCCTGTGCTTCATTTACACCAGTCCTTAACGCCATTCTAGGTGAACACAAAAGCTGTTTTTATAAAACGATGAATGAAGCAATGTTCTCTGCATGATATATTGAAGTACATTTTTTTTCCTTGGCATAGGAAATTAATTTTTGTCTATGCTTCCTTAACACCAGTCCTGACACTCTGTACGGGGTGCTACAAACGCATCTTTGATAAAGCCATGAATAAAGCAATATTTTCTACAAGATACACCAAAGTGCAGTTTCTCTTATTGGAAAAAATACTCAATAAAATTATTTATTCCTCCTTTAGAGCGAAAATTTTATTCTTCTATATTCTCATACCTTTCATTTTAAAAAATCCCATTTGTGCGTTTAGAAATTAAGTACAATAAATTGTCCACATATGTCGATTAAAGGGATTTCGCAAATGACAGTGGAAAAGCAAAGACAGTAGAGCGCCGAGTATCCGGACGCCGATTAACCGGATTGACCAATTAACCTTATCGATCAAGGACCATAGGTTTTTTTTTTTTTTTCACCTTCTTCAAAATTTTCAAGTGAAACTTCTTTAGGCGCGGTAAGGTACATTTGTCTGGATGTCACAAATTTAACCCTTAAATAATCATTTCGTAATCCTGAAATAATAATTTCACCAACAAATACAAAGAGAGCAATATATAAAATCAATTGTTTATAAAACCTAACAAATCTCACTTCTAACGTGCAAGAGTACTATGCATATTTTTTTCCCCGGTGGGACATCGCTCTTTATCTTCGAATTATCTAAAGGGGATCGAAAAATTGCTTCTTTTTCCCTTTGGTGTCAACGAGAAACAGTGACCCCCCTCTCTACGCTCGCGTTTGTTCTTACAGTGCATGTATATATACATGCAATATTTTCTATGTGTACTTCTATGTATAACTTTGCACTGATTTTGTAGAAAATAAAATTTTAAAAAGTAAAAAAAAAAAAAATCTAAACACGCCATTGTAATATGGTAAAATGTGCACTACTACAATTGCCAGTCCTAAGCCTGGAAAAAGTGTTAAGGAAGTTACCTAAAAAACATTGCTATAGCCAATAGTTTTTTAAGTTGTCCAATTATCCGGAATTTTCCTTAACCGGATCGGCCTCAGCCTCGATTGGACGAAATAATCAGCGCTCTACTGTACAAATTAAGAAACCTTTAAACGAAAAATTTTGATACACACTAAATTAGATATTGTAATTGAGTCATTCACACGAAAAGGTACTTTTTACGGTCCCGAAGTAATAAGTATTGTTAAATATAGCAAACATCCTAAAAGTATTATTCATATGTATATTTCAGTTTTAAGTAAGCTATTAAATATATCTAATAATTTTAATACTTAACATTAATTTTTTAAAGATTACAAAGAGTTCCAACTCGGGGTTCACGGGTTTTGGAATATAGGTGAAAACCATATATATACATATTTTTTTTTAGTTGAAAATTCTATTAGATATTTTACATCTGATATATATATATATCTGATATATATATATTTCAGATTTTTACTAGCAATAGCAACAACAATAATTCTTATATGAAAAATAGCAATTATGTATTAAAATAAAATTTTGAAATGTATTAAAAGCAATAATTTCGTATTTGCCTGGTGCCAGGATTTAACAGGCGAAGATAATTGCAAAAGATCGTTAGGCCTTTTTCTGATAATTTCTGTGGTTTAAGCTAGGTTCGATTACTTTCCATAATATTATGTTTTACTTGCATTTTATTAATTTATTTATGGTTTGATAAAGTTTTAATTTCATTATGGATCATAAGCTGGAAATAAATATTGAACTATTTTATTTATAATAATTTTAGTGCAAACTAAATGTGTAAATTAGTCAAATTAACACATGTATATGTGTAAATTTTTAAAATTACACACTTCAAGAAAATTACGCACTTTTTGCAAAATTTTACCTGGTTTTATGTGCATTTAGCTTAGTGTAAGCTTTGCGAAACTAAGTGTGTAATTTGTTATCGCTTGAAAAACACAAACAAGTGTGTAAATGTATCAAAATGCCTAAATTTACAAGAATTGGTGTGTTATTATATTTTACACATAACTATGTACACACAGATAAGTGAGCAAATTTAAAAATCACACATTTCGAATAAAAATTACACATTTTAAACAAAAACTTACCTGTTTTTATGTGCATATAATTTACGACATTAAGTCTTTAATTTGTTATTGGTTGATAAACACAGACAAGTGTGTAAATGTTGAAAATACTACAGATATTTACACTAAAAGAGTGTGTAAATCTTAAAGTGTGTAGACATTAAAAAGGAATGGAGGTCTTAATTATAATTCAGGTCTGCACTTTTTATTTCAGCAATTCCCTTGCATAAATATAGTACTATAATACACTGCTCAAAACAATTAAAGGATATTTGAAGTTTTATATAAAATAAAGATATAAACGAAATTTTTTTTGCCGAAAATAGAAGAAGAGAATCACAAATGCAAATTTTTCTGGTTTTCAAACTGTGGAGTATGCAAATTTTGAGTTCGACGTCAAAAACGTCGCTTCAGCGACAGCGAATGAAATTTGACTTTCAACTGGATAAAAGAGAATGAAGACAAGGATGATCGGCATTCAGTGATTGCTTTGTTTCGATGAGTACGATGTCTCAGCGAAGTCATTTGACAGATTCAGAAGCTTTGAGAATTGTTGGTAGGTTAGAAGGGGGCCAAACTCAAGCCGAAGTAGCGCAATCCATTGGAGTGTCACAAAGTGTCATTTCCAGGATCTGGAACCGTTTTTTGGAGAGTGGATGTGCAGGCCGAAGACCAGGGCAAGGTCGTAGACGGGCAACAACTCCCAATGAAGATCGGTATTTAGCGTTAACAGCTCGGAGACACCGAACCATGAACGCTACTCTTCCCCAACAACACCTTTGCTCGGCTACAGGCACCACGATTTCAACTCAGACTGTCCGAAACCGGCTCCATGCTGTAGGTCTGTATGCTCGCCGACCGATGGTATGTGTTAGATTAACATCAAGGCATCGCCGCGACCGCAGGGAGTGGGCAACCGAGCATGTCAACTGGAGGAGAAATGAATGGAGCAATATTCTGTTTTCTGACGAGTCCCGTTTTTCTGTGCATCCGGATAATAGGCGTATTTTCATCTGGAGGGACCGTGGCAGTAGCAATAATCCTGCTTTCGTGCACGAAAGTGTCAGATTTGGCGGTGGTGGAGTGTTGGTGTATGGTGGCATCTCCATTGACGGGCGCACTGACCTCTACATCATTCGAGATGGAGCTCTGACTGGTCGCCGATATAGGGATGAGATCCTCAGACCTATTGTAGTCCCTTACGCTGCAGCAATCGGAGATAACTTCATTTTAATGGACGATAACTGCAGGCCACATCGTGCAAACCCGGTGGAGGATTTCCTTTTCGAGGAAGGAATCGTTCGAATGGAATGGCCAGCGTGTTCTCCAGACATGAATCCAATCGAGCACGTTTGGGACGCTCTAGGAAGACGAGTTTCTGACCGCCAACAACCTCCACAAACTCTCCAAGAACTGGAAAGAGCTCTTCTGGAAGAGTGGGGCAGAATACCCCAACTCGTCATTAATAGCCTCATTGAGTCCATGCCTCAAAGGTGTTCAACGTTTCTGGCCGCCCATGGAAACCATACCCCCTACAGAAAATGATTTTCTTTGAAGAAAACACCTTTTCTTATTCTTTTTTTCTCATATGCACAAATTGTGTTTTTTTTTCCCTTAGCACACAAATGCGCAATAAAATGCATTTTTTTCTGCCAAACATGTGTAATTTATTCTCATATAACCTACTATGTCTGTCGACCATGTATCAATCAGCTAAACAGTTTACCAGATACAAAATCCACCTAAAACTGCAATATCCTTTAATTGTTTTGAGCAGTGTAGCATTTTCAAAATAAAGAACCAAAACGTTTACTTTTTTTGTAAGATGCTGTGTCACTCCCCCCCCCCCCTTCCCACCAGTTTCAGCTAAATTAGCAGCACATGAAAATATAAAAGAAAACAGAATTTAAAAAATGTCTCAGGAATTCAGGGTGGAAGGTGAGTGGTTCACATGACAGAAAATTCTTAGTTGATTTTTCTTTAGCGCTTAATTAAATATGTGTTATTCATTGTAAACAAAAGTCTGTGGCCGCGTCTGCATTTTTTCTGCTTTTTTGCGTCACTTCAAGTCACGTGCGCCACGACACAACTGTGATAAAAAAAATAAACACCGTGTTATAAAGTCTCACTGTGACCAAATAGGAAATTAAAAAACATTGAACGTCCCCTCTCTGTATATCAAAATATATTCAGAAGTACTAAATGAAAATCTAAATACAAAACAGAAATCTAAAATTCCTTAAGTATATTATTTACACAGCGATATTCGGAAGACTTAATGCAGGGGCATCATAATAGATATATAATCCTTCTTTATGCTTATTTACCTATTTACATAATATTTCTTGTACTGTTGGCAATTTTTCTGTCCCTCCCCCCTTATTAATTTAAATTACAGAAGTTTAACCTTGGATAGAAAATAAAAAATATTTAGACCTCATTCATTATGAAACATAAAATTTAACTCATGTATAAAAATAGCAAATAAAGCCTTTGTGCAACAATATTAAAAAGCAGAAAAAACCAACGTTTAAAATGCACAAATAATATATGAAAAGCAGCAAAAAGCTGTTTCGAATCTACTAGCGAGATTCTTCTTCAGTGCAAAAGGAACAGCGTGCTAGAAAAAAATCAAGGTCTCAGCCTAGCTTTTTCTAGCACGCTGTTCTTTTTGCACTGAAGCAGAATCTCGCTAGTAGATTCGAAACAGCTGTTTGCTGCTTTTCATATATTATTTGTGCATTTTAAACGTTGGTTTTTCTACTTTTTAACTCATGTAATTTGAGAATTTTAAGTTCGTTTCCCGAATTACTTTTTAGAATCTGTGCATAGAATATAAGAAGGCTAGGTTTTACACTTCTGAGTTTAGATTATCCCCTAATTTTTGCTAGCCGTCTCACAGACCGCTCCTTTTTACCCAATTTCACAGTTTAACTTGCAATTTCAGTTTAACTAGACATACTAGTGCAATTTTGCTTTGTTTGAGCCATAGTACTATCGTTACAGACTTTTGAAAAGGAGAAAATTAATTACAATAGTGTTGTATGCCTTTTATTTCTCTTTCGATGAAGCGGTCTAACAGATAGTTCACAGTAGGTATGCTACAATTTCTACCGCAACAATTAAGGGTTAAACAAATTACAATTCACTAGATTAATATTAACACAATTATTCTAATTGGTAAACAAATCATATTAGATGTAAATTTCCAATTGGGCGAAAAATGTCCGGACCAGGATACGAACCCGGGACCTCCTGGCTGAAGCCGGGCTTCAGCCAGGAGGTCCCGGGTTCGTATCCTGGTCCGGACATTTTTCGCCCAGTTGGAAATTTACATCTAAATTACAATTCCTTCGTTAGAATTATACAATTAACGTGAAATTTTGTATCCCGGCTTATAGGAGAAGGCAGAGTATTGATTATTTGTAATGGCTACATGAGACCTACGCAATGCATCATATGTGTTTTATATTTACCGAAAAAAATGTAAAAGTAGGAAAGTGTAAGTGAAAAATAAAATGTGTCTCTTCAAAAATTTTTAATATATTTTTTTTTTCAAAAAAGTTCCTAAATTTAGTTTAAATAAGATATTCAATCAAATGCAAATCTAGTTTTTGAATTATAAATGTTAATTACTCATGTTTAATATTATTTTACGTATGGGGCATCTATCACTCTCAAGTGGAGTGGCTAACCTTGAGGTCCGGGATAAATCTCCAAATTCATAAAGTTTTTTGATAAAAATTCCATTTTACCTGTTATTAATTATTACAATAATATTATTCATGGAGTTCTACATAAATTTTAGAGTAAATAGGTTAAATATGTACTACAAAAAGCATTGCTATAAGAAAGAAAAATAGGGAGCTTAAAGGGGCATCTAGTCCTGACAATTGAAATGTAATTTATTTTGTAATGAATAGAAGAAGGACTAAATTTTAATATCTTCGGAATTGTAATGAAATATAACATTTTGTAAACTTTGATTTAACATTACCAATGCTGTTAAAGTACAAAAAAAAAAAAAAAAAAAAAAAAAAAAAGGTACGTTATAGTCATAAATGTTTATGGTTAGAGTATATGCTATAGACTTATTTGAGAAGTAGAGAGTATGGGAAACTTTTTTTAAAATGTAGTAGATATAAACAGTGTATACCTCCGTATACCTCCACTACATCTATGATCGTTCTTCCTGGTATATTTCATAGGTTAACTAGGCTATTTCCTTTGACCCCTGTTCACGAGGGCTTCAAAATGATTAAAACACGAAATAAAAATATATTTTAAATAAATTGTTCCAGAAAAAAATTCTTAAATCACCTTAAAAAAATTATTTCGAGATCTCTTAGCTAAGTAAAAAAAAAAAAAAAAAAACTTGACGACATTTATCCGTTCTCTTAAAACATCTTAAAGTAGGATGTTGCAAATCAAAGATTTTTACTCGAACTATCGTTTTAGAAATATTTCAAGTTAAGATATATTTGTTTTAACATCAAAAAGAAAAAAAAAATTATAATAAAGTTAATCGGAGTTTCAGAAGCATTTTTGTAAAATGGAGTAAACTTTCAAAATATATCTGACAAAATTTCTACGCTTAAGTACTCTTTTGTATCAGTTATAAATACAGATAAAAATAGTCACTTTTCAGTATGTAGGGGGGAGGGAGTGAAAATGCATAAATATTTCTGAAAAAAAAAATCTTTAAAATATTAAAAACAACATGAGCTGTTGACTGGCTCTCTCGTTTTGAAAACGAGGTGACGTATTTGCATAAATAAACAGCAAATAGTTATTATAATATTCTCTAATGAAGGGCTTAGCAAAGCCAGAAAGTACTAAGAAGTTTTAAATAAAATGTATATCTTAAATTTTAACATCTCTCTTTTATTATTTTAGTCGACTTTTAAGTAACACAGCGAACTTTTTAAAAAGTTCATATAACATATTTTATGATTGAATCAAACTGAAATATTGCGTTTCGTCTCAAGATTTATTTGGAAAATCTGATTTTTCAAATACTTTTAACAAATAATTTTGATGGGGCAAACGATAATGAAAGAAATATATAATATAAGCATTATTAGATATAAAATATAATCATATATACTATATAATACATGAATATTTTAAGCACAGTTAGACTTTGTATTTGATGTATTAGATTAATTCCTTGGCTAATTATATAATAAGATTAAACTCTTGTGATAAGCATAAAATTATTAAAAATTAAAATATCTGAGCATGAACACTTAATTGTGCAATAATTTTGTCCGTACGATCACACAGATACATGTCTGAGGGCGATTACTGATTCTTATCAGCCCCCCTCCCCACCCCTGGCCATATAATAAAATATTTAATATCATTTCATATATTTAATTGATTTTGGGTTCCATACGAAAACTCAATATCGTTTAAGGGAAATTTAAATCATGGTAAAAGTCATCTAATGGTCATCTAAATGGTCATCCAAGTGAAAATATTTCAAACTTTTTAGCATAGTGTTGGCAATTCAATTTAAGGGTAAGCGTAATTTTATCTGAAAGATTCTAAAGTCATTCAGTAATAACAAATCTATGTCTGAACTGTTATTTTAAAACATATAACAAAATCTGGTATAATTCATACTATATAATACCAGTGAAATTTCGATGACACAAAAGATAAATCTACCACAGAAAAATGTCATATTTTTTAGTTATTTGTTTTATAATAAAATATTTATCATGAAAATGCTTATTGAAAGCTACATATATGTTTGCTTATAAGCGAGTAACATTTATTTAAGACGATAAATGGCTGTATATTCCCTTCTACTTCAATTTAAAAAGTGAAAGAATTTGGAATTTATAATTTAAGACAAATTATACTTACTAATTAACAAACGTTTAATTAAAAGAATTAATATTGTGCATATTAGGATATCACACTTTTTATTTACTACGATCTCAATTTTTGAAGAAAAAAAATTATTTTTAAAAATAATTTAACTCAAGCGACTTTGAAAATCTTCGTTTATTTTATTTATGTTAGTCTAACTGTAGAACACTAAACATAAAAATCTCTGTTTGCAGTACTCTTTATAATATCCCTATTGAATTGAATTTTATTTTAAATTTTTACACATTATTTAATTTTAATCGATTTCATTTCCTTTTATACTTCCTTTATAATTCATTTTCTTTATTTTCATTTTCTGTTATTTTATCTCTTTATTTTTAATTAATGTAATCTTAACAAGATTACAAGATACAACATATTAAATACATTTCCTGACTAAAAATATGCTTATTTCAATGGGAACGAAAATTTTGGCAGATATGCTTATAATCCAAAGTAAAAATTTAAAAAAGAGATATACAATATTTAAAACAGGAATTAATGCTTAAAAATTATGATTTTCTTCTGTTCTAAATATTTTTAAGCTAACAAGGCCTTTTCGTGTTAATAAAATAGTTTTAGAATATTTTCAGTATATTAATGAACGTGTAAATGCTTCAAAGTGATATAATATCGGTTTAATAAAAATTAACAATTTTAGGAATAATATTTAGGGATAATAATTTAAAAGTATTCATTACTGATTAAAAGTATGTAATGGTAAATGCACATGTTATTATTAACACTTTGTTAATGTTAAGATTGTTTTGGTCCATTTCTTTGCTTCCAAATCTTGAGACAGAGTTTGTTTATACACTTTATTATAATTACCTTTAAAACAAGATAGTCCAATGAAAATTTCAGTATGCAGAAATTATAGATTTAATGTGACTTTCAAGTTATGCATAATGAAAAAAAATGAAATCGTTATTACCAGAACTCTGTCGCTGATGAAAGATCAATGTATTTCGTTTTAGTTTTTCCTTTATTTTTATGCTTATTTACATTTTTTCTTTGAATATAATACGAAATTTTTGCTTCGATAATTTGTTTTTAAATTCATTCAGGATGAAAGGCCCTGCATATGTGACTAAATAAGTGGTTTCTGACCCTATGATCCTATGTGATTTTTTTTTAATCCTTGTTGCATGCCTGATGCCATTTTGCAAATTTGTTTGATTGCTATGCCATTTTGTAAACCTTTTTTTTCTCCCTGCATATATCAGTCAGAATTTATTTAACAGAAGATAAAATATTTACAAATTTTCAAATACAAAAAGTTGAAGAGCTTTTATGTGATCACTTACAGAATATCCCACAAAAGCTTTATTAAATCGAATGCAAAAAAACAGTATTTTTTTCTTTTACTGTATTTTTCTTGCTTTATAGCTCACAGGCTGTCAAAGTCTAAGAGCTAATGTACCCGCCCGTTCTGCATGTATGTATGTACGTAACGCGATAACTCTTGACAGAAATATCCGATTTGTTTCAATTTTTTTTCTAGGTTCATTCCGACAAGGCGCCTCCCTGATTAGTTTTGGGAGTTCGTTTGTTAAGTATAAAGGGGGGGAACGGAACTCCCCCTTAATTTAGATAAATGGGTTTTTAAGCTAAATTGTTCGATTTGCTCCAAATTTGGTACACCGGTTTATTATGTTAAGAAGCTGCCTTGGTTAGATTTGAAGGTTCATTAGTTAAGTATAAAGGGGGAAAGGGGGGCTAGACCCTCCCTTAATTTAGATAAATGGGTTTTTCATGCAGATTTATTCGATTTGCTACAAATTTGGTGTACCGGTTTATTATGTGAAGGATCTGCCTTGATTAATTTTGGAGGTTTATTGGTTAAATTTAAAGGGGGCGATGGGGCTACACCCCCTCCCTAAATTTAGATAAATGAGTTTTTCATGCAGAATTAATCAATTTGCTTCAGATTTGATATGCCGGTTTATTCCGATATGGTGTTCCTTTATTAGATTTGGAGGTTCATTGGTTAAGTATAAAAAGGGGAAAGGAGGGCAAGACTCCTTCCTTAATTTAGATAAATGGATTTTCATGCAGAATTATCCAATTTACTTTAATTTTTTTTTCTATGTTCATTCTGAAAAGGAGCTTTCCTAATTAGATTTGGAGGCTCATTAGTTAAGTTTAAAGGAAGAAACGGGGGTTAGACCTCTCCTTAATTTAGCCGAATGGTTTTTTTCAAGCAGAATTATCTGATTTGCTTCAAATTTTGTATACCGGTTTATTATGTTAAGGTGCTTCCCTGATTAGATATGGAGTTTCATTGGTTAAGTTTAATGTGGGGGAACGGGCGCTAATCCCCCTTCATTTATTTTTAGTGGGTTTATTTTTTGAAATAAATGTGTAATGTACAATTAGTGTGAATAGCTTGTGAGCTCAATGCCATCAGTTTAACTGGGCACTTTTCTTTTTATTATATTAATGTTTCTTGTTAGAGAATATCACTAATTGGTTAGTTCAAGAAAAATAGTAAAACATTTTGGTTTTAACAGCGGATTTTTAAATCTATTTCACATTATTTATCTTGCTAACTTCTTTTTTTTATAATTTTTTTCTCTCAGTCTCAATCATCTCATTTTTTCGTGCTAAAAAAAGGAAAATATTGATTTCAATTTGAACTAACACATACCGTCATTAATAAAATTAACTTTCTTTATCTATAATTATGTATCTTAAAGAACATTTCATACTTTTATCGGTGTTATGAAAATGAATTATTGTTATTGGTCTTAAGACAATAAAATGTTTATAATGTTTGAAATAAAACAGTGCAAAAGGTATATTTGATCCCATAATACTAACAAACTATCTGTTTTTGTATGGTGTATCAATCAGAATTTTAGTGACATCAAGTAAATCTTTAATGGAACATATTGAAAGAACATTCCACAAAATCCTAAGAAAATCAAATGATACAGTTTCACTGATCACACATCTTTAATAGTATTTTCTTTACCATTTCTTCCACTAAAGGAAATTTTACAGAATTTTATTATACAATACGTTTATTTCAAAATAGTTCCCCTGATAAAGATTTTTAAAATAATTTCAAACTAAAAACAAACAAAAAAACAAAAAACCAAGCAATCAACAAAGAAGAATAAATCTTTATTTTAAAAGAAATCCTATTTTCTTTTTTCATTAATATTTTACATTTGAAATATTTTTATTATATTTATAAATATTACATTGATTTTTAATATTTAATGTTTTGAATTTTTTCAAAAATTTATTTCTTTAATATTAGAAAAATCATTTATCTACCCCATAAGGAAAGAAGTTTGCGTGTAAGTGAGTGAGTGTGTCGACGGTGTTCTGAAGAGACCACTGCAAGTAGAGCTACAAAATTTTGGGAAAAGGTACATCTATATATAAAGTTTTGCACCTTGAAGCCCAATTTTTGATTAGATTTTTTTATCCGATTTTTTATGCGATTTTTAGCACTTTTTTAAGATTTGAGGCGATTTTTCCATATAAGTGAGAAGAATAAGATTTCTTTCTTTTAACCCAATGTAGTAAATTTTGTTCTCTTTTCAAAAAAGTTTATTTGCATATCGTGCAGCGATTTTTGAATTTATAGCGAATTTTTTATGCAATTATTGAACAGCATTTAGTGTATTTTCATACCTATAAGGAGGTTACCGTAATGGTACACAGTTCTGTCGCCAAATGCCGCCAAGTGTTTCGCCAACTTGGCGGTATATCGCCAAATTTGGCGACCAAAATTAGTCGCCAAAAGTGACGCCAACTTAGCGATATTTCTAATATTTCGCCAAATTCCCACAGACTTCCATTGTAAACCAATATTGATTACTTGCTTACAGGAAATCAACAAATTGAGATATTTTAATGCAACAAAAACTAATATTAACCTAAGGGATTATATTAATTCGATTTTTCCACATTAGGAAATAGAATACGGTTTCTTTCTGTTAACCCAATACAGTAAATTTTGTTCTCTTTTCAAAAAAGTTTATCCGGAATTCGTACAGTTATTTTTGAATTTTTAGCAAATTTTTTATGCGATTATTGAACAGCATGTAATGCATCACCATACCTATAAGAGGGGTTAACGTAGGAGATCCAGTTCTGTCACCAAAAAACGCCAAGTTTGTCGCCAACTTAGCGATATATCGCCAAATTTGGCGACCAAAATTAGTCGCCAAAAGTGACGCGAACTTGGCGATATCTCTAATATTTCGCCAAATTCCCATTTACTTCCACTGTAAAACAATAGGGTTTACTTGCTTACAGAAAATCAACAAATTGTGATATTTTAATGCAACAAAAACTAATATTAACTTAAGTGATTATATTAATTATATTTAAGGGAGTCCAAGTAAACTAATTACGAATAAAAGTAACATGATCTAATGCTTAGCATGATTTCCAAAACATAAATTTTAAGAGAGCCCACATGTCAAAGGAATTAGATTTGAAACTTTTATCGAATTATAGTAAATTTTGAACTTTTTGTTATTTTTAATGCGATTTTTACGTTTCTCCACGATATGCTGCAATTTTTTGACATTCCATTTTTGACCTAAAGTACATTTTGCTCTCATTTCAATAAAGTTTATTCGGATTTCGTATAGCAATTTTCGAATTTTTCGGGAATTTTGTATGTGATTTTTAGTGCATTTTAGCGATTTGCCACTATTTTTCCACATTAGTGAAGGAATCAACTTGCAATCTTCGAATACAATATATATATATATATATATATTTATCTTTTAAAAATTTGAGAAGTGATTAAAAAAATTTTCGCGATATCTTATTGTGATTTTCAGAGCTTTTTCGTAATTCTTGCTGTTTTTTTACGTACCCAGGCAACGCCAGGGAAGTTCGCTAGTCTATAATAATAAGGAGAAAAGTTTGTCTGTGAGTGAGTGTGTCGACGGTGTTCTGAAGAGACCACTGCACGTAGAGCTACAAAATTTGGGGTAAAGGTACGTCTATATATGAAGTTTTGCACCTTGAAGCCCGATATTCTATATTTTGATTAGATTTGTTTTAAATAAATTTTTTATGCGATTTTTAGCACTTTTTTAAGTTTCGAGGCGATTTTTCCATATAAGTGAGAAGAATATGGTTTTTTTCTTTTAACCCAATATAGTAAATTTTGTTCTCTTTTCAAAAAAGTTTATTTGGAATTCGTGCAGCGATTTTTGAATTTTTAGAGAATTTTTTATGAAATTATTGAACACTATTCAATGCATTTCCATACCTATAAGGAGGTTACCGTAGGGGGGGGGGGGATCCAGTTCTGTCACTAAATAACGCCAAGTTTGTCGCCATCTTGGTGATATATCGTCAAATTTGGCGACCAAAATGAGTCGCCAAAAGTGACGCCAACTTGGCGCTATCTCTTATATTTCGCCAAATTCCGATTGACTTCGACTGTAAAACAATAGGGTTTACTTGCTTACAGGAAGTCAACAAATTGAGATATTTTAAAGCAACAAAAACTAATATTAACTTAAGGGATTATATTAATTATATTTAAGGGAGCCCAAGTAAATTAATTACGAATAAAAATAACATGATCTAATGCTTAGCATGATTTCCAAAACATAAATTTTAAAACATAAATTCTCACAGGTCAAAGGAATGAAACTTTTATCCAATTATAGTAAATTTTGACTTTTGTAATTTTTGAAATTTTTGTGATTTTTAATGCGATTTTCACGTTTCTTCGCGACCTGCTGCAATTTTTGGACATTCCATTTTTGACCTAAAGTACATTCTGCCCTCATTTCAATAAAGTTTATTTGGATTTCGTATAGCAATTTTCGAATTTTTTGGGAATTTTGTGTGTGATTTTTAGTGTATTTTAGCGATTTGCTACTAATTTTCCAAATTAGTGAAAGGAATCAACTTGCGATCTTTGAACACAATATATAATTTTTTTTCTCTTTTCAAAATATGAGAAGCGATTTAAAAATTTTTCGCGATATCTTATTGTGATTTTCAGATCTTTTTCGTAATTCCTGCTGTTTTTTGACGTACCCGGGCAACGCCGGGCAAGTTCGCTAGTTAGTAATATAACTATAACAATGGATTACTTGTGGCTCGGAGAAGATTACTTAAAACCAAAGAAAAAAAAATTGTCCTTATTGTACTGTGCTACTCGTTAGTGCTGTTATCTCCAGACTATTGGTGCATCACATTAAAATGCTCAATAGCGTAGATCCAAGACAGTTACAAAAGCATTTCTGAGTCTGGACTCCAAAGAAGGTTACCAAGAAATTAACATAAGATTGATAGGAATGTTTGATTCATTAAAAATCTTTCTGCATAAAGTTTTATGTAATCTATTTCAAGAAAAGATTTCAAAAAGAACCGTAGATTGTATCTTCTTCACCCATGCTTGCTACTTGGATGTAAAATGAAAAAAAAATATCCTTCCGGCATGCACCGCGAATAAAAGGTGGATTCCCTATTCTTGTTTTTAAAAATGTAACTAATTTAATTGAAATGCACGTAACTAAAATCCATAAAACCTACTTGTAAAAGATTCCGCCTTTTCGTCAATATTGAACTTGAAAGGGAATTTCAAAACAACCGCCAATATGGCTTCGTTTCTCTCAACCTATTTTTGGCGCCAAATGTGACGATATTTCGTTAACTATAGCCAAACTGGCGGATACGACTATTTTGTTTTAAGCGTATCAGATTTTCAACAATGACGAGTAAAAAATGCGAGAAATCACATTTTATAAAACTTACAAATTAAAGCCGTTTTAGGAGGAAACCCTTAATTTTATTCTGATGACTTGTTTTAAAATCTCAGCCTTCCTAGAATCTCACACTGCTAAATCTCTGCTATGTTTTGAGAATAAAGATGAAAAATTATGCACCGGAATCCTTGTGTCAATTCCGAGCACTTAAGGAAAAATATTTTTTGGTTTCTAATTTTTTGTACGTCTTTTTAATTTGAAATTGTATGTCGCCGCAATTTTTGAACAAGAAAAAGCTCACCAATGAGCTCATTCGAGATCTTCAAAAGTCGTGTATACTTGCTCAGTCACATTCAAACAGTTCATGGATACGAATAACATAGTATGATGAAAATAAGATATATATATAAATCAGTATTTGAAAGGGGGATAGTTTGGGGTCATGATAGGTAAAAATATAACATTTTCCCGAGTAGCTTTCCTCCTGTTGTCTAACATCTTTCCTTATAACTTTCAGTAATGTAAGTTATGTAAAAGTCACTTAAGTAATTAGCCGTGTAATGTAGGGTTACCAAATTTTATAACGGAATTTCTTTTTAACTTTCAAAATTCTAAATTCATAATTTTTTAAATTATATTTTTTATCCGAATTTATTACTTTCATGAGTGTTCCAAATCAAATATTGCAGGAACTGCGTGACCTTCAATCCCAAAATATGAGGACGTCGTAAAATTTTGATGATGGTTTCCACAAAAGTATAATTACTTATAGAAAAATAAATGTTTCATGTCACTAAAGCTGCAACTTTATTAAACTTATTATGTATAAGTAAGTGAAGAAATCGATGAAAATAATTGCTCTTTAATAAAAAAAAAATATTTAAAAAAGTAATATATTATCACTGTAATTATTTTTTTCTATTTCTCTATTATTATTATCATCCTTATTTTAAAAAAGTATCCTAATAATGATAATACTGAAAAGTATCTTCCTTTTTATGAGTTAAATGATGCAGTTAATAACCCTAAAGAAGGAGGTAGGTGTAGACGCTGTTATGGGTTTTTTTTTTCTCTGAGCAGTTAAATTTCCACCTAGATTGAATCCTGTATATAAAATCATAACAATAACTTCTAGCTGAATTACAAAATTACTGAAAAGGAAAACTTTAACCCTAAAATATCAATGCCACACTTAAGGAATTTTAAAACTGCAACAAAATACTAAAGCAATACAGGGCTCTCAATTTATCTGCTCAGATCAACCCCAACAATTGTCATAGAGTCAGAATATTCATGCATGACCAGAGAAAATCACTTAAAAAGAGATGAATATAATTAATTAAATGAAATTTAAACATACCGCAAGACAAATTACTTAAAGGAATGTGAATGAACTGAAAAGGTAGATTAATTTAAGAATTTTGAATAAGTTAAAAGTCAAGAGCTGAAATATGAAAACAAGCTTCAAAGTCATACATAAAAAGAATCTAACTCTATGGGCTGTGATCGTAATGTGGCTAAATTCATTAAATTGTAAAGGTGTGTAAAATTGCAAATTTTAGTTAACTTATGCTGTTTACCTTCATTACAATAAAAAAAACTAGAAGAAACACTGTTCATATTCTCCATATTCTTCAATTTATTAATGATTACTTTTAAATCTTTATTTTTAAATTAATATATGATTCTAAAATGATTAATCTTACAGAATCAGACCATTTCTACTTTTTCTTGGGTTAATTTGAACTGAAACATTTATTCTCATTATTTCTGTTTTTTAAAGTATATTTACTTATTTAAATCTAGTGAAGTTACTTTATTGAAGAATAGTTTTAGCAGTGCAAAAATAGATACAAGTCAAGAGAATAGGATTAAAATTAATTTAATTCTTCATAGGGAGTTTTAACTCTTATACATACAGGTGTTTCAAAACTTATTTCTCAAGCTATCACAATTAACAAATGATATTGTAAATATTCTAACTTTAATAGGAAAGACTTTATCATGTTGACATTTTCTGGCTTCTATTATACAGATGGTAAAATTAAAAAAAAGATAATCAATCATTACGTTATAATGGAACAAGAAAAAAAAAACTTAACATACCCAATGTAATCCATAGTAGGTTTCAGAGATTTACACCACAAGTTATTCTTTTTTTTCTTTTAATTACCTTTTTTTTTTTTGATTGGAGTTGGTTATCTAGTACTGTTCACGCATAGTTATCTTAAATGCAATTTTTTAGATGATTTTTCTTTGACGACCATATCTTAACTGGCAGTGGTTTTTTTTTTTTTTTTTTTTTGTAGTATAAAAAAAAAACTCCTTATCTTGAAAATAGTTTCAGGGGGTGGGCTACACACCACACACTTCCTTCGGTACGCAACTTTACCCGATGAGTTAGGAAATCGTTTTGGAATTTGAAGACAGCAGCCGATATTGCTCTCCGTGGAAGTAGCTGGAATTGTTTTGCTTCAAATTTAAACAATCAGGCATCCTCCGTGATATATTTCTAGGATAAATTGAAGCTTAGCAGAAAAGGGAGCGGGACGCTAACGTCTTGCTTCGCATGCTCACGATTTATCTTGGATCTCTATTTCACAAAATCTGATATCAGGGCATTTTTAACTCGTCCGATGCTCGGTCAGCAGCCAGGTATATCCAGCTCACCAGCACAGTCGAAAGATGCACCTTCTAAAGCCGCGCTCGCTTACCATTCTTTTTTTAAAAAAACGAAAAGCACTTACAGTTCAATTCATACTCTTTAGTCGCAAAGATCGACCTTCTCTCCCTTCGGTCTCAAAAGCGAATCTCCTTTTTTAAAATTGTTTCATGCCTCGACAAAAGGGGGGGGGTTCCCGGGCCCCTTTGGCCCCTCAAAATTTTATGTTGTTTCACATCTTACTGCACTCAGGACACACCTAGAAAAAAAACGCTACACGACCAACAGACCACGCGCTCGCTTCTAGAATTCTCTCAATCTTCCCGCGTTACTTCCCAGGAAGCAATAAAGGGTGGGGGGCGAAAACTGTTTTCATTGGTCAATTTCCCTACCTAATGCCAAGAATATCTTGTTGCCATGTCCCTCAAACCACGGGGAGATCACGTGAACTCAAATCTCAGAAGCCCAGGCAATACTTGCACCTGCTTAAAAAATTGTTTTTCGTAAACAAAGTCATGAAAATGCATTGTAAAAGGGGCTGGTATGCTATGAGAAAAGTATCATTCCCACACAATAATCCTGTGTTTAAAATGTAAACGTGTGTGGTCCCAATTATTTCTGGAAGCTGAATTTGCCGTATCTGAACACAGCTGACCATCTACCCCACGTTTGCTAGTAAAAGAGAGAAAAGGAGGATTTTTTTTTTTTTTTTTTTTTTTTTTTTTTGTGAGAGAGTATCCCCCCAAAAAAAGGTTTTATTTACAGAAAAATAGAGGAATGTTTTTGAATAACAACATTTACCTGTTGTAACATAATTTAAGTACGAGAAATTAATGAAAAGAAAGGAGGCTTAATTTATTAAATTACTTTTATTTATTTATTTATTTTTATTATTTTTAGAAAACACAACTGACTTTAAACTGAACTCTTAAAAATAAAGAAAGTGTACAATGAGAATTTTTGACTAGAACTAAGCTATTAATGATATACAAAAAAAAAAGGGGGGGGGGCGCGTGCTGTGTACAAATAATATATTTTAAAGGAAAATTTCTTAAAAATAAGTAAATTACGCCTAACAACGCGATAGATATTAAACATATTAATGGCGATTTTAATCAATCTGAATCTATTATATTAAAACCTGTCTGTCTGTGATCCACATTTCTTCCTCCTAGAATATAGAGTGTAAGGGTATCAACTTTATATATATATATTTATAAGCCAAAAGCGGGTTCCCAGGGTGGGTGCTTGCTTGCTTGCTTGCTTGCAACTTTATAACAGTTATTTAAGTGGATCCGAGAATGTCATACAATGTCTCAGAATTTCTATTAATTTCCGAGATATTAACTTTTTTTGAATTTTTAATAACATTTGTATAATTGTGTCAGCTAAATTACTCGATTTTTAAAGATAAAAGAATGAAAACGGGAAACGAAAGGAATTATTAAATTTGTTTACGCCATTTTCAAATTAAAATTGAAAATTGAATTTTATAATTGAAATTAGATTTTATTTGTAATACAGGCAATAGAGACCGTACAGGGGCTCTACCTAGCAAAATTCATGGTAGTTCTGGAAAAAGGCTTACTATATGGTTTTTGGGTCGCTGAATCCGAAATTTTAACTTCCCACCAAAATTTCCCCCGGCAACCCCCCCAAAGTTTGGTAAAATACCCCCCAAAAAGGTTTTTATTAAACAAATCAATTTTTTTATTATTTTAGGGGAAAAGTATCTAGAAATTCAGAAAGTAGATAAAATTTGCAACAAATTAGATACATGACATTATGACTTAGGATGAAGGGGAATGGGGGGGATCTGCCTCGGAACGTGCGCGCAGTGCTGCGTGAACTAAGTTGCACAATTCCACTTAACCACTCACACGTTTACATTCGTCCTCCCATCTCCCCACCGAACTTTATCTATAAGGTTTACTTTAAGTTTTTTGGGTTGCTGAATCCGAATTTTTAAATTTCCCCCAAAATTTACCCCCCCCCCGACTCCCCCAAATAGTTGTTTTTAACTTAAATTTCTTATTGTTTTAGTGGGAAAGCATTACGAAATTCAGAAACTAGACAAAATTTGCAACAAATAGATACATGACATTATGACATAGGATGAACGGGGAGCGGGGGGGGGGCTGCCTCTGAACATGCACTGCAGCGCCCCGTGCGCTAAGTTAAGTCCAGGCAATAGGGGCTTTTACCTGGAAAAATTAATACTAGTTCTGGATTTCGACTCACTTTATGTTTTTTGGGTCGGTGAATCCGAATTTGTAACTTCCCACCAAAATTTCACACGGCAACTCCCCAAAAAAGTGATTTTTTGAAAAAAATTGGTTTTTGAGAAAAGCGCGCGGGAAATGTTCCGAGGAAGCCCCCTCTCTCCCCGTTTTTCCTACGTTATAATGTCATATATCCTATTTGTTGCAAATTTTGTCTAGTTTCTGAATTTCGTCATGCTTTTCCCCTAAAACAATAAGAAATTTAAGTTAATAACAACTATTTGGGGGGGGGGTTCGGGGGGTGGTGGGTTAGGGGTAAGTTAAAAATTCGGATTCAGCGACCCGAAAAACTTAAAGTAAACCTTATAAGGAAAGTTCGGAGGGGAGATGGGAGGGCGAATGTAAACGTGTGAGTGCTTAAGTGGAATTGCCCAACTTAGTCCACGCAGCACCGCGCGCATGTTCCGAGAATTTTATAATTGAAATTAGATTTTATTTGTAGTACAGGCAATAGAGACCGTATAGGGGCTCTACCTAGCAAAATTCATGGTAGTTCTGGAAAAAGGCTTACTATATGGTTTTTGGGTAGCTGAATCCGAAATTTTAACTTCCCACCAAAATTTCCCCCGGCAACCCCGCCAAATTTTGGTAAAATACCCCTAAAAAAGGTTTTTATTAAACAAATCAATTTTTTTATTATTTTAGGGGAAAAGTATCTAGAAATTCAGAAAGTAGATAAAATTTGCAACAAATTAGATACATGACATTATGACTTAGGATGAAGGGGAAGGGGGGGGGGGAATCTGCCTCGGAACATGCGCGCGGTGCTGCGTGGACTAAGTTGGGCAATTCCACTTATCCACTCACACGTTTATATTCGCCCTCCCATCTCCCCTCCGAACTTTCCTTATAAGGTTTACTTTAAGTTTTTCGGGTCGCTGAATCCGAATTTTTAACTTACCCCTAACCCACCCCCCCGAAACCCCCCAAAATAGTTGTTATTAACTTAAATTTCTTATGTTTTAGGGGAAAAGCATGACGAATTTCAGAAACTAGACAAAATTTGCAACAAATAGGATATATGACATTATAACGTAGGAAAAACGGGGAGAGAGGGGACTTTCTCGGAACATTTCCCGCGCGCTTTTCTCAAAAACCAATTTTTTTCAAAAAATCACTTTTTTGGGGAGTTGCCGGGTGAAATTTTGATAAAAATGAGAAACAACTCATATTTCCCAACCACGTGATCACTTTACCCAGCAAAAATCTGTAGGTAATGTGGATTACGTGTGGGTAATTTCCGGCCTTGGATGCTATGGGCAACCCGCTAAATGTCACGAAATGTTGGTCTCTGAACGCTTCGAGTTACACATGTGTAACTCAGGTTGCGGTTCGTGAACGAGCTCTTAATAGCTCTATTTTTTCAGAAATGAAGGAATAAAAAGTAAATAACATTAGCCATCTGAAATGTCGAACGAATATGTTTATGTTTATTTCGTTTTAATAAATTGATTGAAGAACTTTTAGTTGTAATTTTGAGCATTAAATCCGAGTATGCTTACAAGGCATAAGTTTAGATTAAAGATTTTGTCCGAGCACCATCAACACGTACAGGGCACTCGCCAGGGTGAATTTGCTCGGACGATGTAGGCAAGTAAACTAACATTATCTTGGTAATAATGACAAACACTCGAATGTTTTATCAGAAATATTCTCGACTAAAGCAAATTTATATTCCGTATATTGACATTCGCCATTTTCTTTAAAAATACATTTTACTTTAACTGCTTCAATATCTGAATCATACTTTCAAAATGTAATTTTCACTCTAAACCTGATTTATTGCTTATAATAAGAACATTAATAAAATTAATATTTTAAATATTTTCTGAATGTCGAAGTAAATTAGATTTCTTTTTTCCCAAATATCGAAAGGTATGAAGCAATTCAAATGCAACGCATGACGTTGGTACACCAACTAGACTATCATTTTTAAATTTGACTGTTCGTGTGTATTTTACAACTACTCCTCCTACAATATGAAATGCAATGCGGTGAAGTTAACACCAGTTATCTACAAGACTCAGAGGATGTCATATAAGCTCTTAGAATTAAAAAAATAATGAAACTTTTATCAATTTTTTTATTAAGGTTGCTACTAAATAAGTCTATTTTTTTAACGGTGATAAAAAGTAAATAATGGAATAGTGCCCGCTATCCGAAATATCGAATATATATTTTTAATTATGTTTTGATTGAATAATTCAATTTTAACTTTTCTAGATCTCATTTCCTTTTTTTTAATTTAATATAAAGAATATTTACATGACCGATTTCATAAATTATTACTAAAGTAGTTATAAACGAACTGAAAAATTTTAATATTATTGATGAACATGAAAAAAATATTTAACACATTTGAATGGAGCTGTGATAGAACATGGGGTTTTCAGCATAACGTCTAAACACATACACAGTGCATGAGCATTGATAAAAGTTTTTCTCACAAACATAATAATCCACACTGCCGAAATTAAAGACAGTCGCTTGGAAGAATTTGCTTAAACAAGTTAGACAAGCAAACATATGTTAGCCTGACAATAATGCTAAGCTCTCAAAAATTTATACAAAATTGTCTCGCAAATAGAACTTTATTACCCGTATTGTGTTTTTTCTTATAAAGACATTCTACTATATTTCCTTCAAAATCACGCAACTTACAAAATGTAATAATGAAAAATAATATTATAAATAATTTATAAGTGTAAAATTAAATTAGATTAAATTTTAAAAAAATCAAAAGATTACCACTTGCAATGAAAATTCAAAACATCGGGTTGTTACGCCACCTAGTTTGAATATAGTATACGAAATTACATAGGTTACACGCGTATAGAAATACAAGTGCAGTTATAAGTATCTAGATATAATGGTATTACAAATCATTGCTGGATATAAAATCACTTTACAGTATATAAATAATATAACTTTTGAAATGTAATTAAATAGTTACAAGTTTTTCCATTGAAAAATGAAATAATTAAAATTCCATAATTAATTATTATTATTATTATTATTATTATTATTATTCTGAGTTCCATTAAATATATAATACAAAATAAAATTATTCCTATTTTTATTCTTTTTCTCATTTCATTAAATCTCGATGAATCTGAAGTGCAAAGAAAGCATTTTTTAATTATTCATCATTTCTTATTCATTTTCTTATACTTTAGATTTTTGTACTTATCTCCATATGTATTTTATTACTCATACATGTAAATCAATCCTATTTATTCCACGACTAATACCTTTCAGCATCCCATTTCCAGCTATAACAATTTACTAACAACAGTTTTATGATCCTTGTCCTTAACATATTCGTTCAAACCCTCGGATCATTAAAGCTACCCAAGTACAGCATAAAATATCTATCACTATTCCACTTACGTTATTACTTCCATCGGAATTTATGAACCGTATGATTGCATTTCGCATTTTTTTAAAGAAATATATAAATATAAAAAAGAAATGCATGCAGTAGCGTTTTTATTTATTTTCATATTTTATGTTTGCTTTCAAGCGAACATGCATTTTCTTTTATTAACTATCAAGTTAACCTCGTGATAATAATAATAATAAAAATATAAATTCTCAATCAGTAAAAAAAATATTCTTTGTTAAAATTGTTATTAAATTGGTTTAGCATTGAAGAAAAATATAAAGTAAAAAAAAAAAAAAAATACTTCGTGAATTCTAAAATTTGTTATTCAACTGTTAATATACACAACTATTAATTTCTAACACAGAAGGCGTTGGGTTCGTTCATAATATATGAATTATCTATGCACTAATGAATTTATTATGCTTTTCATTATCTCGGATAGTTAAATAACAATTGTCTAAGTCACTAATTTTAGAAACGAAACCAGATAATCAGTACTAGAATTTGCGTAGTCCTCTTAATATATTTAAAAAATAATCAATCAAATCATAGTTTCATAAAACTACCTATAGATAGCGTCAGCAGATATTTCAGAGCATATGAAATCATTGTAAGACTGTTGTGCACATGTAACCTATCTGCTCCAAATTTCATGTAGAAGACAATAATAAGTAGTACTTTAATGTCAATTCCATATAAAATAGGATTTTTATCAAACACATAATCAATGATATTAAAGACGTGAATTATCACTTTGCAAACGAAGCGTAAAACCAACAGACTGAAAAATGTCCAAGAGGGGAATCGAACCTGGACGTCTGGAATAGCACTCCAGTGCTCTACCATTTAAGTCACGAGGACGATGTCCAGATTGGCATTTCTCACTCACATAAGTCGGTAAGTCTGCTACCGCAGCTATTAGATGGAAAAATCTTCATGAGCACACAATCTTGTGGTGTATCATGAGACGCAAATGACCCCAGCATCGGGTGAATCATTTTACCTCACAAATCATTTGCGTCTCATGTTACGCCAGATTGTGTGCTCACGAAGGTTTTCCCATTGAATAGCAGCGGTAGCAGGCTTACCGACTTATGTGAGTGAGAGATGTCAAGCTGGATATCGTCCTCGTGGATGAAATGGTAGTACACTGGATCGTTATTCCAGGGCGCTATTCACGTCTTTAATATTCAATAATTTCAAGCGCAATATCACGGCTGAGAAGTAATGGATGAATTAATTAAACATAATAAATGATTTTGGTCATTTCACCCGCATCTCAGGATTCGTAAAAGAATAGAAAGCTTGAGTAAATAAAGTTTGTAAATCAAAAACTAGATTTGCATTTAGTCTTTTACATCAGAAGGTTTTTTTTGTACTAGGGGGCTCTGCCCCTACGAGCTACGCTCGTCAACCCCACTTCAAACACCGCAGGATCTAACAGCACGCTAATTTGATCGGCTTTAAAAAGATTTCGGAAGATTGAATTATAATTTCAATCTGACAATTATAATCTGACGTAATTTTCACCAAACTTTTCTTTCTCTTTTTAATATTCACGTAAAAATACTTTTGTTAGAAATGAAATATTATGATCATCTTAAAATATCAAATAATATCTCGTGCAATTTTTAAATTTAAACTGTTTTGCAATATTATTTTTTGTTCATTTTACGTAATAAGTGTAATGTGACGTAAATGTGACGTAAATTCTCTATTTAAGACGTCTAACGCATGTTAATGAATTTATTATTTTACAATATTCTTTCTCTTTTAAATTTCACGTGTAAATATAGTTTTTATGACGTAATTTTCAATGAGTTTCTGCTTTTTATATTTTCTGTTTATAATAGCCACGTGTAAAATAAATTTTTAATTTGAAGCAAACATTATTGTTTGCGCTGTTTATACAGTTGGCAACAGTTTAAATTAATACAATTTTCTAAAATATCTAAAAAATATCTCTCGAAATGCTGAAAATTTGAATTTAAAATAGAAATAAAACCTCAAAAAATAAGTCAAATTAAAAAACTAAATGCAATCTGCACACCGGGAAATTCTGACACATAAAATGATCTAAAAAGGATTAAATTCCAGAGTACAGTTTTTGATCCTATAAAACTTTTCTAATGGAACTATTTTGTCCAACTTTGGCATTAAATATCTCTTTAAATAATTCTTCGATTTGAAAACTGTCTGCATCAGCGTGTTTATCAAACATTTCTCTATAATACTACCGATTTTCATATTTTTGTATGCAACAGTTTTTTTTTAATATTAACGAAGAAAGGCCATGCTTAGGCATTCAAATTGGATGCCGATCTCCCGGGAATATCCACGCAGATTTTCATTGGTCCATTTCCAAATCAAAACTTTATATATATATATAGAGGATTAAAAAGTCTTCAGTAGAAACTTTTTATTTTTTAATTAAACTTTTCTACTTTAACTTTTTCCCGAAAATATTTTGACGGATATTATGCATTGTACAGCTGTCATGTCTGATGCAGCCATTCCAAAGAATCAAGACACTATCTCTCCCCAATAAGCCGATATACACAATTTGAAGAAAATCGGATAATTCTAACGAAGGCTAAACTTGTTTAATCTAAACTAAGAGGGATTATCTCCCCTCGTTTTTATATTGGATGTACAAATTCGAGAAACAAATTTAAAATTCTCAAATTAAATGCCTTAGATTTGTTTTCTTAATGAATGAGTTCAAAATATTTTTTTTATACTCTACAGAAGGTTATACTTATGTAATTTAAATTAAGAAGGGGGGGGCAGCAGTAAAATTGCCAACAATACAAGAATATCATTTGGATAAATAAATATGTTGATTATACCTCCTTTATTATCCCAAGGTATTAATCCTTACGAATTATGCTGTGAGAATGATATAGAAAAGGAATTTTATATTTCAATTTTGTATTTAAATTTTCTCTTAGTACCTCTCAATATATTATTATATAAAGAGAAGAAACGTTCGGCATGAGTGAATTAATATTTTCTGAGCGCAGTTGTAAATTCGAAACACTTAAATACTTTTCACTTAGGAATGTTTGCTATTTGCAACCTTTTGAACCATGTTTCCGAAGTGAAACAAATGCATTACTTAAATAGAGAATATATCACTACTAACACGCCCCCTGACTTATTATGGAATTATCTCCCGGAAGTGCCATGATCAAGCAAAAAGAAAAAAAAAAAAAGATTTATTTTATCCACAATCCTGAAGATTTAAAAAGTATTGTAACGCATCGAATTTATTTGATAATTACAAATAAGTACGTCTTATACCTAATTACAAGTGGGGCATATTTTCCAGGAGCAAGATTGGGCAATTATCTTTTTAAGGGAACCGGGAAAGCAAAATTCAACTAAAAAATCATTTTTTTACTTTTTTATATTATTAAATAGATTAAACTTTTATCTTTCCAATGATGTGTCACACATGTTTATATATGAAAAAATAAGTGTTGAAATTAATCGTTCTTTCTAAGAGTACTTCACAGCTTAATGTCCATTTAAAATCTTGGATTGTTCTAAAAACTTGGATTTTTGATGTTTATGTTTCTTTTTTTCAATATGTATTAAACTTAAGAACTCGGAATTTTATTTAATACTTATGATATACTGTATACGTTAACACAGGGATTTAATGATTTCTTGAGAATTATTTATTTTAGGAAGTGAAATCTTACCAAAATGCTATTTTAAAAATGACTCTCAATAAATAATTAATAATTAATTTTGAGCTTCACTTAGAAAGAAAATGGTCTGTTAAAATACGTAAATCATGTTATTCTGACTACTCTAAAAAATCTAGACCTCTATCTTTCACCATTTCTGAGAAAAAGGTACATAAAGTTGGTGAATTTAACATAGCGGATTTTACGTGGAATTTAACGTGGCTTTCCCGGTCCCCTTAATACGGGATAGATGTCTCAGGCAGTATTTCTGGAAGTATCAAGAAGTAGACTGCAACCTGCACTAACACATAACTTTATATCTATTTCAATAATAATATCTAAATATTTGAGGAAAAAAATTTTGTACATTATATAAACTGGTTTTTCTAATTGATGATGTTTATGGATATAATGTGTTACACAAAACTGTATTGAAAATACTCATATTCTTCAGCTTTGCACTTCTGTCCTCTGATGTTCCTCTACGCCACGAAAGAAGTTCTGTTGTCTTCCAATCATTATTTAAGATATGAGGAAATTCTCGTAACATTTTGTTTCTAGTAGGATGCCATATTCCGTTTCTTAACACTTTCCAAAATAGATAAAAAGCGTTTTTGAATTAATTTCTCCCGTATTTTGTCTGAAAGCCTGCTTTTCTGCCCATGCTCTAACTCGCGTAAATACACTCTAATTGACATGAATTTTTACTTTCTACTATCTTCAATAGAAAAAAGTATTGTAATCGAAATTTTTTTCGACTTCTGGTTTTCGACGGATTTACACATTTTAAAGGTCAGAGATCCTAAAAAACAGGTTTATAGAAAATGTCTGTCTGTCCGTGTGTCTGTCGCCATTGTACCATCAAAAAGTGTATGAAGTTATGAATAGAATTGGACCTAATTTTTATGTTAAGTGTTTTGCTATGGCAAGCACATCGTCCCTGAATTTGTAAAAAATTCGCCGGTAGGGGAGCTGTAACAGCGATTTTTGTGCGATTTAGAATATTGTACCATCCTAAAGTGTATGAAGTTATGTATAGAATTGAACCAAATTTTTATTTTAAGTTCTTGGCTATGGTAAGCAAGTGCTCCCTGAATTTGAAAAAAATCGCCGGTTGGGGGCGCTGTAATAGCGATTTTTCTTCGATTTTAGTGCCATTTTGAATATTGTACCATCGAAAAGTGTATGAAGTTATGCATAGAATTGAGCCAATTTTTTTTTGTTTGTTTTTGGTCATGGCACAAAGGTGCTTTCTGAATTTGGAAAAATTCCGCCGGAAGGGGGCGCCATAATTGCAATGTCTGTACCATTTTTATTATTGTACCATCGAAAAGTGTATGAATTTATGCATAGAATTGAACCAAATTTTTTGTGTACGTTTCTGGCTATGGGAAACAAGTCCTCCCGGAATTTGAAAAAAAAACCTGCTGGAAAGGGGGCGCTGCAATAGCTATGTTTGTACCATTTTCTTTGTTGTACAATCGAAAAGTGTGTAAAATTATGCATACAATTGAACCAAATTTTTTGTGCATGTTTTTGGCTTTGGCCAACAGGTTCTCCTTGAATTTGGAAATATCGCACGGTAAAGGGGCTCTGTGATGGCGATTTTTGTATACTTTTCTTGATTTTTCGTAGTTCTATTGTCCATCGGCGGCTCGTGCAAAGGCGGGAACTCGTTTCCTGCTAAGCCGGCTATTCGCAAACATCTGATAGCAACAGAATAAGGAAAAACTATTAATTTTAACAAATATCATGATATAGATTAACTCGTTTTTAGTTCGTTAATTGACTGAAGCAGGAATTTAAGATGAAAATCAAAGTTGGTATAGAAATGAACTAATAATTTTGAAGTATTAACATGTGTAACTAGTTTTTGAAATATTAAGATGTATAAGATAGAAGAAAATTTTGGGATTGGCACTTCCAACTAGTTTATGTGTTAATTAGGTTCACAATAGAAAGTTCGATATTGAAAATGAAAAGTGTAGAATTTAATGTTCAGTTACATACACACACAAAATAAGTCTGTTATGTTAAATTCAATGGGGATAATCGTTTTCGGTACATTTTGTTTAAGTTGCTGATTTAGATATCTTATTTCATTGGATGAAACAAATAAAAATTCATAATAATAATGTATTAGTGTTGGAAATTCTTCCGTAATACTTGCCTAATTCATGATTTTACGTTCTTGTTATTAATTTATTAGGCAAAATATATTTCAAAAAACACTGTATTATTAAATACTTTTCTTTTACAAAACAACAACAACAAATTTTCTTAAATATAAGTGATTACTAAAAGCACAATGAATATATTTTTAATTGCATCAAATTTCTTCTCATTGTCTGCATTTATCAATATAAATTTTCATAAACTAATTTGTTAAAGTATTAGTCATTAAATAGAAATTGTTACCAATGGTGATAATTCTCTTTCTGTTTAATTTCAAACACAACTGGATTATTATTGAATCGTTCCTGTCAGAAAATGTTGGCTGGAGCGATTTACACAAGACGTATAACAGTGATGATTTTAAAATCACATTACTCATGAACAATTTCTGATATCCAATTTAACAAACTGGTGTAAAGTATTATTCGAAATCATAATTGCAAATGTTTAAAAACTATTTAAAAAGGTATAATACATAAATAACATTGTATGTCCTCGCTTAAAAAACTACCAGTGGTTTGCATTGGATGATTGTCCTCCTCATAATGACTTCATTGCAAGGATTTTACAAAATGTTTGTGTCAGATTATTAATTATGATGTGAGATACATCGTGCGGAATTTTAACCTGTTCATGGAAATTTTGATAGAATTACTCTTCCGTCTAATATCTCTGTATTTTAAACTAAATTAATGGATTCAGCACTGTGTTAACGGTAAATTTTGCTTATCTTCCTATGTATTATCTTTTCGTTTAAAACATTTGAATTTTGAAAATACCCATATAGATTTCATATTGTGTATCATTTAGCTGACAAAAAATAATTAAAAAAATAACTTTATTCTACAATCCTTTTCTTCTAGCCGAAACAAATGTTTTTCTTTATATAAAACTAAAATTATCAGTATTATGAACACCTTTTTGGAATTATTAAATAATTTACTGCATTTAATTATAATTGAAATGTCATGATTTAATTCCCTAAATAATGATTTTCTTCATGTATCATAAATTTTCTAAAAATAATTTATTCATGCAGTCATTAAACACGAATTGTTCTCAGTGTTGTTACATTTTGACTTTCGTTCCATTTGTAATCCAAATGCATTACGGTTGATGCTTCCCCATCTTCAATAAGTGGGTTGAAGTGATTTACATAAGAGGAACGACAATTATGTGATTAAAATCACATTAGACATGGACAATTTCTAAAATTCACTTTAAGAAATGGGCTCTAAGTATTATTTTAAAGCGTAGTCTTAATGTTAAAAATATATTTAGGAAGTTTTTCTTATATCAAAAGTTTAAAAAAAATATTTAAATCAACTAACAAAGTTTTTATTATGGCTATAAACTACTACAGATTAATAAATCTAATACCTTTCTGCACATTTCACTGAAAATCGCACATTTTTACAGTGTATAGTTTTCGACTTATTGGTTTTTATTTATTTCGTGAATTTTACTTCTCCATATTCAATTTTAAATGCTATAACATATATATGTAATAAAAAATTATAACCTTTCAAAATTTTAAACTTATTATCGAAATAATCTAAATCTCTACTTTAATGATCACCATACCTTTGTGAATTAAAAATTCTATTAATATTGAAAAAATAATAATGATGCTTTAATGCTTGACATAAATTTCTGAATTAAAAGTATTTTTAACATTGAATCTTTTTTTTAAATAGTAAGTCTTAAAATATATATATATATACATATAAAAACATTGTTCTGTGTATTGCTATGATTGAAGGGAATATACAATACACATTTCCTTAATAACATTAAGTAAAATTTGAAAAAATATATATTAAAGTGTTTAACAATTTGTTAACAATTGTTAACTAACTAACAACAAACTAAATAATTAACAACTAACAAAGTGTTAACAATAATTAAAATGTTTCAATAGGCATTAAGCAATCATGTCAGTTTCATGGATGATATAATCATTTTAATACAGTCGGCCAAAAATAAAAATGTGAACATCCAGTGTTGAATTCAAGGAGTGGATCGGGGAAGTACATTCACCATCGGGGCAATGAGACGTCCTGTGGTTTCCGAGTTTTTGAGGTTACATAGATACGCGCACGGATAACACAATTTGTACACCTTCAAACATATATCGTTTTCTAATGAAAATTAGTTTCGGCATGTTGCATTGGTTCCAGTGAGGCGCGCAATTATCATACATCATCCATTTTCTCTTACCATGTATCAGTACAGGTCTGATATACACTTATACTGCTATCAGCAGAGAAACTTTAATCGTGCTGTGGGAGATACCTGTAATAAAACTGTTTGTTGAATCTTCATAAACCATAGAAAAGTGAAATATTGTTGACGAGAGTTCTTTATTTAAATTCTATTTCATTCAATGTATACTTCATAAAATTACAGCTTTAAGTTGAAAAATATTCAGAGCCAACTTTGTTTAAATTAACTAAGTAAATCATTAAAAATAACTTTGGTTAAAACAAGATTAAACTTCAATATACCTTCGGCTTTTCAAAACAGCTTAAATTTAAATCATAACTAAAACCGTTTTGTAAAAACATCCTACAACTCAAACTAAATATCTTACTGTAACTTAAACACAAACATATTAAAATCATAACGATAACTTTAAAGAAACGAACAGAAAAGAGAAAGCGCGGCGTTTGATTATCGAAAGGCAATTTATACCTTTGAAGAAATTGAACTGGACGATTCCACTATATAAAAGGGTAGGCCTGAGAATAGTCAATTACGGAACAGCTAACGCCATCTATGAGAAACTGAAGTTTAATGTCGGTTCTTTCAAATTAATGTATGTTTTAGAAAAGAATTAACATTATATCTTAGGTAATGAAGCTATTGCTTTTAAAATAAAGAAGTTTTATAAGCATTTAAATGTAGAAAGAAAAGCTTTGAAATCAATATAAATTTACGTAAAGTTTTAAACCCATATTAGCTATAAGTGACAAGTAAAATCGGTTGACTAGATAACCCTTTTCACCAGATGCCTCTACTATGCTCCAGGGGAGCAGGGATGTGTAAAATTTGAGTCGGGTTTTCAGGTTTTGTTCCGTGAGCTCATGACACACCTACTGATTCAGCGTTTTTTATATTATCAAGTGCATGTAAATTATTGGAAATTGTCGAATAATTTACGAGTAATTTCTGTTTCATGCTCCTTAAAACTTAGCAAGGCTCAGACTGGTCTGACCGGACTAATGTTTGCAGTTCGTTTTATTTCGATAAGTAGTGCTGCGTGTCCAGGCAGTTTATTTTCAAGGTAAAGTTGTAAAATAAAAAGCACACACCCTTTACTAACTCTGCAAAAATTTAATGTAGAAGAAAGTTACTGGTACCAAACGATTGAAAATAAATTCTACTTTTAAATTATGTATGTAAAATTTGCTTCGGGGAATATCTACATATCAAAACGAACCCAAACATTTCTTTTTTCAATGCAATACCCAAGTTTGACACCATAAATAGATTCTCAACCCTTCAGCTAAAACTTAAATTTTTATGAAACTCATATGACTAGATTGCGAGAACTAATTATTTTAAAATGAGCACATTTTACGGGTTGTATCCAAATTGAAATGCTGTACTCGATTGTTGAAATGCTACATAATGACTATGTCTCTTCTATTAATGTATTATTTTTTGCAAATAGGACTATTTCACTCGCTTAATATGTTTCGACTATTGCCATCCGAAATGTTTCGTTAAAATCAGTAAAACATATATATTTTTTTCAAATTATGCTTTTCTGGATATCATAGACCCTTAAACTGTCGTTTTGATGATTTTTTTGCTCGTAATTCAAAAGCTACTTGCAAGAAAATTTTGAAATTGAGAATTTTCATAAGGCAGGACATAATAAACATAAATCTATCAGAAAAAATATAGGTTGCAATTTATATATTTTTCGGATATTAATTTCATAATTCATATTATAAAATTTTTAAAATCCTAAATGCAATGTATTTATATTTGGGTTTTTTATTATTATAATTAAACAAAAAATTATCTCATTATGATAATAATTTCAGGAGATACTAATAAAACTTTGAAAATTTAATTTAACATTAGAAGCTCTAAATTTTGAATTTTTATATTACAAAAATTTGTCACCCAAGTAACATGAAATTTCATTTCTAGGAGTAGTTTGAACAGAAGATTTAAAATATTGTGTCAGAATTGGGTGTTGCTATTGAAAAAAAAAGTTTGGTTTAGTTTTTATTTGTAGATGGCCCTTTAAGCAAATTTTATGTACATCACTTAAAAGTAAACTTTATTTCCATTGGTTTGTGTCTTGTAATTTATTTCTATTATAATTAGTTGCAGAGTTACTAGGTGATGTTTACTTTTTTTCCACGACTGTACATATCATCTGATCGGAATTTTTGGGACGCTATCTTTATCGTCCTTTTACTGTGCCATTTTCAAATTCTTTGCTGATATTCCTTCTTCGCTCTGCTGAGTTCTGAACCATCATAAAGTGGCAATTCATACAGTGGCTTACATCAACGCTGTATCTATGGGTGAATATCACGTAATGTGAGATTTTGAAAACAAATTTTTTTGAAAATTTAAATCGTTTTCAAGCATTTCATTCTTTTAAAAATGTTTTTTGAGCAGCTGAATAAAAGAATTCACACGTAAAATTGTTAAAGTTTGATGAGCTTAAGTTCATTTTTAAGTAATTGTAATTATATGGCATTCTTGCCATATGTATGCCAGGATAATGACCGCCCAGATAATGAGAATTTCATTCTAAAACATTTTTCACAGACTTTTTTTTTTTTTTTTTTTTTTTTTTTTAATCTAACATTTTAATTTTGTTCAAAGGAGCATATTTCCTCTATAGTACCTCAATTTCAATGCAATGTTCAGTTTTATTTGTAAATTATTGAAGCCAGGAAAATGACATAATATAAATGTCTACTCAATTTTTACAAAGCCTTTAAACACATTATTTTCAAAGAAACATCTAAAACATCTTGCTGGTAGCAATGGTTTTGCTACCTCTGACTTGAACTATGCCAAGAACAAGAAGAATTATGCTGCAGCGCCATCTTTATACCTCATAAGGTACTAAAATGAGCAGGCCAGGAAAATGGCATTCATTTTCAGTGACAATCACATTTTAATTATGGAAAACTAATTTTAAAATAGAGAACTTGTTATCTTCCTCATATATGTGTTATATAAGGTATAATTAATTATTAGAAATTAAAAATAACTAGAAAAAAGATATTTGTACAGTATAGCAGAAAGCCTTTTACTTTGCACCCATCACAGTGTGATATGCCAGGAAAATGATAATCCTAAAGTTTAAGTGTTTTAATTGCTTTACTTTTGCGTTATTATGGATGTAATATGTCTTGAAAATACATCTAAGAATATTTCTTATTAGAATGTAAAAACGAAAATTGCATTATCGAACATTTAATGGGAATTTTATTGTGCGGACTGAAATTTTCGTATTTTGTGATATTGTCCTTTATACGTTAATACTGCAAGATAGCACTCCAGTGTTGCTAGCTCACATGCAGGAGTGTTTAACATTCACGATTAAAACTCCTTTCACTATCGGGCGGTGTTTATAAACAGTCGGAAATTTACTTAATCCCAAAATTTGATATTTCACTTCCAAAATTTAATTAATAAATTTTTAAATAAAATAAATAGTAAACAAACACAAAAGCAATCATTTAAAATACAACAGCTTCACATTTAGTTACAGTCTTTTAGAAGGACATAAACTTTTCTTGTAAATCCTTTTGGAATGAGAAAATTATTAGTATTTATTTTAACTGCGCTTCTTAGATGCGTACGCAGTAAATCATTTAGATGAATTCATGAATTTCTCATTATTATTCATACAAGAAGGTAAACAACATATGAAAAGAAATCTCTCTATCTCTTCTACATTTCAGTATAGCATGCATTTTATGTTGTACTTTTATTTCTTAATTTCTTTTCAGACTTAGATTATTCAAAATTAGTTTTTATCGTTAGTGGCGAAAATTAAAAATTTTCAAGTAATAAAAATAAAAGTAATTCAGTTTTTTTATTCTGTTATACCCTTCGATAAAGCAGAAGAGTTTGAGCTTTAAAACAAGAACATAAAACCTTGCGTCAAGTATAGATTATTAAACACTTTCCAACACATTCAGACTACTATAATAAAACTTTGCTGTTTAATATGGTGAAAAAAGATGTCTATATGAACAATTTGTAGAATGCATACCACATGTGAATACATAATTTCATAAATTATCATTTACAGTCGGTGCGATATCTGATATTTTTATGGAGCCGTGTGCAGGGTCTATAGATATATCATATAATACATAGTATGCTAAAATTTTGTTCAGTTAGGCAGCGCATGGAACAGTTGAAAATGCTTCTTCAATAATTTCCATCATAAAACGGAAATATACGTTAGATGATTTATGCAGTCCTGTATATGAACTCTATATTTTATAGACACTAATTAATATAAAAATATATGTTAAATTTAAAACACGCACCGCAACACACTTCCATCAATTATTTTTGATATATAATATTGTAACCTAATTATTTTGTGTGTTTCTGTATATGACTGATGAATGCTTACACGCTGTATTCTATAGTAAGCATCTTTCAGTGCACCTTAGAGATATAATCAATAAATAATGTAACATGTATAAAATACTCCGCGAACGATTTTTCTCCAGAGGCCATAATGTAAAGGTATTTTTTTGAGTGTCTCTGTAAATCAACGATGAATGCTACGCAAACCATATTCTATATTAAACATCTTGTAGTGCAGTTCAAAGATGTATATGCATTTCAATGTATTTAAAAATGCACAACATCATTAGAAAAAACCATCACAAATCATTTTTCGCCATAGGCCGTAATGCAACATACTTCTTTTTAATGTCCTGTAAAACAACTGTAAATGCTCCACACTTCATTGTCAATACCGAACATAGCAGAGTAAGTCTCAATAACATATATTACTTTCACTGCAATCCAACTATATTTAAGCGAGTTATAGCACGGACAAACGGACAGACAGATAGACGGACAGAACAAACCCAATTCATAAACACTTTTCAACTGTGTTGGAAAGTGTTAATAAAATAAATCTTTGAATTTTCTAAAAAAAATTAGCTTCTGATATTTAACTTCTGACAAAATAGTCTGACATTTATATTGGCTCATGAAAACCTAAACTTTAATTATTACTAAATTGTATTCTTCAGGGAATATCCCTTGAATTAATTATAGTAAACTTAAAATCATAAGATATGCAGATATCGAAAAGTCATCCTTGTTTAAGCGAAGGGGGAAAAGTACGAAAGAAGCAAGTGACAGAATGTTAATTGATTTCTTTGAACTATCTAAATATAAAGGGAGGATAATGCCTTTCCCTTATTAGAAAATTTCTTTTGCGAAAAATTCGGTTATTCTGTCATTGCTACATGAAATTAACAATATTGAAAAAATATTTGTAAAAAAAAAGGAACTTTTAAAAATTGATTGGATTGAACGAACTTTTAACATTTCAATAGCTGTAAACTTAAGATGGTGAAAATTCTTCTAGCATTGTAAGCTTTGGTTGAAGTCCATCTCGAAATGTTGGGACGAGATTTCGCTATGTTACGGTTGCAGATACAGTAGAATCGAAAGTTGGTTCTGCCCAGCAGGATTGCCAGTTTGGCCTTTTTTAATTCATATATTTCTAATTCATACCAGAAATTCAGAAAGAAGAAATTTTATTTAAACCCTCCGTCAGCGTCGGTCGCAACTCAGGGACTGCCGAGTTCAGGCGCAATTTGCCGGACAGGCGTTAGCAATTTAATGACGCAATTCTAATGTTCTTAAAGTGATAAGTGACTTTCAATAGGATGTACAAAGTTAGAATATTTCAAATTTGAATGAAATGACCTCGTTCATTACACTAAAAGTAAGTAATACAAAAAAGACTGAAATTTTAGATCCAGCACCAAATTGCACTCAGTTTCCTTTTCAAAAACAAAACAAAACATGGCAATGATGAACAAAACTCAAAGTACGGGTAGAACACAGTCAGCCTGAGTTAGATTCACTGTTGGAAAGTTGAATAGTAGAGCTGTGTTCATCCACTGAAGTACAGCCTTAGCAGATCACAAATGCATGGGACAGGATGAACGCAAGATGCATTTATAGCATTCATTGTTCGACATCCTTCAATGGCCCGTTTCTGTAGTATAGGTGATGCATCTAAATTCTTTTGTGGATGGGGGGGAGAGGGATTACTCACAATGTCTGATGGGATGATATTTTTTCAAGCGAACTTGCAGGCTGCTTGGAATTCAAGTTATCTTCAAATTTCTTCGACGTAACTTTCCAAGTATCAGTTCTCGGGCCAACCTTTTCAGGCACATTCTTATGCGCAGTATATCGAGTTTATTGCAAAGGTTTTGAATGATTTGAATGTTGATGAAACCCACCTTGAGCATTGCAAAGATAATGACTATTGGTCACTATTGATGTTTCGTCTTACGTTGTATGTAGCACACATTTGGTTTGTAGTATCAACCCCACTCTTGGTTGTGTTATAGAAAATAATCATATCTGTTTGCGTTTGCTCTCTGGAATCCGGATCAATTGTGTTGTTGTCCTGAAGAGAGGTTACAAGAATGACGTTTATGTTTTCGCTGGAGGTGTAGGAAACCAGAAATTTCCCATTGTTGAGCATGAAAATGAATTCAAATCTACATATTTCCACAAAATATCCACAATTTTTGTATTTTTTTATTCATGAAATCCGAAATGATAAAGAATACAAAATAAGAACCTTAAAAAAGGGGCGTGTTCAGGTGCAATTGGCCTGGGAGGCCATTAGGTTTAGATCTGTACTCTGAGCGAATGGTGGTGAAACTGTCTCGGTGCGTCACACGCACTGCTGAAAAAAAAAAAAAAAAACGCTAGTATTTGGAGAAGCAGAACCCTGCACACTCTAGTTAGGAGAACTGAAGTAATTGTGAAATGCCTGTCAAACCTATTGCGATCGATGGAAGGTTGAGAAATAACTAATGTCTGTCATTAAATAAAGAAAAGACTATTATAAGGATTTTCTTGTACAAATGTGAAATTTCGGAATTAAAAAATACGCCATACTGGCAACCCCGTTGCCCAGCTTAAATTTTTTACCATGGAAGGGCCACTATGAGTCATTTCGATCCCCACGAAATGAATATATTTCTTTTCGAACGAGATATTTTTTTATAAAATAATTTTAACCTTTTATGCTCCGACGGTACATTAAAGTACCACAGTTTTCTATCCCAATTAAAACACACTCATTGAATGCATTCGCTACATTTAGGAAACAATAGAAAATACTTTCCTTAACCATTAATAGATAGCAATAGTAGTTCCAGACAGCTGAAAATTTTTAATAAAACTATTCTGGAATCTGTGAGTGTCAATCTTGCTTCCATTTTATTGTCTGACGTGGTATTCCTAACTTATTGTTGGAAACATGTTAAATTTGAAAGGTAAGGCTGTATTTTTTTTTTTTTTTTTATTTATTTTAAAAAGATCACTTGACAATATGCTATTCTAAAAAAAATAATTTTCTGTTTTAAGTAGATTTCGTATAAAATACTACCTATTACATACTACATTACTACACCGATCATGAGCCCTAGAACCCAAAACCATCCTCAGTAAAAAACTTTATTTATATCACTTTCTTCTGGACACGATAACTTCCACAATTCTGCACAAATCTCTTCCAAACAGATACATAAAATAAAGGGGCATAAAATCTCGGTCAAGTTCGTTAATGGACAAAATCGAACCAAGGGTTGGAAATAGGGAGGGGTTTTGTGAAAACCGAAAAAAACCCATAATTTCTTAACTTTTGTACATATCAAATTATTTTAAAGTTTTTATTACTTCTAAAAATCGGGCCAGAAATTTATGTATCACAGATTTTTGATAAAATAAAAAATTGGCTCTAGGGGCGCAAAAAATAGGCTTTATGGGAGAAAAAAATTCATATCTTCGTCAAATCTCAAGATATCAAATCCAATTAATTTTATTATAAATCTTCTTAATATTATCTACAACTTTTATATTCACAAGTTTTTGATAGGACTAATTCGTACCGGAAAAAAAAAAAACGAAAACAAAAAGGGGGTTTGAAGAAGTAAAATATCCATAACTCCGTCAATTCAAAAGATATAAAATTCCCATGAATTTATCATATATCAGTTATCAGAAAATCATCTTATTAAGGGTGTATTCAAATCCAAACTGCTTATTTTCTTACCCATTTTTAAATTCATTTTTGCTCTGAAACTCATCCAATTGGTAGATTCTCTTATTCAGAAACTATATAATGTACCATAATGATCGATTTTTTGATAGAGGCTGAGTATATTTCAAAAAATGATGTCGAAGTGGGCATTTTGAACAGAAGCGATTGTATTAGATACGAAAAGTATTATCCTACTGAGAAGTTTTAATTAATTGAACGAAAAATAAAAACACAGGTCGCTTATAAATCTCTTCAAAAATCACGTCAGCAAGTTTCACATTTTCCTAATTAAAAATGAATCTGAAAATGAGCCAGAAAATTTCGAGTTGTTAAGCATGGAAAAGTATGTTTTTGAATACCGCCTTAACATGATTCTGATAAAAGCAGCTATTATATAAAAATGAAATAAAAATAAGTCAAAAGCGGCAGATAAAATTGTTAAAGTGGCTTTATCTCTAATCATGAGTTAGTTTTTGTAGGGGAAATTAGTATACTTAACTTCGAAATCTACCTTCGTCTGTAGGCCGGGCCGGCAGGGATTTTTTTTTTTCTTTACTAAGTACTTTTCAAAGCAGTACTTTTGAGTACCGTCGATATTACGTTTAACAGGACTTTTACTCACATGTTTATCGTTGGAATACATATCGTTCTTACAAACGTATATATTTACTAGGATACATGAGTATCAGATAGGTGGATTTTGATACAATGTAGGGGAAGATATTAAAGTATTTATGTACAAGATTGATGAATAATAAAGCAAAAAATATGTGAATTTTATCTTTAAGAAAAATATTGAATTTTTATAAAACAAAATAGAAAAAGTTACAAATTAAAAAAAAAATCTAAAGATTTCTTTTAGTATTATTATGAATGCTTTTGAGTTTTGTACAACGAGAAGTTTGGGAATTTCTTTCAGATATGCTTTCCATCGAGTGTTAGTGTTAAAACTGTTAAATATTCTTCTGATGGCGAAACGCTTGCATATGAAGCAACAACAGCATTATCATCTTGTCATATATACATCATAGACTTATATAAACTAGATATATGCATTACTTTAAAGTAACACATAAAGTAATTAGCTGTAATTAACAAACAAATAAGAAATGTTTTATTTTTAAATGTATATATCGTCTAATGTATCACAGTACTGCAAGAAAAAAAATTCGAAGAGATAGTTTTATAAATTCATAATTTGAGATATATAGTGTTAAAAGACACAAGGAAGTAAAAAGTCGGAAATTGTACACCAAACGTGACAAATGAGGTCTGCTCTTACTATAACTAGTTTTATAACTATTCAGATCTTGGTGCAATAGCTGTTGCATTCTTCTTCAAAAATGCATTATTACAATTTTTTTTTTAAGATTATGTATATTAGATTCAGTAATACGGAAATAATTTGAATCCACCTTAAATATGACGTAATGATCATAACAAGCTACAATCATTACCAACTTTGGGATATTATTGAATTAATTACGTATGATAGGATTTGAGAGACTGAAGAAAACTTTTATTAATATATTTATATCCCTTTAAGACCCAACCTGCACGATCGTGCGGGTTAGACATTCATTTAATTGTTTGCTTCTGTGTCGTTTGTAGTAAATTCTGGAATCGAACGATGGTTCTGGTTTGCAGATAGAGTAAAGTATCATTTTTTGTCAACAGGTAGCGGTTGCAGTCCATGTTTTATTTTCTACAGGCATGACTAGATTTGTTTACAAATACACCGTGTCTTAAAGGGTTAAGTTTTGATTCGATTTTCATAAAATATAAAATGACTCGACACAGTTATACAAAAGTTGTAACTAATTACACTTATATTTAGTTTCATTAAAAAAAAAGGTTATGTAATTTTCTACACAAAACTTTGGATAAACATATGCTTAAATGTGAATTTTTTTTATACATTTTACGAGTTTTTTTTTTTTTTTTTTCATACATTGCATATATACTTGTAATATAAATTTACTTCCCAGAATACGGATAATAAAAATTTTATCACAAACTTTCTTAAAGATAATAAGTGATTTATCTTAGATATTATCTTAATAATCATTCCATATTGGGGGATTCTCTCTGTTCTTTAAAGGAAGATTAAAAATAAAATTATTAAACATTAATATATTTAAATCATGCTTTAGTTTGAATTATTAAGAGAATTAAAGCTTTTAAAGTTTTAAGTTAAATGACCTTAGAATGATTACAATAATAATAGCTGTTTTATTAAAAAACTTCATAAATAATCCTCATATATTAAAGAAAGATAAAACTTTATAATTTGTCAAATGGATTACGTTTGAATTCATACATGTATTGCAACAGCACATTTAATACCACATAATTAATGATGAGTTAATCCAAAAACTACAAATGTTAACAGAACTTCTACTATATTAATTAAAGTAAAGAGCAAATCATTAACTATGAAAGGCAATTGATATTAAACGTTATTAGGAGAAGGTCCAAATTTCTAAATGAATTTAATCCTTAAGAGTGATTAATATTTAATAACACCCCATTTAAAAATGATATATTAAGAATTAGAAATAGTCGAAGTATTCTGAAAGAAATATATATTAAAATAAATTCATTTTCACTCGTGTAACGTACAAGATGTCCAGTGAAAGGATTAACAGCATTTGTTTGGATTATCAAGAAATATGTGAAAATTATTATAATTATGTTTGCATAAGATTTAATGTGTGAAACAAAATCTTGTTTTTATCTAGTCGTCACATTCGGGAGGACATTCGTCTTATAAAATGAAAATTATTTTTTTTATTAGTATACCTTAGTGGTATATTGTATTTTTCGGCGTACTAGATGCACTTTTAGGTAGCTTTCATTACAAAAAGCTACCTATTGCAGCCGTTCGGAAGAAAGCGATTTCAAAAAATTTTGGTATATTGTCATCGAACATGACCCCAGACGCCGAAACCAAGCTCCGTTCAAAATTGACATATATATATATATATATATATATATATATATATCTGACCTTTGTCACTCTGTAACTCTCGTATTTATGAACCGATTTGGATGTAATTCGGTGTATACATAGTACATACCAATGTATCGACCGAGTTCGTTGGCCAGCTTCATCCGCCATTTTGTTGCAAAATGGCGGCCATTTAAAATATTTAAAAAAATTTTAAATTTGAAATGTGGTACCAAAAAATAGAAAATGGAAAAATATTTTTTTCTTATGTATTTGAACTTTATACAAAGATTCCAGAGCAGTTTTTGTTTTGTCTATATCTTAAAAAATGGCTGAGTTATAGCATTTTGAATTTCTAGCGTGGCTGACATTTTGAAACGTCCTGAAATTTGTCAAGCGATAAAAGGCGTATTTATGAACCGATTTGGATGTAACTTCGTTTATACATAGTACATACCAATGTCTTGACCGAGTTCGTTGGCCAGCTTCATCCGCCATCTTGTTTTAAAATGGCGGCCATTAAAATTTTTAAGAAAAATTTAAATTTGAAATGTGGTACCAAAAAATTGAAAATTGAAAAAATATTTTTTTCTTATGTGTTTGACCTTGATAAAAAAATTCGGGAGCAGTTTTTGTTTCGTCTATATCTTATAAAATGGCTGGGTTATAGCATTTTGAATTTCTAGCGTGGCTGACATTTTGAAACGTCCTGATTTTTGTCACGTGATAACGGGCGTATTTATGAACCGATTTGGATGTACCTTGGTGTGTACATAGTACATACAAATATCTCGACCGAGTTCGTTGTCCAGCTTCATCCGCCATCTTGTTTCAAAATGACGGCCATTTAAAAAATTTAAAAAAATTTAAATTTAAAATGAGATAACAAAAAATTGGAAAATGAAAAAGATTTTTTACGTATGTGTTTGACCTTAATACAAAGATCCCGGAACAGTTTTTCTTTCGTCTATATCTAAAAAAAGGGCTGAGTTATAGCATTTTGAATTTCTATTGTGGCTGACATTTTAAAACGACCTGATATTTGTCACTCGATAACAGGCGTATTTATGAACTGATTTGGATGTAACTTGGTGTATACATAGTACATACCAATGTCTCGACCGAGTTCGTTGGCCAGCTTCATTCGCAGTCTTGTTTAAAAAGGGTTGCCATTAAAAAAAATAAATTTAAAATTTAAAATGTGGTATTTAAAAATTGAAAAATGAAAAAGATTTTTTTAATGTGTTTGGCCTTGATACAAAGATTCCGGAGTAGCTTTTGTTTCTGAAAATTTATTCTTTTGTTTATATCTTAAAAAATGGTTGAATTATAGCACTTTGAATTTCTAGCATGGCTAACATTTTGAACCGATCTTGTATTTGTCACGCGATAACACACGTATTCGCCTATTTCGATGTAAGAAGGCATGTGGATAGTATACATCAATATCTGGACCAAGTTCGCTGGCCAGCTTCATCAGCCATCCTGTTTCAAAATGGCGGCCATTAAATTAAAAAAAGTCCTTCCGGCCAGTGCCGGGAGGAAGAGGTAGCTTTCATATTCCTTATTTTTAAAAAGCCAACTTATATTATTCAAACACACGAAGCTCAATTTAGTGGAAACCGAATATAGGAGATTCAATACTAATTTTTATCAATACTAAATCATTATGAATGAAAATTTCGCCAAATTAGTCAGCTTTATCCAAGCTGCTTTTATTTAAAGTAACTTATATTTGGCTGCCAAATTCGGCGATTTCTTAAAGTGCCTGCCATTTTATGACAACATGGTGGATGAGGCTAACCAGTGAACTTGGTCGAGACCTTAGTAATTGCTGTGCACATGCTCACTCACATCGGAATCGGTTGATATATAAGAGTGCTGTCGCAGGCAAAAAATCAGATTTTTCAAAATGTCACCCACATTAGAAATTGAAACGGCTATATGTGAGCCATTTTTTAAGGTAAAGACAAACAAAAAATGCTCCTGAATCCTTATATCAAGGTCAAATACTTAAGAAAGAAATCTTTTTCAATTTCTAATTTTTTTGCACCTCACTTTAAATATAATTTTTTTTTAATGGCCGCCATTTTGAAACAAGATGGCTGATGAAGCTGGCAAGCAAACTTGGTCCAGATATTGATGTATACTATCCACATGCCTTCTTCCATCGCGTGACAAATACAAGATCGTTTCAAAGTGTTAGCCATGCTAGAAATTCAAAGTGCTATAATTCAAACATTTTTTAAGATATAAACAAAAGAACAAATTTTCAGAAACAAAAACTGCTCCAGAATCTTTGTAGCAAGGCGAAACAAATTTAAAAAAAAATTTTTCATTTTCCATTTTTTAATACCTCATTTTAAATTTTAAATTACACATTTTTAAAATAGCAACCCTTTTGAAACAAGATGGCGAATGAAGCTGGCCAAGGAACTCAGTCGAGACATTGGTGTACTATGTACAGACCAAGTTACATCCAAATCGGTTCATAAATACGCCTGTTATCGCGTGACAAAAATCAGGTCGTTTTAAAATGTCAGTCACAATAGAAATTCAAAATGCTATAACTCAGCCATTTTTTTAGATATAGACAAAACAAAACATGTTCCGGAATCTTTGTATTAAGGTCAAATACATACGAAAGAAATCTTTTTCATTTTCCAAATTTTGGTATCTCATTTTAAATTTTAAATTTTTAAAATTTTTTAAATGGCCGCCATTTTGAAACAAGATGGCGAATAAAGCTGGCCAACGGAATCGGTTGAGATATTTGTAAGTACTATGTACATCCAAATCCGTTCATAAATACGTCTGTTATCACGTGACAAAAATCAGGACGTTTCAAAATGTCAGCCACGCTAGAAATTCAAAATGCTATACCTCAGCCAATTTTTAAGATATAGACGAAACAAAAACTGCTCCCGAATCTTTTTATCAAGGTCAAACACATAAGAAAAAAATATTTTTTCAATTTTCAATTTTTTGGTACCACATTTCAAATTAAAATTTTTCTTAAAAACTTAAATGACCGCCATTTTTAAACAAGATGGCGGATGAAGCTGGCCAACGAACTCGGTCGAGATATTCGTATGCACTATGTATAAACGAAGTTACATCCAAATCGGTTCATAAATACGCCTTTTATCGCGTGACAAAATTCAGGACGTTTCAAAATTTCAGCCACACTAGAAATTCAAAATGCTATAACTGAGCCATTTTTTAAGATACAGACGAAACAAAAACTGCTCCGGAGTGTGTGTATAAATGTCAAATACATAAGAAAAAAAATATTTTTCCATTTTCAATTTTTTGGCACCAAATTTCAAATTTTAAATTTTTAAAAAAATTTTAAATGGCCGCCATTTTGAAACAAAATGGCGGATGAAGCTGGCCAACGAACTCGGTCCAGACATTGGTATGTACTATGTACACACCGAATTACATCCGAATCGGTTCATAAATACGACAGTTACAGTGTGACATAGGTCATATATATATATATATATATATATATATATATATATATATATATATATATATATATATATCAATTTTGAACGGAGGGTGGTTTCGGGGTCTGGGGGTCATGATCGATGAAAATATATTAGAAATTGAAAAAGGTTTCTTTCTTAAGTATTTGACCTTGATATAAGGATTCAGGAGCATTTTTTGTTTGTCTTTATCTTAGAAAATGGCTCAGATATAGCAATTTCAATATCTAATATGGGTGACATTTTGAAAAATCTGATTTTTTACCTGCGACAATACTCGTATATATCAATCGATTCCGATGTGAGTGAGCATGTGCACAGCAATTACTAAGGTCTCGACCATGTTCACTGATTAGCCTCATCCACCATGTTGTCTTAAAATAGCAGGCACTTTAAGAAATCGCTGAATTTGGCAGCCAAATATAAGTTACTTTAAATAAAAGCAGCTTGGATAAAGTTGACTAATTTCTCGAAATTCTCATTCATAATGATTTAGTATTGATAAAAATTAGTACTGAATCTCCTATATTCGGTTTCCACTAAATTGAGCTTCGTGTGTTTGAATAATATAAGTTGGCTTTTTTAAAATAAGGAATATGAAAGCTACCTCTTCCTCCCGTCACTGGCCGGAAGGACTTTTTTACTATTAATATGTGATTTAAAAGTTTTATTCAAAGGTCTTATTCAATGAAGGTTAATTTTTATCAGAGTATGAATATATCGTTACATTTATATGGAAAATGATGATTGCTCACTTGGGATTTTAGACGTTTTGTTAAATATCTAGAAACATGCATGAGGAATTATCCTGAAACTCCAGGTACATAAACAGAATAGTATAGATCATACATTTCCGCGAAGAGTTTTCCCGAAACCCCAAAGGGGACTGTCAAGAAATTGAAAAAAACGAATTTAGAGGAAAAGTTCCAAATACCGGCTACCACTTTTGTTTTCAATCTAGATCATACAATTTTCAAAATTAATAAAATGAAAAGTGACAGCAGTGTACCATGACATGTCTTAGAACTGTTTAGAGAAAAAAAAATCAGTTTAAATGGCGTTTTCTGTTTATAAGAAGCAAAATTCCGAAAGTCTTCAAATTTTGAGTTTTTAAAATGGGGTCTAAATACCGGCTACCTAAGGTTTTTTTTCCCAAAAGATCACACAAATAGAGCTAATGACAATTATTAAGCAATAAGAATATTATTTTAATAAATTGTATTGATTAATAACATTTCTTATGCCCAGAAAAAATACGCAATTTTTAAAAAATATGTATTTTTGTCAAATTTCTAAAATTCTTTTCGACTATCTCTCACAGTCTTCTTCCCATTGTGTTTATAATTTTGTTTTTTAACGTGAAAAACAAACAAAAAAAATCTTACTGATTGAAATGGGAATTATTTTATCTGAAAAAATCAAAAGCATAATATCACTGTCTGCATCGGTATAGTCCATATCAACCCACATATCGCATTCTTAATATTGAACGCAAAATCCCCTCCCCCATTCTTGCCCACAGAGAAAGCATCCATGCAGAAGACACAAATTTATCATCTTCCTCTGTTGGATATTTTCCTTATTCACTTTTTTAGCCCTCTCGCTGCGTAATTGTTTTATCAAAATAGTTTCAAAAATTGCGTATTTAACCCCTTCGCGACAAGTGTATATTAAGAATTTTAATTCTTTTGTCACCGGTTTTTCAAAACAAAAGTTTTTGTCTAATTTAACCGGAAAAATGCTCCGATTAAATAAGGGATAATTTACAATAAAAAATAACTTTTGGGAATAATCAAAGAGGGTTAATTAAACGGAAAAAATGCATCCCCGAGGAAATCTCGGGTTGCGCAAATTTTGCTACTTTTACGATGACCAAGGAAATCTCGGGTTGCGCAGCGAGAGGGTTAAAATCAGATTTCTGCCTCTTTCGACTGGTTTACTCCGTCATTTCTTTTCCTTTCTCTTCACATTTATTACAGGCAATTTTGTAATGTCCAAAAGCTCTTTTTTGGAAAGAGGTCCTGTAACCATTGTCGGTCCTGAAGAATTACGACCATGGTTGTTTTTTTCATATTGCGAAATGGGACGGTGACTATTTCTAAACCATTTAAATTAATTGTTAATTATGGAACTATTTAAATTAATTTATTTTCCTTCCCTTCAAACAGAGCAACCGAGAAGGGTCCAAATAACCAGTATTCGGACCACTGCTATGTTTAAGTTAAAACCTGTAATACTCATTCATATAACAAAATACCAATACTGTGCGCGTGGCAATTGAGATCTAAATATGTATAGAAAATAACTTAATCAACAATTCAAGTCAATATACGATCAGTATATAAAAAAAAAAAAAATAAGAAACACATATCTGAAAAAAATTTGATGTACCAGATTCCGTAGATTCGACACTTTTGTATTTACTATTTGTAAATGACACAGACTTCAGCAACGTACTTTTCGTAAATTTCTTCTCTCAATTAAAGTTACAAACTCTGCCTATCACCTCTACCCTGCGCTACGTTCAGTTCTCAGAACACCTAGTAGCCGGTATTTGGACCTTCTCCTCTATTTCGGATAACCATGTAAAAACTAATGTTGCAAAAGCGTTCAAACTATAGAAATGATTAAGAGGATTATTGTCATAAACTGTGTTCATTTTTATGAAGATAGCGTGTATACCAGTAGAAAAAATTAAGGTTAAAAAAAAAAAAAATCCGAAATTTTACCAAGTTTTTTGCTTATAATTTGCAGAGTTCTTAATATAAATAAATGTTCTTTTCACCAAATATGACAAACAACATTGTGCATAACACCCTGCAATCAGAATTTAAAGAAAAATAATAATTGGATGAAAAACGAGCAGGTTTTCTAAATAACATTTCACTGCGGATGCGCGAAAGCAACCAAATAAATCACTGCCGGCCCGGCCTACAGGCAGAGGTATATTTCGAATTTAAGTATACTAATTTCACCAACTAAAACTAAATCATGATTAGATATAAATCCACTTTAACAGTTTTATCTGTCTGCTTTTGACGAGTTTTTATTTCATTTTTACATAATAGCTAGTTTTATCAGAATCTTGTTAAGGCGGTATTTTAAAAAAATACTTTTCCAGGCTCAATAACTCGTAATTATCTGGCAAATTTTCAGATTCATTTTTAGTAGAAAAAATACGAAACTTGCTAACGTGATTTTTGAAAAGATTTATAAGCGACATGTGTTTTTATTTTTCTTTCAATTAATTGAAACGTTATTAATAAACAATCATTTTCTCAGTAGGGCAATATTTTTCGTTTCTAACACAATCGCTTCGGGAAATTCTGTTCAAAATGCCCACTTTGACATCATTTTTTGAAATATATTCTGCCTCTATCAAAAACTCGATCATTACGGTACGTTATATAGTTTCTGAAGAAGAGAATCTATCAATTTGATGCGTTTCAGAGCAAAAATGAATTTAAAAATGAGTAAGCAAATAAGCAGTTTGGATTTTAATACACCCTTAATAAGATGATTTTTTTCTTCAATCGCTATGTATTTTTAATTTTTTTTTTTTTTTTGCTGTAGGAATTGCTCCTATCAAAACTTCTCTATATAAATGTTGAAGACAATATTAAGAAGATATATGATAAATTCATGGGGATTTTATATCTTGTAAATTGACGGAGTTATGGAAATTTTTCTTCTTCACCCCCCTTTTTTTGTTTTCTTTTTTAAGTTTTTTTTTGCGATACGAATTGGTCCTATTAAAAACTTATGAATATAAAATTTGTAGATAATATTAAGGAGATGTATAATAAATTTATTTGAATTTTATATCTTGAAAATTGACGAAGTTAGGAAATTTTTTCTCCCAAAAACCCTATTTTTGCGCCCCTTGAGCCCATTTTTAACTTTATCAAAAATCTCTGATACATAAATTTTTGGCCCTATTTTTTGAAGTAATAAAAACTTTAAACTGATTTGATATGTACAAAAGTAAAGAAGTTATAGGGGTTTAACGATTTTCACAAAACCCCTCCCTATTTCCGTCCTCTTGGTCCGATTTTACCCATTTACGAACTTGACCGAGATTTTATGCCTCTTTATTTTATGTATCAGTTTGGAAGAGATTTGTGCAAAATTGTGGAACTTATCGTGTCCAGAAGAAAGTGATATATTTAGATAGATAGATAGATGTAAAAAGTTTTTTACTGAGGGTGGTTTTGGGTTCTAGGGGTCATGATCGGTGTAGATCTGCAAAAGTTTTTCGGAAATTCCAACATAGGAACGACGCCAATAGGTAGTATTTCATACAAAATCTACCTAAAATCAGGCATTTACGTTTAAGTATATCAAAAGTCATTTTACTTGTAAAAGAAAATAATTCCTAAACGCTACATAAAATATGAAATGAAATCCCTTTTAAGTTTCAAATTTAAGATTTGGTCATACAAAATGCAGTTTAAAATCCCTCAAAATAGCGCTCATCTGAAAAAAATAGTTTGAAATCATTTTTATATGTGCGGAAAACGAAAGTGAATAACTATAACATTTATGGCGAATTAGAATCTCTTTTATATGCAACGCACTATCTGAAACTAACAGAATGATTTCTTTCAACGGCTAAAAAATGATGGAATAAAGTTCAGTTATGCTCAAATTGTAAGAGAGATTTTTCTTTTGGAAATGCACTTAAAATGACTTTAAAAAGGCATTTTCAATTCCAAATTTCATATTGAATGTCCATATTAAAAATAACTTCAAGAAAAAGAAATACATAGGAAAATCTTAAATTTGAAATTTACTAGATTTTAAATATTTTTAAAAACGGGTATTCATTTTTTTTTCACTTTCTAAGAAGTTGTCATGTCAGATATTATTTACATTAGATATAATCTAAGAATATATCGTACTGCATGTATATTCTGAAAAAAAGATCGATTTTTTTTTTTTTTAACAATCTATATTTGTTATACGTAAAATCTTAAAACGTAAAAGAATTAACTTAATGAATCTTATATGGATATATATATATATATATATATATATACTAGTGAATGAAATAACTTCTCGTCATGTTACCTGTAGTGCAGGGTTATTCGTAACTATACTACTAACCTGAAAAGAAAACAGTAGAAGTAAGTTTGGTACGAATATTCGAAGTAGTGGCAGTCATCGAGTGAAAATATGGCGAAAAAAATCATCCCAAGTAGGTTTCCCACAGTAATAGGCACAAGACAGGAATAAGTTCAACTCTTTAATTGAATAACTAGAGCATAGCAGCTTCCACAATTAATTAGAGTCTAAATCGCTTTATTGTAGTCAAACAATGTCATGCAAATAGCTTTAAATAATTATTAGAGGTAAACAAGATTTAAGATAAGAACATATCGGATGCTGAACAGGGGGTGGTATGACAAGTGGAAATACGACCAAAATCTGAGGAAACACTGCGAGCAACAGCTTTTAGTTCGCCTAGCTTAGTAATACATATATTACGTAGGTCGCGCTCTCAACTAATAATTAAGTATACGACGCAATGGAAAGAGGGCTGACAGAGTAGCGGATGAATTTGATGGTAAAAATGAAAACCCTGGAATAAGCGCGGAAAAGTAAATTCTGGGAAGGGAAAAAATGGCTGCTAAAAGAACATTCTAAAAGAAAAAAGACCAGAAATGAGCATTTAATTTAAGAATACTACAAACGTAATATTTAAGTAAATTAGACAAGTGAGACATTAAATTAAAGGGAATTTAACAGAGTTAAAGATAGTGACTATTTCAGAATTAGGATTTAGCGAATATAGAGTAGTAATTTAGAAAAAAAAATAGGGAAATCACGGAATAATCAAGAATATGATTGATTTTGAGAAGAAAATGGCATTTCTAGAAACAAGCCTAGTTGCTTTTAATTTTCTGCCAATTATTCCAGCCACTGTAAGTGCGTGACTGTTGATGCACGGAAAAAAACAATACTTCCATCTGCCTGCGTTTTTAAACACGATCAGAAATCATTTCATCGCAAGAACTGTTTTTCAATAACTTGTTGAATTATTGCCGTATTGACCCACAGACCTATGCGTAACGTTCGCTTTTCCCCTTTAAACTTAATAGAAGTAATCCACAATTCTTACTCTCATTATGTACCTCTCATAATATAATAAATAATAATTCTATATAAATACCACGGTCCTGAAGTGATGTGAACACATACAAATATTATAATATTTAATTTGATCATTAGCATTACGAAATTTACCTTAATTCAATTTAAAATGATTCACATACTCACTGTCAATATTTCAATTATTAAATTTAGAAAATAAAATATCCTGCTTCATTCGCAGTGTGATCATTCAATTCCTAATTTTCTGAGATCCATTCATTCATAATATTTTGGTTTATATCATCAATGTCAAACACCCTTAATTAAATTCATACACTGAAATACACAGTCCAATCATATTAATGTGACCACCATCTACTTTCTACGTCAACGTGAAATAACCAATCACAGAATTCAGGTGGCAGCACATTGCAGTGGAGCATATAAAAAAGGGTGTCCGACGGAATTGTAAAACATTGCAATCCTTGCCGTAATGAAGAAACGGAGCGATTTGTCCGGCGTCCAAAAAGGCATGATCACTGCCTTTCGGGCTAAGTGTGGAAGGATTTCCAAAATGGCTAATTTTGTAAATTATTCCGCCCTGGTAAAAGTATACCGTGCATGGCAAAATGGCACTATCGAAAATCAGAGACGTAGCAAATGTGGTGCACCACGGGCCATAGATGACAGAGGTGAACGACGGCTGGCAGAGATGCGTTAGGGTGAATAGACGTGAAACTGTTGAGCAACTAACCCCACAGATGAATAAAGGGGCTACCAACAGTGTGTCCTCAATGACGGTTCAGCAAATGCTGCTTCGTATGGGCCTATGCATCAGACCCCTGGTTAATGCACATATGCTGACTGCTGTTCATCGGTACGGAAGGCTGGCATTTGCACGCCAGTACCGCAACTGGGCGTCCACTGAGTGACGACAGATAGCTTTTTAAGATAAATCACGTTTCATGATCCATCGAACAGATGGACGTTGGCGTATACGACGTGAAATTTATGAAAGCGAACGCATCTTCAATAATTATCATAAGTATCCAAGCTGGATCAGGGAGCATTGTGGTCTTGGGAATGTTTTCGTGGTATTCTCTGGGTGCACACATCATTGTGGAAGGCACAATGGATCAACAAAAGTACGCATATGTCCTTGTGGACCATGTCCAACCCTACACGCTACATCCTGCATGTTTTTACGCAGAATGATGGCATCTACCAGCCGAGCAATGCGAGGTGTCATACAGCTCGCAGTGTACGTGCGTGGTTCGAAGAGCACCAGGATGAGTTTACCGTACTCCTCTGTTCGGCAAACTCCCTGGACTTAAACCCAATCGAGAATCTGTGGGACCTCTATCGGGTAGCTTGCGCCATGGATTCTCAACCGCGTAACCTAACTCAGCTGGCCACGCCAGTGGAGTCGGCATGGTTCAAGATCCCAGTGAAAACCTTCAAGAACCTAACTGATTCCCTGTTTGTTCTTCTCGCAGCGGTCCACACCGCAAAAGGTGGTTATTCTGGATTTTGACAGGTGGTCACATTAATGTGACTGGGCTGTGTATATACATTCATTCATACTCAGAAAGAAGAAGTATTTATCCAGTCTCGATTTATTTACATTTATCTGTTTATTTTATCGAATTACTAAATTTCCATTCAGAAATGTGGCCAAAAATGATTATTTTACACTTTTTTATGGTAAAACGTACAGAGAAAATTATAAACAGAGCCCTGCAGTTAATGAATAGTAATAGCTTCCATCTTCAATTTTATGCGGGTTACAACTTCTCTTTCATCTAATTGAACATGCCCAGGGTATTCTTGAATGTGCTTTACCTTTTTTGGACAAAAACGTCTAATCTGAGCATGTGCCTTGTGTGTATTGATATGCTAAGACAGAACTTTCCTGGGTTGTTTTCAGTCTCTATGAAACATGGCATATTGCTCATGTAAAATATATATATATATAAACTAATATGGCAGCGATATAAAGTATTGGTAGAAAGTCCATTTATAAATCTGATTTTTCTTTTGATAAAATTATTTGCAAACCCTCTCATATCGGTGAATTAAAAAACTTACAATAACTCTGTTAGCTATTTTAGTTCAATAAATTCTCTAGACGATGTATCAGTTTAAATATTCATCTTAAAATTAAAATTACTTCTATAGTTTAATTAGTTAACAATAAAAATACTTTTTGTACATTAAAAGTACTCTAACATTATTCATTGCGCACAATATTATAAAAATTTATTCTTCAGTGCTTCCATTAAATTATTTTTATATATGTATATATAATTATTTGTCTTTAATGGATTTTACATTCAAATACAATTGTAATTTATTTTTCTTTAATTTTCCGCTAATGGAATCTTAAATATTTTTCAATAATAAAAATCTTAAAACGCTAATTAATAGAAATTCCTTTAATGGATATTGAAAAAAAAAAGAATGAGCTATACATTAAATAGCAACAAGTGATTTACGTTTGAAATTCTTTTTCTTTTATAAGAATGCATTTTTTTATGATTAAATCAGGCATTTTATTTTAATCTGAAGATTTTATTTTCATTTTGAAATATTAGTGTTTTCTAAATAAAATTAACTGTGCGTCAACTCTACATTTCGTTTTGGTTTTTGCCAGCTACTAATAAATATAAATGAGATAGGGAAATTAATATATGATGCATAATACGTAAATTGCTAAGGAATTTCTAATTTTTGTATATTTTTAAATATTTTCGTTTGAGTATAACATTATTTCTAACACATTCAATTCTTGAAAATCCAAAAAATCAAGTTTACTCCAATACAAACAATTGGTTTGAAAATATTTCACGGGCCTGAAAAATATAACTCTTTATTTATTTTTTTATGGGCTTTTTTGTTTGTGATGTTTTTCGATACGCTAAGTAAGAAAAATGTGGTGCTCTCATTTCCACGATGTAAGCAAACTGCGGATTCAGATTCTGAATATTCAAAATAAAGATCAAGCCAACTGAAAATGGTTTTTTCAAAACACTCCGTTTTTATACTTTAAATTATATTTATGTTATTTTTGTTGATTTTTTAATAGATGCTACAAATGGAAATCATTAAAAGGCTTTTTCTTCTCACCGAAAATAATAGTCTTTCGTACAAAGTCGTTTTTGCTATGCATTAACCAGCAGTTGTATGGAATCATGCTTATTGCTATCTGGTATCTTGTATAAAAAAGTACTATTCACTGTTTAGAAATTCTAGTGTTTTAATGTAGACTTTATAATTTGTTAGTCAGACAGAAATTCTTAATTTATTTAGATACGGTACATGATGGAAGTTTGTGATTATTTTTTACCAAAATCAGGATAAGAGCATTTAACTTTAAAGTAAAAAATCCCATTGCAGATCTCTGATATAGCTTCAGAACATTTATATGAAACAATATTAACGCTAGAAACAAAAAAAAAGTGCTATATCGAATACCTGGTTAATGATGATATTTTGTTAAAATACTGTGATTTTTTTTTTTAACATAAGATGACCATTACACGTATAACATATTTTAGAACAAAAGACGATCGCGCAAGACAAATACGTTTACACTTAAATTAATATAAATAGCTCAGGTTTTGTTCCCAGCTTATATTCCATAAAGAAATTAAAACCTTCATCAATCAACAAATAAAACAACAAAATATAAATAAATCACAAATTTAAGACACGTATTCAAACAACGTGCATAAACCACGGAAATGTTCAAAATCAAACAGGCTCAATGTAAACAGTGATTTTTGGTAATTTCTTAGGCCGTTAACTGCTGGCATGAGGCCAATACGGAAGCATGGATTTTAAGAAATTCCAAAACTTGATGGCATAATTATTTTTCATGTAAAAGAACTTTTAACTGTATTGGAACTGTTTTCATTGATAGGCTTTGGCGTACTATAAAGAGAAAAGCCATCTATCTATTTTTAAACCTTTGAAAAAAAGAGTAAACATAATTTTATTTTAATGATAAATATTTCTTTTGTATTACATTAGCTAAAGAAAAATAAACCTAATTCTTTGTAACATCTAAAGCGTGTTTAGCTTTATTTAAATGGAATAGGAAAGATATAATGAAGTATCTGAATTATCTGGATCATATTCTTTTATATAATGAAGCTATAGCATTTTTTATGTTTTCCGGGAAATACATTTAAGACTTTTTTAAAAAGAAGGTATTGTATATAGTATTTTACAAGATGTAAAAAAAAATTCTCATTATATATTCACATTATAATGAAATATGTGTTATTTTATTCATAATATTTACTTAAAATGTAAACACCAGTATACAGTATGTATTGTTTGTTGCATATATTAAACTTATATAAGTAAAAAAAAATATTTGTCCTTAAAAGTATACTATATAGATTATAGTTAAAATAATAAATTCTTTTTTTTTTTAAATAAATAAATTATACTGAGGTTTATTTTATGAGTTTATTATAAAAATTCGACAAATTTTAAAACACATCTACTGACACATTCCTTGAAAAGAATCTCTTGTAAATAATTTCAGGGAAGATGTTAAAGAAAATGGAACGGAAATACCAAGTGTTCCCGAATTAACTATATGAATGTAAATATTATAAAAAGCCCATAATAATAATAGTAAAAGTTGATCTGTAGAGGATACATACACTTGTTCTTTGTGATACTTTGATATCTGTAGTTATTAAATTAAATTAGTAAAACTTTTTTTTTAATATGTGAGCAAGACATTATGAAGTATTTTTAGTCATTTTAAATTTCAACTAATAGTGTAGTATTTATCATTTGTGGCAATAATTTATATATATATATATATAATTTGGTGTATGTGTATGTTTTTACATACATTATACACTTAAAACATAAAAATACCATTATGGAGGGTTAAGGTTGGGAATGCTAAAAAAAAAAAAAAAAAAAAAAAAAAAAAAAAAAAAAAAATTAAAAAGTTTGAAACCTTATATGTTTCTATGTGTGTGAGCGTGTATAAGTGTATGTATATATGCTTATATATTGTATGGACATATAATTAAAATTATGGGGTATCATGCATTTAACATAAATTTTCACATATTGCATCACCATTTAAGGATATATTTTACTATCTCAATATTCTTCATTGCTTTTTTAAATTTTCACATTTATTTACATAATACAAGGCTAATATTTTACTATCTCAAATATTCCTCAACTTTTTAAATGTTATTTATATTCTCATTTTTATATATTACAATTTTTTGCCTTTAAAACGTTAATTTAATCAATTGCCCTTTTATTTATTTTTATATAATTCTTTATTTCTTTATTTGTATTAATTTATTCCTTTTCTTTATTTTATTTGTATTCACTCAATACTTATTAAGTTTATTCCTATTTTTTCATTCTAGTTTAACTAAAAGTTAATCTAAGTCTTTTCTTGATTTCTTCAATCATTTTCATTCATTTTCTTTTTTAATTTTTTTGGGCTTAATATGGCAACTCTAAACAATATTGTTATTAATTCAGTTCCAATTTACATTTTTCCTTTGTCACACCAGATGACAGCACAGTTATGGTTTTCACTCAGATGCTCAACTGTAGATCACATGTTAAAATAGCCTTAACTTTGTTTTCCATGCTGATATGCAGTAGTTTTGACTCTTTGTATCTCATTCCGGTATTGTGCTCTAATAATTTTTAATATCCTGTATGAGGTGTATCTTTCTTTGGATCTCTTAGCTTTTTATTATCTATTTTCTGTAATGTTTGCGTTATAAGGAGCTAAATTTTGTAATTTTAGGCTTAATGCCGACAAAATTCGGTGAAATAACGCATCTTCTATTAATGTACTCACAAGCTCCTCTGATGATTCTGTGAGTCATTCATAGTTTCTTATTTTACATACTGTTTTCATATGTTCATTTCAAAATCATCTTTAGAGCTTTATCAATTTCTTCATGTATTTCTGATTTCAAATTTATTATATATATATATATATATATATATATACAGCGTGATTAAAAAAAAAACTTTTACAAAATGACATGACAAATCAGGCATACACCAAGAATGAAAAGCCCATAGGAACATAGGGTCGCAAACCACTTATTTAGTCGCAAATACAGGGTGTTTGAACTCGGGTTGACGGTAAGAATTTAGAGAAAAATAAAAACATTGTAATGAAAGTGCAGCGATACTTACCCTGTTTAGTGTGAAATGTGGTAATATCACGAAAAGATCTGAAAAAACCTGTTGCTCATATAATAGATGATACCGTATGAATTGATAACCAGAGTCAAAAATATGGGGGCGTCGAGTGCCTACTGCTTTCTGTATAAAGCAAACTTCTACCACTTTTGTTTCGTGTTATAACATTTAGAACAATGGTGAAAACATCTGTTAAATGTTTTCTTATAATATACTTCATTTTTCTGAAAATTATTACCGTCAACCCGAATTGAGTAAGGACGAAACACCCTGTATTTTTGAATAAATAAGTGTTTTGAGACTGTATGTTCTTATGGGATTTTTCATCCTTTTTGTACGCCTGATTTGCCATTTCATTTTGTAAACGTTTTTTTCATGACCCTGTATATATATATATATATATATATATATATGTGTGTATATACAGTGGAACGAGCTAAAGTGACCACTTTGGTACAGTGGCCACCTGGCTAAAGTGACAGTTTTTGCAAAAATTTTCTCGCGCTCATATAAAATAGTATATGTCCGGTAATGTGACCACCTGTCTATAGTGCACAGAGACCAGATACCCTATCATTTTCAATGTTATCTGAACCTGTAAAATGTGACTATCTCTTTATCTGCCTGCCGAAAGTTTTCAAACTAAAAGACTACGAGTAAAGTGACCATTTTCGAAATTTTTGTTTTCATCCGTACAAAAGTACAGGAATTTCGGAATTTAAGTTCTATAGCGGTCACCTGCTTAATGTACAAATTGACCAGTTTTGACCTTTATTGTAATGACACTTGTACCTGTCTAAGGTGATTTTCCCTTCATATTTTTCTATCAAGGTGAGACAGGAATGTTGAATGTTTCCCCCCACGCATATTTATGGATCACAGGATATGAATGATTCCGCCTGCTATTTATTGGCTAAGTCCCGTGTTAGTACTACGTTTATCAGAGGAGATAACTTTGCGATTTTTCGGGTTTGTTTTAAAAAAGGTTCTTTTGTCATATGTTCTCAGAAATTGTAACAATAAACCTGCACATTTCATTCATTGTACTTAATATAGTTAATTTTGCCGTCTTTACTTATATTATAATATGCTTCATTTTTTGAGATGACAAAAAAAAATTAACGTGCAATTTTTAAAGACACTTCATATGACCACCTCTGTGTAGTTGCCATTTTAGCCAGACCCGAGGGTGCTTACTTTAGGCAGGTTCCACTGTATATGCAATGTTGAGTATACACACTCTAAAAAGCATAATTTTAATAATATTACTATTCATATCTTTAATCGAGAAAATACATTCAATAAACGTCTTTTTCTAGAATCTCCATATATTAAACATTATAATACACTTTATCCATACAGACTAAATCAACTCTCAAACAATAAACCTATCGATTATTATCAAAATCGTATATGCTACATCTTCAAATACGCATAACTATGAATCTCCTTATATCTTCAGTAACACGAAATTTAATCATCTATTTCAAAACGAGCAATGTAACTTTTCTCTTCATAGTGTTAATCGAAAAAATACTTTTAACTATCCGATTAGTTAAGTCGTAAAATTTTCAATTATAATAAATTTTCAAAAAAATCCAAATACACTGACACTCTTACATGTAAATGCAATTATCCTCATCTAACTACATATATTAACGCGTATCATGAACATGTTATAAGTGGTAATTTATACATTATCAATAATATTCACTTAAGATCTTTGATGCGTCATTGCACCAAAGATATCTTTTTCCTTCACAATGTACTATACAGTCCATCATTAAGCAAGTCACATATGAATTAGATTTCTTCATTTACAAACGAGCCATCAACTATAGTAAACCCATTAAAAATTTTACAGATTGGAAACATAATGCCATCCTCTTTTGGAGCAACAATTACAAAAACTACATATTGCCAAAAATTCCGTCTTTTTCTCTACCCTTAAACACATATCCAAGAACTTCAACACAATTTCGTCATTACATATGTAGATAAAGCTGCTAACAACTATGTTATCATCAGCAAATATTACTATCATCAGCTTCTAACCAATGCAGTTATTTCTAATAGTATTTTGAAACTATATCAGGTTATGTTAGCAGAAAATAATAAACATGTATTAAGCTATTATAATATACTAGGCATAAAAAAAACCTAAATTATCCTTATATAGTAATGATTCAAATGTTTCATGAAAATCCTCTTAAATTCCGCACAGGCACTGTACGGTGCTATACATATAATATTCGTGATAAAACGTTTTTTTATAAATATTCTTATACAAATTTATAGTTATCACTTAAAAAAAAGAACACTCATTGTTTTGAAAACAGTTTTGAATTGGTGGATAAAATAAAACCGCTAACATAAGTCAGCAATTTTATTACATTAGATTTCAAAGACATATTTAATAATGTTATTCTAACATACTTCTACTCTACTATTAATGCATTATTTTTAAAATATTTCCCTTTATTAAATTTACCTAATCATATTGATACTGGCTGCTGCAAAACTTTGATTAATTTTCTACTATTTCATAATTTTACTTTCCAAAATTCCAATTTTTTTATTCAGATTAGGTCATATCTCAATGAGATGCTTCGTTAAGCATGTTATCAGATTTATACCTTTATTTTTATGAACGAACATTTATTAACAATAATATATTGCTCTACAGATATATAGATGATACTATAATTATTCTTTCCGCTTCTATAATAATTCTATATCTCTTCCTGTAAAGTATCCTTCCAATCTAGAAATTAGCACTTATTATTCAAATATTTCTAGTATTAATTTTATGGATGGTAAAGTTAATATTCTACCTAATAACATTCTAACATTCAATATTTATGATAAACGTAATGACTTTCCTTTTAATGTAATTAATCTTACTAATTTCAATTCCGGTTTACATATTTGAGTTTAAAAATATATTCTACTTAATTATAGTCACCGTATCAAACATTTATGTTCCTCCCAATTCAAGCAGGCTGATATATTTAAATTAAAGCAATTAGCATTGTCTTATAATTATTCCGTCTCTTTTATTTCTGCATGGATCACATCTTAATTTTTTTTCTACTTTTTACCAGTAGGAGCATATAACATGGGTATGAAATTTTTTTTAATCTAAAAAATTATTATGGAGGGTGAGTTGCGGATAGCCGAAAAAATTATAAAAACATACGCAAAATTCTATTTAAAAAAAGCACGTGTGTAAATGTTTTATATACATAATCAACTTTTATCAAAAAATTTATAGAATCAAAATTCCACCATTTTTTATAGACTTAAATCTGATTGAATCACCGCATATTCTACTTTCGTGAGTCAAACTTCTTGTGTTTCACATTTTTGTCTATCAATAAGGTAATGTGTTGTAATCATTTTTTACTTTTTAATATATTGTTTGTGGTGTTTCATTTTTTTTTTAAACTCTGGGATTCTTATGATTTATTTTGGGCAATTTTGATGTGTTATAAGAATCTAATTTTAGTCTTTTAGGCATAATGTTGACAAAATTGGATGATATAATATATCTTTACAAAGAATTAAACCTACAAGCTCCTTTAACGATTCTGTAGGTTATTCATAGTTTCTTATTATGCATGTCTGTATTTCAATATTCATATTCCGTTCATCTTTAGAATTTTACCAACTTGTTCTTATTTTTGTGATTTCTTTTTTATTTTATATATAAATGCAGAGAGAGAGAAGTGACCTTCAAAGCTTAGTTTGCCATTCTCAATCAGAATTTATCTGCGCTTTACTAATACCGGCAAATTATGCTCCTGACGAAAGTTTTTCACAATATAAGGTTCCATTTCTATTCAAGTTTCTTATATTGCTTTTGTAATTTTTCTGTAACATACAACATTTTGGTTAATCAGTTTTTAGGTATCATAAATGATTTAATTTTTATGGTCAATTTTTCATTTGATAAAACGGTTCATAATTATAAAACGTTTTTCTACTATTTCATAATTTTATCTTCCAAGACAATGCTTTTTTTATTCAGATACAGGCCATACCTCAAGATGCTGCTTCATCAAGTGTGTTGCCAGATTTATATCATTTATATTTTTATGAAAGAAAATTTATTAACAATAATATATTGTTCTACAGATACATAGATGATATAATTTTTCTTTCTGTTAATGATAATAATTTTATATCTCTTCCTGTAAAGTACTCTTCTAATCTACTACTTAGCACTACTTATCCAAATAATTCTAGTATCAATTTTATGGATGTTAAAGTTAATATTCTATCTAATAACACCCTAACATCCAATATTTATGATAAACGTAATGACTTTTCATTTTATGTAATTAATTTTACTAACTTCAGTTCCTGCTTACATATTTCAGTTTATAGAAATATTGTTCTTCGTATCAAACGTTTATGTTCTTCGCAATTCTTACAGCATAATATTTTTTAAATTAAAGCAATTAGCATTGTCTTATAATTAGCCCGTCCCTTTGATATCTGCATGGATCCAATTTTAATATTCATTTTTTCTACTTTTTACCAGTATGGGCATATAATATGTTACAAAAAATCATAAAATCGAAAACATAATTATGAAGGGTGGGATGCGAATTGCTGAAAAAAAATTTAAATATGCACAAAAATTTATTATAAAAAAATATGTGTGTGCATGTCTTGCATACATTATACACTCTCATAAAAAAAATAAAAAATAAAAATACCATTATGGAGGGTTGAGGTAGGGAATGCTAAAAATAGTTTAAAAAACTTATATGTACATATATGTGCGAGCATGTATATGTGTATATATATATGCTTATATATTGTATGGATATATATTTAAAAAGAAAAACAGGGGCATCATGCATTTAACATCATACAGTTTTCATTAATATTTCGCATATTGGCACATAATACAAGGCTATATTTTACTATCTCAACATAATCCTCATTGTTTTTTTAATGTTATTTATAAACTCATATTTTATATTTCATAATATATTTTTAAATGGTTAATTTAATCAATGCCATATTATTTATTTATTTATTTTCTATTTACTCAGTTCTTATTAAGTTTATTCATATTTTTTCATTCTACTTTAAAGAAATGTTAATTTAAGTCATTTCTTGATTTCTTGAATTGATTACTTTCTTTTCTATGGGTGTAGATGGCAGCACTAAACATGTTTGTTAAAAATCTAGTTACAATATTGTTTTCCTTTTTCACACCAGATTGCAGCATTGTTTTAGTTATTGGCCATATATGTTAATAGTCTTAAACCTGCTGCACTTTATGTCACTCCCATAAGTTTCTCAACGAGTTTATGGTACAATCTCAAAGGAAACGGTGCATCGTCGTATAAAAGAAAGAAAAAATATTGTATGCCGGCATATGTTCAGATTCTCTTTACTGAAAAAATAACACAAAGAACGGATGGCTAAAGATCTTATGCACTGGAAGGACAAATGGATGAAAGAATTTTTTTCAGAGGAAAATAGATTTAACTTGGATGGCCCAGATGGTTGGAATTTCTACTCGCGCGATTTAAGACATGAATCTCGAACCCTCTTCAGTAGGCAGAAAGGGGGAGGTTCTGTTATGGTTTGGGGTGTCTTCTCTTTTAATGGAACTACAGATATTGCTTTTTTGGAAGGTGAACAGACATCTAAAGAGTATATAGAACTGCATGATAGTCACTTGTTGCCAATTGCTGAAACTCTTGGTGGTCGGAATTATTTGTACCATCAGGATAATGCATCGATTCACACATCAAGACTCTAAAAAAATGGTTTGTCGATAACAATGTTCATGTCATGGTGTGGCCCGCACGTCACCATAATCTTCGTGACATTCTCGTTCGCAGTGTATATGCATGTGGAAGACAATTTTCAAACGTCCTTGAGTTGAAAAAAAAATTGAAAGAAGTTAGTTTGTTATAAAGCCAAAATACTTATACAACTTAATAAACAGCATGCCAGTTCGAATATTTTCTATCATTAATAAGATTGGGTCTTTTATTGGTCGATAAGTCAAAAGTATATAAATTGTCTTTACATTTATGAGACAGCAAATTTTTTTTTACATTTATCAATTTTTGAGTTGAAATTATTTAATTCTAATTTAATTTACAGTAAAATGTTTTCTTGATAATGCTTTTCGTTATATGCATAAATATTGTTTTTAATACTGAATTATTAAAATATTATTTCGAAAATATCAGTGTCTTTCTATTTATGAGACGCAATGTAGATAATAAATTATTATTTTAGGAGTATCCAAAAATATCCCGAATACCCCAAATATTTAAATTTAGAGAGAAAAAAAAAACCCACAAAATATGTTATTTTTGTCTACAATAAAACCTAATATTTGTAACTCTCTGATTAGCTATTAATAATTTCAAAATACTCCCACCTTACCCAATCAACCAAATTATCGCAGTGAAAATCATAATTAGAATTTAAGATAAAACATAATTTCCTTTAACTGTATAAATAAAGTATAAAGTGACATCTCTTTATTCAAATAAGAAGAAAAGTGAAACAATAAATAAAGTTTATTTTTACATCTCTCTATTCAAATAAGAACAAAAGTGAAACAATTCAACAGTAAGAATTAACCTCTATAAAATAGAAAAAAAACAGAATTTCAAAATAAGAAAAATGTACATTTTGTAGAATGTTTTACAATTCGTTACAGGTGTATTAAATATGCTTTTACGAACATTTCCAGTTTATTCTTTAGTGTTCGTCTATTCCATTTCACCATCCAAAAAGAATATGATCTAATATTTTTTGGATGATCTCACAATGCAATATGTTGCTGAAATTTTGAGATTTGATATCTACCCTATATATATATATATAATCCGAATGAAACGAATTTATCAAACGGATATATGAAACGACTAAAATGTAACTAATTTGTGAAACGATTCTTTGAAACGACTGACTAAACAACTGATTATGTTTCGCGGCGATCTCTCCTAAAATATGGAATACTTTGCGATAAAATTAACACCAAAAATCGGTATTGATCCGTAGATCTCAATACTGGTATTAGAATTTTTAAATTCGAAATATTAATTTTTTTCTAATTTTAAATACTTTTTTCTAATGATGGTAACACAAATTTTAATCATAACATATATTTTTGTTCATATTTTAGTAAAGTTTATTATTTTAAACTAATTTGGCGATCAGTTTGGCCTCCCTTAAATGTATGCTAAGAACAATGCTTTTTTTTATTTCATTATCATTTTGTTTAATAAAAATCTTTTATTTAAAATCTAAAAGTTTAAAATTAATGGCGTTCACTTCTTTCTTTTTTTTAAAACGAAACGAAAAGAAAAATATTAAGCGCAGATGTCATATACACACCGGGATACCTAAATAGCACCAAAATGTCATTATTTTGCCTGACATGGTAACCCCGCTATTGTTGCGTATTTATTTACATTTATTTTCTTTTTATTGAAAAAAAATGTTATAAATTGTTTTGTTCAATAGTTATTATTATTTTTTTTATTTATTGTTATTTAATTTTTAAAATAATAGAAAATAATTTAAAAATACATATGTAACTGGTATTCGAAAACGAGGCTTTCGCCAAATTATCGTAAAAAAAAAAAAAAAAAAAAAAATCACGCCAAACCCGATTAAATAATGCAACAAATCCTGACATTTAATTTCAAATTCAAAGCAATGTTTTAATGGTACTGCTTAGTTATCCTGTCGACCAATTTCGCTAAATTATATAAAACGCCAAACCATTCACCAAATTATACACATTGACGTATCTTTTTTATTTTAAATAACGAAAGAACAAATAAATTAGTAAAATATTCATAAAAATACAAATCAAAGTTCGAATTAAAAAACACTTGATGCTTTCACTTTAATGTCAAGTGAATGTGACATTTACGATAAGCCATTATTGACATTTAATCTTGTAGTGTGGCGATAGATTTTTGGTCGATGGGATAACCAAGTAGTACCGTTTTAATTTAACACTCGAAAAATAAAAAAAATGATAACTGGCGAGTTAAAAAAAAAAGCTATTGGCGAGATATGCACCTGGCTAACATAAAAGTACCAAGAATTCTTTGCGATCATGGCAACTTTTATGTAGTTTTATTCGAAAAAAATATCTTTGATTCTTTAATCAAAATGAAAAACTTTCTTATGAAAAGCGAAGGGTTGTAATTGTTTGTGGCATTTACATGACTTGGACTATTACAATATAAGGTTAGTTGGGGCAAATGGGCCATGATTTTACAATGTGACTCTGGAGCTTCTGACAATTTAGCTTCAAAAAGCTAATGTTCATTTAAATTAAGGTCTACACTTCTGTAAATATGTTCAGTTATGTTCCCTCTATCAGACAGAAATGCTCAAAATTACATTTTAATGTTTAAAATATAAAAATATACATATTTCTTCTTTCTGTCCTCAAGGGTCCAGTTGCCCCATAAAAATGTGGTAACTGGACAAGGAGGGTCTATGTTCCACACGCGTTTATTTTGTTTCTTATGGGATATCTGGCCCTGTTTGACAAAGTGTAAACAACTTAAAAAAATTTAAACCAGGCAACTAATGTAAATTTTAAATAAAAAAAAAAGAGCGTTGCAAGGGAAACCTTCGCTGTCAGTGTGTCTAAAAAAGCCCTAAAAGTGAAAATATTAGATTTATTTATACCAAAAACAATAAAATTAAGTAAGTACTTATGTACTTTAGTATAGGTAATAAGTATAAAAGTCACATGGTATTAAGGAAAAAATAGAAAGGTAAATCTATGAACAAACGTCTATGTAAGTACTTAAGTATTTTATCTGTATCCAGGAGCCACATTATATAGGGAAAATTTTATTGTTCTTAGTAGAACCCTTAATGAGCTACCTCCATGATCATTTTATTTATCATATTCTAAAGAAAGGTGCGATGAATATATTATTTTCAAAATAGAGGTAGGAACAATAAAAGTTTCCCTATAGAATGCGACACCTGGTATCGTACAATTTCAAGGTTTGGCTATCTCGCTTTCAGGGGCAAGGCACTTGCATTCGTAAAATGTTGAAATAATTTAAAGACACCAGTATTTACAACGGAGTCTAATTGTAAGAAAGTAAAATTATATTTTCGCGTACTTAATAAAGGTGAAATTTTCATTATAAAATTCCGGTGCAAATGTGGCAGTTAGGGATTAAAATTATGTGATGCCATAACGGCATCACCCTCTTACAAGGGGCCAAAAAATTTGGTTTGATATCACCTAATATGCTTTTAAAAATTTTATTACGTAATTTTCATAAGGTATTCTATAATTTTCTAAATTGTGAGGAAAAAACAATGGAGAAATTTATTTCCCGTAGTAAGAGAAACTCAAAAAAATCATTTATAACGACTGAGGTAACTGGATCCAGCATGGTCCAGTTACCCGGGATTCATGTCCCAGTTACCACATTCTTGAAAAATTTATGGGGTAACTGGAACACCGGGCTTACATTTGAAACATGAAGTAAATATGTATAGATACCTATTAATATTAATGTAGTTATATGCATAATCTTTAAAAAAAAAGATTGTTTAATAAAAGTACTTACAGTATTTTAATAAAAACACGAGGAAAATTAACCATATTGACGTTATTTTTTTTAAAAAGAAACGTAAATTTTTGACAACCTATGACAGCAAATTGAGAGTTATGATTGAGTTGACACACGTTGTTTTAGGAAGTAGAGATTTAGGTGCAATGTTCACAAAAGCTAAAACTTAAAAAAACATCAACAGTTTTTTATAAAATAGCCTAAGGCCCAGTTACCTCATGGGTCCAGTTACCCAAACTAGCCTTAATTGAAATGATGGCAATAGAATAATAATTGGCGACTTATCGCCTGTGGCTGGCGAACATTAATGTACAAAAATGGCCGCCTGGAATATAAAAAGCTAAAGGATCCGCCCGGAACTGTTGATAATAGTCAAATTACTTAGGCTATTATTATAGAGATTGTTTTCATTTCTAAAAACAGCGCAAAGAATAATATTTCCTAACGATTAAAAATTTATTTACACGTGACTATTAAAAACAGAAAAACCCCTTTAAAATTACTAGTAAATAAGTAAGTGTTGAAAGCAGGAAAATATTGAAAATTATGTCTTGAAAATTGCATTTACACGTGAATATTAAAAGAGAAAGGAAACTTTAAAATAATAAATACATTAATATGGGTTTAACCCTTTTAGGGGCAAGGTACTTCTATTCGTAAAATGGTGAAATCTGTGAATGGCACCAGATTTTATAAACAAATTCCGAAATACGAAAATGCTTTTGTTCACTTACTTGGTCACCTGGCCAGGACGCCAACCGTGAGGTTTATGGACTGAATGTCCTGACAGGAAAAACCCCTCTACCATCCAGCTTCACCCTATCCAGGAAACGGGCTAAACCAGCGACAGTTATTTAACATAAGAAAAGGAACAAGTGCATAATCCTAATTATACAAATAGCAGCTCGCTATAACAAAAAGTACAAATCATGCAAGTTTATAGGATACTTGCAATAAAACTAAATTAAACAACGAATATAGGTTTATAGGTTACCTACAACTAACATAAAATACCAAAATAAGGACAATTTACATAGTTTGAGGGTTTGAGGTAACCCACAACTGAAAAGTAAAGTTCATAAAGTTTATTAAGAATCAATAGCCAAACTTCCTCAACAGGTAGTATGTCAGAAAGTCGCAAGTAAACTGTAGCTTCTTAGTAGGAGACCATTTCTGTAGAAGATGTCTAGTAACAAGCAAACTGAGTGAAGTTTTCACCAATCGAAATATCAACATCACATGTGGAGAAGAAGAAACAGTATTAAAATATTTCAGTTTATATCAGGCTTTTCCAAAAACAGTTAAACTTAAAATCTGATATTCATATAGATTCTAAACAAGTGATTAAGGTTTAAAAGAGAAGTTCACCATTTGAGTGATGAAAAAAAAAATTCAAAGTTAAGTCAATAAAGATGAAATATCCAGACACCCTCAGAAATATTCCCAATCAGGTAATGCCACTATGAAGAAAATTCATAATACCAAATCTTTTTATAAATGTTCAAAAGGATTAAGTGGTAGGTTTATAACACTTTCTCTAACAAAAACACTGCAACTAGAAATCACATGATAAAACGTATTAAACTGCTGTTAAAATTGTTCAGATTCCAATTGTACAAAGCAATAAAAAGATAATCCAATAAATCCTAATGATAGGGTAAAAGAATAATCTGTTCTATTCTAATGATGAGGTTCACAAAACTAATCAAAAAAAGGTGCACTAAATACTTGGTGACCGCTAACAATGATGTCTACCAACTTGGTTAGGGTAAGCTTTCCAAAAAGAAACAAGTAATAGGTTCAAAGTTATCGCATGTAAAAAAGTAATCTTATACTTTAAATAATAAGGTAAAAGAATAGTCCACCAATCCCAATAATATCATATGATAATTTCAGATAGTATCACTAATACAGAAGATGAGACAGTGATACCAATAAGAACACTGTAGGTAGTAGACTATCTGACATGTATTACACATTATATTATAGTTGAAATTGTTCTGACTCCAATAATATAGAGCATTAAAATGACAGTTCAATATATCCTAAAGATAAGTTAAAAGAATAGTTCATTCTATTCAAATGAGAAGAATCTATGGGCTATGCAAAAAAGGAAACATCACATACTTGAAAATTACTATCAATCAGCTAGATGAATGTCGATATGTAATTTTTCTTTTCTTTTTCCCTTTTTTTCTTCCAATACACATACAACTGTTCAAATATTGAAATTAATAATATGCATAAATCTAAATGATCCACAGTTATAGACTTTCCAACAAAAAGCAGGTAAATCGTTCAAACAAGAGGTACGTCAGTAACGACTTTTATTTTCATAAAGTAAGGTAAAAGAATAGTCAATCTATCCCAATAATTTTCATGATGACTTCCAATAAGTATAGAACTTTAAAATGATAGTTCTGTATATCTTGATGATTAGTTAAAAGAATAGCTCATTCTATTCAATCAATAAACCCACAGCAAGATATCGGCACTCTTAGTCAAGCTTAAGATACAGAATGCTAAACTAGTAAAAGAGAATAATCCTAATTATTCCATTACTACACTAAAATTTATATTTAATAAACGAATAATGTTCGTTTAGAGAATTATAAATGTGACACAATTTCCGATAAATATCTTGATTAAAGAGGACTCTTTTAATATTTGTACTAATACTTGCAGAGTTGTCAAAGTAGAAAAAGTAGTGGATAACGGGGCATCTTCCAAAAAGATAGTATGTTGTATCACCTCTCTTGCCACAATCACAGTTTGGGGTGCCACGCTTACCAATTTTATTAAGAAAAACAGGAAAACTTCCATGTGAGGTTATAAAGTATTGTACGATCTGATTTGCACAGATATATTTAGTGTCCACTCTTTTCATAATACTATACGTATCTCTACCCTTGCCAGAATGTTCCCAATAGCTTTGCCAATCCAGGATCGCTTTTTCACGACAAAACTGCTTAATTAGTGAAATAGGAAAATTCTGTATATCAACTAAGTCGGATTCATTTTCATTAATAGCATTCTTCGCAAGTTCGTCTGCTCGCTCATTTCCAATATTTCCGATATGCGCCCTCGTCCATCCAACTGTAATCCTTTTTCTAGTACTCTGTATTAACATATCAAATATTTCTTTAACTATGCTGTTAACCGCAAAGGTTCTCTGAAGGACCATAAATGAGGCTCTGCTATCCGTAAAAATCACTGCATCATGAAATCTTGATTTGATAAACCAGTTAATTGCATATCTAATTGCCAGTAATTCAGCCTGAAATATTGTATTCTTGGAATGTAAGGTAACTTTAAAATCTTGTATAAATATGCCATCGTAATACACCGTAAATGCAGTGCCAACACCATGAATCATCTTCGACCCGTCTGTATATATAATTGGAATGCTTTTGCTCAAATAATCCGAATCTTTATCTACTGTAAAGTGTAAATTCTTCACATCATTATAATACGGAAAATTCTTCGTGGCTAGGCTATTCTTTATATTTGTGCGGCCTATTACATCGCCATCAATCATTATTTGCCCACCTCCATTAATCACTTGGTATTTTAGACTCTCATATTTCAAATGAATATGCAATGGAATTATACCCGTTAAAACACATAATGCATCGGTTGAGACTGATCTATATGTTGAAATTACTGACATCAGTCCTATTCTCTGGCATGAGCTTAACTTAAGTAAAGCATGGGATTTTAAATCGTTATGCCATATTTCCTATCCATAAATGATTTGCTTCTCAATTATGTGATTATACCAAATTTTTCTGTACATTGTATTCAAGCCTCTGTCTCTTCTTGTCGTCTTCTTAATTTATGAGGTATAGTTTTTAATTTTCTCTCTTATATTTTCAAGATGTGTTATCCAGTTAAATCGACTATCAAGATAAACCCCCAAATATAAGACTGTATCCTTGACTGGGATAGATGTTGTTCCAACTTTAAAAATCGGATGTCTACTTTCTAAAGTATAGCTGCCAAACATCATACTTAAGCATTTTTCCTTGCTTATTGTCAATTCCAACTCCTGGCATAATTCACTGAACCAAGCGATCTTCGAATTCATATCTGTTTCCAACTCTTTCCTTGTATCGCCATGGGCTATCACCACGAAGTTATCGGCGTATGATAACAAATCTTCAAATTTAATCTCGTATCTTTTAATAAGATAATCAGCAATTATTAACCAAAGTAAAGGTCCAATGCAGCTCCCTTGTGGACAGCCTCTGAAAATATTGAACCAACGTATGCCATTTCTAAAACTAAAACCAATTTTCCGATTGCTGATGTAATTTTTTAGAATGGATTTCAAGTAATTCTGAATTGGAAGATCATCAATAATTCTAGCTAAAATTTCCCAGAGAACTGCGTCAAAAGCCGCCTGGATATCTATTGATGCCATTGATACGTATTTGTATTCGTATAATCTTCGATTTATAATATCTTTCAACGTTCGCATAGCGGTAACTGTACTGTGTTCTTCACGGAAACCGTGTTGAGCTTCATCCCAATAATTTTTACTTTCAAGATTTGGAACAATTCTAATCTTTATTATTATTTCTAGTATTTTTCCTATAATACACAGCAAAGTAATTGGACGATATGAGCGAACTGTCTTCCCATCCTTGTTTCTTTTCCTGAAGAAGATTACTAGACCTCTTTTACAGATCTTAGGGAAATGTCCATGTTTTAAACAAGCTGTAAACATTCTTTTAACGTACGTATGGCAGGAGTTGCAGAAATTTTTAATAATCAATGCATCTAGCATATCATGACCTGGGGCTTTTCCATTTTTTTGCCTATTGAGTGCGTATTTCAATTCTCTACTTGTAACCGGATCCGGACAATTTGTTCCTTGATAAACAGTATCAGAATTATATTCGAAAATGTTTTCAGGTATATTATCTACTGCAAATGTTCATTCATTAACATCGCTGCGACTTCATTATATGAATCGAAGGAAGTTGATCCGTCAACCCTAGTGAATATAAGATCGTTATGCTTTAGGTTTTTTCCGGAAATATATTTATGTAGTTTTCCAAATGCATCATTGGTCTTTTCACAATAGGTCAACCAATTTTCTCTTTTTGCCATTTTAACACTTTTCTTATACTCATTTCTATATTTCTTGTATATTTCTTTCAAAGAATCGTCCTCCAAATTTCTCCGGTGTCTGTTGTAGCTTGCAGCAACTTTATTTCTTTGTATTCTAAGATTGTCCGAGAACCATCTGATAGTAGGTTTGTGTGAAAGTGTTCCCTTTCTGAAACACGTTGTAGAGACTTCAGTGAATTTTTCCATCAAACTATTAATGTGGTGGTCCAAATCATCTGTATTCTGTATTACATGGATATCTTCCAAAAGGTCTTTCTCCATAGTCTTCATTATTTTATTAAATCTTGAAAAACTTTTGTTTTTACCTTTATATCTAATATTATGTCTTTTTTCAGGTACAGTCGTGGAAAAAAAAAAGTAAACACCCCCTACTAACTCCGCAACGAATTATCATAGAAGAAAGTTGCTGGTACCGAACGATTGGAAGTAAAGTCTACTTTTAAATGATGTATATAAAATTTGCTTAGGGGGCCATCTACATATTAAAACGAACCATAACTTCATTTTCTTCAATGACAATACCCAATTCTGACAGCATAAATGAACTCTACACTCTTCAATTAGCCTAAAAACAAATTTTTATACAATTCGTACGATAAGTTTCCGAGAAATTAATTATTTTAAAACGAGCGTATTTTAAGGGCTGTATCCAAATTGAAGTTGGGTACTCGATTGCTAACAGAGAGAGATTGATCAAGGCACCTTAATCAGTCAGTCAATGAAAGCCTGTTAGATAACAAGGCAGCAGAAGAAATTTCAAAATATCTACTCACTTCTATCATAGACGGCCCCTTAAACCATCATTTTGCCGTTTTTTAAGCATAAATTGAAAACTATTTGGAAGAAAAATATGAAATTTTGGATTTTCATAAAGCAGGACTTAATCCATCAAAAAAAACTGTAGGTTGCAATTCATAATTTTTTCGAATATTAATTTCATAATTCATAATTCATATCATAAAATTATAAAAATTGCAAATTCAGCGTAGTTATGTTTGGGCACATTAGTTTTATTGCTACACAAAAATTTAGCACATTAGGAGCATAATTTCAGAAGTTATATATAAAAATATGAAAATGTAATTTAACATTAGAAGCACTAAATTTTGAATGCTTATAATTCAAAAACTTATGATTCAATTGACTTGAAATTTGATGTCTAGGCATAGTTTGAACCGAAGATTTGAAATATCTCGTTAAAATTGGGTTTTGTCATTGAAAAAAATGAGGTTTAGGTTCGTTTTAATATGTAGATGACCCCCTAAGCAAATTTTATATACATCATTTAAAAGTAGACTTTATTTCCAATCGTTCGGAACAAGTAACTTTCATCTACGATGATTTGTTGAGGAGTTAGTAGGGGGTGTTTACTTTTTTTTTTTTCCGCGACTGTACGTAGTCAAGAGAAAACTTAATATAACGGGGATCGCTAAATGAAAACGTATCACTATCTACAGACCAGTTAATATTTTTTTCACAAATATTTAAGCCAGCCAGAGTCAGATCTGGTCTACCCTTGAGAGCACCTTGGACGAATGAAGAAACGGAGTCAGGATCATTAAGAATGCTGAGATTCTTTTCTGACAGATGTTCCAGAAGTATTTCCGAGCGGTCACTCTGTCTTGTGTATACAAATAGCAAAAGTGGAACATTAAATTCTCCAGCAATTAGTACATCTTCAAAATGAGGAAAATGATTGCCCAAATCAACAAAGTCCTTGTCAATATTGCCAGATGGTGATGAATATTGGGACCAAACATAAATAACATTATTAAACACATTTAAAGAGACCGTCACACTGTTTTCTAAAACCAAGTTTCTTATAATAGCATAATCCATGTTAGTTATAATAATTGCAGCATTAGTGTTAAAAGAATAGAAAGCAGGCCATTCGGGAGGAACACCAGGAGCCACCCCATCTACAATATAAGGATCCTGACAAGCAACCACATTTATATTATTACAAATAACATAGTTAGCCAGAGCATCATTGGCATCCGCACAATGATGTAAGTTTATTTGAAGAAAGTTGATGCCAGAGTCAGAAGCAGGGACCATGTGGTCGCCCTTAGCTACGCCGAAGGACAAGACTGTCCATATATTTAATAAATACAGGGCAGCTTGTACTGTCAGCCCTGTGCTCAGTTTCGTCTTCCGAAGCCTCAAAATAGCAAATTGCACTTGTTCACTTACTTGATCACCCGACCGGAGCACCAACCAAAGAATGGCATAGGATGTAACGCTCCGGTGGAAAATCCCCACAACAATCACCGATGCCGGACATCGGAAAGCACCCAAAATAACAAGGAAAAAGGCACATATTCTGACGAACTTACATAATAAATCGTAAATTTACAAAACAATTGATGTTGCTTTCATCATAATAATAAAAATAAAAACAAAAGTGAAGTGACTTAAATGTATAACAAAAGTTAAGACTATAAATCCTTGTTCAAGATTATGAAGTGTAAGTGTTCATAAAAGTTCACTGTTCACTAATGTTCAAATGAGTTCAGTGTTCGAAAGAAAAATGTTCATAAAAGTTTTATATAAGAAAAACTAACTTGAAGAAAGATCACCATAATGTTCAGACCTCAAGAGAAAATCGCCGCCAACAAAAATGTCAGACAAAGGACAGTTACTATAAAAGGCACAATGTTGAGCCTTTGATGTAGTGTCAGAAAACCACGTAATGTCCGTAGCGAACCACTGATGAGTATTAACAGTATGATAGAAGTAAATAGTTACAAGTGTAAAAATTATCAAAATTTATACCTAACTAGTAAATCTGCAGATCAGGAGCCTCAACGCCAGCTCTACAATTCATTGTGTTTAGCACCCTTTGAGTAATATTAATCTTTCTACAAAAAAAGAAATTTAAAGTTTTGAAATTACATAAACATTTATAAAACGAAAAAATATTTCGAAGGTTTCTGACATTAGAAGCGTTAAATTAAACCCCTTGTTATGTAATGGTATTCTGAAAATCTCATGAGCTACTTATTCTGGTAATTTTTAGATAATAAAGTAGATTTCTTCAGGAGGGCAGAGCCCCCCTGAACCCCTTCGTAGTGTAATTTAATTTACATTTGTAATTATCAATTAATTGTGTTAATGTCCTTTAGTAAATTCTACCAATAGACGGAAACGTACATGAATTCTTTTCTACAGCCCTGTATATTTCTTGAAGATTTTTACGCGTCGTCTATAACATTTAAATTTAATGCAGACAAAAAACCCTCTTAAAACTGCTCATATCACATTTCCGGGTATTAGTATGCATAGTGTGCACCATATATCCAGTTTTTGCGGAATCCTGTATATGGTTCTATTTAAATTCTGCAAACATTTGTTAGTATACTAAATGTAATTGGGCTGGGAAATACATAACTCAAGTAAAAAAAAAAACACACTGAAGCAATTCGCGCTCATTTTCATTTATACTTACGAATTCATTTGTGTATCCCTGTACATGGTCTATACAATATTTAAGCACTACTTATTAAGCACAAATTTACTTAACGTTAAAACGCACACCATAATCGAAAATGCTCTTCAGCAATCATCCCTAATAGACCAGAACTGTATCCAAAATTTTTTATGTGACCCTATAAATGAACGATAAATACGATACAAATCATATTCAAGCTTCTTGTAGTCAACCACAGTAATGTAATTTAATTTCATAATGTTTGAATTAGTGCAACACAATTAACACACTGACGACAGGCAATTTAATTAAATCTGGGTTTAAAAAGAGTAGAAGCTCCTCCCTCTTCTGAAAGTGTCTCGGAAATTGGTTTCTGAGACATGTTTTTCATGTTTATGCAGCAGTAAATATCTTTCAATGTACGGATGTAATATATAATGTCTTACAATCTATAAAAAATATGGACAACACAATATAAATGTCTTTTCTGTAAGGTAGAAGTCACTCCCTTAGCCAATGATGTATTCTGAATAAAAACGAGAATTCTCGTTTCCCGTCGCTAATGTGTTAAAATAAGCTGTAAAGAGTTTTTTTCCCCCGTAGACCACATTTTAATCGACCACTTTTGTGTGACCCTGAAAAAAACATATGCTTTGCACCCCATATACTACAAAAATGTTTCAAAAATGCATATCAATTTTATTATTTTGTAGCAGAGTAACATCATTAAAAAACGCCACAAAAGGATTTTCTTCAAAGATTGTAATATTATGAATACTTTTGAGTTCCCTGTACGCATGCTGTAAGTGCTACACATAACATATTTTATAGTAACCAGGTTCTAGTGCACCTTAATAAGGTATATAAATTTCAGTACGTTTAAAATTGTGTAACATTATTAAAATACACCGCAGACGATTTTTCCCAAAGACTATAATGTAACGGAATAGTTTTGAGTCCCCCTGTAATTAAGCTATGAATGCTACACTCTTCATTTTTAATACCAAACATACTTTGGCAAACCTCAATAACGTATATCAATTACATGTAATCCCGACTATATTTACGCGAGTTAGAGCACGTAGAGAAACACGGCAGGCGACAGATAGAAAAACTGAAGTCATAAGTACTTTTCATCCATGTTGGAAAGGATTTACATGCCTTTAACTGTACTTTTTTTTCACTTATAGCATGGTTAAACATTAGTTTAAACATCCTAATCCATGCGATAGCAATAACATATTAAAAGCCGATAGCCTTTTAATAGTATCTGCAACAAAATTAACGTAATTTACTAACTTCATTCATATTTGACGCAATGATATGGCTACGAATAACATTCGCTAGGCAACGAAGAAAAGGAAAAAAAAAAGAAATATGTATCATGTAAAACAAGAAAATTAACTTAAAAATTCTTTATATTATTGGAATACATGTATAAATATCCTCAAAACATTATACACGTAAATAAAAAAATCTGATAGATATATTGATAAAACTTCAATATAATAGGAATAATTTAAAACCCTAATTTAGAATTTTAGTATCCATAATTTGACATTTAAATCCATTAATCAAACGTGCCATTTTCTTTCAACAAATGGAAATTTGAAAATCGTCTGACTTGCCGTAGAAAAGCATTATAAAGAAAAATAAAATCTTTCATATTTTTCGAACGAATGAACCAAATTTAACCAAAAACTATACAGCTACGTCCAAGTATCTCACGAATATGCCCAATTAATTTCAAGCTGATCGGGTGCTTTTTGCGGCAGTTATCGCGGAACAGACAGACAGACAGACAGACAGACAGACAGACGGACAGACAGACAAACGGAAATCAAAACTTTTCGTGTCTCCACAGTAAGCCTTCACTGACGTTTCGGCAATAAATGAGTATTCCCTATTAAGTGCGTTGTACATAGCACACAGTTTTCTATAGTTTGAACGGGTGATGAGAACGTTTCGAATGTTCCATCTCAGTGTACAATTCCTGTTGAATTTAAATGTACAAGGCATTAACGGACAATGTCCAAACAAATAATGTTGTACGCTTCCTATATCACCACAGTTACACCTGTTATTTGGGCGTTTTCCTATTTTAAACAGATACTGTGGAAATGCTCCATGTGAAGAAAGAAAACAACCTATCACCTGGGATTCACATAGAAATAAATCGTTAACCTTGTTTAATATCGCATAAATATCTCTTCCCTTCTCCGAATTTTCCCAAGAAACCTGCGATTGATCATGTAGAAGTGTTTTAAAATGACGCTTTAAAATAGAAGTTGGTGCAGGAATGCGTAGAACTTTATCATACAGATCATTTATAATAACTGATTTTGCCAACATGTCCGCTCTTTCATTTCCTGATATTCCAACATGCGATTTTATCCAGCCAATATATATGACTTTATTATGTAACAGGCGCAAAGAGTTGAAGATATTAAAAAGCTGACCGTTAGATGGAAATAAGCGCTGAAGAGCGTAAATTGATGACAAGCTGTCAGTATAAAGATGAAATGAATCATGCGGGGAGTCGATGCACCAACTGATAGCCTCATCTATCGCAGCCAATTCTGCTTGAAAAACAGAGTTATAGTCATGTAATTTTAATCTCATGTCTAGCATAAAAGAATCCCTATACCAAACCGTAAATGCAGCTCCTACACTGTTCATCATTCGAGAACCATCAGTATACAATATCGGATGATTCACCACTGGTACTGTATCAACCACTGGCTTGACAAATTTTATATTTAAGTTTTCAAAGAAGTAAGGATAATTATATGTCCTCAGTTTATTCCTAAAATCTTCACCTTTAAAACACATATTGTCAATCAAGACTGTACCATTTCCATAAATGATATTATAACGCTTAGAAGACAAATTCAGTTCTATGTCAAGTGGTGGAGCACCCACCAAAACACACAATGCGTCATTAGAAATCGTACGATATGCCTTTAAGACAGATAGCAGACATAGACGTTGACATGAGAGTAATCTTGTTATTCCATGTTGATTTAAGTCAGGCATCCAGATCTCATGCCCATATGAAATACGTTTCTTCAAGGCGGTATTGTACCATATTTTAAGATAAATAGAAGGAAGACCTCTATCACGGATTCTGGTTTGGCGCATTTTACACGTGAAATCGTTAAGCCTAGTTCTAATCATATCTAGGTGATCCATCCAGCGAAAATTGCTGTCAAGTAGAAATCCCAAATAAAGAATATTGTCCTTTACACTGATACTTTTGTCATTATGTTTAAAAATTGGTCTTCTTTTACTAAGAATGTGGCTCCCAAACAGCATTGCGGCTGACTTCTCTGCACTAATTTGCAAATGATGTATAGAACAGATATCCGAAAAGTGATGAACACTAGTATTCATTTTATGTTCTAGCGCAGAGCGCGTATCTGCGCCCTCTATAATAACGCTATCATCAGCATAAGAAATAATCAGTAATCCTCTCTGCTTGCAACTCTTTAAAATCCTGTCAGCAACTAGTGTCCAGATAAACGGCCCAAGACATGACCCTTGCGGGCAGCCACGGAATACATGAAACCATGTTAATCCATGCGTTTATTTAAAACAAATAAGCCTATGACTCATGTAATTTTTAAGTGTAGACTTCATGTAATCAAAAATAGGTAAGATATTTATGATATCGGCTACAATACGCCAATTCAAAACGTCGAAGGCATCACTGATATCAAAAGAAATCATTGCACAGTATTTATATACTGATAGTGTTTCTCCAATGATATTCTTTAACGCAGAAAGTGCTGTCAAGGTGCTCCGTCCCTCACGAAAGCCATGTTGTCCATCATCAAGACTCCAGCATCGTAATAACTCGAAGTTTTAAAAGTCTTTCATATAACTTACCCATCATAGGGAGAAGAGTAATAGGTCGATACGAATTAATTTTTTCAGCTGTCCTATTACGTTTTCGAAAAAAGATGATCATTCCTCGTTTCCAACATTTTGGGAAGTGACCAAGTAAAAGACAAGTATTAAATAGCGTCAACATAAGAGTTGTAAATCTGTTACACAAATTTTTAATAATTATTCCATCAATATCGTCCGGTCCTGGAGCTTTATTTATGTCCTGAAGGCGCAGTACATGAAAGAGTTCTTTTTCTTTAAATGGAATAAAATCAGGTGATGAGGAATAATTGAATGAGTTAATGTACTCATAAGGGACAGAAGGTCGATAATCCACGTCAAAATGACCAGACATAAGGCTATGTGCTACGCTATCATATGTGTCAAACACAGAAGATTCTTCTAATGTAGTAAAGATCATGTCGTTATGTTTCAGGGTTTTACCTGAGACATACCTGTATAGAGACCCATAGGCATTATCAGTGCGTTCACAGAATGACAGCCAACCCTGTCGTTTTGCACGACGTAAATTACTTTTGTATTTTCTTCTAGCAGTAAGATATTTATCCTTGTAATCTTCTCTATTCAAATTCTTCCTATAACGCTTATACAGGGCGTTAACTTTGTTTCTTTCAACCCTAAGAATTTCTGTATACCATTTTGCCGTAGGTTTATATGATAATGAACCTCTTTTAAAACAAGCACTCATAATCTCATGCAAAAGGTCATAAAAATTAGCTGTCCAATCTTCTAGTGCATCAGGACTAAAAACTCTACGTAAAGTGTTCATCAACTGAGGAAGATATTCCAAGAGTCTTTTGTTGAAACTATATAAACTCTTGTTTTTTATTTTATATCTTGTATAAGTCTTAAATGAGGGATCAAGAACAAGGTGAAACCTGATGTAGCGATGATCACTGTATGAAAAGACACTATCATCTACAGACCAACCATCCAAAACCTGTACAATTTCGTTACCGCCCAGCGTAAGATCTGGACGGCGCTTTCGGTCGTCTTGAACGTAACTATGAGGTGCCTCTGGGTCATTTAGAATAAATAGGCTGTGAGACATTAGTAACTCCAAAAGAGGCTCAGCCCTATCACTGTCGCAAGTATATCCCATCATCTTAAGCGGGACGTTGAAGTCTCCTCCAATCACATGCCTGGAAAAATCTGGATAAAAGTCAGTCCATGGGTCCATGTCATCTTGAAAATTTACAGAAGGTGGTGAGTACACTGAACCAATAATAATGAAACCTTTTGCTGTTTGCAAGTTTACAAAAATACTATTTCTCGACTCAAAACTTTTCACACATGCATGTCCTGACAAAGTTGAAATAATAGCTGCAGTACCACCAAAAGAAATAAAGTAAACCCAGTCAGGAGGAAGACCAACAAAACAACCGTTAACCAAATATGGATCTTGACAAAGTACAAAATGTACGTTAAAAGAAAATACGTATTTAATAAGAGCATTAGTGGCGTCCGCACAGTGATGAAGATTTATCTGGACAAAATTTAATCCGTAATCATCAGCCGAAGAGCCCGAGACAACTATCACAATCGTTTGGCTAAAAGTCCATCCCTGTAAGCCTTAAAAGACGGACAGTTCGGGCTATCGGCACGATGGGAATGATCAATTTCATCATCCTGAAAGAAGCAATTACTGCAAGTAACTGTGTCCACGGTGCAATCCTTTATGTTGTGCTTTCCTGCACATTTTACACATTTTAGATCTCCAGCACATCTATTTGCAACATGACCAAAAGCTTGACATTTATAGCATAGCACGATTGGTATATACTCAACCATGCGGTACCTCTCCATGTCTATACAAATCCTACGACGTGCCAAAAGATATCAAAACTTTCCTTATCCATGTCCAATAGCCAGTTATGTCTGCCCGCTCTAGTCACAATCCTCCTAACAACCTCAAAAATATCTCCAGGAGCATCAATAGTCCTATCTGAATTTTTTGCATCCACACTCAATCCCTCCAAAGCACATCTGACCGATCTCACAACCTCCTTTTCATCTACAACAGAATCAACACCCACAGTCAATAATCTTTCTCTTTTCCTACGCGGAGTCTCCACTTTTATTTTGTCCTTGATTTCCGATTCAACAAGCAAATTCTTTAATTTTTCGCTATCACTCTTTGACTTAACCTTTAAAATCAATTGTCCAGCCTTTTGTAACCACAACATCTCCCAGAGTCGTGATATCTGTAATTCCTCGCCACATATTCTTTACTTCTTTTTTAACATTGTCTATGGAATCATCTCCAGAGGACGTAATGATAACTGAGTAGTCAGAGTCTTGCCCGTGCCTAGTTTTAACAACGTCAGCTTTGCAAAAAAAAAAAAAAAAAAAAAAAAAAAAAAAACACACTTACTTAATAAAAGGAAAATTTTCTTTCCAATATTATGGTGCCAATGTGGCATTTAAGAATTAAAATTATGTGGTCCAAAAGTGAACCACCGCCCTTGAAGGGGTTAAATCAGTAAATAGTAGTAAATTATATTATGTCAATCGCTTTATAACGCTGTCAAAAAATACCGGTCCGCAAAGACTATGTTTGCTTAATTGATTTTATTTTATCTTCCTTTCAAATATTTAACTGGTATTCTTTAATCAAACACGAAAACAACCATTGGATGTCTTAACAGCGACTGATTCGGCCTTAAATTTTCGCAATCAAACGGAATTGAATGGAAACCAGTTTAAAGCGAGATCACTATAGGTTTTTTCATTATAATACAGGGTGATTCTTTTTAAAGTCGTGAAAGTAAAACCCTATAACCAAAGAACCACTGATCCAAATGACCTGAAATTTCACCAGTATGCTCCCAAAACACTGAGAATTATTTTGGTGTGGTTAAAAAAAAACTTAAAATCGCACCGACAGAGGGCGCTGTAAGTTAACAGAAACAAAGAATATCGTCAGTGTGAGGAAAACAATGGACGGTACTTCAAGAAAAAGAAATCTTTATTACGCATATCAAAAACATACAGAATGCAGTAATTGGGTAAAGATACTGCGAACACCTTCGCAGAAACATAACGAAATAAAAATATGGAGCAAAGCATTCATACGGAACTTCACGACTAAAACAAGATATTTTCAGTGTACTGTCTCTCGTTTTCAGCTACGAGTTGGAAACGTGAAACCGCATGTTCCACAACAAAGCAAAGAATATCCGGCTGCATGCTGTGGGTCTGGTGCACAATGCGTGCTTTCAGGTCAGCTAAGTTCGTAACACCATCACAATACGTAGCATTCTTGAGTACCCCCAGAGCCAGAAATCGCAGGAATTGAGATCAGAATAATGAACACGAGGTGTGCGCGCTTCAGGTTTTTATTGCTACTGTGCCTGTGTCGTGCGCAAGCTCGTCTCCCGACTTTAATGCATATACAGCGCCATCTGTTGGTGCGATTTTAAGGTTTTTTTAACCAAAGCTAAAAAATTCCCATTGCTTTGGGAGCATGCTGGTGAAATTTCAGGTCATTTGGAACAGTGGTTCTTTTGTTATAGGATTTTACTTTCACGACTTTAAAAAAAAATCACCTTGTACAATATCCTCTAATCTCTTTAATACCGATCAAATTAGCGTGCTTTTACATTCTGCGGTGTCTGAACGGGGGTTGGCAAGCTTAGCTTGCAGGGATTAGAGCCCCCTAGTATATTATAATGATACTTTTAACAAAAAAAAAATCCCATTATTGTTTGAAAAAGACTAAATAAACGTTTAAATGCTTTTGAACTACAGAATTATTTACAAATTAATGTTTAAAGTATATCTTCGAAAGATCATTCACTTTTCTTATTTATAATGCAGCATTGAACTAAAAATATAATTTTGCGGATTCGTCGTATTCAATTTTTTTTAACATTGATAACTGCATTTCAAACCTAACATTTAATAACAATTAGAATACTTTATATAATAAATAGTAAAACCATATGTACAAATCAGAAAATTAAGAAATAATCTTACAATGATTTAGATTTTTTTAAAATTAATTTTTGACCAAAAATATTTTGTGCTATTACATTTAAAGCCATGTGTAATTTTAAATGAAAATGTCTTCACGATACATACATTATTAAAACAAAGTATCCTTCTTATGTATTCTAAAAAAATTATGAAGAGTAAAAACATATATATACATCGTTTTAACTGCGTAAATAATATTTTATTTCAATACGTAAATGGGCTTATAAATATTCAAGTACCTAAAAGTATGTTTATTTAGAAACAGTTATGTCACCTTATGAAAGAACGTCTGAAAGAAGAAAAAGAAGTAAATTGAGGTTTTCGTTCATAATGTCAAACATTTAAGAAGAAATTTTACAGAAAGTATTTACATCTCTATAAAATTATAAGAGTTTTATCATTATACACTGTACACAATGTTATAATATATTGAGATTGAGGTTGTCAATGATGGACAATCACAATAATCTTGTTTGAACTAATGTTGTACTAATTTTATTTTAATATATTAATTAATCTTCAACAGTACAATTCTTAAATATAAGTTTTTATTATAGATTTAGCCTCGTGAAGAAAGGTATTAAGTTCCATGTCTGGCACTTCAAATGGCGATTTAATTTCTTCTGAATAGGGAATTACTTTATCCGAACCGTTAGCCATTAAAATAATCGAGCGCGGTATCATTTGTCTATCATGTTTCAAACATGTTTTGTTTAGTTATCGGCGTTCGGTTCAATTAGGTGACCCGAGTAAAAGCTGGCCAATGATGTTTTCGTCCATAAGGATACCGTACATAAGCGCAGCTTCTATTAGGTCACAAATAAAATGTAATTCATTAAAATGGAATTATTATTTTCGATCATTCTAGGGGAAAAAAATCCCTGCCGGCCCGGCCTAATCTAATAGTTTTATTTATAATTATACTTATTTATAACGTTTAATATTTAAAATCATAACAATATAAGAAACGCTCTGGTTGTTCTTTGCATATATTTTAAAAGTTTGCCACGTATTTAAAATTCCAAGAATAAAAATTGCTATTGTTATTAAACAAAGGATAATTGTGAAGAGTAGTACTATTGCTTTTTTGAATTTCTTATCACGCAACGAATATTAAAAAATTTTAATGGAGATTTCAGATTCAGTATATTAATTCACTTTGCATTTTACACTTCAGAAATTTGCTGTTACATTAATGTATTTGTCTAAGAAGCAATATAATTTTTTGCCTATGCACTCTTGAATGTCGGCTAACTACGATACATATACTATGATGTTGGAATCATATGTATTTATATTATTTCTTATTTATTTATAATTTCTATAAAATATCTCACATGTAATTTATAATTTAAATTTCTATTCAAAATTCCATTTTAATTTATATTTCTGGTCCTAAATAAGATAAAAACTAAAGACTGTGGTAATTACTTTTCTCCAAAATCTAGAAAAATCATCAGATACGAATGAAAATATTTTTGGTTAAATGTGTTATATCATTCTTACTTTTCGTTGAAAACAAAAGAAGGAAACCCATTAAACCCACCAAACATATATTTAATTAACTTTTTTTATTAAATCAGTATTTAATTTTATATTACTTAGGTACTTATTCTTATTATTGATAAAACTTTATTTTCAAGATTCACATTTTTTGTTGTATCAAGTTAATTGTTTTTGCATTTTTAGTAACACCATTCAGTGTAGGTTGATGCTTTTGAGTTACTAAATTAGTAACTAAACGTCTGTAAATTTTTAATGAAAAATGGTTTAATCCTATACTCTGGCACAAAAGTGTGTTACGCCAGTATATAGATAAAAATGTTCTTGATAAGATTTTTTGCATTGTTTGTACATTTTCCTTATAAGCAGTATTTATGTAATTATGTGAGTGGCGGCACTAGACCTATATATATCGAATTCATAAACATGTATTGGCCTCTAGATTTTAACGGGCTTCATGCGCTAACGGTATATGAAAATATTGTAAGATCATGTAACTAAGGACAAAGTATAAGGCATCGTAGAATCAATTACATAGATTTAAGATATGAATATTGTGGGTAAATAATAATTTTCCATTCCGTCTATTGTTACAATAATATACTGTGAATGGGTCTTCGGAATTGTTGAGATACTTATTTTGAGACGATATGATGATTAGTCAAACGGACTGTATAGTATATATCGCGATATTTTATTAAAATCTCTCCGAAGTGTTCCTGTATCGGCAAGTGATCCATCATCTGCTGCTCAATTCGAGCAGGTTGTTCGTGACGTGGAGTTTTTTACTTCAGATTTCTGTAGAACCAGTGGCTGGTTGCTTGGTTGTATTTATGTCGGCCAATTATCTGCACGTGGGATATAGGCCCTATGGGGTGAGTGCCTTCCGTGGAGGTCTTTCTAAGGGAACCTAACCCGTATTAACGCTTGGAGAACCAAGGTTAGAAGAAAACCACGAAAACTCCGAACGATTAGGCCGACGGGCGCGATTGGGATCGAACCCAGCACCTCCCGTCTACCAGCTTCGGTAGAACCAGTGGCAGCAAAACTCATTTACTTGGTAAGGCGAATATTCCTATACTTAAAATAATGCAGTATTGGGCTTCATTGGATGTTGTTAGACTATATAGTTACCTTCAAAGTGATTACTTAGGTACTAAAATAAGAATTTTTAAAAATATTTTAAATTGACATAAATACGTATAGTTTGAATTATTTGAATACGTCTATCCGCTTCATTGCTAATATTCCCTGCTTATATGTGAAAAAAAAATTCCTTTTGTGTGTTAAATTTGATGTCATGTCCTCTATAAAATTTAACAGCCCTTAAAGGATTGTCACATGTTTAATGCACAAAATGATTTTTCCCGATAAATGATTTGTTCTTAATTTTTTTTTTTTTTTTTTTTTTTTTGAAATTACAGAGAATCTACTGGTAATCCATTATCTTAAGTAATGTAAAATTACAGAGATTTGAAAAACTGATATTCTGTTAAATAACAGAGAAGTTATTCGGTAAATTTACAATAGACTCTATAAATTAACATCGTTAAAAATACAAAAGACTCTGTAAATTTATCTTTAATGATAACAATTTAATTTAGTTTTCTAAATTAGTGAATCACTGAACCTTCAGAGAATTTGATTTTTTCGAACAAATTTGAACTGCCGTAAGATTTAATTTTTACACAATTTGTTTCTAGTCGTCCTGAGGTTTGAACCCGAAACCTCTTGACAGTGGAAGAACACTACTGACTGAGCTAGAGAAGTTGTTGGTATTGAGTACAAAGTATGTCTTTTATGATTCAGCGGGGAAAAATCTAGTGTACTTGTGCTTTTCAATGATTTCGCTTCTAATATAGTCGTTAGAACATTCGTAAACGGTTCATTTTAATTTATTTTAGACTGATACATAATATCTATTATTTTGTAAATCAATTTTAATTTTTTAATCAGTTTAAGTAATAAATAAAGTAATTCAATGGATTTTTTTTTAATGAAATTACTTGAATCTTCTTTCTTTTTTTTTTTTCTTTACAACAATAAAGTTTTAGAGCATTTTTCGAAATTGACGCACAGTATTTATTTTTTAATACGCTAATATTTTTTAAAGAATTTTTCAGTAAGAAATAAGATAAAAATAAACAGAAAAAATGGAATTTATTAATTAAAGGTGTTTTTTTACGTTTTCATTATTTTATTCATTTTATGTAATATGTTTTTAGAAGGTTAATAAATTTATAAAGCATTTACCAATGAAATAATAATAAAAATAATAGTGTTGTAAAATAATAACAGGTTTGAAATAATACTAAGCAATCGTCTTTTAATATTACCAAGCTTCTGGTATATGGTGATGGAAAAAACTGCAAAGTGATTGTCTGTCGATACAAATCCCCATTAACAACGAGTATACTATTTTTCCCTTTATAAATTATTCTAAGTTAAAAATAAATAAAAAAATAAATAAATAATAATAAACTAAGTTTTCTTCTTTAAGGATTTTAATAGAATTGCAAAAGAATTTTACAAGAGTGTATTTTGAATTATAGGAATAACAAATATAAAAATATCTTAAATTAAAGGCGTGTAAATCCCTACTGGGAATTGGATAAAAGTCAAGGAAAATGTCTACAAAAGGATGACCGAGAAACTAAATTGAATGCATTTAACCGAGAACTAGTGTAAATTTATAGAGAGCATGGCTTTTTGTGTGTGTGTGTGTTTTTACAGAAATTTTTAACAGTGTAGAACATTCTCATTGAACTATTGGTCGAATCTGCGGTGAATTCAGAGTTACGATCTATATAGTATTTTCTGAATTTACTACAGCTCATATTCAAAATATTAGAATAATTGAGAATAAGTAATAAGAAAAAAATATTTTCCATTTATTTATTTTCGAAAATACTAAGTAAATGCAATTAAATTTCTTATAAATTAAATCTGGAATGTTTAGATAAGATTTTAATATTTACAAAATATAAAATACAGTACAATAAATTAGGTATACAGGTTTCTGAAACATATCAAAATATTAGAATAAAATTTAGATTGGTTCAAAGTATTAGAATATTTTATTTTACGCAACAATATTACCTTATGAATATAAAGTAAATGGTAGTTAATATTTTGCAGCATCCCCTTTAGCTTTCATAACAGCGTACAATCAATCTTCCATATTATATACAATGTTTTTACAAACATTTCTATCAATATTAGCCCAAATAGAATTTATACAGTCGTGGTCAAAAGTTTAGGACCACCGTGCAGAAACTAGCGTTTTTAAAATTGAAACCACTGATAACGTCATAAATCAAATCGATTTTCATCAGATGGCGTCATTCGTCTGACAGTGGAGTTACTGTATTCGCTTTTCTTTTGAACTTTGAGTAATAAATGTCGCAGATGCAATTTATTGTCTGGATCTAAAATTTCAGTGGTGGTCCTAAACTTATGGCCACGACTGTATGTGCCACTAACTCAGTTTTACTTAAAGGAGGATTTTCTTGAAGTTTTTTTCTTCATAATACACCATAAGTTTTCGATTGGATTAAGGTCTGGTGAGTTTGGTGGCCAAGGAAGTACCTTAATGTTGCGTTGGCGGAATCAATTCTTAGTTGACACCGACGCATCTTGACGCTAAATCTTGTTGAAAGATGAAAGATTCAAATAAATCTTCTGATGCTTCAATCATGTAATATTCCAAAATCTCTTGATATATCTGAGAGTTAACCTTTTCGTAGACGATGCATAACTTTCCAGATCCTTCTGCATTCATGCAGCCCCAAACCATGACACTAGCAGCAAATTTTATGGAACGTTTAAGGCATTCTTTATCAAATGCTTCTTGCTTTGTTCTCGAAACTCGAACACCTTGATTACCATATGAAACACAAAAAATACTTTCATCACTACATAATATATTTTTCCACACTTCTTCGCTCCATAACGTCTTGATTTACACCAATTCAGTCTTATACGCTTTTGTTTTGCAGTCATGGGAGGTTTTGTTTTCGGTACACAAGATTCAAACTTAAATTTATGGAGACGTTTTAATGTTGCCAAAGTAGAAACTTCAACTCCTTCTTCTTTATATTTTCGGTGCAAGAATCGCACACCGGTTTTTCTTAACTACACGCTTTAGTTTCCAGTCATCTTTAGCAGACGTTTTTGGTTTTCGGCCGCCATTTCGGCGATTATTTTGAAATTTTCCATTTTTGGAATATCGTGTTTGTATTTTACTAACTTTTGATTGCGAACAATGTAAATAATTCACTATATAACATTGATTTCTACCGTGTCGATACAAATCAACCATACGAAATTTAATAGATTCAGGACTATCCCTCAAACGACCCATTTTAAGACGAAAAAGCAAACAAACTGCAGAAATACTACTGATTTTAAATAAAATCGTCTGAATTTAATAAATGATGCCACCAGCTATGAATCGGTGATAATTAAAGGAGAATTAATGTGAAATATTTTAATAGTTTGAACCACTTGAATAAATATTCTAATATTTTGACTTTACAAAATAATTTTTTTTTCAATTAATCTTTTCAAAAATGATATTAATTTTAAGATAATAAATAAGTTTAATCAGCAATTAGTTCTTAATAAATATATCGTTTGCATACTTGCATTAAAAGACATTAAATTACCAAACGATATTTTCAATGTGTTAAAAAAAACAATTATTTCAATATTTTCAATATGAGCTGTATACAGAACGCTTCCAGGAGCCTTACCGTGCAGCCTGCATTCAATTTACTGTATCTACGCACCGCATTCAAGGCTTTAGTTGATTAGGTTCGGAGCTATTTGACGCGAAATGGACTTAAGGAATACCTCTTTATAGTTTTTCAATTCAAATAGATTGGATAATACTCAGATATAGCATTTAAAAAATCTTTTCTACGTTTAATTTCATAAGATATAAATATTAATGATAATATATACGAATTAATTTAAAAAATCACATTCTTAAATATTATATTTTAGCAGAAAACATCATTATAAATTTACGATTATCTTTAAAATTTTCACCAATTTTCAATAAAATGTTAAAGGGATACTACGTATATACGAATACTTTTGTTCATATTATTCTGTTGCTCATCCGATTATAGTGGCACGTGGCGATTAATCTCTGTTACACTATCAAATGTAACTTTGATCATTATTAATAATTACACGGCAGTATACAAGGAGAAATGCATGAAAAGCATGATAGTTTAAATTCCTCAAAGAGGACGCAAATGATGTTTAATTCCAATTTACACATAAACGGTGAAATGAGAATTTCAAGTGCTTCAATATAGCTTTCCTATTGCCATAACATTGCATTTATTTAGATAATTAACAATATCACATGAGATGTTCAAATCTAGCATAGTTTGTATATAAGACATCAAATTAAATGTAAACATTATCCTTGCACCTATCACTTGTATTGAATAACAAAAATCTAATTCACATAAACATATTTATAGTTTGCTAGTTTTAAACATACTATATACATATGTGTGTATATAGTATATATATATATACATATATACACATGTATATATGTCATATTGCAGTCGTTCTTATTGAATATCTAGTACGAATCGAATATGTAAATATATTACATTGCATGTGTAAGCCTAATTTGAAACTAGATTGATTTCACAAAGGAAGATTTGAGAAGAAAACATTTTTACATCTTTACTGCAGACTACGAAAAATAAAAAAAATCAGCGGTGTATTATAATCTCCACAATTTACGTCAGTGTTCATCATTTTTCTCATATTTGTTTCTCCAATTATTTCAATGTATAAGGTTTTATTACATTATTAGAAAAACCTAATGTTTTATCTCACCTACACTCTCAAAAATAATTTACTTAAAGAGGAGAACTTCCATGTACTCCTATTTTTTTAAGTACAATTGTTTCAAAAAAGAAGTACATTGTTAAAAATAATCTACTTAAAAATGAGCATTTCTATGTACTCCTATTTTTTAAGTACAATTGCTTCAAAAAGAAGTATTAATCTACTTAAAAATGAAAATTTCTTTGTACTCGATTTTTTAAGTACAATTAATTCAGAAACGAGTACATGATATTTTGAATTTGTGTATGCTTATACTTGATTTATAAATGTATGCAGAAATGAATACATATATTTTGTATTTTAAAGTCTTAATATTCATGTTTAAATCCTATGTGCTCAAAAATATGAGTTTTCTGATAAACCGTTTTCTTATACCGAATTGACAGTAGGGATTTCCAAGCTTTTATTTAAAGATATGTCTATCTTTGTTATAATTTTTAATTTATAATACACACTTTTCAAATTTATTTATAATTTCATTAGAAATGTTAAAGAAGAAAATTTACTTTAAAAATTGTTTTATTAGAAATTAGAATATTTAAGAAAGGGAAAATTCATCTCTGCTGTTAGCGATCTTCCGTCGGTGATTCATAAAATGTTCATTTGGAAGCAGCTGGTAACTGCTCTTATAGCACAGTCAGTACAATACTAATCTCCCACCTAGAGGACTCGGGCTCAAATCACGGGGCAGCTCATACACAAAATTCCAAGAATTAAAACAGCAGATGCGTTGTTCTTTACTCCAAATGTTGTAGTTCTTCGCAATTCAAAATTACTGTAATTAAAAATGGTTATTTGTCGGTTCTCTGTCATTTCGCTTTTTTTCTTATAGTGTATGTGTGTTTCTATACATATTTATTTGCGAGTCCCTGTAAGTACTCAAAAAATGAGTACATGCGTTTTTCAAATTTAAGAGTTAAGTATTCGGAGCTATTTTAAGATCGGGAAGTGCCCAATAATTAGTATAATTTACTTATTTTTAAGAATAGTGTTTTAACAGTGTACCAAATATTTCCACTTCTAATTTTTTAGAATGTCTTTTTATACGAGTTTAACTGGTAATATAGATTCCAATAGACACCAGCATAAATAAATAAAAACTCTGAAATAAGTGTTAGGGAATACAAAATTTGCAACTCCGAAATGAAGATTTCTGTAGATAAAATTACTTAAAATTTGAGAAAGAGAATAAAGCAAGAAAATAAGATGATAATTTTAATAGTATGTGATTTTTTTATTAATATTTGTCATTGAACATTATGTCGATATAATAAATCATAAAAATTTTTTCGTTGTGTAATTTCACATATTTTTATTAATCGTATATAAAGAACACAAATATATTTCATAGATTAGCAGCTGCTGATACGAAATAGAGTGAACCATATACTAATAAAATTATAAATGTTAATGTGTGTGTGAATGTTTGAATTAGGTCAACATCAAAACGGATTAATTAATGCCTTTGTATCTTTGTATATGGACGAATTTTAACCAAGGAATAAACGTGTTTTATGTATTTTATAAAAATATATGTTCTCAATAGTTCAAAATTTAATTTTTTTCATAGAGAATCTATTAACATTTTCCCTATAAAAATGTCAAAAAAAAAAAAAAAAAAAAAAAAAAAAAAACAGAAATAATAATTCCTTCTAAACAATTATTTTTTAATTGAAAATCTTTCACGTGAAAAAGGAAAATGAATTGAAAAAAAATATATTAATATGACGTCATATTGCAGATAAAACGGAAAAGTATTTCTTAATAGTACTTGAATATAAGTAAGTACCGAAAGTAGGCGAGTATTACGTCATATATGGAAATAAACGGATATACTTTGATGTTTAAATAAACTAGTCCTGGGTTTTGGTATTAATTCATATTATTTAAAGAAAATTATTATCAATACTTGCGGTTTATCGTTCGTGAAATGCTAACATGAAGATTTAATTTATAATTTAAAAATGAAAAAAAAAATTAACAGAAAGTGTATAGTAAATATCAATAATATGCAACTAAAAGTTATCCCTGTCGAAAATGACGTCATGATTAGCGAAAAATGGTCATTTTCATTAATAAAAACTAAAAAATAACTCTATTGACAGATTTTTTTTTTTTTTTTTTTTTTTTTTTTTTTTTTTTTTTTTTTTGACAAGAGTAAATTCTTAAGTCGTGCATTTCAGAAAATATGAATAAAAATTACTTTATTTTTTAAAAGTTAATTTTTTTCTAATAACAGATTTTTGTAAAGTCGAATTTCACACCACTTATCACACTTATACGAGTACATATTTCACTTATACAAATTTCACAACAAACACTAGCTAAAATTCACTGTTCTTCCTTTTTACAAAGAAAGATTCGTCGATTTACCACGATTTTACTTTGCTCTTTACTTTGCAAAACTTCATAATTTTGTGACTGGCATATGTCAACGTCCCTTTATATAAGAAGTTAACTTATCGTATAAAACGTGATAAAGATTTGATTAGTTATCTATTTTTTTATTATCGGGAAGGAAATATTTCTTATTAAAGCATTTACCTTTTTTTAGTGCAACGTGAATGACGCCAAGTATATTTCATACTGCATAATTTGTACGAATAACCGTAATTACATGGCTAAATTCGACGTATATATAAAACAAAATTTATATGTATATATGTTACAATATTAAATCTTCCTTCGCGATTTTCCTGTACTATTCTAAATTACTACTCTATATTCACTAAATCTTTATTATTAAATAATCTCTATCTTTAACTTAATTCCCTTTAATTTAATGTCTCACTTGTCTAATTCACTTAATTATTACGCATTTAGTATTCTTAAATTAAATGTTCCATTTGCGATCTTTCGCGTTTTAGAATGTTCTTTGGTAGCCATTTTATTCCAGCTGAGAATTTCCTTTCCCGCGCTTAATTCCGGGGTTTCATTTTTACTTTCTTATTTATCCGCTACTCTGTCAGCCGTCTTTCCATGGTGTGGTATCCTTAATAATTAATTTGGTGAGAGCGCGACCTACGTCATATTTGTATTACTACGCTAAGCGAACAAAAAGCCGATGCTTGAAATGTTTCCATATATTTCGGTCGTATAACCACTTGCAAAACCATCCCTTCGTCACCGTCCGATATGCTTTTATCTAAAGTCTTGTTTACCTCTAATAATTATTTAAAGCTATTTGCTTGACATTGTTTGACTACAATAAAACGATGATTAAACTCTAACTAATTGTGGAAGCTGCTATGTTCTAGTTATTCAAATAAAGAATTGAACTAATTCCTCCGTTGTTTCGATTACTATGGAAAATCTACAATGGATGATTTTTTCGCAGTATTTTCACTCGATGACTGCCACTACTTCGAAATATTAATTAGCTGGATTATCACTCGATGAATGCCACCACTTCGGATATTCGTTACAACTTACGACTACAGTTTTCTTTTCAGATTACTATAGTTACGAATAACCCTGCACTACTGGTAATATGGCAGCCAGTTACTTCATTCACTTGTAAAACCTTCCAATGTTAGAGTAATCTAACATATATATATTTTACACAATATTTTGTTCCATTGATTAAATATCGTAATTTATTGGCGTCTATCTAAATAATTTCATCGCTATGTTTCAGTGTTTTAGTTCAGATTAAAACCAAATGTTATGCATATTATTTTACTGGTGTATATGAAAATTTTCGATAATTATCGTATGCGATAGTTACTTTTCATTCATGGATTATTTCTTTAGTATTGGATAAATAAATGTTTTCGTCCTACACACGAAGACTAAAGAAATGATAATAAGAATCAAGGATACATTTCTTTATCTGACTTTAAATGAGCCGCTGTGGGTATTAGGTTCGAAATCGACAAAGATCGATTTCTTTTATATACAGATTAAGTAAAATAATGCTATAAAAAGTGATAATATATCTTTATTAAGATTTACGATCGTTTCATCGCACCAACGGCGACATTTTGAAAATCATTTATGATAGAAAATATTTTCACATAATTTAAAAACAATAAACATAGTAAACAATGTCACGAGACATGATGCATAAGGAAAAACTTTGCAAACATAAAATTAAATTAAAATTAAATTAGCTGTTTGTGAGCGTGGATTAATTTTCATATAATTTAACAAAACAATAACATGGTAAACAATGTCACGAGACAACATGCATAATGAAAAACATTGCAAAACATAAAATAAAAATAAAATTATCTTGGCTATTTGCGAGTGTGGATTAATTTTTATTATTGTTATAAAAATTACATAGCATCTCTTTCCAAATTTTAGGTAAATCAAGGGACACTGAATCATTGCAAATATTCTTGTTGCGTAAAAATATCTCTATTGATTCTCGGATTATGGATGGTATATAAAATCTTCATGTATAAATTAACTTGCTATTTTTAAAATCGACCTGTAACGGTTCTTCGCTGCACAATCTGGCCAAAGCTGTGGTTCTTCTGTTGTACTTGATGTCTGCTATATATTCCTTGATTCTGGTTTTAAGTTTTCTACTTGTCATACCTATGTAAAACTGCTTTGTTCCATTTTCTTTTGTGAAGGGTATTTCGTATACTCCTGATAACTGGTTTGACTCTATTGGATCTATTTTCTTGCATACTATATTTTTTAATTTCATAGAAGGTTTTGCGACTAGGGAGATATTGAATTTATTGAGTTTATATTTCAAACGTTCAAACAAACCAGGAAAATATTATAAAGGGGATAACATGGAATTTTGTGGATTGAAACTTCTTTTCTTTTTATTCTTCAAGCTCTTAATTAATTTTTCTATGGTGCTTTCTTTGTAACCATTGTTTCTTGCAATATCATATATTGTATTTATTCCATTATTTAATTGCTCGGGGGTACAAACAGTGAATGTTCTATGAATAGAGTGTTTAAATGCAGAAACTTTGTATGAAAAATGTGCTTGAGTATTATGAGTGATAATGGATTGACTGGCTATGGGTTTTCTGTAAACAGTGCGTTCGATTCCTTGGTGCATCTTGACTAGTAATACATCTAAATAAGGAAGCGTACCATTTAGTTCTATTTCCAATGTGAATTTAATTTTAGAATCAAGGCTATTAATATTGTTTAAAAAGTTATTGAGCAAGGTATCTGCATGTTGCCATATGATGAAAATATCGTCTACGTATCTGATCCATCCATGGAGAGTATAATCCAATTTGTATATATCTATTTCGATTGGTCGTAATATGAATTCAGCTAATAATCCTGATATAGGAGAACCCATTGGAGCTCCATTATTTTGTTTGTATATTTTGTCGTAGAAAGTGAAGTAATTATTATTAACTGTAAGATTAAGAGCAGATTATGAGAATATTATGAGAATAGACAGATGTCATGTATTAAATAGAATTTATGACGATCCTGTTTCTTGTACATTAATGTGTCACTATATTGTGGTCATAAAACAAATATGCAGGAAAGAGAACAAACACACCAAACACATAAGTTCTTTATTCTTGCAAATTTGTTTTGCAGCATAAAAATATTTAGTTCAAAATTTACATCAGAACCATCAGATTATGTACTATGCACACAAAATCCTTCGTTTTTCTATGCTACACTGGTATATATGTACTTGCGTGCAATTTACGAGATATACTGTGTATTTCAGAGTTATGTGTAACTTTTTGTACACTTAAGCAGCTTAATGTGATATCATCAAAATACAGTACTTTACAATTGACACACCAAGCGTGTATTTTGCAATTTACACTTCACTTTACACATATAGACAAATCGCTTTTGAATCATCAGTATACATGTTTTATTGTGTAAATTTACGCATTTATTTTTTACAGTGTACTAGATTATGCCATTTCACGTATATGCTGAGTTAATTTTCAAGTATGCAATTCCATTTGTATGTGCGCTGTATTATTTCCCGCATGGACCATTCATCTAGTACACACTGCTCATATTTGAAAGCAACTTCAAGTTATAAAATGTTCTCCACCGCTTATCTTTGTGCGTTTAATTTGAATAAGACTCTCTATTCTTAATACAAAAACACTTATTACTTATATTTGTCAGTTTATCTATTCTAAATTTTGTGAACATAATCTTAAGATAACAAATATACAAAAGGATATCAATACAAACTGCATTATATGTATTACATAGAAATATTTTTATAGCACTGTGTAACAGAACAAAAACATTTTCAAAACATATCTATATACATTTGCTTTAATTAAATATTAACAAGACTTTAAAAGAACAGAAATGAAAGAAAGAAATTCCTAATTATTTAATGTTATGCGTAGATAAAACCAAATTTTATAAGCTATGCAACATTCATTACTATCATCATCATCATCATCATTATTATTATTGTTATTATTATTATTATTGTTATTATTATTATTATTATTATTACTATTATTATTATTATTATTACGCTCCTACAATGTGAAGTGTATAGTTTTTTTTAACGAAAAATTTGATATATGCAATTTGAGAAGTAAATTTAAGTAGCATATAACTCATACTTTTAGCAAAAAAATTAATTATGTGAATTTTCATTGCTAACAATGCGTAAAATCAACTGAGTGAAAAAGTATTCAGACCAGAAATCGAACCTTGGTCTTTGGTTCAGCGTACCAACGCTTTTCCATCTGAACCACCTGTAACGACACTAGCCTGGCACACTTCACTCTTAAATGTTGGAAAGGCTTCAACCGCTGCACAAGATTCTTTGCTAGAAATGTGGATAAAAATTCACGTAATTAAATTTTGAAGATTTTTTGGGCGTAAGTCATTGTTAAAATTTATTTTTAACAGTTAAAGTTTATTAGCATTGAGTGCAGCGAAGAGGGGGGAGAGACCGATACCCCCAGAACATTTATGACTGATAGGAAGAATTCTGCAACAAGATATATACTGATTAAAATTAACAAGATGAATTCCTATTGTTTTGAGATTAAAACATTGTGTGTAAAAATAAAGAAAAGGGAAGCAATACTCTGACAAATTAAATTTTTAATACATTCCAAATCTACTTAATAAGAGTTTCTTCTTCAATTAAAAATGGATGAATCAGAAAAAGAGGAACAGTTCCGAAAGGTATGTGTGTTTCTGCGTTCCTCACGACATTTCTTCTAATTTTTGTAAAATTAAGAGAAGGGGTGCCTTATATAAAATCTTATAAAATGTCATCACTAAAGCCATGGTATATTAAAAAAAAGCGTATAAAGGAAAACATGCATGTTGCTTATTGCATTTACTTCTGATAAATATTTCTCCGAGTATTTTTGTTTTATCGCATGATTTATTTACGTATACTTTCTACACAGACATCTTAATTTTAGGCGAGATTTTAATTTAATGATGTACGCTTTCTGAAACTTTAGAAATGAAATTTATCCTCTAAGTTTATAAACCTGAGTTTACAACTTCTGAAAAAAAAAAAAAAAAAAAAAAAAAAAAAAAAACTTTGAAAACTTCGTATTAGTGAAAATATAAATATATGTAACAAACAAAATGATTATTGCTATTAATAAAGGTATTGTTATATTTAACCTATATATGCTGTATAAATTGGGTATTAAAATCTTTTTATAGAAAGAAATAGATTTATAAAATAAATATTTTTTATGCATCCAAACAAGCAAATCCACAAAAATTGTCTAAAATTTTATATTTTATTTTATTTTACATGTCTTTTAAATAACCAAAAAGGTTCCTGCGAAATAAAATGTACACGAATAAATAACATTTAATTAAAAGTTTAATACACTCATGTTCAAAATTACGAGAATTTGCATATTTTGTCTAATATCATGAAAAGTACTGAACGAAAGGTAAAACTGATGCTTCGAAACAAAGACGCAACTCTTTAGTGACGAATACATAAGAGTACACGTGTGTATGGGCAGAGCGGGAAGAGGAACAGGCTTTATAAGTGAACGTGTCAATTTTCGCGTTTTGTTCGCTTGCACACCTCGTTTAATATGTAGGTGTTTTTTTTTTTTTTTTTAGAATTTGAAGAAATTAAAAAACAAACAGTAAAAATGAATAACTACGAACGTTTGGATGATGAAATGAGATGGCGAATCACGGAGAGTGCAGAAAGAGGACAGTATCAAGTGCAGATTCCTGGAGACTTCATTGTAATGCTCAGCTTCGTGTCCAACTTATGGAAACAGTTTAAAGACACTGGATGCATAGTGAAAAAGCCTGGGCAAGGTCGTTCAAGAGCCACGACTGCCAATGAAGGCCTCTGTTTGTCCATAATATTGATGGGTATTAGGATCGCAACTGCTTACCAGCACTATGGTAACCTTTAAGCGACCACAGGAAAGCAAGTTTCAAGGGTTACTGTTTGCCGAAGGCTACATGTCATAGGGCTGTTTTAAATAAGACCTGTTGCTTGCGTCCCGCTCACTTCTGCACACAGGATACGCCATTTAGCATGGTGCATAGATCATCGACTTTGGATCAGGTATCAATGGGGAACCATCCTATTCACTGGTGAGCGTCGTTCCAGCCTAAATACTCATTCTCTACGTACATTCATCTGGAGAAAACCAGGTATCCATTACCTGCCTTCCAACTTTAGAAAAAGAGACCACTATAGCAGCGGGAGTTTGATATTATGGACAGGCATCATGTTGGATGGGTGCATACGCCCTGCCCCCTATATTTGGCAAAGTATCGGTAACTAGCATGAGGTAGAGGGCTGATATCTCGTGCATTACATCGGTGCATCCCCTTTTCAGGGATGCTGTTGGGCATGACTTCCTTTTAATGATTACAAAGTCCACTGAGATAGGTTCACCTGTTCGAAGAATTTCTGGAAAGTAAGGATATTCGCTAAATAGTTTCGTCTGCCAGATCTCCGGGCATAAACCCTATAGAGCATGTCTGGGACTTTATTGGGAGCACAATTGGAACTTGGTTTCCACCTCCTAGAACCAACCAGGTCCTGAAAACAGCGTGGAGGAGTGAGACTAACTGTCACAGGGACTCCTAAACTTCTTCATTTCTAGTATAAATTCACGATGTGAGAGCTTTATAACTGTAAAAGGGGACAATGCCCCTATTAACCCAATTTTGGTTCAATATTCTAAGCTCTGTTTTATACCTTCTGACGCTGATTAGTCTTACGTACGATCATATGTGCATATTATAACTGCTGGGTGGTTTTTTTTGTTGCATTATATCAACCTATGTACATACCTTATTTCATTAAAATCGGTCCATTAGTTCTGGAGATAATCAAACACATCTGAAAATACTATTAATTTTGAACATGAGTGTACAATATACGGAAAGGATTTCAAAGAATCATTGAACTTAACAAAGTAACTCTATTCAGAAACTCAGATTTAATGTATCATTAATTTTCAATTTTCAACAAATGTAAAACATTAAACTATCTTTAATAGTGTGATTTCTTTTTAAACATATTGTAAATAAAAATAAATTAATTTGCAAATTATCGGAGTTTTCAGTTTTGACATACTATATATTTTAAAGAAAATATTATTTTTGAATTAAAAAAGGGGATTTTGAGCTCATTTCTTTTAATATTTTCAAAACATTTAAGGGAATTTAAAATATTATGCGTTACCAAGGTATTATTTATTACGTTTGCTTTAGATAATTTGTTTAATTTAAAAAAAGATTTTTTGCAATGAAATCTGATTCTTATTATTCCTGTGATAAAATTATTTCCGATTGTTGAAATATTGATGAGGTTTTCATTCAGTATGAAAGGCTTTCCAAGTTTCCTTTAATCAAATTTTCTCGTCTGAACAGTTCCAATTTCCTTCCTGTTAATTCAGCTGTGATGTAAAATTTAATGTAAAAGCTTTGAAGACGTAAAGAGTACGTTTCGTTAAAGTATTGTTACTGACATTTGTTACTTTGTTTAAAATAATGGATAAACTTGTAAGGGAATGACTATTATTTTGTTTGGGATGAGGATATAATTATTTTTTTAAATAAGGATTTATATTCTTAATCAAATAATTTAGGTACTTAGACATAAAGTTTTCAGTGCTTGTATGTATACATTTGAGTATTGCATTAAGAAATAAATGTCTAAACACGTAAGGAGAATGGGACTTACGAGAACGATGTCCATTTCGTATAAATATGATCAAATATATATATATTTTTTAAATCGTCAATAATTTAGAACATTATTATCAATTTTAATTAATTTTTCAACTACTTTTCAGCAGTGAAATTATGCTTGAAAATATTTATTATTAAAGACGTGAATAATCACTTTGCTAACAAGCCGTAAACCAACTTAGTGAAAAATGTCCAACCCGGGAATCGAACCCGGACCCCTGGAATATATCTCCAGTGCTCTACAACTAAGCCACAAGGACGATGCCCAGCTTTTCATCTCTCACTTATATAAGTCGGTAAGGCTGCAACCGCAGCACTAGATGGAAAAGACTCCATGAGCACACAATCTAGTGGCGAAACATGAGACGCAAATGAACTTTTTAGCGCTGAAACCGAAAATGAATTTCATTTTAAACCATCACGTCAGGATTTTTCTCAAATTTTAATTACAAAGTTAAAAACCTCAAAATTGATTTCCACTCCTCTCCCAAGCTCATCGGACCACTGAACTGTTTAGCTGTAAGAAACCCAGTATAAGCCAAAACATTGAATAAATTATTGTATTAAATAAAATGGAACTGAATAAAAAAGGCTTACATCTATTTTATAGCATCAGATTTTTCGCTATTCTTTAACCTTGAAATTTACGATTTGCGATAATCCTGACATGATGATTAAAAGTGAAGGTAATTTTTTTTATTCAGCATTAAAAAATACATAAAATTTAATCATAAAAGTTAATAAACACAGTCATCGCAAGTTTAAGTTATCTAATGTAAAACTCTTTTTTAAACTTCTTGACGGTAATCTATCCGAATTTTTTTGTGTTATCCTCTAATATAAGTATGTATAACATGGTGAACGTCGAAAATACTAATAATATTGCATTATCATCGGATTTAAGTCAGTATGTAAAATTTAAGTTCCGTCGGACATTTGAAAGTGAGTTAAAGTTCGAGTACAAATTCTAAACTGGAAAGAAGATCGTTGCACGTTAAATAAAACCTTAAAAAAATAACATAATTTTTGTTAAAAGAAATCATAATCTCAAATCCTTACAAAATAAAACATAAGTTAAAATACAATTATTTTACCTAATCTGAAACTTAACTAAAAGTTAACTCATTCGCAATAGTTGTACGATTTCTTTCAACAGGCAGATAGCTTGAAATAAGTTTAAGTACTTTATATATGACCCCTGAAACATGGACGAAATAATCTGTTTTGAGATACATAACATTGGGATAAGTCATGCATTTTAAAAGTTTCATAACTCGGTCAATTTTAATGTTAGTTGAATGCGACTTTTTTGTCTTACTTGTTAGTGTCACAGTAAATTTTTACTAAATATCACTTATAGAACATGGGGACCATATAAAAATTTAAATTTCGTAATTTTTTACAAATTGTTTTTCTTGACCCAAAGCGCTTTTAAAATAATTCATTACCTTATTTAAACCATTTTTGTAATTGAAAGTAAGCATCTAGGACCAACTGTTGCGAAAATAAAGGAAGGTCAGGTTATACGTGGACGCACTGTATATATATATATATATACACACACACATTTCAATGGAGGATACTTTTGGGGTGTGGGAGTCATGATCTTTGAAATGTACCAGAACTTTCCGGAAGTACGATTGAAATAAGTAGCTTTTTACTTTTTGTAATGAACGCTACTTAAAAATTTGCAGAAGTCCTTGTTTCAGAATCAAATTGTTCATTAAATGGGAGTTTCGGAACTAAGGTTCTGCTAATATAATATGACATATTTTATTGAATATTAAAAAATAATAATAATCGCTTTATTTTTACCTTTTGTTATCGTATTTGAAACTGAGTAACTATTGTTATAAGTAAAATTAATGATTCATGCACCAAAGAAATTCTGTGTTCTCTAGGTAGAATAAAACTTTACTAACATTAAGCAATTTATTCTAAAAGGTATTTTATTTTTACTGCGTTCTGATAGAAAAAAAAAACACCTTTCTATTAATATTAAAACATTGTGATAATAAATGCATTATTCTAAATAACTGTTTCTTAATAATGCATGGTCAAATTTTTGATTAACATGTATTTGTTTCTTTATTCAACGCACATATATTCTTGGTGCATGTAATGGTCTTATAAATAATTCAAAATTCTGAAAAAAATATATGTATTAAAAAAATACAGAGAAGGCAATATTTTTTTTATAATTTAAACAAATCACATTTTGAATCATTAGTTGAAAAGAGTAAAAAACATACTTAAGTATTTGAGTTTAAAATAATTAAAATACAAAAAAAAAAAAAAAAAAAAAACCATTATGCTGAAGTATATTGCATGATGTGTTTCATTGTTTGTTTAATCATTATTTCAAAATATTTATCGCAAGGATATTTTAAGTTAACTAAATTGTTTTTGTTTCACTATCACTTTAAGTGTGAAAAATGTTCTTTTTCATTTTCTTTAATATATGTAAAGCATATATATATATATATATATATATACACACATATATATATATATATATATATATATATATATATTTAAAGGTATGTAGGGAACTCAGGAATTTGTCATTATAGAAATCAAATTTTTTATTTTTCAAAATTTTGGACTTATTAAAACATATTTTAATCCTGTCGATATTTAGTGCACGTTAACAATTTTGTAAATTTTCAAATTGTTTGGTGGAATTTAATTTTTTTCTGATATTAAAATTTTTAATAATACTGCGAGTGCGACATCTTACTCCAGACATGGGTTGATTATCGCAATGTGTATGTTTGGTTGTTACATTGAATATATGTGATGTTTTGATAAGAACGTTTTAATATAAATAGTATCGTGGCTATCATTTTGACAGTGCTGCAAGTTCTTTCAAAAAGGTACCTTATGTCTCTAATTTGGCAAGCACCAAAACAGGCGGTTTCGTCACATAGTGGGACGGAGTGGCCAAATTCCGTGACATTGCCAAAATTAAAAAAATATATATGTATGAAAAGTAGATGGACATAAAATTGTATGAATACGATATATATAATCCATAGAAAATTTGATAAAATCCGTTATTTGAACTTTTATGATTACGGCAGATTGCAGACATCGCGAATATGTTCTATTACGTAAATATCTGACCTGCTGATCAATGTTAAGTCATTTCTTATGTCGACAAATTGCAACTTCCTCGCAGTAAAAACCATTACCGTAAACACAGTAGCATCGCGCAATTCAAGCTCCTGATGAATACCTAGTTTTTTCAGGAATGGGGTAAGCTAGAACCTTGTGCTGTATATCATTCTCTTCCATTTTTTATGCTGAGCATTTTGATATAAGGTACTTGAAATTATGTGTAGGGGTTCAAAAGGTATGAGTGTTTAAACTTTCTATTTCTTTTGGTTTCATATCTTTGATGAACCAGGCATTAGCCACCTACTAAAATGCTTCTTGTGTCCTTTTAACATGCATTTTAAATTCAGAACTTGTTCATTTCATGTACTACGAACATTTCTGTACATTTTAATACCAATTTTGTACATGTACAGCCATTTTGCACTGTTTTTTTAACCCTTTTAAGATCATACATTTTTCAGTGTCATAGAGCCATTTTCAAATTTTAGCAATTTTCGCAAGCTTTTAATTTAATTATATCTTTTTAAAATCTAAAAACAATGGCTCTATTCAAATACTTTAGAGCACGTAGAACATTTTGGTACAAAGTTTTTTAAGTTTTCAACAAGAATTAAATGAAAAATAAGCAATTTAAAAAGTACTCTTTTTGAGAAAATACTTCCGTTTTCCCCATGTTATTTCTATGGCGCAAACATCCAAATTCTTATGTAAATTAAACAATGAAATAGTGCTTAAAGTTAAAAATTATGGTGTCATTTTCTTTATTTAGTTCATAAGCTTTAATGTAATACTAAGTTTGATGAGAAACTCGCAGGATTTATGTGAAAAATATGTAAATGAAAAAGTGTTCTTTTTGCTCTTCTCTTGATAGCCCTTATCTCCATAGAGAAGCATGGGATTTTGGAGGCAATTTTTGTCAATTTTAACATAGCTTAATTTCTTACTTTTCCTGATTATTTTGAAAAACTAACTTAAGATTCAGTACTTTGATCTTTTAGCTTCTCTCTGCCTCCACCCATTCTTTTCTAGGATGATATTTTATATAAGTAATGATTTTTTGAAAAAGTGTATAAATCAAATCAAATTTTTCAGAATTCCCATAGAGTTATATTAGTTGTTTACTTTTTTGTGTACAATTTTTCACCCATTTAACTATTACGTTTCAACTAACTATTTAAATCTTCTAAAAGTGTATTTTTCGCTCTATCTAGCGGTACTATTTTTATTAAATTGTGTTAACTCTAAGTATTTTTAATTAATGTTTGAAAATTGGTAAAAATTGTTCTTTTGGTCTTGGGTGGAAATTGGTTGCTCATTTAAATACTGTGATTTGTAAGGACAGATTGATATCGGAATTATAATGCTTAGTTTGATTATCTTTATAAAAGAGAGCTTCATTTGACGTCATTTATTTTTACTGAATTGTGATTGGCTGCTAAATAGTAAACATTAGAAAAATTATCCGACAGCCACTGATTTAAAAGTAAATACTAAAGTTTTACTATGAATAATGATACCAGAATCATTTAAAAGTGCCTTTTAAAAATTGTAATAACTAAACATAGCTCTTTTGGGGGTCATGCAGTATTTTTAAGTTTATTAACTTAGCCCTTTAAGGGCCGCTGACGCCATCTTTGACCACAGTAGTTTTCCCTATGGGAAATGCAAAGTAATAAAATTAAAGTAAAGATTAGCTCACCGGACTTATTAAAAATTAAAAATTAATGGTTGTTTAGGACTCTGGTGGTCTTCAGGGGTGTGATGATGGTATATCTTGTAAAAAGTTACTTCTGTTAAAGTCTTGTCCTCCATTTTGTTTGTTTCAGTTGTATTTTCTTTATATTATTATATTAAGTTTAAGTATATTAAGTATACATTTATTATTATATTAAGCTATCTTTAAATTTATTTATTATGATTTTTTCGATGTAAATATGTTTTGGGGTACTCTTTATAACTATTAGTGGTGTTTCTTAACCCTTGAGCCACCACGGGGTCACTGAATTCGCCATTTTCTCTTTTTTCATAGGATTTTTTGCTGAGATTTTTGGACAAATGTCCAAATATCTCGTAAACTATCAACTTTAGCGAAATTCTGTTGCGCCGAAATCAGCTGTAAAACGCCTAAGGAAACTTTTCCCCCTCTTTCTTTTCCGTTAATTCGTTTATCTCTAGCTCAATTAGGGGCCCCGTCAGAGGGGGGTGAATGGGGCTCTCACTGTTTTTAGCTAATAAAGTTTTAAATAAATTTTTGCCCACTTTCCTTTTGTCTCTTATTATTTTTTCAACTTTAACAACTTTGACACTATTGCTTTCCCCCTCTTACTTAAACTTAACATTAGCAACTTTTCTGTTTTTTGAGCTAGAGACATGGTTTCACTTCTGATATTGTTAATTTCATCTATTTAAGTTGTCCCACTTAATATTTAAGTGTTTGGAATTGGTTGAGCCTAATCCTTAACTTTTGGTACTTTTTTATTTATTAAGCTAACTCTCTAGTTTTTTCTCACAGCCAACTGCCTTTACCTTAATAACTTGTCCCACTAAAAATTTCATATCCGAATACATCTCAACTTGCTTAACAATAGGAACTTTTTTGTTTTTGGTGTTATGGCCTTCCAATTTGTGATGAGATGGAGGTTTTTGAGTGGCAAACAAATCCCACTTTTAAAATTTTTACTCACCATATTTTCCCCTTAACAACGGCATCTTTTACATTACTTACTGGTTTCTGTTAAAGTAATCATCCAATTCACTTCCGGCGGTCCCTGCACTGTTTTCGGGTCATACACAGAGATTATTCAGCCTCAAAGTAATAAATGGCTTAAATTCCGTAATTACTCCCTACTTATTATAACCAATATAATTTAATATTCTAGTTGCTCTTACTAACATGCTTTACAGGCAAGTGCAGCGGGACCTTTTGAGTAAGGTAAGTATACTGCTGTTGCTTGTCTATATCTTAAATACTTAGTTATCCTATGTCCACCCAATCGCTTTCATCCCAGTAATAAAACTTTAGTAAAAGTTACTTAACCTTCTCTATGGGAATTACTGATAGAACGCATTTGTTTGTAAATACCTCATAAATTCATAGGGTTTAATGATACATAGTATACTGCGGTTTTCAGGTTTTGGTCTTGCATAGTGTTGTACATAATTATTAGTTTATCTCACAAATATTATTATAAACTATTACAGTGAATATTATGCTTTTATTATTTATTGTTATACTACTCAGTTCTATATATCTATTGTAAATATGTTTTATATCTCATATACGTCAATTACTAAGACATCTTATCTATCTTTTATATTACTTTTCCTGAAATCTGTTTTACGAGTCAATGTATTTGTAATAGGGGTTTTCCTGACCAAGTTATAAAAAGCAAATGACCTTTGACTGGATGGCACCAGGTTTTTCTTAATAATTTTAGTGACGAGCTTATGGACACGGGAAGCATACTCATGTACCTTTTCCCCCTTCTCTCCTTTTGGTTATTTACTATCACTATCATTGTTTTGTTTTATTTTGATTTTGTTTTTCAAAATTCTCCCCATTTTTGGCCATTAATTTTCTCTCAGTCATTTTCGGTAGTTCGACTACCGGTTTTTGCTTTCTACTTTCTATATCCCCTTTCCTTCAATGATGTATGGCTGAGGCCTAGTGGACCCCTGTTCTTTATCTTGAATTATTATCTTATTATATCTTATTATTTTTAGTTACCGGCATTGGAACGTATATCTTAAATAAATTTTAGTGGTGGTGATGTGAATGGGAGTCTTCTGCTATCAATTATCTAAAAAATTAAATTGCTAATCTATCTTAAGTTTTTATAACTGTGGAAAAACAACCAAAGGATGAATGACAGGCAGAGTGTGTCTGCAATGGACAATGTTCAACAAATTAGTCAACAGCTTAACCAAGGGCGAAGGAGTTCAACAGTAAAACTAACAAAACTCGAAACATTAAATCAAACCACCAATACAACAAAAATATCCGAGAATGAAACAATAGCCAATATGGCATTTATCTCAAGCAAACTTATTACGCAAATAATCGAGGATACTAAGGTGGTTCATCCAGACAGATACAAGACGTGGAGAAGTCTGTTGGAGACTCAGCTGGGGCATGCAGCGGCAATAGAGAATGAAACTTATAGATTAAGTCCATACTACAAAATAAACTATAAACCTAAATCAAGCTTACTAGAAAAGTTACTGAATGTAGAAAAATCTAAACTGAAAGGTTCTGGTGGAAGGTATCAAGCAAGAACACAAAAAATAGCTGACTTCCTGGAATATGAAGTAAGGAATGAATTAGCTTTTAAAAACAAAGAATACAAAACTAGTCCTTACTACGACGAAACAAATACTCAAATACACGAATTCTTCAGAGATTTTAACACTGAACAAATAACCTCAATACAAGACAAATTAGCTAAGGAAAAACAGGAAAATCCTGAAATAAAAGAATACAATGAATATTTACTTGACCATTTGCAATTAATGCACTTTATACAAGATGCCGAAGATGTAAGACAGGAAAGAACCAAAAGGATAAAACAGTTGTCACATAGAGAGGAAACACCATCAAGAAAGCAGTCCAATCTTCAGCAAGCGATACAACTGCGGGGAGCCTTTCAGAATTCAAGCATCACAAAAACTAAAAACAAGCAAGTAAACTCATCTCCAGTAAACAAATCACCGATGACAATGGGTGTAGAGTTATTACCATTTGAACTGCATGGGACCAGACTGGATCCATTGGAGAAGCTTCCCATTAAACAATTGGTTAAAGAGTACAAAATACTATTGCAGCAAAACAACAAGGAAGGGAGAGCAGAAGCAGAGAATTACCTGGAAGTGATATTCTCTAAGGCACAAAGCATTGAATCCTTGATACTACGGTATCAAAATGAAGCCAACAAAGACAAACAAGATCTGGAGGATGAGCTACAGTTGAGAATCGATCAGCTATCAAAGGAAATTACAGATTTAAATTCAAAACTTACAGAGAGCTCCAAGTTGGAGGTACTATTAGAAAACAAATTCGAAGAAAAAAGGCAAGAGAACAAAAAACTAAAAGCAGAACTTAATTGTCAGGAAGTAACAATAATAGAAAAGTATAAAATAAAAGAACTGCAAGCAGAGAATGGTAAACTCAGGACTCAACTCCAAGAAAATCTAACAAAACCAAAAACAAAAGAAAAGAGAAACCAAACAAATATTACTAAGACTACATCGATTAAAACGCAAACAGAAATGACACAGACGGATATAACTGGCCTGGAACAAAATCAAGACTTCGATATGACACACTTAAATGTTAAATTGAAGATGATTGAAAATCTAGTCAGAGAAAGCATAAACGTACAAGGTGACAAGAATGCTGCGAGGATAATTATAGATACTGAGCAGACAAGTGGCGGATTGCAACAAAGAACATCAAACTCAGCTATATTAATCAAAACAATATCAAAACAACTAACAATAACTAAACTCAAGGAATTCCTGAATGAAAAACTCCTAGAAGAAGCTGATATTCCACCAATATACTGTAGAACGGCTAGACAAAAAGACACTATAATCCTACAAACAGATCAAGACACACATACAGATAAACTACTTAAAATTATTGAGAACTACTTAGAAATTAAAGAAAACATAGAAATAACCTACAAATTATCTAAAAGTTTAAAAATTATCATCACAGGCATACCAACATCGGTTACAACAACAAAACTCCTGAATTACATAAAAGAGAATACTACGATCTGCAACATAACAATTGATAAAATTCTCCAGAAAGAAAAATCACCTAATTATCACATAATCTTAAATCTAGACTTCAATGATGCACAAACATTACTAGCTAAAAAATCATTGTTGGTAGGCCTGAATAACTGTCAAATTCGTATCTATAGACCAATTATCCGTTGCGGCAATTGTCAACTTTATGGCCACTCGTCGACCAACTGTCGCAGAGACTCAATATGTGCAAAGTGCTCGCGTGGACACCGTACTAGAGACTGTCCTTACGCCAATGACCCTTCACAATTTCGCTGCACAAACTGTCACACGCGTAATGACTATCAACAACATACAGCCGATTCCAGCTCCTGCCCAGTGTATCAGTCGCAGTTGACTGATAGACGCAGAGATAACAGACTCTGACCTTGATTTTGTCTAATCTGAACTTTATATATCTAGAACAATTACTCACAGGACTATCCTCACTGTATATACATCACTATCATAGAACTTTAAATTATTTAACCATATTTACAATTTACTACATTATCTTCGTATCTTTTTTATCATAATAAGTGTATCAGCATTTGTCCTAATATTTCTGCTGCGGCGGGGATGGCCTCCAGTTATGGGCAGTGGGGCCACCTTAGTTGGGCTTAAATTTGTCCTGTGATTGTCTTTTTAGTTCTACCATTGCTCCGTGTATTTCATATTTTCTGTCAAAAAAAAAAAAAAAAAAAAAAAAAAAAAAAAAAAAACTTATTTATTGGTAAATAATTATAACTCTAAATTATTATACTACTTTATCAAAAAAAAAAAAATATCATGGCGTATGGAAGGGTGTTATTGAGATTGTTTAATTTTTAAGAACTTAAATACCACTAGAAATATTGTAAATACGAATAAATATTTTTGTTTAAAAGGGGGAAAAAAAAAGGAAAAAATATTTCTTATCAAAAGAAAAGACGAATGTAAATAATTAAAAATTTTTCAAATAGTACACAAATTCCAAAACATATAAATCATAATTGAAATAAATTTCTAGGCTCACCCTGAAACAATAGGGCAGCCAATTGTGATTGGTAAAGAATCGCCATCTTAAATAATAATAAATTTTCACAGGCGGTCCGGGGACACGGCACTTGCCTTCTTTCCCGAAGACTGGGGTTCTGGGCTTGTTTCCGCAGGTAGTAAAACTTTTCCCTGCCCTGGGCTTGGGGGTTACACCTAACCATAAGCCAAAAGCGGGTTCCCAGGGTGGGTGCTTACTTAGTTACTTACTTCCTCTGCTAAGAAAATTTTAAGCAATTACATACAAATATGTATTTTTAACCCTCCATTACTCGCGTGGGGTGTTCTGATCACCCCTCGAGTAAAAACATGCGCACAAGTACAGAGTTTTTCAAGCTCAAGGACAAATATTTTCAGTAGCTGCACATTCCTAAAGGCCACGCCTACTGACGACAGATGTTCATTCTACCATTTTTTCCGAAGCAGTGAGGACGTGAAAATTTTCCAACGGGGTGCTGAGAACACCCGGCGAGTAATCAAGGAATATTTTTTGACTGAAAACACAATTAAGATAAGCTATATTGCAGATTTATTTTATTTTTATCATAATAATAATTAAATTTATGAATAATTTTTGTTTTATTTTAATTTATTTTGAGTCTTTTACATCGATATTTTGCCATTTTTTCTAGAAAATGTCGGAATCTCCGTGGGAAATGGAGCAACAGCGTTTGCGGCATCTTTTGGCTTCTGTTTCATCAGATTCTGAAGATGATGAGGTAGCAGGTACAGATAATACTTTTTCGGATGATGATGAATACTTTGAGGAATGTTCTGATCACAACTCGGAATCAGACCAAGAACCTGATGAAATATCGGAACACGATTCAGATATCCAACTACAGTCTGACTCTCCGTATTACTTAGGAAAGTATAAAATCACGAAATGGTACAAGAAAAAAGGTAAGACTTCTATACGTACGCGTTCTTCGAACATAGTTATTCACTTGCCGGGTGCTGAGGGCGCTGCTAAGTCTTGTAAAACACCTATTGAATTTTTCAAACTGCTTATATCAGATGATATAATCGAAGCTGTGGTTAAGCACACAAATGTGTATATAAATAAAATGCAATCAAATTTTTCCAGAGAAAGAGACTGCAAAGTGACAAATGAAACCGAAGTAAATGCTTTCATTGGCTTATTAGTTCTTACTGGATTATGTAAATCTAGTCACAGGAAATTGAGCGATTTATGGAATATTTCCCGTCTTGGTATTAATATATTTCACAAAACAATGACTTATAATCGTTTCTCGTTTCTATTACGTTGTATTCGTTTTGACAATGTTTTAGATCGTGATGAAAGAAAATCTTTGGATAAATTTACTCATATCAGAGACATATTTTCAAAGTTTAACGAAAATAGTGCCAAATATTATTCAGTAAGTGAATACGTGACGATTGATGAGCAGTTGCTCAAATTTAGAGGACGTTGCCCATTTTTACAGTTTATGCCAAATAAACCAGGAAAATACGGTTTAAAGTTATTTGCGTTATGTGATGCTAAAACATTTTATACTTTAAAATTTGAACCTTATGTTGGTACTCAACCAGATGGACCATTTAAAACTTCCTATACCACCTTAGATATAGTTATGAGGTTAAGTGAAAGTATATATGGTTCAGGAAGGAACATTACATGTGATAATTGGTATACGAGTGTTCCATTGGCTGAGGAATTATTGAAAAAGAAGCTAACGTTGGTTGGTACACTAAGAAAAAATAAAAAGCAGTTGCCGAAACAATTTATACAGCAACAAGAGACGGGTACGTCAGTATTTGGCTTTCATAATAAGGTGCCCATGACTATAGTTTCTTATTGTAAGAAAAAAAAAAGAAAAATGTAATTCTTCTATCTAAAATGCATTACAATGATGACACATTAATCGAAACAAAGCCCGGAGTTATGAAGCGTGAAATTGTACAATTTTACAATTCTACTAAATGTGGAGTTGATACAGCTGATCAAATGTGCAACACTTATGATGTATCAAGAATTTGTAATCGTTGGCCGCTTCGATTATTTTATCATCTACTAAATACAGCAGGAATTAATGCTTTTGTATTAAACTATTCTGTGTTTCCAAATACAGAAATACCACGTTCGAAGTTCATAGAAGAAATTGGATTCAGCCTTATACAACCTCACATAGATGAAAGAGCACAAAATCCAAATATCAATAAAAACCTGAAAAGAAGCTTAAATCCTGATACAAGTTTCGAAAACACCAACCCTCCAAAGAAAGGTCGTTGTGTGATGTGCCCTCGATTAAAGGACATAAAAACTAACTGCTACTGTGTTTCTTGCAAAAAAAAAAAAAATATGTGCTTAAAACACATGTCTTCCATTTGCCCAAATTGTTTTAAAGAATCATATTATTAAATCATTACGCATAAACAAATCTTAATGTATGTTATAATATAGCAAATAAATGTCATTATCCAATATTTTTTGAGTATAAGTAATATAAGTAGTAAATGTAAATATTTTTTATATAAATTTGACTGTAATGTAGTAGTATATGTAAAGTTTTTTTTATCTATTTTTTATAAAATTATATTTTTCTTGTATATCCAAATTATTTTTATTTATAATAAGTCAAAGTAAGTTACTTTAATTATGAGTAGATGAAAAATTTATTATAATTCATTATAACTTGAAAATTGCAATAAAAAGTTTGTTGTGTTTACAACACCCCCGCGAGTGATCGTGTGACAAAAACAGGCGCGAGTGATGGAGGGTTAAATAAATACACTGGTGTCCAAAATTAAGGACCGATCACAAAATGCTAATTTTGAAGTACGCGAATACTCAAAAGGAATTAATATAATTCGAATAATTACTATCTCTACTGCACAGCTAGTCCATATAACATCTCATTCACGTCACACATGGTCACAAGTGTCACAGTCAGTACGGTGAAGCAAAAAAACAGGAAATTCCATACATCTCATTATGAGCCTCAAACGATCACTATATCTGACTCCACTGGGACTTCACTATGACTGCTGCTTTGTGACGAGTTACCATGTGACTTTACAATGTAGTTACATTGTGACTGTCATGTGACTGTCATCTGCAGACTCAATTTCAAAGTCATCGTGAACGCTGCATTGCGATAAATTACCAAATAATGTGACATTAAAGTCACATGATGACTTTCAGGTGACAGGGAGACTACTGTGAAGTCACAATTGTGCTCGTTTGTAAAAAGTCACCATGTGACTATAATGTGATATTATTTGGTGACTTATCACAATGCAACGTTCATGATGACTTTGAAATTGAGTCTAAAAATGACAGTCACATGAGAGTCACAATGTAACTACATTGTAAAGTCACCTGGTGACAAGTCACAAAGCGGCAGTCACATTGACGTCTCGTTGGAGTCACATATAGTGACCATTTGAGACTCATAATGAGACGCGTGGAATTTCCTACTTTTTTGCTTCACCGTAGTGACTGTGAGACTTGTGACCATGTGTAACATGAATGAGATGCTATATGGACTAGCTGTGCTGTAAGGATGGCAATTATTTGAATTATATTATTTCCTTTTGAGTATTCGCTTACTTAACCTGTTCGCGACGGCGCGCGCATTTTGAAGTGCACATCTGAGGACGGAGCGGGAAAATTTGTTTTCTTCTTCTGGGTCGAAGGATTTTGCAAATCTAAGCCTAACTCTTGTAAAGTGTTCTTTAAAATATTATAAAATATTCATTTTTCCATATAACCTTTTGAGATACACATACATGGAATAAATTGTTATTATATATGTTCACACAAAAAATTGAACTATTTTCTCAACTATTTTAGTACAAAAATGACTTTTTTAGTATATATAATGCATATTTTAAGCACTTTTTTAGGTTAAAAAATGATATAATATGGTCACAAAATACTTACGTGCCTTTCATATAGCAACATATGAAACATTTTGCTCAAATAAAAAATAATTTTGTTAAAAAACATAATAGTTTTATTTCTATTTCTAACACATTCCTTAAGCAAAATAAGTGTTTTAATAAAGCTGATTTATTCACAAATAAAATAGCTAAATAACACTTTCAAGCAACTTGTGCATGCTACATTTTAATACTTAATATACAGACATACATAAAAATAGTTTGAAAATGCTTAATTTTATTTAAAATATTTTTGAAAATTAAAAAATTACATGTAAATATATAATCAGTCATAATGTATCTATGAAATAAAAAGTATTGAATAATAATAAGTAATAATAAATACACTAGAGCTACACTTTAAAATATGCATTTATAAACAGTTGTTAAATGTTAAAAATATTTTTAAAAATAAAAGAAAAAATATATAGTTACGTATAATAAAACGAAATATCAAATAAAGAGTATTTGATAAGTGAGTAAACTTGAATGATAACTTAAAATACATTCATCAAACAATTAGTTGTTGTTAAAATATATTTATTTATATATTCTGTATTAGAATTATTTAAAAATATAAATAAATTTATGAAATTAAAAGTATTGAATAATAATTAAAAATAATAAATGGAACTGAGTAATAATTTAAAATATACTTATCAAAAATGTCATTAATGTTAAAAGTATTTTTAAAATTGGATATATACATATATATATGGGGCTGTGCATATATAACGTTATCATTTTAGGAGGGAGGGGGGGCTGGCACATGATATCGCTAAGGGGAAGGGGATTTATCTTTTGATATCGTTATCATGTTTTAACAAACCAAACTTTTCTTTTTTTTTTTTTTTTTTTTTGTTTTTTTTTTTTTTTGTAACTTGGTCTTTACATCAAAATAGTTTGTTATCTTTTTTTGGTCTGTTATCTATTTTTATGAGAATATAAAGTTATTATTAAAGTCTTTAAATTATTATAAAATTATTTAATTCCAAAATATGGAGAAAACCCGTTTGGCATTCCTATTCTTCTGTCATATGTGTATACATATATAACCCGTTGTTCGATATAACATATGCGAAATATGTTTGAAATGATACTTCTGTTTGCTAGTAAATGAAAAGAAATAATGTTGTCCACCTGTTTTGTTAATAAGAAGTTATGTTTGCATCTCCCCCCCATAGTCCCTATATATATATATATATATATATATATATAATTGAATATATCGAATACATGTATTAAATTATAATGGGTAAAACTGACCATTTATTCGAAATATGCACGGTAATGTATGCGCTCATTTATCAAAATAGTCAGAAATCAACAATTGTGTTAGAATCCCTAACTCTCAGAAATTTTACTTTCCGAAGACTGCATTTTTTGACACTTTAATGAGTTTGGGAAACACGATATTTAAATATAGTTATTTTAATTTAAAATGAATTAATTTGAAGCAATATATAAAATTATTGAAGGTAAGATTAAACAAATTAACAAAAGTAACCCACAATCAGTAACTTTTTCTTTCTTTCTCTCTTTCTCTTTTTTTTTGTTACTGCTCAACTGAATTTACCGCAACAAGAAAAAGTATAAAGTGGAGTCACCCTTTTATTCTCAAGGAACAAATCCCAGAGCTCAGTAATCACAACAATAGACAAATAAGCAATTTCCAATCGAGATAAAAGAAAAAAAAAAAAGCTGATAGAAAATGCGCACCCGTAGATATACAAATAAGCCATTTCTAATCCAGATAAAAGTAAAGAAAAAAAAAGAGTAATAGAAAACATGCATTAATTGCGACTCTTAGTCAGACGCGCAAATCAAGCATACTCATACGTCATATGTTTTCAGTTTATCAGCTGATCCACACATTCTCCCTTCCAAGTGCTGCAGAAAAATCTTTGCGATAAATAAAAAATAAAGCTTTATTAGACACGTAAAAGATTTATGATCGAAAAGAGATCATGTTTCAGAAACATCAGTCAAACATAAATTGATGATGAAATAAACACATTTTTTTTTTTCATTGAAGTATTTTTTTGAAAAACTAAATTCACATGGATAAAAAAATATTAATGGCATTCCATTTGCTTTCCTAGTTAAAAGGAAACGTGTTCTTCACTAACATAAATTCAAATATGATCAACAAAAAATTTTTGTACGTTATACTTTTTGAAATACGAGTAACGAAAAACGTTCAAACTCACGGCACGAATACCAGTCGCTCGGTATGTAAATGCCAACAGCGCCGGCATGAATACCGGTCGCGCGGGATGTAAGTGCCAACAACGCAGGCACGTATACCGGTCGCTCGTCCCCAACGGGTTAATAATTAGCATTTTGTGACAGGTCCTTAATTTTGGACACCAGTGTACTTATATTAATATTTTATAAGATAAAATATTATAATATACAGTTTTTTCTATACAACTTTTATCTGTGCGTAACAGCAATAATTTAGGTACAGTAAATTTTTTTAAATAACCAATTAATATTTCATGAAATATCAAATTCTTATATAACGTTTGCACTCGAAATATTTCATAATATTTAAAAGAGGTTAAACTGATTTTAATTTACAAAATGCTTATTATACGTAAATATATGAACTTTTCAAAAACAAGTAAAACAAATAAAAAACTATCAACCTGGAAATCAAGATTTTCAATCTTTTAAGTTTTAGAAGAAAATAATCAAACTTAAGAATGATATATTGGAAAATGTCATTATCTTTAAAACTGAGAAACGTTTTCTTTTCTTGAAAATGATGACACGAGTAAAATTAACATCTTCTTTTTTCCTTCGTCAAATTGTTTCCTTCATGGAAAATAATAAACAAATAAAAACTTAGTTCGAGGATTTTTCATAAGAATAGAATACAGTGGTTTTGACAGTAAATCGATAAGGAAATGAGAACGCATTTCCAAGAAAAAGTTCTTTTGTTAGTCAGTCAGTTTTGTAAAAATATATTTTAAAACGTTTAGTCTAGTTCTGCTAGTGTAGAAAAATAGTATCTAGGGCTGATTTTTTTTTTTCAAAATTACTGGCAATTATTTAATGTACGACGACATATAATCATTTTAATATTAATGATGCAGTAAAAATCAGCGATGCCAAAAGTTTAATATATTATATTTATTTATTATTATTATTTTTTTTTTTAATATTGTTTTAAAATATTTCCTGAAGAAAAATAAATTTCTGAATCTTTTAAATATTTGCATTTTGTGTGTGTGTATTTTTTAAAAATCAAATCTTAATTTTTTCAAGGCGACCATTTTAAAAAGAACATTCAAGCACATTTTAAAAGGAATTATTCAAAACTAATACTCTCTTAAATATAAAGTTTGTTTTTAATTAGTTGGGAATAATAATAATTTTTTTCTTGTTAATAAAACAAATATGGGGCATTCTCACAATCTTTTGACTTTTGGGGGAAAAAAATCTGGTAAAATTAAACTTGCTAAAATAACATTTTAATCTGATAGACGAATGCTATAATGATTCAAAATAAAGAAAAAATGGTCAGCAGTGAAAAAAAAAATTATTTAACTGAGGTTTAACTTAAACTTACGAGTTTAATTTTCCTTACCATTTTACCACTATAACTTTTTTATTTTCTTCTAATTTTTTACTTATAATGAATTTGCATAGTACCCACAGGACATTCAAATAAGCAATAATGACAATGTAGTATTTTTAGTGCAAAATTTTGGTATAACATTGCCTTAAAGGGGTCTTAAAGAAAACACGGTAAGGTAAAAAAAGGAACGAAATGGGAAAAAAGGGACGGTAAGGATGGAACGGTAAGGAAAATTACTACCTATTTTAGGCAAATCATGTTAAGACTAAGTAATAGCCACAATGTTCATTGATTTTTAGAAACAGTTGTTAACATTGGATTAAATTATTTTTTTTAATTTACCTCGAAAAGGGACGGTAGGTAGGTAGGGACGGTAATGTAAAAAAAGGGGATGGTATAGGAAAAAAGGGACAAAATGGTAAAAAAGGAACAAAATGGGGAAGAATGGGGAAAAAGGGACAAAAAGGGAAGAAAGGGACGGAAAGGATGGAACAGCAAGGAAACTTACCACCTATTTTAGGCAGATCATGTTAAGACTAAGTGGTAGCAAAAATGTTCATTTATTTTTAGAAACAGTTATTTACATTGGATTAAATAAAAAAAAATAATTAATTTACCTCGAAAGTTGCAGTATTAAACCTTGCGGACAGTAAGACTACCAATAAAGCCACGGTGATTGAAATTGATATTTAAATGCTTATTTATATTCTGCAGTAAATTTCCTGTCAAAGAATTTTAGATATTCTTTCTTTAGCATACTTCTGCATGAGTAAAAACTTGAAAAAAATTCCGTCTGCATCTGAAGTGATTTTCTGTATCATTTTAGAAGAGAGATGGTAAAAAATCTAAAACCCAGGGACAGAGTTAAAAAAATAATATCAACCCTAAAAACGTGTGCAGGTTTATTTTCAGCTACATATTTATATAAAACAATAGTTCCAGTTTCAGAAAAAAATTACATCGAATTATTTTTATTGAAACAATTTTATCCAGACAGCTCCAAACTTCAAAATCAGCATCAGGGACACGGGACGGTAGATGAGTTTTCCATGTGTTTGGACCACCAACATCATCCAAAACTTATTTATCTCGTTAATATTGTTGTGCAATCATGCATTGGGATGTTCCCAAGGATATGAAATAAAAAAAACACAAAAAAGTGTATTAAATAAAAAATTATTATTCAGGGACATGAAAGTTAAAAGATTGTGAGAATGCCCCATATATTCACGAAGGACAGTTGTAGTTTCACGATTTTATTTACTATAATTTGATAGATATACCTACTAATAATGTTGCATTATTAAAGTTCCAAGTACGAAAAAAATGTTAGTTATGATAATGGAAGTTTTACGTGTGTTACATTTTCGTATTTCAAATCGCTTCTTACGATAGAAAGATAAACTTCTTATTTAAAATTTATGCAAATTTCGGTTATTACTGTTTTGTAATGTGTTTGCATAATTTTTTGCGTGTTTCCATATTAACGGTAGGAAATTATTTAAAAACTAGCAGCTAATATTTCACAGCATGCCATATAATGTATATACAGGTAGTTAACATCCCGATAACATTTTACGAGTAAAAGAACTCAAATAGTGTTATCTTTTATAAATGGTTCATTATGTCCATGCTGCGTACAATTTTAACACAATTTTTGATAAGATTTTTATGCCTCATTTAATTACAGATTAATATAAAATCTCCGATTCGACGCAGTGGTACAAATCCCGCTATTTAAAACTTAAATAAAAAATTTCTAATCTCAATTATTGGTGACGGACTCTTTGCAAATTCAATAGATAGAATGTCCATAGATTATCGCCATTTGTGCAATATATTATTCAAACAGTTATTTAAAAAAAATTGAAATCCAGTAAATATTTGCTTTGTAAATGTTCTTAAAATATATCCTGATTTTTTTTTTTTTTTTTTTTTTTTTAACACACATTTAAAAGATGAATTTAAGCGCACTCCCCAAAATAAATGTATTACAAACAAATAATTTCCATATAAAAATGTCTGTTGACAAAATCAATAAGATTTATATGAAAAACATAATAACATATAGAACAACAACATTTAGATGGATGTCATATATACTATACATACCAACTTTTAGCTTAAACTGTTATATCCATAGCATTTTGAAGTCAAAGTTGATATATTTTTTAAATCACAGTTCAAAACCTGTAGGCCAGGATTCGAAAATGGGGCCCTGACTATACGCGCAAATTCTCAGACGATATCCAGCAAGACGCTGTTTCGTCGGGCTGTCTTACAAAAATCAAAACATCAACATTAACCTCCAAATACAGCGAACGTATTATATTATGTAGAAACGTCGTGTGTATAAATAATATAATTATTATCCATTGTGAATTATGTAATGCTAAATATCGTGTGTGTAGCTAAGTGACTAGACCACTAGTGCGTATATCCAATTTCCTAGGTTCAAATCACGGTCTATAAACCTTTCATTCTCTTGAGGAAAAACTATAAATGTTTACCTCCAAAAACAACGAATATAATTTAGATCGATTTTCTCATGCTTCTAAATTTTATACATTTCAAAAATATAGTTACAGTCTCTTGAGATTTATGTATTCAACAAACATATATTAAAGATTTACATTTAAAAAACACATAAGAAAAATTCTTAAGTATTAATAGAGCTGGAGGCGGCTGCAAAAATAATCATCTCACCAAGTTGAGGGCTTAAATTCCAGTATTAGAAAAAAATCGATTCGTATATTAAAATGCAACTGGTTACAATTCATATTTTTATGGTAACCAACTGCAGACCCGATTTTAGCGGTTGATCGGTAGGGTTATCATTGTGTTTTCCTGGTGTATGAAATCGCACCCAATGTATGAAATCGTGGAGGGCTGGGAGCAGAAATAACACTAGTGTTCTATCATTTTCAAAATAGCTTTAAAAAAAAAAAAAAAAAAAATCACAATTTTTCCTCTTATGTAGGCACAAAAAATCAAATGAAGGAAAAAACAAACATGAAAAATATTGCATAGGCATAAATATCGATAAACCCATGATATGCTTAAAAAAATTCAAAATTGCCTTTTGTTCCTTAACATAACAGAATTAGGTTCGACAAGGTAATATTTTTTTACATTCTGGGGCTATTCCACTTCAAATTGGTACGTCTTTTCTACCAACTTACAAACAATTGCAGTAAAACTATGTAGTGCTGTCATCTTTATTTTTTTAAGATTAATATATAATGTTCTTATAATAGACATATTTCCGAATTGAAAATTCCCCCCCCCCCCCCAATACCAATAAAGCTGAAAAGTTGCAAAGGCAAAAGAAATCGTCCTTTTTAAAATATTTTTCTTTTGTGTAACCAATAATACTTTAGGTACAAGATAAGATAATGCATCTATAACTTATTCTAAACTGCATTAATACTAATCGATGTATTCAATGAATTTTATACCAAGTTCTTTTAATGGTACTTATAAGTACCGTCAGTAGATAAAGTGTTAAAATATAAACTTTTATCTATAATATCAAATAATTAATAAAAATTAAAGAGTTTATCTTCGTGTTCAATCTACTACTAGAATTATTGCATATTTCTTCAAAATTTTAATTATTTAATTTTTCACATTGAGGAATAAAAAGGCAATTACCAAATTATGATAATCTGTTATTTATTATTCATTCTTAATATGTATAATTTTGATATAATTTTTCCATTCCGAAGGCTAATAATGAAATATGAAATGTCAAGCATGCAGAGAAAACCTAGATTTTTTTATCAACTTTTAGTGTAAATTTTAATTCGTAAATAAACAATCCTGGAATCTATTATTTTGCATTTACTGATAAATAAACATGGTCTACTTATATGCTGATTTTCAATAAAATCTGTGACATGTCAACCACAACTGATTTGCTCATTTTGTAGAGATTGACCCAAATGCATCTGTAAATCTCGAAAATAAATCGTTTTCTGATTTTCCTAAAGATAAAGACGTTTTTCGATATCCAATTTAACTTGGAAGAGGTAATGTATATTTAAGTTCGTGGCTATAGTATTATCTTTGAAATTGAAAAACTATTTATCTTTTACTACAGAGTAATGTCAATCTATATATACAGACTTCTTAATTTTAATTTGCAATATAATTAATTATATGTTAGAAAATGACAGTAATATTAATATTACCTAAAAAATAACATATAAAACAAAGTAACATATCTCTATTACAATTCATACTAAAAAATAAAAAAAATAAATCTTTTTTGTATTTTTATTCAATCGTTTGAAACATTTAAACGATTACTTAGGGAAAGTAAATATTTAAAATTCTGAATCCTTTGCACTTTATGCTTCTTATTTAAAAAAGAAATCATAAATTATTTTTAATGAACAATTAAAATAAGAAAACTGAAATATATTTTAAATGTTTTCTACATTAAATATTCCGATTCCACATGCTGTGGAATCGTTTAACTGTTTAATAGAATCACCATTTTACAATTTCATCCGTATTTCCGTTAATATTTTTCTTTTTATCAGAAATGCGTGCAGAGTTGCATTTCAGTTATTTATGTTTCAGCTCATGAATAATTTCAAAATTCAAATTTTATTTTTAAGGTAAAGAATGTATAACTTTTTCCAAAATCAAACAATTATTTCAACCTGATATAAATTGTAAATCTCTGATAATATCTAAAATACGTGATTAGTACCAAACATCGAATATATATGTCTTAAAATGTTCATTCTTCTTCAAAGCAAGGTTCTTGAAATAAACACTGAACATTACTCATGAATTAAAATCAAGCAGGACGGTCGTTCTGCCAAGCCAAGCTAAAAAAAAAAATGCTAACCCCGCCAAATAAACAAACGCCAAGAATAATGGCAAGACACCGTAATTGCTTATTATACTAAAGACAACTTCTCCATGTTAAATCGACCAAACATGGCAGCGTAAAATTTCCCATATCAAAAGAACCAATCATCACAGAAAAATAAAACCAAAACCAGAAGGGCCTAATCAAGAAGATCTTCAATTTAAGATCAAATGCATCCTCATAAATTAATTATAAATAGAGATATAGATTTTTTAAAATAACGTCGAGATACTGAAAATGACAGATTTTTCTTCTTCGTCACACCTTATGTTAGAGACTTAAATAATGAACAGAAAAAAGTAAGGATTGAATTTTTGGACAGATATTTACTCGATCTACGTGCTTTTATAAAATGCAGCTTTAAAAACATAAATTTTCTATTCTTAATTAGCGAAAAACTGTTAATTAATTCTAAAGTTTACAAATTATGCCAAATAGCGATAAATCCGCCAAAACATTTTAGAAATCTTATACTTTGCTTTTATATTATACTTTTGCATTGATTTGATCGAAGAAAACTATGGCTGAGATTCAGATAGATTTTTCGCTGTAAACGAAATGAGTTTGAAAAATCAGAAGCCTGCACGTTTGAGAATATTTGCTGTTTCTGGATCCCGGCCTATGTCATGAAAGTTTTGAGTCATTTTCTTAGTGCCATGGATGAAGTGCAATGTTTGTAGAAATCTAGGTTGGGATCCAGATAGATTTTTCGCTGTTAGCGAAACGAGATTCACCAATCAATAGCCTGCATTTCTGCAAACAGCGAAAAGTTCACAAACAAAGTTTGCTAACAGCGAAAAATCTATCTTGCTTGCGGCCAATTATGTTGAACGCAATTTTGCATTTCCACATCCAGGAAGGGTATTGATGTCATAGCAACAGTACATATTCGAAACTATTTAAAGCATTGATTCTGAACTCCTTTGCTATACATTTCGATATTAAAGAAGTTGTTGTTTCCATAGTAACAGTACTTTTCTCTATTGCTCACTCTAAAACACAAATGGGGTCTCCGTGGCTGAGTGGTTAAAACACCACGCTGCTAATCGCTTTAGAGCGTAGGAGGCTTGTCGGGTTCGACACCCGCTGGCTCCATTGCGTAAACTTTGTGGAGCTCCTGGATGTAAAAAATGCTCTGTGTTGTAAATTTCATTGTGCTATCTCGTCCCTGTATATCGACGATGAGTTATAAGCGGGCCTTGTTGTCAAGCACACAAGTCTGATGTATGTGTCCAATAAAACAAACAAACAAACAAAACACAAATATCGAAATTTAACCAACAGCGCTAAGAAACAACACCGTAAAAGAGAGCCTTTATACATAAGAGTGGTGATATATGCGCAGGAGGCATCCTCATTTCAAGTTTTTGTCGAAAGTACGGCAATCCACTTTCTTGAATAGAGGATATTCTATTTACGTTATGATCACGTGGTCAAGGCAAGAACGTCTAGCGTAAAGAAGGGAAACTTCCGTCGACGTAAAGTAAATACCCGCTAGCCAATGAAACAGTTCATGGGAGATAGCAGTGGTTCCTGTTTCCCTTCTTATCAGTTATAAGTTCTTTGGGTAAATTACCGGTACCACGTGACTTTTTCAGCCTCGAACCCATAATTGGAATACCCTGCATTAGACGATACGCACATGGACGAGCTCTATTAGACTAGGGAAATAATTCAACATGCATTGGCCTGACGATAATGATACGCTCGCAAAGACCTTTAACGATTTGTTTTTATCACGTTTACCAATAAACTTTTATTGGCCGTATGTCGCTACTTCGTTACAGAGACGCACTTGTTCCTAATTAGATCCCGCCTTAATGTATCAAAATACGGAGTTTGCTTTCTGTACTATTCCTGAGCTCAGTCATAGCGTCTAGAAATATAGGCCGGGATCCAGGTACATTTTTGAAAACAGTGAAAAGTTAGCAAAAAATTATGGCTTCTGATTGGTCAATCTCGTTTCGATAACAGAGAAAAATCTGCCTACACTGTTAAAAATATCGTGAAAAATTACCTCTGTTTTTAAAGGCTATCTATTTTCTGAGCAATGAGAACGATCCATAGGCATTTATGTAGCGTACTCATTAGTCAGAAAATAGATAGCCTTTATAAACAGAGGTAATTTTTCACGATATTTTTAACAGTGTAGATCACGGTCATGCTGTGGAAACAGGCTATTCCAGTAATGCTTTAAAAAGTGCTAAAAATTGAATCCCATAAATATTGAAAAATACTGAATGACAAATGTCGATAGCAGAAACATTTTCTAGATCATCTCTGAGCGAAACGTTTTCTGAATTGATTTCTTTTGAAATAGTTACGTTGGAATTACCATATGTCGCTGTAATCGACATTCGTCGTTCAGCCTCGGTCAACATTTATGGGATACAATTTTTTAGCACCTTTTTAATAAGCCGATTTTGAAACTATATCTTCTAGAAACTATAGCTCTGTTATAGCGTCTATATTATATGTTGTAGAAAGCGACTATCCCAGCAATGGACTTTACCCATGTGACGTCAGCCGCGGCTAAGGAAAAGAAAAACTCCAATTGACGTGAAGAACATTTTAACACCGCTTCCTTTTCGTCCAATAAACAGGCTTTTTCGGAGGGTTTTTCTCCCGCAGAGGCGTCACTGTTGCCATTCGTGGGTAAAGTCCATACTTAAAAAAGCGCGCAACTATTGAATCCCTTAAATGTACAACGATGTTGAATTCCAAACAGTCATTTGCATCGACATCTGCAGATTATTTTTTAAAGAAGAAAGAGACACGTGTAATGCACCGCTACAGCGTCTAAAATACATAATGTGGAAATTTGCTATACAAGAAGCGCTAAAAAGTTGTATACCTTAAATGTGCACTGACGCTGAAATCCAGGGAGCTGATCGCAGCGACATCTGCGATATATTTTCAAATTTCAAAGTAAACATCGTATTATTACAACGGGTTTGACGCCAAGCACACAGGTCAGATGTATGTTAATAAAATGTATAAAAAAAAAAAAAAAAAAAAAAAAAAAAGTTACAGCGTCTAAACCAAATCGTCTTGGAGTTTTAGAAAATATCCTGCAGGTATCGCTGTGATCGACTCATTGGATTTGAGAATCGTTTGAAATTTAAGAGATCCAATATTTTAGCACTTTTTTTAAGTATTACTGGGATAGCAGATTTCCACACTATATTCTGACGCCGTAGCACCGCAGTAGCCTGTCTTTTTCGTTTTCCTCGGAGTAGATATAACATCATGAACTGGCCTATTATGTCATTGGTCGCGCTAACACCTTCCCTTCTGCGTCCGTCATATATAGCGGCATCTTGCACTGGAGACTCCTAAATGGGCTACTATCGGTCAAAATCAAGAGAGAAAAGGGCAAAAGAGGGGGAACGAACTCGTTTTTTTGGTATCTAGTTTTTCACACGGGAAGATTGACATGTCTGTTCCTCTCCCTTTATAGCTTTATGGTGGTGAAATAAGCCAACGCTCCCTAGATATTTTTGAAAGTCTTGACACGCGTCACGAAAACATCACACAAAGCAGACAAAGCAAAGAAGCAAAATCATTCATTGGCTCGTGGATATGAACGAGACAATGAATGATTTTTTTCTTTGTTTTTCCTGCTTTGTGTGGCATTTTCCTAACACTTGTCAAAGCTTTCTCGAATATTTAAAGGGCATTGAATAGGCCGGGATCAAGATAGATTTTTCACTATTAGCGAGATGAGATTGATCAACCAGAAGCCTGAATTTTTGCGAACTGTTTAATGTTTGCAGTAAACACCAAATGGCCTGCAAGGATGGAGGCTACTGATTGGTCAATCTAATTTTACTAACAGAAGAAAATTTATCTGGATCCCGTACATTAACTTTGTTTGGTTAAGACGATTTTGTATAAAATCAAATCACGAAGCCAATGTTTTTTAACTTTTCTAGTTAGTTTCATCGAAATCTTCCACGTCTATTACAGAAAACTGAGTTACCGTACTTTGGACAAAAACTTAAATATGAGTGCACGACTTGTGCATATGTCACCACTCTTACATATAAGCTCACCCGGCCCGGACAAAGGAAGGATTGACAGATTAAGAGATCTTTCTTGAGTTTGTTGGTGGTGGTGCATGGCCGTTCTTAGTTGGTGGAGCGATTTGTCTGGTTAATTCCGATAACGAGCGAAACTCTAGCCTACTAAATAGACGTTCCGATCAATCTCGTCGGACGTTTTTCTTAGAGGGACAAGCGGCATTTAGCCGCACGAGACAGATCAATAACAGGTCTGTGATGCCCCTAGATGTCCGGGGCCGCACGCGCGCTACATTGAAGGAATCAGCGTTCTCTGTTATGAGCATGATTCTAAGTGCAGCTGGTTAAATTTGAGTATCTGTGTATTAGAGAAAGCAATAGTGGCCCACCGTGGCTGAGTGGATAAGACACCACGGCGCTAATCGCTTGAGAGCTAGGTGGGGGGGGGGGGTCGAATCCCGCCATGATCCCCAAGTGATCTGATGTATCTGTTGAATAAAACAAACAAACAAACAATAGTGAAAGGTACAGTTGCCATGGAAACAACGACCTCTTTAATTCGTATAGAAAATTGATGAATAGTTGTAAATGACTCATATTTAAAATATATGCAAATGCTCTGAAAATATCAATGGTTCTCATCTAGTATTTTACAAAAGAAATTTAATAAATTCACGTGATGTATAAGTGATAATAAATTCACGTGATGCAACTCTTAGCTAATGAAAATTCTGCAACAAGACTTATGTAGGTAGATATTTTTAATGATTAATTCAGAATTCTAAGAACAAAACAAAGTTCTTAAGCGCTCTCCCTCGCCCCTCCCCCCTTCAAAAAAGGAAATACGATAGAAAGATATAAGTATTTGGATAATTCAGTAAGTCTGTGATCTTTTGTCAGAGTTTAGAAAAGGTGTCTGGGTATTAAAAAAAAAAGACATAAAACAAATTTTACGAACGATAAGACTATAGATTTCAGGCAATTTTTAACCGGAAAAAAATTTAATTCTAATGTATATGCGGCTTTAATAATAGACTATTAATGATAAACAGTTTAGGGGAATTTTTATATAAAATTGTATTCTCACATTTATGCAAATAGGTATGGATAAACAGACTTTAGTAAATTTACATATTTATTCTTTCTTCTCTATAACACTATTCTCTATGTTCTAAATGAAGATAAAGTTACATGTACAGTTTATATCTTTAAATTTTTAGATTTTTTTATCAAAAATGTTTCTTCATTTTGTCTAGAATTGCTAGATTTACAGATCTTTAAACAGTCTTCGATTCTTTAGTTGCCTGCGGGGTTTCATTCTCGGATTAGCCGTAGGTATTTGTAAAGGTAAATTTATTTTGCAAAACCGCCAGCAAAAAAAAGTTAGAACAAACAATTAACTGGCAGACTAACTGTAAATATATATTTTATTTCGACTCTATCTGTTTTTTACTAAATTTTCATCCTTAATAGAAAAATTTAAGGAGATATAAATTGAGAAAGGCTGATACTTTGAAAGAAGAAATTGACTTTCCTTACTTTTAAATTATTAATTACTCTAAAAAATGAATGATAGGTAAACAAAATGTATACTATTGTGTTTGTTCCCTGCTTATAAAGGCTATACAAGGACTAATTTTAGCGAGTAGAATTATTTCAATGATATATAATCTTTTTTTAAAAAAGAACTGATATTTACTAAAAAACAACTTTTCAAAAGTAAAAAAAAAACAGTACTTACAATGTATCCAAAGAAACATATGACTAATTAAAATAGTTTGAGAACAATAAATATTTATATTCACGGCAAGACTTTTGATTCACACTGTATTTATACTCATAAATGGCTTTTCTAGAAACAAAACAGGAGTGTTCTTTCTCTTCGGTTTCGAAATTAAAAATATTCTTGTATATTGATTTCTAAACCTTTTAGTTTTCCTATATACATATGTTCTTGTGATTTCTACGCGATGTATCATATGCATCTGTCTCAAAAGTTTAGGAAAACACAAAAATAAGACAATGAAATGGGAAACAAACATATATGGGCACATTTCCCAATGAGTATTATAAATATAATTGAAATGGAACGTAGTAAAGATATTATAATTGTTCCATTAGCATTTTTTGTTTAACCTTTTAAAATGGGCTCTTTCAGGAATAAATGTTAAAGTGTGACAGATGATGGTACAGTGCCGGTATAGAGTTTAAAAATTACGACTATTTATTTTTTCTTTAAAAAAAAACACTTTCTCAAAGGTTAGGTACATTATATAAAAATTAACAACTGTTTGATTTGTTTTAACCAACCGATATCCCTGAAGAGTATAATAGCAAATATTGATATTGCTTTTATTATTTGAGATTTCTAATGTTGTAGAATTCACAAAAAAGCAACTTTAAAGACATTTAAGGTGAAATGGAAAAATAATTTCGTTATTGAAATTTTTAGAATATTAAAACGTTGAAAGTAGGTAATATTCAGATTACATTCTAGAATTAATAATTTAGACCGAAAACCGAGATGCGGGTGGCCAAGCATCAAGTGTAGCTAGTGTATTTACGCATCCAGCGATTTATGGAGTTCCATTACCTGTGATTTATTCTGTTGAGCTGAACCAGATTTCAGACCAGATGCTATAATCATTAAGGTTAACTGGGTAAAAAGTTTCACCGGGATAGCTCAGATGGTAGAGCACTGACGGCTTCCGCCAGTAGATCCCTGGTTCGAATCCTGCTCCGGACATTTTTCGCCCAGTTGGAAGTTTACATCTAATATTATTTACTTACCAATTAGAATAATTGTGTTAAAATTAATCTAGTGTTGGCCTACTATGGTTGTGTCCCCCCGAATTCTACTTAATATTGTTTAAGAACTCTCAACACAATTTCTAAAGTAATTAATACGCCATTAAAAAAATAATTTAAAATAATTTTTAATAATTTCGTTAAAAATGCTATAAAAGTAATATAATACCTTTATTTAGATTAAAATTCTTTTCATCGTACAAACGGTGACATTTTCAAAATCATTCACGATAGAAATATTTTTGCAAATAAATTTAAAAAAAAACAATATATTTGTTATATAGGCATGACAAGCAGAAAACTTAAAACTAGAATCGAAAAATATATAGCAGACATCAAATACAACAATAGAACCACAGCTTCGGCCAGATTATGTAGAAAAGAACCTTTATAGATCGATTTTTAGTATAGCGGAATAATTTATCAGTCAAGATTTTATTTACCATCCATTACCCGGGAATCAGTAGAGATGTTTTTACAAAACGAGAATATTTGCAATGATTCCGTGTCCCTTGAGTTACCTAAAATTTGGAAAGAGGTGCTATGCTGTTTCACTAACAATAGTAAAAATTAATACATGCTCACAAATATCCAATTTCATTTATTTTATGTTTGCACGGATTTCCATTATGCAGGAAGTCTCATGACATTATTTACCAAGTTATTGTTTTAAAAATTTGCTTGGAAAAATATTTCTATCATGAATGATTTTGAAAATGTCGACGTTTGTGCCGTGAAACGAGCGTTAATCTAAATAAAGGTATTATATAATTTTTGTAAATTTTACTTATATGCATATATTACATATATGTATACATTACATATATCGAATAGCACAATTTAAAGAATACATATATTTATATTCTCGATATTTGACAAGCAAGATTGCATAAATATAATGCTTCTACTAATGAAGTGTATTTCCAAATAACTGCTAAACTGTTACTACTATTTCATTGAACTTAATTTCAAGCTACTAATATCATAATTTTATAAGAACGTAAATGAAGCGGCACTGAACGGAATGTTTTGCTTAATAAACTTATACAATGACAGTGATATGTAATATTAAATGAAAGCCTTAATTGTCTTGGATGATTTACTGATTTTTTGTAATTTAATCAAAAATCATGAATTAGGTATATAGAACATTTTGAGTTAATTACTCTAGAATGAACATAGACTGTAGAACAAATAATTGTGTGAATGTTATTTTTACATATTTTTATATATTTGTATTTAAACATATTTACTCTAAGAAATCTATTAATTATTTTTAAATATTTCACCTTCTTAAAAATTGATAAATATAAAATAGTTCTCCCTGTATTTTTGAAAAGATGTCCCATGGTCGGCATTGGCTTCTATTTTCTTGCTAATTATTCAGATCAATCAAAATAATGACTCAAAGACTCCAACGAAGAAGTTAAAAGATTATAAACAAATAACGCCAATTAAATTTGACATGTACATCCTCGATTACTTATGCAAACTTTGATGAATGCAGCAATTTGCAAATATGGAAAAGTGTTAAACTTATAATCTAATTTAAAGTTTTTTCTTTAACATTCTAGTTTTAATTTTTTTAAATATTTTATCCTTTTATAGTTCTTACCATCTTTTTCGGATGAATAACAGACATCCATATTTTTCAGTTCTATTTTCTTTTTTTCGTCAAGTCAGTTTGTCGCTGTTAGAGATGTCGCTAGTCACGATTAACAGAGGATGTTAAAGTGCTAGTTCGCAAAAGTTATTCTAAATTTGTTCGATTTTATATACTTTTGTGTTAACTGTAAATGTTTGTTATTACATTTTGTGTTAAGTTATGGGTTAGAAGTTTACTTACTTTTGAACAAATTAATAGCATACATTTTTCTTTTAAATTCATGAAGCATAATCTCATTGTTAGAAAACAAGTCTTCCATTAGTTTCTTCACAGTTAAATGTATTTATTTTTACATAAGATATGCTGGGTAACTAGACCCACCAGGCAATTAGGCCGTGGGCTATTTATAAAAACCGTTGATGTCTTTTAAATTTTCGCTTTGTCAGTATTGCATCTCCATCTCTACTTCTCAAAACAACGTATGTCAACTTATTCATAACTCTGTCTTCACTGTGATAGGCTGCCGAAAATTTAGATTTCTTTTTTTACAGACAACGTTGATTTGGTTGAAGGTCCTCGGCTTTTTTATTAAAAAACGGTAAGTACTTTTATTAAACAATCTTCTTTTTTTAGATTAGGCATATAAGTACATTAATATTATTATGTATCTATACATACAGAGTGTCCAGCGAATAAGACCCTGATTTCAAAATTAAATATCTCAAAACAAAGATCGATAGAATTATGCGGTAAACGGTTTGTTTACTAGGTAAGCTGTAAAAATGTTGTACAGAAGCTTCAAAAATTAGTTGCAAAACCCGCTAACAGATGGCTCTGTAATCGCAATGCTTGTAAATTGCTTCAAAGTCGAGAGCCCTAGCGTCTCATTCATAGATGGCTCCCTACGTAAAAACGAATGTTGGGAAAGTCCATTTTTTCATTGGGGTGATGTGCAGAAATGGAGACATCTGGTCACAGAATTATTGCATCAGCTTTAATTTTAGAAAATTTCAATTAATAGACTTTTCAATAAAAAGTTTAGAAATCATTATAAGAATTTTTTAAATATTTTATTAAATTCAATCTTTAATGCCATATAATTATTTAAATCAAAATGCATATATTTAGAAAAATAATTTTGGACTTAATTAAAATAATAAAACTTTGTAAAAAATCACCATAAAATTAAAACAAAACACAGGACGCGTTTCGAGCTAAAAACATAACAGCTCGTCATCAGCTACAGCATACACGTGTCCGTAAACGAACAAGTTAAAAAATGAACTGAAGATAAAGAATGTTGCGAAGAATGCGACAGATGGCGCTACCTGATAGAGGGATATGCAAAAGGGAAATGTGTTGAAAAAAGATAGAAGAGAAAATGAAATGGAAAAAATGGAAATAAAAGAAAAAATAAAAATAAAAGAAGTAAATTAAAAATATAAATAAAAATAATAAATAAAAAACTATAAAAGAACAAGAAAAAATCCAAATTATTATTATTATTTTTTTTTACAAAATAAAAAGAAAAGAAACAAGAGAAAAGGCAAAAGAATTACAAAATTAATTTCCACGCTGGAGATAGGAAAGGAGATGATGGGAGATCATTGACAAGATTAGCAAAATTTTTAGAAATAAAATATGCTTCATGAAAATCCAAGTGAGAGGGAGAGGCAGGGGAAGAAATAATTTTGGCCATGGAGAAATTGAAACAATGACTGGAAGACCAACAGTGAGAAGCAATAGAAGATTTAGAGATTTCTTGATTTGCAATATATCTCTGATGCTCGCCTAATCTGAATTTTAAAGCTCTCTTCGTTTGACCAATATAACCTAAATTGCAAGAGCAAGGAATGAAATAATCACCCCACCGGTTCTCAGTAGGAACAGGATCTTTTAGAGAAGAGAATTTAATTTTATTCATAGGTTTGAAGATAACTTTAAAGTTAAAACTTGAAAGTATTTTAGCAATTTTGAAACACAGAAGAGAATAAAAGGGCAGAACTATTATAGAATTAAAATTAGGAGGAATATTTGAATCAGAAAAAGGACGTTTAGGCTTATTAAATTTATACAAAGCTTTATCAATCAAAGAGGGATTATAACCACGAGCAAGGGCAAGAGATTTCAGATAATTAATTTCATTATTCAGAGCAGAAGAGTCAGAACAAATGCGTAACGCCCTAAAAACAAAAGTATAAAAGGATGCCACTTTTTGTTGAGGAGGATGATTTGAAAGGGCATGAGGAGGAAGGGAGACAGCGAAAGGTTTTCTATAAACGGAGGTAGAGAACCGATCTGGGAGTTTTGAAACCAAGACGTCAAGGAAAGGAAGAGAATTGTTCTCTTCGACTTCGAGAGTAAATTGAATACAAGGATCAACAGAATTAACAAGAGAAAGGAGATTAGAAAGATCAAGGTCAGATGGAATTAAAATGAAAGTGTCATCAACATACCTAAACCAGAAAGGAAATTTATATAAACTGAAGAGTTTTTCTTCAACAAAATGCATATAGATATCACATAAAAGAGGAGACAATGGATTACCCATGGCCAGACCCTCAGTTTGAGAGTAGAAAGAATTGTTAAACTGAAAAGCAGTTTGCCTGACACAAATACTAACTAAATGCAGGATTTTATCAATCTCAATGGAAGAGTAATGAAGATCCTAATAGATTCTAAAGATTCTAATCTCTTTTCTCTTGTTAATTCTGTTGATCCTTGTATTCAATTTACTCTCGAAGTCGAAGAGAACAATTCTCTTCCTTTCCTTGACGTCTTGGTTTCAAAACTCCCAGATCGGTTCTCTACCTCCGTTTATAGAAAACCTTTCGCTGTCTCCCTTCCTCCTCATGCCCTTTCAAATTATCCTCCTCAACAAAAAGTGGCATCCTTTTATACTTTTGTTTTTAGGGCGTTACGCATTTGTTCTGACTCTTCTGCTCTGAATAATGAAATTAATTATGTGAAATCTCTTGCCCTTGCTCGTGGTTATAATCCCTCTTTGATTGATAAAGCTTTGTATAAATTTAATAAGCCTAAACGTCCTTTTTCTGATTCAAATATTCCTCCTAATTTTAATTCTATAATAGTTCTGCCCTTTTATTCTCTTCTGTGTTTCAAAATTGCTAAAATACTTTCACGTTTTAACTTTAAAGTTATCTTCAAACCTATGAATAAAATTAAATTCTCTTCTCTAAAAGATCCTGTTCCTACTGAGAACCGGTGGGGTGTTTATTTCATTCCTTGCTCTTGCAATTTAGGTTATATTGGTCAAACGAAGAGAGCTTTAAAATTCAGATTAGGCGAGCATCAGAGATATATTGCAAATCAAGAAATCTCTAAATCTTCGATTGCTTCTCACTGTTGGTCTTCCAGTCATTGTTTCAATTTCTCCATGGCCAAAATTATTTCTTCCCCTGCCTCTCCCTCTCACTTGGATTTTCATGAAGCATATTTTATTTCTAAAAATTCTGCTAATCTTGTCAATGATCTCCCATCATCTCCTTTCCTATCTCCAGCGTGGAAATTAATTTTGTAATTCTTTTGCCTTTTCTCTTGTTTCTTTTCTTTTTATTTTGTAAATAATAATAATAATAATAATAATAATAATAATAATAATAATAATTAATTTGGATTTTTTTTCTTGTTCTTTTATAGTTTTTTATTTATTATTTTTATTTATATTTTTAATTTACTTCTTTTATTTTTATTTTTTCTTTTATTTCCATTTTTTCCATTTCATTTTCTCTTCTATCTTTTTTCAACACATTTCCCTTTTGCATATCCCTCTATCAGGTAGCGCCATCTGTCGCATTCTTCGCAACATTCTTTATCTTCAGTTCATTTTTGAACTTGTTCGTTTACGGACACGTGTATGCTGCAGCTGATGACGAGCTGTTATGTTTTTAGCTCGAAACGCGTCCTGTGTTTTGTTTTAATTTTATGGTGATTTTTTACAAAGTTTTATTATTTTAATTGCTTCATATCGCCAGTTTTTGGTGCTGTTTCGCCCCAATTTTGGACTTTTTATTTATTTTTTATATTTTTAAATCACGGCATAATATTTTGGTATTATTGTTTATACCTGAATTATTATAAATAAAAAAATAATTTTCCACTTTTGATTTATTTTTAAATCACGGCATAATACTTTGGTTTTAACACAACACATATATTTCTTTTCTTTGTAAACAAAGTTTTAGAGACATAAATTATGCGTTAAATTATTTCTTTTTTAAAAGGAATTGATGATAAGTCATATCATCAGCGTCAAAGCAAAAGTATTTTGGATGCCGCATGCCTTTCAAACACTTCGGATCCTATCGCTAGAAGCGGCACCATATTTCTGTGCTCAATGATAAAAAAAAAATGAAAACCAGTTTTTAAAATTAAAATTACTTTTTTAACTTAATTAAGTTTTTAAAAATAGAAACTTTATATTTTTTCATTCAAACTATTCTCTACAATTAAAAAAAAAATGATTTATGAATCATTATTGTAAATGCTCAATGATTTGTAAAAAAGGGGGTTTCTTTTAGCTTAATTAAATTTTAAAACCAGAGACTTTGGATTTTTTTATACAAACTTTTTTCACAGTTTAAAAGACATACCACAGAGATATTGGTATTCGGACTGAAGTAGCTTTTAACGAATTTGAAACAAATCTCAATTCTGTCAACACATGGCTCCGCTTCTGCACATTACCCAAATAAAATATTTTTTAAGTTCTTATATAATGATTGCTAAACTTTTTATTGAAAATCCTATTAATTGAAATTCTCTAAAATTGAAGATGATGCAATAATTCTGTGACGAGATGCCTCCACTTTTGCACATCACCCCGAAGAAAAAGCGGTCTTTCCCAATTTTCGTTCTTCCATAGGAAGCTATATAGGAATCAGAGGCTAGGGCTCTCGACTTCAAAACACAATTTATAGGCATTGCGATTACAGCGTCATCTGTTAGCGGTTTTTGCAACTAATTTTTGCAACTTCTGTACGACATTTTTACAGTTTAGCTAATAAAGCTACCGTTTACCGCATAATTCTATTGATCTTTGTTTTTGAGATATTTAATTTTGAAATCAGGGTCTTATTCGCTGGACACCCTGTATTTGCTTCAATATTATATCCTATTTGGAAGGCCGGTGTTCCTGTTACCCAATAAAATTTTCAAGAATGAAGTAACTGGGACATTTATCAGGGGTAACTTAACCATGTAGAATCCAGTTACCCCAACAGTTATAAATAATTCTTTGGAGGTTCTCTTACAACGGGAAATTAATTTCTCCGTTTTTTTTATTGCAGAAAAGGAAGTTATATAATACCTTATTAAAATTTCATAATAAAATAGAAATAAGCATGTTGGCGGGTATAATACTAAATTTCTTAAGTGAGATATAGCCAAACTTCGAAATTTTACGATACACATGAAGAGGCGTACATAAAATAAAGTGACATTATTAAAAATTTATAGAAACCAATAAAAAATAGCTCTGTTTCATATTAAAACATGGTTACATTCTCCCCGAATTTAATGGGCTTATCGAACTTTGAATGAGGTAAAAAAAGAGAATGAGATACTTAAGTACTTACGTACGCGTTTGTTCATAGATTTATCTTGTTTCTTCTTTTCCTAAAATACCCATGTAACTTTTATACTTAATACCTACACTAAAGTACATACTTTCTTACTCAATTCTTATGTTTTTTTTTTTTTTTTTTTTTTTTTTTTTTTTTTTTTTTTTTTTTTTTATAAATAAATATAATAATTTCACGTTTGGTGCTTTTTTAGACAACTTGACAGCAAAGGTTTTCTTTACTACGCTCTTTACTTGATATATAATTTACATGATCTGCCTGAATTAAATTTTATTTATATTTTACACAAGTTTTTTACATTTTTCGGAATATGTTTTAATACACCGCATTAAAAAAGCAAACGCTGTGTGTGTAACACAGACCTATCTGATCCAATTGCCCATAAAAATGGGACAACTGCACCCATGAAGAAAGAGAGATGAAATATATATATAGTTTTTATTTTTCGACATTTAAATGCAATTTTGAAAATTTCTGTCTGATAGAGTGAACCTAACTAAACACATTTACAAAGATGCATATATTAATTCAAATGAACTTTTGCTTTTAGAAGCTGAATTGGCAGAATATCCAAAGTCACATTGTAAAATCATGCCCAGTTGCTCCACGAAATTTTATGTGCTTATGGATAACATAAAGTACATTAAAGGATTTACCATTTTCTTATCCAGGAAAAATAAATAATATTTTATACTTTAGAATTTATAAATTATATTGTACTATTATTTTTTGTTTCTTTTGTGTTTTACTTCCAAAGTATTTTTACTTCTGAAATTTATTTTTTTATTTCACAATGGAACCATATTAAGTAAACATTAAATATCTTTTATTATACGTTTTACTGTGTATAAAAATATTTCAAATTTCCTTCTGACGTAATATCTTTAAGCTTTCACATGCTTTTGATCTTCATTCTCCTACAAAACTCAATTGAAATACTTTGAATCACACAGAAAACATGTTTTCGTAACATAAGTCAAGCAGCTTATCCACCACTTATCAAACTGCAGCTTTAAAGAAGAAACATCTTTTGTTTTATTTTGCATTCTTTTATTTTTTACAGTAAAATTATTCTTTTATTTTTTAAATATTATAACTCTTATATTAAAAACATATGTCATATTTCTACAGTAATAAAAAGAAGCCTACTGTTTTTACATTCAATGGGATTTGATGCACTTAGAATGTATATTTTTTTTCTTGTCGTTTTTTTCCTTTAGAAAAATAAATAAATAATATCAATCCATGTATTACTAATATATATTGGAATCAATGACATCAGAATAATATATAAAATAAACATTTCGTCTAATTTAACATCAATGACTATAACATGCAATAATAAAGCTATTTTTGCAATAAATTAACCGAATTTTATGGAGTTTATCTTGTATAATGGTGCTGGCATAACTGATTTAAACTGGCATAACTGAAGTAATATTACATATTAGTGTAACGTAACACCTGTTAAATCGTTCAAATTACTCAATAAAGTGGAGGCAGCAAGCCTGCCACAAACTTTATGGAGTAACGTTACATAAATTATTTACTGTTCAGGAACAATACCATACTCAAACCACAAGAAAAATATATCACCCAGTTATTTTTTTTTTTTTTTTTACAGTATACTATAAACTGTGGCTAAACACTGTAAGCAGCTTTGAGAAGCTTTGTACCCGTTCTCAGCTAAGTGCATAACTACAATATAAAACATTCTGTAACGTTACTCCATTCATAAAATTCCAGGCAACATGCTGCGTCTAATTATATGGAGTAATTTAATTTATATAATGGTGTGATTTAAAGTGATATAACGGGTGTAATATTATATATTAGGTTAGCGTAACACCCGTTATATCAGTTAAATTATTTAATAAAATGAAGGCAGCAAGACTGCCATCAATTTTATGTAGTTACGATACATAAAAGTTTTACAATGTACTAGATGATTCATTTGAAAAAGTGCAACTGTAATTATGAAACTACATAGAAAGTTATAATAATTTTAATAAATTAAAGCTAATATACATGGAGCATAAATTTTTTTTAAAAATAATAAAATTATTGAGACTAAGAAAAAAATAGAAGTTAAGTTTAAAGAATAATAATAAAAATTTGAAAAGTTAAGTTTAAAGGGTAAAAAAAAAAAAAAAAAGAAAAAAAATTATATAAATCACTGTTTAATTATGGTTTCATTGCAGTCTACGCAAAATAAGGGGACAAAATCCACAGCATAAACAATTAAAAGCCAGTTTTTACAGCAAATTTGTTTTGTTACAATGTAACAGTAATTTAGGTAAATTTTATTTTAAGTAACAAAAAGAGAAATAGAAAAAAGTGAGTAATTCATGTTCACTCTTATTCCATAGTCATGGGGAATTTAGTGCACTTTCTGTGATGTAGTTCTCGGCGTCATCTTCCGGCAGTTCTGCAATTATTTAAGCGGGGAGATGGTAATTAATTTCGTAGATTTTTTTTTTTTTTTAATAATTGCAATACTCTTTTCCCAAAAATCGATGCATATAAATCTCTCAGAATGGAAGGATTAAGTAATAGATTTCATTTTATGTAGTGCAAAGGTAAATAGGAAAACTAGACAAAGTGAGGAACTCAAGTGAGACACTTTTCCCATAGTCACGGAGTATATAGGCCACTCTCTGTGATAGTGTTTGCAGGAGTTATCATCTGGAAGTTCTGCAGTTATTTCGTAGGGGAGATTGTAAATATTTTCTAAGAATTTGTTTAATAGATTACATTTTCCTAAACATTGGTACGTTTTTCCCTCTAAGAATGGAGGGATTAAGTAAAGAACGGGAAGCGTAATAAACAATGAGAAGATGATTATTATGCAATTTTTATTATATTAGGTTGAGCAAAAAGTTCAGGGAAATTTTTAATCTAATAGATACCAGAATGTGTATCATATATAGGAGTACTAGTGGTGTAGCTATAGGCGTTCCGGAATTTCGGCTCCAAAATGCCTATTGAACAGTATGATTTGCATGTGTTGATCCGACATTATTGGAGAAAAGATCTAACGGTTCTGAAAGCCGTCGATGAGATTAATGAAGGCGAATGTGCTGGTATGGCGACAAACTTCGTACCTACTTCCACCAAATCTGGAATCGGGCAGAACAATGACAGAAAGTCGTGGACTATGATGGTCTCTACTTTGAAGAACAGTCCTTGTTGCTTTTGTTGTTAATTTGCACATAACAACGTAACTTTCACAAATTTACCAGAACTTTTTTCTCAACCTAGTAAATAGCAGGATTGCAGATGAAGCCCCACTTCGGGCAAGCATATATCATGATGTTTAAAATGTAGTTGTTATAAAGAAGTACTTAGTGGTTAATTTCAAGGTAGGGCTATTAAGGATTGCTTTAAGTACATCAAAGCTCAAGAGACATTATACCTTGGGATACGAATATGTTTATTTCAAGTTCGGCCCAGAATTTCCCCAGTTACTTAGCACAATCAGACAAGGAATAGAATTAATATTATTAGGAATTTGATGGATTAAAAATAGCAGAAGTTTTGCTTTAATTAATACTGATGAGCGAATGGTAAAGCCGTCCACGAATGCTTCGATGCGAGTCTGTAGGTACCTCTATAGGGCATATACGTGGTGCGCGGATGCATTAAAAATGTGTCGTCGGCATAAATTGCAAGATAAGTAGTAGTGAATGTGCGATGTCTTTAAAAATGTGTAAAGAAAAGGAGTCCCAAAACACTTTCTTGAAAAATGCCGCTTATAATTATGAATATATCTGAAAGAATGTTATTTATGCGGATGCGAAAATTACGTTCGCAAACTTAGGAGTATATTAAATCTATAAGTTTAGCATTAATAATTTGAACCGAATTATTTTATATGTGAGGCCTTCATGTCAGATTTTATCAAACGCCTTTGAGATGCCTAAAAAAATTACAGCAGGTGGAATCTTCATGTTGAGCCATACGCTAAGAAATTCTACGACACGAAGTAGTTTTTTGTTGAAGCGAGTGCTTGGGCGGAATATTGTTTTGCTGTATGTGATTCCGTAACTAGGTCCTGATGACAAGTTCGACGACTTTGCTGAGAGAAGATAGTAAAGAAAAATAACAGTAAATAGTGGAGTCAGAAATACTGATACCGGGCATAGCAATAGGAGAGATTATTATGTTTTCCATGGCTTTGGGAAATAGTAAATTTAAAGATAATGTTTTTATGTTTAGTGGTGTATATATAAATAAGATGGGCTTTAAAAGAATAATGACAAATTTCTCAGTTAAATGTTTGTATAAATTTACGGTTACCCAGGAAAACCGCTTCTGAAGCGCTTATGCCGGATAAGAAAGAGCACTGCTTATTGCCCGTGCTACCTGCTGAAACCAAAGACGATCGAAGTTCGATCGCCACGACAGTCGCCCCAAGTACTAAAGGGAGCAACCTTAACATTGGAATCACCTCCATCTAGGATCCCCGAAAGGACCCCACTCACAGAAGAGGCGGACCAATAGAACTAATCTCAATGTTCAACGGAAGAGTTTTGCTTTACCAGAAGCAAATGTTTAAATTTCTATGCATTGGCACGTTTGTCTGAAAGTTTGGAAATCCCTGCTCTATTTTATAAAGTATTCATATGTAATTTTACTTAATTTTTCAACTACTTTTCAGCAGTGAAATTACGCTTGAAATTGTTGAATTAATTGTTGAATGTTAATTCACGTCTATAATATTCGTATTCATAGGTACTAGCATTCAGAATATACTTTCTTTTAGAAGGGTTACACTGAACGTAAAATAAAAAATAAAAAAATATATTTAATATCCTAAGTTTTTTTTATTGGAATATTTTAAAATAACAAATGTTTTTAAACATTTATAAGTAAGGCAAAACGTGATTTTTTCATATGTGAAAAATATTGTCACGTTGCTTTATGGTTTCTAAATCATGCATCACTGATTAAATTTTAAATAACATAAAAAAAATAAATATCAGTCTCATATTTAGAGCTACTTTAAAAAACATTTCTTTTACAAAATGGAAACGATTCAATAAGTGTAGTATGTATTTTCAGGAATGCCTTGTCGCAAGATTCATACATTGAGCTTTTAATTTATTTCGATGATTTCTAATCGAAAATATTAATTTTTTAATTGATATTTTTTATGAAATATCTGCTGAAGTTAAATTGTATTTGTATTCCCATGCCAGTTTGGAACAAATGTATTTAAATTACTTGAAATGATAATTGATTATTAAGTATAATATTATATGGTTTATTTATAATGTTTTAACTATTAATATACTTTAAATTATATTTGTATTCTCATTCTATAGTTGGACAAATATATTTAGATTACTTTAAATGATAATAGATTATCAAGGAAAACATTATACGGTTTACTTTTGTTACTCCCTTTTATTTTGATTGACTGTTTGTTATTAAAATTACTTTTTATCGATCCTGGGATAAAATTACTTTCGAGTGGGATTGTCTGGAATTACCGATGATACTTTCCCTCTGTTTAAAAGGTTTTCTAGGTTTTTCCTCGTTTTAATCCGATATTTTCCGCGTAGATAGATCCAATTTCATTCCTGTTAATTCATCTGTGATGTAGAAGTTTATGTAACAGCTTTTAAGTGCGCAATTGAAAAGTTCCTTTAAGGGATATGACGCAGATTAATGTCGTGTAGGTAATGGATTAAAAATTTTTATGTTTTTTCATTTTCCTTAAATGTAAAAATATTTGCTATCTTTCATCAAGATATGTCTATATGATCTAAATATATTCAGCATTAACACTTCACCTGTTTTACAAAAAGGTAAATTTTAATACTTTAAAACATTTCTAAAAAATTATTAAAAATATATTCCGTCATAATATGATTAAATTATTTTATTTTAAATTTAAGGTTTTTTATATATAAAAGTATAAGTGTTTTAAATGCATAAAAGATCTCGTATGATTTCAATGATATCATTAATTTAACCATTTCCGGCACAGAAGAATTCTATTCGTAAAATGATGAAGTGATTCACAAACGAATCTGAATTTACAAACAAATTTTTTAGAAATTAAAAATTTGTTACTTTAAACTTTCATTGTAAATTCAAAATTTTATTAAAATTTTCTTGGTGCCATTTGTAAGTTTGGAATTAAAATCAGGTGGTGCCGTGGTGTGATCACTGTGCCGGAAAGGGTCAATCTTATTAAAATATCTGCAACTGTTTTTGCTAGTTCATTGTATACTATGTCCTGTTCAGTTTGATTTCAACATCATTTTAAGGTAACCGCAAACGAATAGCATAACTTCTTAAGTAAACTAAAACTATTAAAATAGTTTTGAAGCATTTTACAAATGACAAAACATACGCTTTCCATGCATGGATTGTGCTATGCTGTTGATTATGGTTACAAAATCGTGGAACATTTATTTTACAGGTTTATATTTAGCTAAAAATCATTTAGAATCATTTACATTAGGTGTTTTTGCAAAATTTGTAACATAAAATGATGATTTTTTGTAGGATTTTCATATCTTATTGCACAATTTTAATTATTTATTATGAAGCTTTTTGAAAATCTGATAATAATATAATGTATAGAAAATCGATTTTATTATTTCGGCCATCATAAAAATTGTAAAGAATCAGGTGAAAATAAATTTAAAAAACTTGCAGATAAGTAAACAAGTAAAAACAACCGACTGGTAAATAACCGACATAAACTAGTTGTGAATCTAGATCACAACACAGTGGACCACGTTACCTAAAGTATGGTAATTTCGAAAATTTTTCGTACATGCATCAGTGTTTGTAATTTTTTTTTCTTTTCAAAGATGTACTGTTTCACGCCGCAAATGTTTTATAACTTTGGCCTTCTACGAGCCTAAAAAGTATTTTAATGAGATTTGTGAAAGATACTCTTTTAGTTTTATTCTCACTTACGTTATTGGAACTGCAAAATGAACACAGAAAAATGATCACCTTTTTACGAATTTATTTACAGACATTTGCTTAAACAGGTAAATGTTTAAGTGGTCTCCGAAATCTTAAAATTGGAAACAAGAATAAAAGAAGAATATATTTAACATTTAATATTTTAGTATGTAAATGACTTTAAAAGACAATTTTTGAGGAATGAAAAATATGATTATGTTCTTCCAGTTCATATATTTATAAAAATACAAGATGCAAAAATAATATTTATAGTGATATTCATAGTGGACTTCAAAGTATCAGAGATTTGTCGAGCATAAAATTGACATGATAGCTTACGCGCAGCATTGCAGAATAAATTTTGCTTCTATATTAAAAATTTTGGTGACTTCTTATACTTCAGATTTTAATAATTACCCTGAATCTAAATAAACTTGTATTTAAATCATTTTTATATTTTTAATGCAAAGTTGTATTCAGCTAATACAAAGTTTTAAAAATTGCAACAGTATAACAACTTTTTTTTTTTTTTTTTTTTTTTGAACGGGAATAAGGAAATTTTAGGTTCAGTTTATGCGAAATAACATGAAACATAACTTTTGAAAATTTCATAAAAACATATTGAGAAGTTTTTGAGATATTCTGCACGTTATGATCAAAAACGTCATTTGGAGAAAAATTACTTCAAAGCTTTTGAAACGCCGTTCCAGCTCTGGGCAGTTATAATTCTAAAAGCCGTAACTTTTGTTGTAATGGTAATTTCCAGGAAGTAATTATATCAAACAATTCAGAAAAATATAGCTGTTTAACATATAAAAAAAAATTAAATTTCGAAAATATTGAAGATTTCACTCCTGAAAACCTTTAAGTATAAGTGCAGATATATACTTATAATTTTCATAAGACTATTATTTACACCTATTATCTACAAAGTTTTAACTATAAATATTTAGAAAAACAAATTTAAAATAAAATAGAATAAAATACTGAGTACAAGATTTAGTAGTATACAATTATTTTGAATATAAGTAATAACTAAAAATATAGCTTTCGAATTAATTCGGGTTAAAAAAAAAAAAAAAAAAAAACCAGTGATAAAATTTTATTTGAAAAAAGTTACAGTATTAAATTTTTAAAACTACAGTTCAAAAAATCTTTAATCAAACAATTTATATTTTAAACAACCGTGAATGAAAATTAAAATTACTTAGCTGTTTAAAAATAAATGTAATTAAATTTTGCATATAAAATTCCATTATTTAATGATTAATTTAATTTATTTTATTCCCAGGAAATTTAAACGAATTTATGATAAGATAAATGCATTTTATGCTACGTCTTCAAGCATTATATTTGCATATATTCAGTTTAGGATGTCTTATGCTCAGTAATTAAAGTACATATTTTCAAACTTTTCTTTTAAACATAATAAAACAAATTTAAAATGTACACATACAAAATAAAACAAAGAAAACTTTAATAACCAAAATATTAGACCGTACAGTTAAGCAAAATTTCATTATTAAGTGAGAATTTTCGAAAGTATCAGTTTACGTGTTAATTAAAATGTCATTTGATATCAATGAATAATATTAAATAGAAAAGTTTCGCATTTTTGCTGATTATGTTACTGCAATCCAATAATTAATTATGCAAGCGGATTTGCAGTAATTTCCTGGATTATAAATGAATTCTTGTCTGGTTAATGTTATTTAGACACAAGTTTTCTTATCTAAAACAATTTCGGAGGCGAATTGAAGAAAGGTTTGTATTAAAATATTTCAGTATTTTAAAATTATGAAATTTAAATTGTAAATAAAATCATTAGACGGAATGTAATATTTCATCTTCATTCAATCATAAAATACACAATATATATTTTAAAAAGCTCACTTTTTCTCTTAAAGGGTGGATAAAATAATAAAATAGATGTTTCACGCTTAAAATATACATTTCATTTCAAACTTCTTAGTACTTTCGGCCTGCATTTCCCGAGGCCATGATCAGAGAATATTTTAATAATTAGTTAATAAAATATTCTCTGATGATGACCTCGGGAAATACAGGGCAATTGCACAGGAATTTACCATTTTTGGAGGGGGGGGGGATAAAATTTATAATATGTTTAATTTAATGGTATGTTTGGAAAACTTTATATATATATTCCAAAATAAAATCCTAATACACTGTTAAAAAAACCACTGTAAAGTTGCCACAACAAACTTGGTCACAGTGAATGTGCTGTATCTTTCTTTCGTTTCCTGACTATATTAACATGGAAAATACAGTAGTTGCGTAAAATTAACAGCACAATGTGTTGGCAATTTAGATGCATTTTTTTACAGCACAAACTGCTGGCGTCCAAATTGCCAGTACATTGTGCTTTTAATTTTACGCAACTACTGTATTTTTCATGTTAATATAGTCAGGAAACCAAAGAAAGATACAGCACATTCACTGTGATCGAGTTTGTGCGCGAGATGAACAGTACTTTGTACTGTAAAAATGTCGTTTTTTTTTTAAATTTTTTTTTTACAGTGTAAAAAAGCATTGTAAATTACTGTTTACAAACTAAATTAAGTACCATTATTGTCTTTGTAAAGTCATAATGTTACGTCAGTTACACAATACAAGATACGTCAGTTACACGTGTAAATGCCATTTCTTTCTTTTTTATTATTCAGAAATTAATTAAACAAGTTACTGTTATAATGTGGCATTACTTAGTGTTGTTGAGAACATTAAATCACCCTTTTTTAACGGGATAGTTTTGATAATTTTTACACTTCAATGAAGGCAGGAAAAATGTTTGTATATTTTATGTTACGTCAGTTACAGAATTTTGAATTACAATTTTGGGGACTAAAAGAGAGATTGAAATTTTCTGCAGGTATTTGGGTATTAAGTCCTTAGTAAGAAGTATTTTAAATTGTAAAAAATTGTTCTAGCTTTATCAGTATATTTTCTACTAGTTTTGAGAACAAAATTCGATGATCAGAGGTTACGTCAGTTACGATGGAATTGCCCTATAGTCCAAAAGTACTAAGCAGGTTTAAATAAAACGTTTATTTTTAACTTGCAACATCTAATTTATTATATTAGTCGCCTTTTAAGTAAATAAGTGAGATTTTTAAAGTTTATATGGTGTATTTTATAAATTTTAATTTTTTCTAAGTATTTGAAATAAATGGTTAAATTTTTTTTTTATTATTAAGCGAGAATTTTCGAAAGTATCAGTTTAAATATTAATTGAAATGCCAGTTGATATCAAAGAGTAATATTATATAGAAAAAGTTTCGTACTTTTGCTGATTATGTTATTGCAATCCAAAGATAAATTAAGTAAGCGGATTTGCAGTGATTTCCTGAATTATAAATGAATTCTCGTCTGGTCAATGTTATTTAGATACAAGTTTTCTTATCTAGAACAATTTCGGAGGAGATTTGGAGAACTGTTTATATTAAAATAGTTCAGTGACTAAGTTAAATTTTGTATCGAATTTAACAAGCATGAAATATACATTGTAATTTTTTTCAAAGTACAAAAGTATGGTTTCGTATTTTTGCTGATTATATTATTGCAATGCAGTGGTTAATTAAACAAGCGGATTAGTAGTAATTTCCGGAATTATAAATGAATTCTTGTCTGGTTAATGTTATTTAGATAGAAGTTTTCTTATCTAGAGCAATTTCGGAGGAGATTTGGTGTGTACAATTTATATTAAAATAGTTCATTAACTAAGTTAAATTTTGTACAGAATTTAAAATGACTGAAATATAAATAATATTTTTTTCAAGATATTTGAAAATGCATGGTTATCATCTTGAAATCTGGAGATAAATTGTACTATAAATACGCAATTAACGCTTTTGAATAAACATAATGGAAACCATAGATGACGATAAAGAGTCTTTTTCTGAAATTGAATATTAGGGAGTTGGTAATTTACATTAATAAAGGATCAAGATCCATAAGACGCGTTTTTGGCGGATGAAATACACCAGAATTCAATTCTGTTATACTGACTTAATTAAATCACTTTTTAATATTAGAAGGTATATATTGTACGATTTTAATAATAGTTTTTGTATTTTGTTCAGATTTCTACGATTTACACAAGCTGAAATTTCGTATAATTCGTATTTTGATGAAAATACTCAATTTCTGCTAATTTTACCTAAATTTACTCTCTATTCTTAATATTTTACTATGAGTGCAGCTTTGAAACACTTTTATTTTAATATATTTTGTATATTTCGATGTGCTTTATAATTTATGTCAAGAAGAAAGTATTGCACGATTGCGCTAATATAAATAATTGAGGTAAAAAATAGCAGAAATAGCGTATTTTTCATCAATACTACGAATTATACGAACTTTGAGCTTGTGTAATTCATATAAATGCAAACAAAATACAAAAAACCTTTGTTAAAATCGTACATTATATACCTTCTAATATTAAAAAGTGAAATAATTAAGTCGGTGTAACGGAATCGAATTTTAGCCTATTTCATGAGCCAAAAACACGGCTTGTGGACTCTGATACTTTCCGCCAAATTATCCATTTAATTATGAATAACCCACATTTACAAAATATAAAAAATTAGGACTAATTAAATATAAATCCTCAAAATTATTTACTGATTGTTTACTGAAAAAAATTATAATGGGGTAATGTCATGTTCAAATGAAATATATATATACTAGTGTAAATGCCCGTCCTAGGACGGTATGTAAAAATTGTTTTTCAATTAAAATTTTTTAAAAAAGAGGAAAATAATTGTCAATATGGAAGCGCTTAGATTAGCAAATTTCGGCTTATTTATGTTCTAATAAACACATTATTAGCATTAACAATACTTTTGGGTAACCAGGTTTTCTGGCTAATATAACATAAGAAAATTAAGAATTCTTAGAACAAAAGTTTAAGAAACGTGCAATAAAACCCCATAATTAACAAATTCTGCTGCAACTATTAAAATTTTTTGATGATTTGTTTGGTATAGATCTTGGTAAGTGTGTTGTATTTTTTGCAAAAAAAAAAAAAAAAGATTTAGCAAAACTTTTAACGGCTGAATAAGCATGTGCACAACTTTTTCAGTTTAGCTTACTGAACATATAAATATTAAAAGTACGCACAGAAACTGGGGATCAGCAGTAAGAACATAGAATTTTCTTCAAAATGTTATTGCATCTAATAGCGATGTATAAGACACCCACCAAGTAAGAGTTTAGATGAGCAAGTTTGGTTTTTTATGTTCTAATGAACACACTTTTACGCATTTACAATACTTTTTTTGTAAAATTACAAAAAAGTGATAAAATATCTTTACTAAGATTGACGATCGTTTCATCGCACAAACGGCAACATTTTCAAAATTTTGAATAAAAAGTTATAAAATATCTTTATTAAGATTGACGATCGTTTCGTCGCACAAACGGCGATCTTAATTTTCGGAGACATTTTCAAAATTTTGAAAAAATGTGATAAAATATCTTTATTAAGATTGACGATCGTTTCATCGCACAAACGGCGACATTTTCAAAATGTCGCCGTTTGTGCGATGAAACGATAGTCAATCTTAATAAAGATATTTTATCACTTTTTTATAGCATTATTTAGCTTAATCTGGAAATGTAATATTTTCCCGTGATCCTTTAAAGAAAATCACACTTTTTTTTTCACGATCCTTTACTGTTAATCGTGTTTTTTCCGCCACCCTTTGAATTTTTTTTTCGATCCTTAAAAAAATTTGTGTTTTTCCCGCGATCCTTTGAAGAAATTCGCTTAATTTGGCACAGTTGGCACTCGCGTTTTTCTTGTATTTCTTCCGTTATCCCCCCCACTCCCCCCATAAAAATATCCACAAATTTTAATGCATATTTGCCTAGATCCACGGGATAATAAAATTCAGTGCCAAAAAAGCGCAATTCCGCGGAAAAGTAACATGTCAGTAAAATGAATTTTGCAGGTTTAAGTCAGGTTCTCTGTATTATATAGTTCTGCATTAAAGGAATGAAAAAAAAAAAAGAAAAAAAAAGGGAACAGAATATTCAGCAAACAGGAATCTTGTAAATGCATGAATTTTGTCTATGATCACTGTGGATTATAAATGTATGTAGAGAAATTTCTAAATCACTCTTGTGAAGGAAAAAAAAATCGAAAAATTCACCAAACGGTTACAGGGTAGAGCTACAGTTGGTCATGCAAAAAAAAAAAAAAAAAAAAAAAAAAAAAAAAAAAAAAAAAAAAAAAAATCGCCAAATTTGTCAATCTATCGCTTAAAAAATCACAAAATTCTTCAATCAGTCGCAGAGGAAAAAGAAAACAATTGGTTATGAGGGAAAAATGAAATTTGTCACATAAAAAAACACAAAAATTACCCAATCGGTAGAGTAAAAAGAAAAGTACTGAAAAATTCATCAATTGTGGGGAAAATGTTGCAACATTCTTCCTTCATTCTTCAGAAAAAATCGTGAAGATTGCCAGTTGATCATCGGAAAAAACTCAAAATACTTCAATCGGTTGCTTTAAAACATTGTGAAGTTCACATGTAAACTCGGAAATTCCTCAAACAGTCGTTGGAAAAAAACGCGAAGAAATTCAGAAAATTTTGCAAAATCGCGCAAAAGAATAAAAATCCCTTTCTCGGGGGGAAAAAAAAACTTTCTTTAAACCCATTATACTTACTCATCATACGTAGTATAGGGTAAGTCTGGTAATCGTTTTTAAAATCGAAAAAAAAGATTTTGACGGATTTACACGTTTCAGACACTAGAGATTCCGAAAAACATTTTTAGAAAAAAAAATTGTCCGTCCGTCTGTATGTGTGTGTGTGTGTGTAAACGCTCCATCTCCGGAACAAATTGAGATAGAGACTTGAAATTCGGTGTGTACTTGGGGAGTAATAATGGAAAGAAGCCTATTGTATATCAGTGACCTCGATTAACTGGAACTATTTTTTTCGGACTCTTGAAGTATTCGTTCTGATAAAAGGTATACAAAAATTTTCGAAATCGTTTATTTGAAGGAGTAAATATAAATATATATATATATATATATATATATATATATATATAAACACATAAATTTTGCATCCTGAATGAACTCGATCGGATAATTAGTTGCCGAGATATTTGTAATTCTATTTTTCACACTCTTCGATTTTTCCTGACCCTGTATTTCATTCAAATTTTAATTCAAAGATATATTTTAATTGGAAATAAGAAGCTTAATCCGACGCAATAAATTGTTAGTTAATAGGATTATATTTTTTTGAGTTATAAGGATGTTTCTTTTATGCAATTCGGTACTACTCGATTATCCCGCCGACCAAAAAAACTATCGCCAAACAATAAGATTAAATGCCAATAATGGCTTATACTGAATGTCAAGCATTTAATGCTTCACCATACCTATAAGGGGTTTACCGTAGTGGGGAGCCTGTTCTGTCGCCAAATACCACCAAGTTTGTCGCCAGCTTGGTGGTATATCGACAAATTTGGCGGCTAAAATGAGTCGCCAAAAGTGACGCCAAATTGGCGGTATCTCTAACATTTCGCCAAATTCCCATACACTTCCATTGTAAACCAAAAGCGTTTACTTGCTTACAGAAAATCAACAAATTGAGATATTTTAATGCAACAAAAAGTAATATTAGCTTAAGGGGTTATATTAATTATATTTAAGGAAGTCCAAATAAATTAAATTATGAATAAAAGTGACATGGTGTAATGCTTAGCAAATTTCACATGTATTATTCCCATATTTTATATTATCTATATCCATGATGGATAAGAAAAACGGTGGCCCCCAACGACTAGTTTAGTTTGGAAGTATATTTTGTCAAAAGAAATAAGCATAAAAGTAAAAAGAATACCTTAAAAATACTCTTTTATTAAATTGCTATTTTACACGAGGCGTCAAAGTTGTCTCTAATTGCGGGCGACTCAATGTTAACCTTTGGCGGCAACAGAAATTGCTCGAATAGCAAGACACTTTTTCTTGTCGGAGCGATTTTGTAGCCCGTTGCATCAAAAGTAAGAGTCTCAGTAACGAGAGTAGAGCAATGTCAACCGGAACAGCCAATCAAATGCTTGGAAAACACACGAGAGAAAACTCTTTTTTCCAACAGCCAATGGAATGCTTGAAAACTGACGCGTCGCAGACAATTTTTGTCAAATTTTCCCGTGTAATATCACTTGAATTTCAACAATTTAATTACGATATAAAAATCATAGTGCCCGTGTTACTTGGAGAAATACAGTATGTTTTATACACATTAAAATGATGTTAAGTAAAGTAAGGGTATTTTAATTTATAAAACGTAAATTTTAAATTTGCCATAGGTTTATCTATGAAGCAAGCTTTCTTTGAGAGAATGCAAGTACTGTATTTTTTACTTTTTCCATTTTGCTATACGAGTAATTATTTTTAATGTGCGAAACATATTCTTTTAACAGTTTATTTTAATGTTATATCTTGAGTTGAGTTTTTTTTTAAAAAGTTATTTGCTTTCTTTAATCTCGAGACATCTTAATCACAATAATCTGCTGTTAATGAACTACTTAGATTATCTGCCGAATATAAATTATTATGAAGGGTGCACTAGTGGATAGTAATATCTAGTTTTTTTGATTTAATTAAATAACTGTATTAAAAATGAATAACTTAAGTTATGTACTTAATCGTGATCGAATTATTAATTAACGGGCTTTAGTTAGAAAGCGTAAAAGACGCTGAATTGACTGATTGATAATAATTTATAGATGTAAGAAAAAAAAATCGAAAAGGACAGCAAGTTATTAAAAAAAATGACAGAGATACAAAATAGAAACAAAACAAAAAAAAATCGAAAACGACAGCAAGTTACAAGAAAGCAAATGAATGAAACTGAAGGAGAAAACCAAAGAGAAATAGACAGCGAATCTCAATTTCTAATACATGATATTTTTATTCATATTGCTAACAAGGCGTAAAACCAACAGTGTGAACAAATACCCAGGCCAGTGTTCGACGCTGGTTCTTTAGTTCAGCACACCAACACTCTACACACTAAACCACCTGACACTAGACACATAGTCTGGAATACTTCACTAATATATGTTGTTCAGGTTGCAAAAGCAGCACAGAATGTGATAACTTCAATGGAAAATTGGATTTTCCTCAAGAACCTTTGGTCAGAATTTAAAGAGTAATGTTTCTAAATATCAGGAATTAAATTGGCAATCACTATAATGAGCCGCCTAGTTAATTTCGAAATAATGCCTTTAAAAATATAAACTCATACAACTTCGATGCTCGTTTTCAAAACGGAGGACGCGAAAGTTAGCAGCATTCCCGAGTATACGCTGCCGAAGACAGTGGCGCTCCTAACTGCTTGTTAATTTAGATAAGTTTTCGTTTTAAAATATAAAACCATGCGCATTCAAAAGTCGATTACAAATTAGAACGGAGCGTGGAAGCACTCACTGATGTACGATGTCAAGCGCAATGGAGCTGAGAGCTCAATGTTCATTTGAAGAGATTTTATTATGTTATATAATACAAATACATGGATGCATGGTTCCAAATGCAGTATGGCCAATAGCACCAAATCCATATCGGCGAAAGATGTTTAGATCCAATACCTTTTTAGGTATACGAAAGTTTATTATCACGCATCACTGTTCGGGCAACGCCGGGTTGGTCAGCTAGTAATGTTTAGGATTATGTTTCCATCAGCTAAACAATGATGCTTTAACACATTTAGATAAAACTATATAATTAAAAAAAAATAAAACAATTATTTATAATTAAATTTTTTATTTATTCCGTTAAATAGTAAATATGTATATCATTACATAATATTGATATTTGTCAGATAAACATTTTTATAAGTATTGAAGTTTTAAAGTAACATTAATAGAAAATATACAGTTATTAGAATATGAATATTTTAAATGAAGTTATTTAACTTTTTACGTGATATGTTCAAAATAGTCAGTGTAACGACATGTATGAAATAAAATTTTAGCGGATGATAATGGATCTCTTTTCAAAAGAAACTTCAATCTTAATAAATTAGGGTTCAAAAATTGAAAATTAAGCAAAATATCCTTATTATCCTTGTCTTGATATTCTATCAAAATATGCTATTTTTTTTTTTTCAATTTAAGGAACGTAAAGAACGCCATGTAAAAGTATTGTGTTAATTTAATTAACTTGCCATTATTGCAGTTTCAAAATTAATTTAAAATTAGTAGTTTAAAAGATATTATTATAAAACAGCACTTTTGTGTCAGCGTCAATATAAAAATACACATTTTTTTCCTGACCTTTATAAAGATACAGACTTGTGAAAATTATTAGAATAATTGTGATTTTTTCAGTTTTTCTTGATTAATATTGTATATACTTGCAATGTTTCATGAAAGGTAATTTGTTTTGTTGATCCAGTCAATTTTTCACTCCTTTAGAATAGTTTTGGGGATATACTTTTGTTAAATGTTGCCATTTTTTAAAAAGAAATATATTTAATCCTAAGTAATTAAACTGTATGCATCGCATAAAGAATTTGATTAACAAACGAATTTAAAATAAAATTTTAAAATCGTCTGCTTGCTGTGTTAGTATTTTCTTTCTTTTCTTCAGTTGGCATCAGTAATATGTTATTCTTAAAACAAATCTTTTCGCTGTTTTGATCAGTTCATACTAATTGGTAGCTTTTTTTTTTTCGTTTGTCAAAGGATTATTGAGTGATTATGGGTAAAGCAAGTCATATTTCTCCTAGAAAACTACCTGTGGTAAAATGTCTCATTCAAGAAAATCACTATAAACAGCACGAAAACGCTAAAAATGATAAAATTTCGCAAGCCTCTGTGTGTCCAATAAAAATATATTTGGACTCCAAAAGTGATAATGCAAATTCTAGAGTAGGGAAATGCTGAAGGAAAAGTAAATTTACTGCGAGAATAGAAAGGAAATTAATTCAGATTGCCAAAGCTAACAGAAGAGCAACTAGTCATGAACTAAAAATCTTTTTACGAGCATAATCACATACATTTACTCCGGTAAATGTATGTGCCATAAAGGTTCATCTGTGACCACATATTTGGATGAAAAAAATATAAAAACAATTCCATGGCCTGGAAACAGCCCATATATGAACTACATACAGAATCTTTGGTCCATTGTAAAGAAAATATTAAAGAAATGCAACATCACAAACAAGAATGGTCTGATAGAAAGGTTCATCCGAATTTGGCACCATGACAAAGAAATACAAATAAATTGCCAAAACCTCATACAAAGTATGCCAAGATGTATCGAATATTTAATAAAAAAACAAGGATATGCGCAGTAAATATTAAATGTATCGATATTTTTGAAATAATGTATTATTTCTTTAATATAACAAGATTTTATTCTAAATTTCACAATTATTCTAATAATTTTCACACGTCTGTAGAGTAAAATTAATGAAATAAAAATATCCTTGTTGCATTCAACAGTAAATTAAAGAGAAATCTTTTATTAATATTAATTAAATAAACAACTTATCTTAGAATAGTTTGATCTAGTTAAAACTTGATTGTATGTCTAGATAGTTTTCATTTGTTTTAAATATTCGAAGCGATTACTTTTTAACTTTTGTTATTGCATCTTACATACTTATTTACTTAAGACATTCTAATTAAAATGATATTTATTTTACATTATAATAACTATTAATAATCAGATTGTAATATAAAACATAAATTATGTGCTCTGAGAGTAACAGAATTGTAACAGATTAAATGCTTGACTGTACGTTCAAATATTTTCATTTTGTTTTATTTAATCTTCACAGTAAATGTTTCCTAACTTAAATTAATGAAGTATATATGTTTATTTATTTAAAATATTCAACTTTTAAGTAATATTACATTTCTTTAAGATTATTATAACAATAATTAATTTCGTTATCGCATCAAAACGAATGATATACGGTGGGGATATTAAACATTATGTGTATTCCTTCCTGGCAATATGCGCTCTTTGCAATCAGTGCACAGTGGTAAGACTAAATGAATAAAATAATGAATAAAAAGTATGTTAGAGCTATTAAGTTATAATTGTTTAGCATAGGCATGAGAAAGCCTGATTTTTAAAGACAGGTTGTTACTTGAAGGCTGTGGGTGGATATCTACGACATAGTGCAGTTTGTTCGGTTTTGCATAAAATTTGAATTTGTGAAAACTAACTGCAAATCTGTTTCCCGGCTGTAATATGCTACATGCCCACGCCTGATGAATGATTAGGTAAAGACTGTTTCAGTTTCGAAAGAAAGTAAACAAAAAATCGCATTTCATTACATGTCTAAATACAAGAAAGATTTAAAATAAATGCGTTTCAGCAGACATGCAGTGTGCCTTACGTATAATATATTTTAATTTGTACCACATAGAAGTCATGAAAACTATATGTTGGATGCTTCAATATCCCTGGATCTAGCTCAGATTCTTATTCTATTAACCAGCATTAACATTTATTTTCTTTAGTTGAGCCACTAAGATCATGACTGAACATTGAAACACCGTGTTTTCCCATAAATTATCTTTCATTTTTTACCACATCGTCGTATGTGGTCGTTAAGTCGTATGTTGCACCACTTACGTCATTGAAAAGCCAGTGGTAGATGAATTGGATTTTGATAACAACTACATCCAAAGTCTTGGGTGCAAAAATCTTTTCACAACTAACTATGAAAATTCAAAATCATCGAACATCAATCTTAATTATGTACACATATTTATCGATATTGTTTTCCTCAGATGTGCCAAAATCTACCACTAGGACAACACCACATTTATCACGCTGCGCCCATTGTCTGACAGTTATTGAAAAGGTACGCATATAAGGCCTAATTTCTACCTTAACCTCCTATCTCAGCAAATAAAGCAGATACACAAATTAGGTGGCTACTTTGAAACTTAATAACTTCTTAAATTTTATTTATAGTATCATTCCAGTATTATATTATTATTCCGGATTAATAAAAGATTAGTGGAATTGTATTGCAGCATGTATCGACAAATGCCGCTGTTACAAGTCTGCGTTTCAGTGAAAAGTATTTCGCAGTTTTCTTAATAGTCTGTCAGTAATCTCTTATTTATGAAGACATATGCCAATATTTAAAAAGCGAAATGCGGTCTGGGATTTCATAAAATCCATTCCACCTTGGAAGTTGAAAAAATTCCAGTCAGAATATAAGAAAATGACTCTAAAAGAGGCAATGAATTTACTAAACACTGACTTATATAGATCCACATGAACATAACCACAAATACACAAGGAAAACATAATTTAGCAATGAAACATTTCATGAGTAGCGAAGGGCGGTTACAATGAAAATCATATTTTTAAAAAAGAGTGCAGTTTTATTATAGATGTTCCCGAACTAACTATTTTGATTAAGTATTTCCATTTTTATGTTTTAATTTTAATTAAAATGTTGTATATTAAATTTCCTCACAATTATGGCAATTGGGTTACTTTCATTGGTACAGAGATAATATAAACTTTTAACACAATCAAAGACTTTAAAAACTACTACAAAGTATAATACGTTACTTGATGAAAATCGTTGAAAATGTAATATTTTAAATATATTTTTTTTTGTTCAAATTCTAAACAGAACTGAACTAATTACGATCAAATTTAAATGGAGTCAATTCAGAAGTATTTCATTTCTATATATATATATATATATATATATATATATATATCATAAATAGGTCGGGTGCACTCTGAGAAATACTTTCTTCAACTCACGGAAATATTCCTGGCAGCAGAGACTCCAGAATATTTCCATTAATTGAAGAATGACCGTTTCATTTTTCTCTTTGACAAGAGAGAAAATATCCGGCAATGGAACAAATTTACGTCTGTTTTTTCTCCGCTGTAGGGCAGAAATGTCGCATCATTTAAATAAAGAAGTTTTTAAAAAATCATACTCCTCTTTTTCATCTGTGGATGACACTGGAATCGAATCTGGGACCGGTCGGATTGCAATATAGTATTCTAAACACGAAGCCAACGACCTCTTGCTGCAGGCTCAGAGAAGTCTTTGGGTAAGGCTTGATAAATTTCTTGTGCAGAAAGATCGCATGTTAATTGCAGTGATATTTCGTAGTTATGAGATAATGGTAGGTGTTTTATCGCTTATAGAATAACAGAGTAAAAAATGTAAATTAAACTAATTTTAAATAAGTCGAAATTTGATTGTTAGATGTAAAATATGAATATTATATTTTAAATTAAATTCGAGAAGAAATGCTTACATTTATAAATATTTTTCTTAAGTTATTTCAATTATTATATAATTTTTAAACGCGTTCGTTTAGAATATATTTTAAATGCGATTATTTTTTTTAATAATCTAAAAAATTAAATTAAATTTTTTTAATAAATAAGATAAAAAATGCTAATTTATTAAATTCAGCATTATCATTAAAGCATTATCACTGTTTTAAATAAATTAGAAATTTTAATTTACTCAATTTTCGGTTTTTCATTTAAAAAATAAATTCATTTATAATCATAATTTTCTTTAATAATAATACAGCCAATACGCAAGCATGGAATAATAAACGGAATCACCCCCCCCCCTTCTCCCTTATTCAGACTTTCGGGAAGAATTAACCGAAAAAAGTATGTTTTCTAGCAATACGGAAATTATTTGCTGGAAAATGAGGAATAATTTAGTGTATAAAGACGAGTTTTTCTGACACCGTAGTTACGAAATAATAGGTGATCATACATGAGAAAATACATACGCGTCAAATTAAAGAAGCCCCCCCCCCCATTTTTTTATGTCGGTTAAAAAGGTAACATGCGTAAAAAAGGTAAACTTGTGTCTTGCAATATCTTATAATAGTGTGTGTGCTGATGTTTGTCTGTTTTGCTTCGAAAAATCCTTTTTTGCCTAATTGATTTATGTCCATATCATACTAATTCGCTTAAATACTAAGGGATGTCAAAAAGCGCAACTCAGACTAAACCTTAGTAATCTAAAGTATATTTTAGTATTAATCACTATACGTGAATGAATCTGATAGAACCGATTCCAAGAAAATGGGCATCAAAAATTAATCCTCAAATTTGATTTGCATAAAAAAGTATTGTATGAGGAGGATAATCATCCATTTTTTGATCATCTGTATATTTTGAAACGCTTAAAAATATCTATTATTCCCTTACTAAACATTTTATTTATATCCGTGATTTTTTTACTCAGAAATTGCGAAAAACATTCCTTAATATTTCAAACATTTTTACCATGTTACAAATGGTGTATCAGAAATCTCTCCGGAGTTTTGAAACGTAATTCTTAAAAAGCTATTATGGATACAGCAGAAAGATTCATAACACAGTATAAAAATCTATTCAAATTATGTTATGCTTTACATGTGTCTAATTCTTCCTTTGTAGCGCGACATACTTTAAAACCAAATTTCAAGTTGTTGTGAACTTCTTCCAAAAATCTCACATTTGTCGCTAGCGATGAAAGTCGTGATTCTTTCGAGCAAGTCTGTTAAACCATCTTTCATAGAGACATAAACTCATGATGTATGGTAAAACCACATAAGAAGTACATGGGATTAAATAAGATTAGCGTAGAGAATGTGAAAGGATAGAATTATCATTTTATGAAACACGTCCACTTTAATAATTAAAAAGGGTGATTCTTTATATAGCAGTATGAAACGTTCTGCTGTATTCGGAATAGTAATGCAAGAGTAACCTTTCTGAACTCGGAGGGATTTATCATATACCATATGTTTGCATCATAAAAATTGTAGTGGGCTCGCTACTCCTTATAAAGTGTCTCTAGTGCTTTGAAAGTGAGCGTGATGTCAAACATTTAACCTTTGTGGCGTAACAAATGCCTCTAGATTATATTTTACTCTAATTTTCTAAGGTGTGTTTGAATCTCTTTGAGTCTACGGTTGCTTGTTTTCGCTGTAGTTTTATGCAAATTAGGCTGCGTCGTCAATTTGCAGTGTATAAAAAGGGGAACAGAAAGCGAATGTCTTCGGATTTGGGCCGAGCTCTGATCTGGGAGTAAATTATACCTTGCTTTGGAAAGAAACTTTACGGGTGTGTCTAGCACGTGCGGTCAGAGTGAACCCTGAGTTAGAAGAGTTAGGAGCGCTTGCCTCTGGTTAGACGTTTTTGCAAACTCATTTCTGTAAATAGAAATTTTTCGACAGCCACGGGTTGTAAACGTTAATGCACTATTAATGTTCAGTTTTGCAGCTGAAGGTAGCTTATTAGTTTTAGGCAGTTGCTGTCGACGTAATGGATCGAAGTCTTTCATGTAACATAAACTTTGGATATTTCTTAGTTGTTGAAATAGAGATTTACCTTGTTTGTCCGTCATGTATTTTACACTAAATTTGGCAGTTACTCTATCATCCCCTGCTCAATTACTTTACAGAATGGTGTTTTTAAAGCAAGATTATGGCTGAGTTAGTAAGTACTGGCCAATCCGGGTACGCTACAAAATAACCGTTCTGTTATAATATATCATTCGAATAGTAACCCCTCAATTTGAATGCTAATAGCTGTATGTATTATATTAAAATGTGATTGCATTTTTATATTTCTTTATTCCTCCTACCAGAATATAGAACTGTGGACAAACAGAAGTTATATGCATGAATTAGGGAATGTTATATAAGGTGTCAGAATTTGAAAAGTTCAAAAATTTCTCAGATATAATTTTGTATTTTTTAATGGTATTTCTTTATTGGTGCAACTAAATTACTTAATGTTTGTGCATAAAAGAGAGCAGAGACAAAACGATAGGGATAATTAGATTTTTTAGTCCTTATTCTCTTATTATAATTAAAGAGAGAAATAAGTTTCTTTTAATATAGATGTTTAAAAAGATCTTTTTAAAATTAAAATTTCTAAGAAAATTTGCAGAAAAAAAATTATATATTTACATATTTTTTATTCATAAATGAATTCACTTTTCTGAAACAAACGTTGTCTGTCGAAATATCCATATTAAGAAATAATTATAACATACGTTTTTTTAAGCTAAATTATTCAACCAAGGGTTATAGTATAAACTCTTTACATTTAGGTGAATAATTATTGATCCATTTTTAAAAGAAATGAATTTAAAGAAAAATTATAAATAAATTTCAATTATTATTTTTGAAAGATGACGGTTAAAATCCTTTCCAAATGTGCTAAATGTAAAAAGGTTTATTGGATACAAATAACATTTGTTTTTCGTGAAGCATTTATTTTAATTCAAAAAGCTAAAAAAAATTTTATTATCAAAGTGTAGTCAATTTCATCTTCTCTGACATTGAAACTAAATTTTAAAAGAATAATTTAAATTTGACAAATAAAGTTTAGAGAGAAAATAACATAATCTGCACAGTGCAATTTTTGCAGCTTTTTTAAACCTTATTGTAAATATGATTTCTTTTTTCGAAACGTACAATAATATTTTTCCCTCAAGAAAAAAATACTGTTCTAATTTAAATACAACACACCGGGTTACCATGCAGCTATTTTTTAAACACATAAGTTTATTTTTATAATAATAGTAATTTTAGCATTATTTATAACATTTATTTTATTTTACATTTATATAATAATTTATCTGAAATTTACTTTTACAGTAATTTTAATTTTTAATAATTTGTTCGCTGAATATGAAAGAAATGCATCTTTTTTTAAGAAATTCTTATGTATGGTAAAAATGAGTTGAATTTACAAATTTCGAAATTATCCCTTTCAAACTGAGAAAAAGAGAAGTACTTCATTTAACCACAACCAACAAATTTTATATGTATATTGTTAGATGACTGAAGGATCTCAGTAATGTAAAATAAGTAATATAAAAAATTTGTTTTTAAAGTCAATTCCTACTTAGGTCATCAAAGAAAAATTTAATATAATCCCTTAAGCTAATATTAGTTTTTGTTGCATTAAAATATCTCAATTTCTTGATTTTCTATAAGCAAGTGGGTTTACAATGGAACTCTATGGGAGTTTGGCGAAATATTAGAAATATCGCCAAGTTGGCGTCACTTTTGTCGACTTATTTTGGCCGCCAAATTTGGCGATATATCGCCAAGTACTTTCATTGACCTTCAATAACCAATGGGAGCCATTTTGTTTCCCATGCAAAACTAAAATTAATTAATTAAAATTTAATTAATTAATTAATATTTGAAAAAACTGTATTAACATCAATTGTCATCCAGTACAAGTTAAAAAAAAATATTTCAACTTCATAGGATGAATAATGGGTATTTTATTAACGATTGAAAATTTGAACAAGATAAATATATAAATATATAAATATATAAATATAGGGAGAGTGTGAGCTAATAGTAGGAATTGAATAATTTTTAAAATCTGTGTTATAAATGGACAAAAGGATAACCACCTCCGTGAGTTATACAGCTTTATGGTTTTAGTGCGATTCAGGGGGTTGCACCAATTAAAATTCAGTCGCTTACAATTGTATATGCAGTTGTAAATGAGATTTGTCATTCATTGATACAATATGGAAAGTTTTAACAAACGCATGTTTCTCGTTATTTGTAAAATTGCATGGTCAGGCAGTATACAATCAGTGCTGAAATTAATAAATGTCAAACAATTTTACAGCTGGTTCTATCCTATTATGACTTTTTAAAGTATAAGCAAGAACAGAAAATAATGCATCAAACGTAGAATAAGAAAGATTTTCTAACTGTATAAAATTTGTGTTTTAAAACAGATCTCCAGCATTCTGATGTATACCCTTACATTATCCAGAAATACTTGTAACTTCTTCAAAGTAATCTGGAAGGTTTTAAATAATTCGTGGCTGCAGGGACCTGATTTCTGGATATTTTTATAAGGATATTACTAGTTTTTTTTCAATTACGACAACAATGTTTGAATTTGGCTTGCCATTACCGCCAAAGCAGTGTTTGAAAGCAGTGTAGCCAAAGCAGTGCAGTTGAAATAAAATACAGAATGTCGTTCACAACTTGAGATAGTGATTTTTACAATTAGTTTTTGCACATAAAGACCATATTATTTGCAATAATTTTACTCTATTGGATAAGAAAACACACGATGAATTTGTTTTGTGATTAAAGAAAAGTTTCGAAAAGTATTATTCACTGGTTCTGGATTTTGTTGGAAAGTTAAATTAGAGTTCAAAAAGTATCAAGTAAAGCTAAGATAAATGCGCTTTGTTATTAGTAAGATATTTTTGAATTAATGTCTAAGAGGAAATTGAAAGTTTATATGGAAATATCAAGGTTTTAGGCAACTTTTGCATGACTGTAATTCGGTAAATTGTTCTTTCATGGAAATGTCAAGCTAGAGCTATTGCCAAAATTCAAGACTACTAAACAGAGTAAAATTTTTGGAGCAAATATGGCATTTAGGCATGGAAAATAACTGTGAAAATAGATTCCACGAATTGCAAACGACTTTCTGTGATATTCTTTCGAAAGTGAAATAATTAAATATCGCTTACAGCAACGTAAGTTGCCATAGTTTGTGCAAATCATTTAATCTGATCATTCGCTGCGTGCATATGTCACTAATTTCTTATAAAAATACTCTTCTTAACATCAGTATATTTATCTAATAGGAAGATTTGACGAAACAAAAATGCTGAAAGAAATAAGAATATGTCATGTTGTTATTTTTTTAATATGGTTTTGCACAGGTGAGCATTAGAAAAGATCAAGAAATATAAATTTATAATTTACATATTACAAGTGCCATTTTATTAACTTTTTGTGGGTTACAAGAAAAAAAAAAAAGCAGTGGTTCTAGCAAACGGGTGAGTACGGGCTGGATCCTACCACTGGTTTCAATTCACAGCAGAGTAATTATCAAAAGTTTCGATTTCTAATTGGAATTGCAAACTAAAACTAGATAAATATGCTTGTATAAGTATTTTTAGACCTACGTGTTTGAAATTATAATATATGTATTCGTACTACAATTACTAGTACAAATTTTCTATGAACCTGCAACTATTCAATAACGATTTTGAAACTTATGTTCATTAATCAAAATAAATCCCATGCATTTTAAGATTTCATCCATGAAATTAATAAACTAATCTTTTTAGGACATAGATGAATTTTTTTAAACTGAAAATAAACAGTTAAAATAAATTCTATAGGGAAACTGTAGGATAGATGGCCATAGTTTTTAAAGATTGAAATAAAAATTCTTAGAATGCAAATACAAAAAATATTGATGCATATTTAAAATTCTTATATATATACCCATAATATTTTATGCAAAAAATAATAAAACATTGAAACAAAAAGAGTTAATCAAATTTAAATTCATTCAGCAATTTGTAAAGGTGTAGTTATATGATGGAAAATGAGTGAAGAAAACTCGAATAAACAAAATTTGAAGTATAATTTCAACACTTCAGTTTTCGTAACATCCTTCCACATGCTTGGCAAAGGTCTTGATAATTTGTACACGTTTCATGGAACCACTCCAGGTACCTTATGAATTGTATCCAGACATTCTTTTTGGATGTGATACTATATTGTTTTTCACAACCAACACCGTGATCCTAATCCAATTCTATTTACTCGGAATCTGTAGAATCTGATAATTTAAATGTATTTTGTTTTCTTAACTACTGGAATTGTCGAGTTTTTTTTTCTCGCCTTAATTGTAGATTTATTACGTTAATTTACTTTATTTATCAGCTTTATCAGTTTCTGTTATGAAAGTTTCCGACGTTTTTCAATATTTTCTGAAACAAATAAGTCGTTAGGTTTTATTATATTATCATTATTATTATTAAAATATTTATATTAGTTAAAATTTAAATAATTATATCAATATATTTATAAACTTAAACGTTATATATTTATTTTAAATTTAACTATATTTAGTTAAAATGTTCACTAAGTATAATTTTGAAATATTGATTAAAGGTTGCCATCTCACCTCGATTTCATGTGGCCATCTCTCCTGAAATTGTAGGACTGATGGTCGCACCATTTAAAGCATCAATAGCCATTGTACGTCTTTGTTTTAGTCTTAGAAGTAAAGATTAGATTATATACGCGCCTTAAAAGCCCATATAGTAAAAATATATGCATAACGTACGTATTGCAAAACATTCAGATAACTAAGTCAAAAAAAAATATTCAACCACCTATTTAATTGACATTGAAATTACACTTACTTTTTACAATCGAAAAACACAATTGTACGTCGCAATAAATAAACTCGTTGAACTATTTCGTACGAACAATGTTTCTATTGCAATCTATGATCAAGTTTTGGAGATATTTAGACTGACCATCTTTCCTCTATGGCCATCTATCCTAGAGTTATCCTAATATAATGTAATAAACTTTGATAGTTTACTTCACACAAGCTAAAGAGAATGATGTTATAAAATCCGAAAAAACTTGCATGAGAAACAGAAAAATAAAAGATTATTAAATGCTGTGTTTTCGAATTTCAGGTTTGAAATTATCACTTAACGTTAGGTACAAATTTCTTAATCGTAACCACGTTGAATATATCTACCCTATATATATAAATCCTAATGAAACGAATTTATGAAAAGGCTGAAATGACACGAATTTATGAAACGATTCTCTGAAACGGCTGAAATGAAACGAATTTATGAAACGATTCTATGAAACGACTGATTAAATAACTGATTATGTTTCACGTCGAATTCTCCTAAAATATGGAACACTTTGCGATGAAATTAACACCAAAAATCCGTATTGATCCGCAGATCTGGTATTAGAATTTTTAAATTCGAATTAGTTTTCAAATTTTAATTTTTTTCTAATTTTCAATAGTTTTCTCTAATGATGGAAATTCAAATTTTAATCATAACAGGTATATATCTTTTTTTCATGTTTTAGAAAAGGTTATTATTTTAAACTAATTTGGCGACCAGTTTGCCCTCCCTTATATGCATACAAAGAAATGTATCATATTACTTGTATTCATAATTCAAGTTGTATTTCATTATCTTTTTTTTTTTTTTTTTTTTTTTTTTTTTTTTGCTACAAAACTTTTATTTAAAACTGAAACATTTAAGTTAAATGGCTTTCACGCCTTTCTTTTATTTAAACAAAACGAAAAGAAAAATATTAGACACAGATGTCATATACGCAACAGGGTACCTCATTGGCGCCCATTTAAAATGGTAACCCGGCTATTGTTGCTTATATTTATTAATAAATGTTTACTTTATTTTCTTTTTAGTTATAAAATATGTTCTAAATTGTTTTGTTCTATTGTTATTAATTAAACTTTTTTTTTATTCATTGTTATTTCATTTTAAAAATAATTTAAAAATACATATGTAACTGGTATTCGAAAACGTGGTTTTCGCCAAATTGTCGTAAAAAAAATTCCGCCAAACTCGATGCATGTATGACAATGCAACAAATCATGGCATTTAATTTCAACTTTAAAGCGATGTTTTAATGGTACTACTTCTCCCGTCAACCAATTTCGCCAAATTATATAAATCGCCAACCACTCGACAAATTATACAAATTGACATTTTTTTTATTTTAAATAACGAAAGAACTAGTAAATTAATATAATATTATTAAAAATACAAATAAAACGTCGAAATAAAAATCACTTGATGGCGTAAACACGTGTAACTTCCTTAAAGTCAAGTGAATGTTACATTTACGATCCACCATTATTGGCATTTAATCTTATAGTTTGGCGGCACATTTTTGGTCGATGGGATAACCAAGCAGCACCGTTTTAATTTACCACTCGAAAAATGAAAAATGCTAACTGACGAATTAAAAAAAAGCTATTGGCGATATTTGCACTCGACTAGCATAAAAGTACCAGAAATTCTTTGCGATCATGGCAACTTTTATGTAGTTTTATTCGAAAAAGCAATTTGGATTCTTTAATCAAAATGGAAACCTTTCTTATGAAAAGCGAAATGATCAGCCCTTAATTATTTATCGCAATTACAAGGCTGAGGCTATTATAATGTAAGTAAAATAATGGCTATAGAATAACTTTTGGCGACTTATCACGCTTGTGGCTGGCTAAAATTAAAGTACCAAAATGCCGTCTGGAATATAAAAGGCGAAGGAATCCACCCGGAACTGTTGATGTAAGTCACATGAATTAGTCTATTATTATAGAGACTGTTTTCAATTCTAAAAACAGCACAAATAATAATATTCCTAAAGATTAAAAATGTATTTACACGTCACTACTAAAAACAGATTTTTTTTTATTACTATTAAATGAGAGCGTGTTAAAACAGGAAAATATTGAAAATTATGTCTTTAAAATTGTATGCATACATGATTATTTAAAGAGAAAGGAAACTTTAAAATAATAAATATATTAATATGTGTTTAACCCTTTCAGAGGCAAGGTACCTCTATTCGCAAAATCTTGAAATCAGTGAATGGCACCAGAATTTACAAACAGACTTCGAAATACAAAAATGCTTTTGTTCACTTACTTGATCACTCTACCAGGGAGCAAACCAAATAATGGCAAAGGCCCTGAATCCCTGGCAGAAAAACGTCCTCCACCATCTAACTCAACACCAGCCGCCGAAACAGACCCGGAAACAGCGACAAATAATAAAACTAAAAAGTCACAAAAATATGGCGCACTCTGCCTAGAAAATAAAATACAAAAATTAAAGTCATGTACAAGTTTTAACATATGACTGTAACCCTAGTTACTATAAAATAAAAATAAAACTAAAACTAAGACTGAATGAAACTGAAAAACAAATTTTAAGTTATTTTTAGTTACAAATGACTGTAAAAATATATCTTAAAACTAAGTACGATTTACACTAATAATCAAGACAAGATAAAACATTAAGCCAATAAAACAGTCATTTGAGGTCAATTCAAGTTACAAAAGATCATCAGACCCTGAAAGTCCAGAAACAACTCAAAAATGCGTGAAGGCAGAAAGATTAGCAAAGCACTATGTGGATAACAGTCCGGCAAAAGTCCACCAAAAATTCTTTAATTACACCAAAATATTCAAAATCTGTACTTTATGAATGGATACAATTTATTCAATTAATTATAAATAACTGTCAGCTTATAATAATTCGATCTCAGCAAGAGAAGATTTTGCAAATTCCAAGACAGAATTCTATTTCGCACAAAGTTAAAGAACAGAGGCATAAGAGGACACTTCCCGAAAATAAAATGCTTAACGTCGCCGACGTTACCGCAATCACACTTATCTGTTGGACGCTTGCCAATCTTAAATAAATATACTGGAAAAGAACCATGCGAGGAAATGAAATAGGCTACTACCCTTGAATAACACAAATAAGAAACGTCCGGTGAACGCAAGATGAGGAAGGTATCCCTACCCTTTTCACTAATTTTCCAATCATTAGTCCACCTCGTGATAATGTTACTCTTATAAAAACGCTTGACGAAGAAAACAGGGATTGGAATACCCAACCTCTCATCAAACTCATCATCCAGAATAACAGACTTTGCCAGATAGTCAGCCCTTTCGTTACCAGCAAGGCCAATATGAGATTTAATCCAAACCATGAAAATAACTTTACCACTCAACAGTCTCAAGTTAGAATATATGTTACACTTGTTCACTTACTTACTAAAAGGAAAAATTTCATCCCAATATTCTGGTGCTAATGTAGCATTTAAGAATTAAAATTAAGTGGTCAAAATGAACCACCGCCCTTGAAGAGGTTAGAGCAGTAACTTTGAGAAATTGTGGTAAATTGTATTATGTCAATCGTTTTATAAAGCTGTTAAAAAATACCAGTAGGCAAAGACTCTCTTTACTTAATTCATTTTATTTTAGGTTCTTTTTAAATGTTTAACTGATCTTCTTTATCCAAACACGAAAACGACCATTGGATGTCCTAACAGCAACTGATTCTGCCATATTTTTTTGCAATCAAACGGAATTGGGTGGAAACCCGTTTTCAGGGTGATCGCTATAGGTTTTTTCAGTATAATTCAATCTTCACTAATCTTTTTAAAACCGATCAGATTATAGTTCTTTTAGATTCTGCTGTGTCTGAACGGGGGTTCGCGAGCGTAGCTTGCAGGGATCAGAGCCCCCTAGTAATATATAAAGAACCAGACGATTTGAGTCATATACCATGTGCTCGCGGTGCGGATGCCGCTGAGACTTTTTCCCCATTTTCGGCCATTTTTCATTTTAATATTTTTTACTTAAAAGTTTTATTTTTAGCCACTGCCGAAATACTTCTTCTCAGTTGTTGTAACCTTGTTATGGTGTTATAAAGCATCTTTTTCAAGACTTATTTCTGCGCGCACCCGGGAAAACTTCCGGTGTTCAGGTGTACTAGGCAAAGGCATTTCAATTTTATTTTTTATTTAATTCTTGTAAAAATTTTCACCATTATTTAATCAATATTTGTCAGTTAAATATTGTCTTTTCTTTTTTATTGAACTCATAAAACTAAGTCGTAGCCCTCCCTTCTCCCTTTTTTATGCTAGCATTGCTGAGAATGGAAACACTCCTTGTTATATACCTTACATGTTCAGTTTTCGGGGATGTGGGACATAGGTTCGTGCTCTTTGGAAAAAAGTCCTTGCATCGTCGTGTAATATATATGTTACGATAATTTTGAAACATTTCATGAATTTTGAAGTAAATAAAGAAGGTACAGTCCTATAACACTCTATCATAAGGCTTTAAAATAAAGCTTAGTTTCGTTCTATATTTAGGAAAGGTAATACACCATTCGATCATATATTTAGTGGATATCTCGGAGATCGCTATATTAAATAACACTGATGCAGTCGATGTTATTATGCCGGTTGGCTTTTGGTCGAAATACACTGGCAATTTCCCCAGAACAAAAGAACAGTTCTTCATAACAGAAGAGAGTTTATTGGTTCCTTCTAGCAAAATACAGTTGTAAGCATCCACTACAAATCAAAGCTTGTTGTGATGTTCCACAACATCTGCTTTAGTAGTTACTTCAGATGAAACTACATTTAAGATAAGCCGATATAAAAATACTCTATTATTTCAATGTCTCGCTTCCATAAAGCAGACGTAGCCTTATAAGACAGCAAACGCCACGAAATCTGAGCTCCTAAACTCATATTTTGATATTTTGTAGAAAGGCGCGAAGTTATTTTTTACGGCATTGCAGATCGGGAAAACGACCGATAACAGATCGAAGCTGGACAAAACTATATTTTACACTCGTGAGAAATTTGGAATAAGGGTCATTCTATGTCAATTCAACAAAATTTTTTAAGGTTTGTAACCCGACCCCCAGGGATTTGGATGAAACTCGGTGTATATACTAATTCTATCACTATATGAATACATCAGAAAATTTTCCTTCCTAGACCTCATAGTTTGTGAGATATGGGGGGTCCAATTTTTGGATTTTTCTCAAATCGCACATTTCTGAGTCTGTATTTTTAGACTGCAGTTCCATTAAAAAAAAATGTTTCTCTGGATCTAAAATGCGAATCATCTTTAAAATACCCCCGTAAGTACATAAAAAGATGCAGATTTTATTTTAAAAATATTTAAAAAATTAATTTTAAATATTTAGGGTAAAAAACTTAAACCAAAGTTGAAAGTTATGTTTATTTTTCCAAATTTTTGTGACTTTACGAAAAAGGCTCTACACAAAAAGGCAAATAAAATTTCCAATTTTTCTTCGTTTTAAATAAAAGTTAACTCTTTGGGCTTTCTATTTATGAAATAAAAATGATGTCTTTCGCATGGCTTATGCAACAATTTTGACTTAATTTGGGATGCTGTATCTATCAAGAGGCAGAAAACTTTAACTTTGCTTACGATACCTAAATAATTGCTGCACATTTTAAATTTAAATTTATTAATCAATTTGATTTATTTTCTAAAATGAAACCTTAAAATCTGACTGATTTATTTATTTTTATAACAGTAGAAAATTTGTATAGTATTGGTACTTATCACACGTTATCTGAAATTGTGTTGTTCTCAAACTTATCGCATATGTTTGTCACATAAATGTACGTCTATCATTGGATTCAGTGATATAGTATTTCTATATATACTTTCACAATGGTAGTATGTAAAGAATATGTACAATATTTAATGAAGGGGGGTGGGGGGCTGGATATTGAAATCATTGATTTTTTCTCATTTTACTCAGAAAAAACAAAAATAAAATCTTTACTTTGTAAATAAAATAAAAGAAGCACTTATATTAAATAAATTCAACAAGTCATAAGAACCACAGAAATTATTTAGGTACCACAGTTTAAATTAGACATATTAGAGATTTTTTTTTCTTGAATGGTGCAGTTTCCTAAAGCAGGGCAAAATTTTACATAAGCTAGGAGAAAGACTTCATTTTTATTAAAATTGAAATAATCATTAATTAAAATCTAATACATTAATTAAAATCTAATACATTAATTAAAATTGCTTATAAATATTTTAAAAATTTAGATTGTTGTAAATTTCCAATTTATTTTCGATTTAAATAACAATTTACACTTTGGGCTTTCTAGTTATGAAATAAAAATGATGTCTTTCTCATGACTTATGCAAATTTTGCCCTGTTTTGAGAAACTGCAGCAATAAAGAAAAAAAAATCTGCCTAATTTTAGCTGTGGTTCCTAAATAACTACTGTGATTGCCATGACTTGTTGAATATATTATTCAATGATTCTTTCTTCCTTTATTTTGCAAAGTAAAGTTTTTGCTTTGCTTTTTTTTCTTCTGAGTAAAAAGGGGAGAAAAGTCTGTGACTGCAGTCTATCCTCCCTCCATTAAATTTTGTGCATAATCCTAATGTTTTAATTATTTATTTATTCATATATTTTCTTTTATTACAAGTATTTTTTTTAATTTAAACAATCCTTAATTTTCTTTTTACTATATAACTGTAAACAAAAAATGACTTTTTACCAATCATATTTTCAATACGTTTTTTTCTGTGTGTGTATGTGTGTTTGAATTAAAATACTTTATTTGTATTTAACTTCTTTTTTTTAACTTTCTATCTTATTATCTTGGATAATTTTAATCATTTTAAATATGTTTTTTATAGTTTAAATACCTTATATTTAACAAAGCCTAGTTCTTTTCTACAGGATGAAACATATTTCTACATCTGCCTTGTATAAACAAATTCTGACAAAGGCAGGATATTTTTTTTTAGTAAAGGCAGGTGTTTTCGAATCTCTTAATCAAATTATTATTAACCTGCTCTTTCTCATAATAGAAGGGTGATCTATTTTTCCTTGTGCTGCAAAAGAAAATAATAGATGAATTTGAAGTAATTAATTATGCTGCAATACCGTCATGGCAACTTCTGAAAAACGATTGAACTAATTGAAAAGTTTTATAATTGTAATGAATATTGAAGAATCATGGCTGTTAAGAAAATGTAGTTAGCATTGCTAAGAATGTATTATGCACAAAAGCGATTGATATTATGTATATCTACATGAGTTGTATTCTCTTTTTAAACAGGAATTTCCAAAAAATTTGAGGATTATAATTCTAGGTATTCAATCCAGTATTAGCAGCACTGTTCCTTTAAATAAATTTGTGACAAGCTAAGTAAAATATTTGGAAAATGTTATTCCACTCTTTTATAACGAAATTTAATATCTTAAAAGATACTAAACCAAACTTTGGCCCTCAAAAAGCTATAGTTTTGTTGGATTTCAGCAAAAATTTTACTTTTTTATTCAAGGTAAGGTTTAAAGTTACCATTGGACCAAAGAAGCCGCACTCTTGATCCAACTGTTATGTACACTCAGTCTCTCAATATTAGATTATCATCAAGCAATATACACATTTTATCTTATGATATGCAACATGATGTCACTCTTGAATGTTTAACACAGAAGGAAGTGATAGCAATTGTAAAATAGATATTCCCTGATGTAAAAAATGCCTTTGACTTTAGTGATGGGTGCTCTGGCAATATAAAAATAACAAATTTTCATAAACCTTTACCAAAATGAAAAGAATTTCCCCTTAAGATATTTAACATTTTTTTCTGGAGGAGGAGGAAGGAGGGGGGATAGCCATCGACTTTGAAATACAAAGACATTTTAGATTCTAAATCACAAAGATCTTCCTAATATACCGATATCTTGTTAGGTTATTAAGTTTGGAGTTGCAGTAAGATAGGAAAATTGAAATATATATTAGAAGGTTCTCAAAGTTGCTTATGCATAATAAATATAAATTTTAAATTGCACAAAGAAAGAATGTTGAAAAATAAGTCTAAGTGATACTGCAAAGTACGTCATTTATTTCTATATTTACATTTAGCTCAATTATATTTTTGAATTTCAATCTTTTAAATATAATGTTTAATCTGATTTTTTAGCTTTAAAAATTTGCATATAATTTAACAAATTCTTTATTTGTTACATAAAAAAATTACAACGATCTAAATTTTTAAAATATTTATAAGCAATTTTAATTAATGTATTAGATTTAATTAATGATTACTTCAATTTTAATAAAAATGAAGTCTTTCTCCTAGCTTATGTATAATTCTGCCCTGTTTTAGGAAATTGCACCATTCAAGAAAAAAAAATCTCTAATATGTCTAATTTAAACTGTGGTACCTAAATAATTACTGTGGTTCTTATGACTTGATGAATTTATTTAATATAAGTGCTTCTTTTATTTTATTTACAAAGTAAAGTTTTTGCTTTTGCTTTTTCTGAGTAAAATGAGAAAAAAAATCAATGATTTCAATATCCACCCCCCCCCCCCCCTTTATTAAATATTGTGCATATTCTTTACATACTACCATTGTGAAAGTATATATAGAAATACTATACCACTGAATCCAATGATAGATGTACATTAAGTGACAAACATATGCGATAAGATTGAGAACAACACAATTTCAGATAATGTGTGATAAGTACCAATACTATACAAATTTTCTACTGCTATAAAAATAAATAAATCAGTCTGATTTTAAGGTTTCATTTTAGAAAATAAATCAAATTGATTAATAAATTTAAATTTAAAATGTGCAGCAATTATTTAGGTACCGTAAGCAAAGTTAAAGATTTCTGTCTCTTGATAGGTACAGCATCCCAAAATAAGTCAAATTTTTTGCATAAGCCATGCGAAAGACATCATTTTTATTTCATAAATAGAAAGCCAAAGGGTTAACTTTTATTTAAAACAAAAAGAAATTGAAAATTTTATTTGCCTTTTTGTGTAGAGCCTTTTTCGTAAAGTCACAAAAATTTGTAAAAATAAACATAACTTTCAACTTTGGTTTAAGTTTTTGACCCTAAATATTTAAAATTAATTTTTTAAATATTTTTTTATTAAAATCTGCATTTTTTTATGTACTTACGGTGGTATTTTTAAGATGATTCGTATTTTAGATCCAGAGAAACATTTTTTTGAAAATGGAACTGCAGTCTAAAAATACAGACTCAGAAATGTGCGATTTGAGAAAAATCCAAAAATTGGACCCCCCATATCTCACAAACTATGAGGTATGGGAAGGAAAAATTTCTGATGTATTCATATCATGATAGAATTAGTATATACACCGAGTTTCATCCAAATCCCTGGGGGTCGGGTTACAAGGTCTGGTTGAATTGACATGGAATGACTCATAATGAGGTTCCGCCTGTAAAAGATCGCCAAACGATTTTTAGTATAAAATGATATAAAATGGTACAAACTGATAATTTTAATATAATTTATAGTGGCACTTTAAGATTGTGAAATGAAAAGAAAACTTGAAAACAAATAATGATTACGGGAAATGTTTTTTAGAATATATTTCGACAGGAAGTAAAATATTTTAATTACGCATTTTAAGTAGAAATGAATTTAATTAAACGGAATGAATGGAATATTACTTAAGATAGGGAATAATTTAATAAACTACGATTTTAGAATATTTTTAAGAAGGAAATTTTTGTGGAACAAATTTTAATGAAAGGGGAAATTTAATTTTCGCAATATATGTAAATTTATTTAGAAATAATACATAAAATCTGTTGAATGTAAACTTTTTCATTAAATTTCGTGGGAAATAACGAACACAAATAGGGATACATTTATCAACATGAGAACTTTCATGAACTGTGCACCACACCCAGTTATTAATCTTCATGAGATTACTTATAAAGTTGCATACATGTTCGCTTATCACTAAAGGAAATATGATGTAACATTCGGTTTTCGTATTCTGTCTAGTAGTGAATGATTATGGGATTCTTACATAGAAGGCAAATGGTAATTTCTAGATAACCATACGCTTATTCATCAATCTCTTGAGTAATATGTGAAAGATCTTTTGTTTTACTTATGTCATTGATCATGATAAAAATTGTTTTTAATATCTAAATTAATTAGGGGGATTGTATATTAATTTTTATGAAATACTACAATGTGTAGATGAATGAAATAAATTTTGTATTTTGACACATTCCGGTTAAATAAAATTTTATAATTAAAAAAAGTAGTAAATATAAGCCCAACACTGGACTTTCCATACACATTCAAACTGCAGGATTTCTATTTAACAAGCTGAAACAAATTCAGTTTTTTTTATATTTATTTACAGAAATTTTAGAATAACTTTTGATTAATAACAAAATTACAATGGTGTTTTTATGAGTATTGCCATAATTTTTTAAACAAAAAGTCACCTCTAAAAATGTTTTATTAACCCTCACTTACACAGGTGGCGCACTGAGTGCTCCAGTCCTTGAAAAATGCTTCATGAATTCCTAGAAAATCACATGATTAACACCTGCTCTCAACCTAATCTCTTTTCATTTGTTCCTTTCAGAAAGTTCATTGGTTAAAAGTTGAAGGTCACAGTTTTCCGCGTTAATTTTCAAGATTATTTTCAGTTAGTCTCTTTTGGCGCACTGAGTGCTACAGCTGTGTGACAATATAAGTATTTTTCATTTCGCTCTTTTCGGTTTGCTATTTTATTTTTGCATTATTATAAGTCGTTTTAATATTTACAGTATTTTTTAAGCAATGCATTTGCTAATTTTAAAAATTATATATATTTATATAAATTATATATAAGTATAAGCCCGAAATAAGTTTACATTTTTGTATATATTTCAGGAGTGCTAGAAAAAGAAATATAGTTCATCCTGATGATTATGCGAGACTTCTTCAAGAGTTATCAGATGAAGATTTAAGCGATTTGAATGACGAAGATTTCGATTGTGACAGTGAAGAGCAGGTAAACGAGAGTGATCATGATTCTGAATCTGAAATAGAGGTATCTTCTGATACAGGAATTACAGAATTAGATTCAGAGAAAGATGAAAACTATTTTACTAAAACAATATATGAAAGTATAAAAGGAAAAGGAAAAAAAAATAAGTGAAATCTACAAATGGAAAAAATCTCCTGTCATAAGTAAATATTCGAAAGTACGACAGAAAAATATTCTAAAGAAGATATTCCCATTTGTAAAACAAAATGATAATATTATAGATGAAATTTCAGCCTTTTTCAAAATTATTGATATAGGGATGATTGATCTAATAGTTTCTAATACAAACTTAAATATTGAGAGTAGACGTAAGAATGGAAATGGCAAAGAATATTATAAATTCTTCGGAAAATATACTAGTAGAGAAGAAATTATGGCTGTGATTGGAATTTTATACCTGATAGGTTTGAAAAAAGCTAACAAGATAAATCTACGTGAATTGTGGGCAAATGATGGCACAGGTATAGAGCTATTTCTTGGTGTTATGTCTCAAAATAGATTCCAGTTTCTTCTCAGTGCTATTCGATTTGATGATAAAAGAACGAGAAAGATAAGAAGAGAAAAAGACAAGTTAGCCCCAATAAGAGATTTTTTTTAATTCTTGTGTACAACGGTGTAAAGAATCTTATTAACCAGGGGAATACATCACTATTCACGAAAAGCTTGAGCCATTTCGTGGTAGATGTTCCTTCATTCAGTATATCCCCAAGAAACCAGCGAAATATGGGATAAAAATATTTGCACTAGTTGATGCAAAGACTTTTTATACAAACAATCTGGAAGTATATTGCGGAAAGCAGCCTGATGGGCCATATTTTGTTTCAAATAAACCTTTTGACATCGTTAACAGACAAATTGCCCATTTAAAAGGATCAGGAAGAAATTTAACAACCGATAACTGGTATACCAGTTATCCTTTAGCAAAGTCATTGCTAAATGATAATATCACTTTGTTAGGAACAATGCGATCGAGCAAAAAGGAAATTCCTCGTGAGTTTCTTCCTTCAAAATCAAGACAAGTTGGTTCTACTCTGTTTGGATTTCAAAACGATATAAGCATTACTTCATATGTACCGAAACGAAATAAAGCTGTTATTCTCTTAAGTACAATGCACGACGATGCAAGTATTGACAAAGAAACAGGAAAGCCATGTGTCATACAGGATTATAATCAAACAAAATGTGGCGTTGATGTAGTTGATCAGCTGGGAGGAAATTATACTGTCTCAAGGAAAACATATAGATGGCCAATGTCAATTTTTTATGCATTGATGAACATAGCTGGGATAAACAGCCAGATAATTTTGGCTTCAGCGACAAATACAGCTTCACTGAAAAGAAGATATTTCTTGAATTTATTTTAGCACTTATCAAGCCACATTTAGAAAGCCGAAGTTCTATTATGAATTTGCTCATCAAAAGTAGAGAGATAATAAAGAGACATATCGCTGAAAAAGAGACAATGAAAGCTGAAGAACCACCGAAGAAAAAAGGCCGATGCAACCCTTGTGGTCGTGCGAAGAACAACACTACTTTAATTTGTTCACGTTGTAAAAATTTCACTTGTAAAAATCATATGTATAATATTGAATACACTTGTATAAAATGTATTAACCAGGAAATTAATGAAGATCATGATCTTTCTGAATAAAGAATTTGTAAAGTAAGTATTCCTTTTTATGAACTCTATTCTTATTCCAATGATTTCATTTAGTTGAATTTGAAGTATTATTTTACAAAATATAAAACTAAAATTGAGAAATATATACATTATTACATCTTTTATGATATATGTTAATCCATTAAATAGTTTATTTATTGAATAATATAAAAAGCGATGCTTTTATAGCTTGAAAATTGGCTGGCGCACAATGTGCGCCACCTGTGTAACAACGTAACTTTCTACACCTGTGTAACAAAGGGTTAAAAGAATAAATAATGATAAGATGATAAAAATAATTTGAAACAAAACATTTATTGTAATAACTGATTTTATAAAAATAAATGCTTTTATGAATATAACATTATACGGTGTATATAAATATGGTATCTTATACAATAATAATAACGGTTTCATATTTTTTTTAAATATGTATACTTATTTTTCTGCACATAAGTAAAGCATTGCTGTATTTTCTGTGTGTATTTGTTAACTTCATTTTTATTTATTTTCGTAGAGTGCGATTGAAGTTTGTACGCTATTCGTAAATAACCAATTTACAATAAAAATGAACTGTTAGATGCTCTTAGCATAATGGTTAAAATCTTTTCGTGTATATTATTACGCAATAAATGTTAGTGTTAGATTTGGAAGCAATGATATGATAGTTACCCATTATAAGTTGAAGCATAGAAGTGCAATCACAATGACAGAACACGACAATTTGATTGCTAAAGGAAATTGTTAAGCTACAGATGTCAAAATAAGATATATTTAAAATGCATTAATGTTTAATAAACTTTATTTGTAAACTCAGATGTTCGCTCCACCCTTTTGGAGATAACATAGATGATTTGCTTCATTAAGAAAATCTGTGGATTATATGTATTAAATTATCAGCTTTTTAAATCATAGTTTGATATTTAAAATTGTATGCTTCATACCATCTGATATTTATAAAAGGCGCAATGTTATTATGTTTGCGGGACGTTCTGTGCTTTCTAAATATATTAAATTTATACTTTAATGGTGGAACACCAAGATTATTATTTTGTTATACTTATTTTAGTTGTTTTGTATTTCGTTTCATTATTTCGTTTTTATTTATTAAATTTGAATTTAGAATATTTTTTGAAAAAAAAGCATCTTACAATTAATCAGTATGTTGAATATTTCAACGCAAAAGTAAGTTTTTTGAAATTGTCTTTTACTTTTGTAATATATAATAGAAATTAAAAGCCTGAAAAATGATCGATTACGGAATTTATTCGATTGTAAAAGAAAGCTATTAAGCTATCACCGTCAAAGTTTGTCGTTTAGAAAATATATATTTATAATCTTTAATGTACTTTATTTGTGTTTCTCGGTTATACCACTGGTGCATAATACACACAGTTTACCTCCATTAAGAAGGGTTTAAGGGATTCTGAATGATCTTATTTGAAAGCTATCCTCTTTTTCAAACATTTCTTGAACCTTCAAATTCTGTACTATTCACAATCTGGAGATCTTGCATCATATGTGGTAAGTTATGTATCTTATATATGGCTTAATAGTATAAAAAGTAGATTTTAATAACAAACACTAAAAATATTTCTTTTATTTTACTTACTTTACAAAATTATGCATTTTCAACATTATTTTTTAAAAATATTTTATTAAATCTAATTTAAGACTGTTTAAAAATATTCAACTTGTAATAGATTAGTATAACGGATATTCCTAATTTAAATCACATTAAAAATTATCATTGCCTTTGCAGTATGTAAGTGGAATTATTAGTTTAACAAAAAGTAATATTAAATTACTTCAAATATATTTAGAAAACTTAAATAGCTAGAGAAAAGAAATGACTAGGATCAGTCCTATTGACTTCATACGATGATGACTGAATCCGCAATTAAAATTATGGGAACTCAAATTTCATGAATCCCTTGGTCAAGTGTTCTTAACACAGACTATGTATTCCCTACAAAGATAAAACATTTTTTCTATCTAATATAAATCTGAATTTGTTGTCGCAATTGCTTATATTCTTCATGTGGCCGAAAATAGAAAAATCTACTTCCTTTTTGATGGCCAAAATATTTTAAACATTTCTTTTTTGAATAGAGATCTTTTTTTTTTCCCTAATCAAAAAGTGAAAACAAACTATGTGGATTTAGTGAAAAACATTTTTGAATAAATGCCATGAAAATGTTTAATAACTCTCTAAATGCCTTCTTTCATCTTTTTCGACGAGTGAACCTAAATATTTTCTTTACTTTAAATAACAATGAGAAAAATAAGTGAATGATTTATATATTTATTCTTTTCAAAATTCCTTTAAAAATATTCATTTTTAATAGTTTCAGCTTCAATTTGTAATTTTAATCATTTAAAGACGCATTGATCAGTTCGGAAGACATCATGTATTTACACTCGAATAATATCCGTATATATTTAAAAAATATATCAGACACTGTATTAGGGAAATAACGTTTAATCCAATCAATATCTTGCAAACGATCAATTTCAACTAATGGGTAAAATAAATCATTTAGTTCTAAGAAAGTGTTTTAATTTTAGTTATACGAAATTTCAAAAAAGTATTCGAAAAGTATTTTCCATTTTATTGAAGTTTCACAAAGCAGATATTAAGTGTCATTTGAGAGTTAATGCTTCTTTTTTGAAGAACTAAAGACGATGGATAATTGGAAATAAATGATGCATAATATTTAATGGATTTGAATTGGATGCATTTCCAGTAAAGACTACCAAATAAAGAATATTTTGTGATTAATTTAATTTCTGATATAATGCTCTTTAAAAAAATGGGGAATCAAATTTCTTTATTTTAACAAAATATTTTATGTCTCAATTAATCACTTTCCTATTTGAAAAATACTTGCAGATATAACTTGATCAATAAATAGTATTATTAAAATTACAGTTAATGTTAACAATATATTTAAAAATATTTTTTCTTGCATCTAAGATGCAGTAATGTCCGTCAAGTATGACAGGTGAAATATTGTTTCAAATAAATCTAAATTCGAAACACTTTTCTCATTATATGGGGCATTCTCATAATCTTTTGACTTTCAGGAATAAAAATCTTGTGAAATTAAACTTTCTAAAATAACATTTTTCACTTATAGACGAATGCTTTAATGATTCAAAATAAAGAAAAAAATGGTCAGCAGCGAAATTTACTTTATTTAACTGAGATTTCAGTTAAACTTGCGAGTTTAACTTTCCTTACCATTTTACCATTATAACTTGTTATTTTCTTCTTAATTTTTATTTATGATAAATTTCCATAGTACCCACAGGACATTCAAATAAGAAATAATAACAATGTGGTATTTTTACAACAAATTTTAGTATAGCATTGTCTTAAAGGGGTGTTAAAGAAAGGACGAAAGGGAAAAAAGAGGATGGTATAGGAAAAATGGGAGGGTAATGGAAAAAGAAGGGATGGTAAGGGTGGAACGGTAAGGAAATTTACCACATATTTTTAGGCAAATCATGTTAAGACTCAGTGATAGCTACAATGTTTATTGGTTTTTTGACACAGATATTTACATTGGATTAAATCGAAAAAAAAATATTAATTTGCCTCGAAAAGTGCGGGAATAAACCTTGGGGACGGTAAGGCTACCAATAAAGCCACGATGATTGAAATTGATATTGAAATGCTGATTTGATTTAAATTCTGGAGTAAATTTCCTGTCAAAGAATTTTTGACATTCTTTCTATATCATATTTCAGAATGAGAAAAAATTCTGTGGCTGATATCTGAAGGGATTTTCTGTATAATTTTAGAAGAGGGACGATAAAGAATCTAAAACCCAGGAACAGAGTTCAAAAAATAATAACAAACATAAAAGTGTGTGCAGGTTAATTTTTTACTACATATTTATATAAAACAATAGTCCCAGTTTCGAAAAAAAAGTACATTCAATTACTTTTATTGAAACAATTTTATACATATTTAAACATCATAATTTAAAAACCAGCACAAGGGACACGGGGCGGTATGGGAGTTTTCTGGATATTTAGACCTCCAACGTCGTCCAAAACTTATTTATCTCGTTAATATTGTTATGCAGCCATGTAATGGGATATTCTCCAGTATATTAAATAAATAAACGGTCAACTGCGAGTATTAAACGCGCACAGAGAGTTCCGTACAATAATTTATGAATTAGTAAGTGTATTATAAAAACAATACCGTTGCTAAAAGAATAATAAAATTTTTAAAAACTATACAACGTATGGTTGGGTATAGTTGTATAATATACAGGGTGCAAAGGAAAGTCCCTTTAACCTGAAAATACTTGCGAACGGAGAGAGCTACAGCCATACAAGTGACGTAACGGTACACTAAAGCGACTACGCCCGACCTAATGCAAACGACAGCAGCACCCGTGGTGAAATTTGGGAGATAGTCATTGCAAATCGAAAACGAAAAGAGGTAGATCAAATTTTCCAATTAGAAAGTTTTAGAGCATTAATTAATTAGTACGAAACGACATTTGGTTCACACGGATAAGGTAAATCGTTGCCTGTATACCCAAAAATGTTCGAAATCGATGAACGATGATTCTACTTTGCCTATTCACATTTCAGAAATGTAGCAGTGCACAATTGCAAATTATGACGTTGTATTGTAATGTAATGCCTGTAAAGATTTAATTTCCAATGGATTTAAAGTTTTAGAATAAACATTTTAGGGTTAGAAGAGTTCTGTTTATAAACTGATGAAATAATTGACTGACACCAGAATATTCAAACGAATTTCTCAGAAAACAAAACCCTGCTAATTTGCACTTTCATTACAAAAGCAAAATTTTATTACAATATTCTTGGTGCCATTTGTCAGTTTTGGAATTAAAATTAGGTGGCTAGACCGTCTAGCCACCGCCCTTGAAAGGATTAAATCTATGTCGTCGTATTGAAGATGCTTGCAATAGACGTTCCATGCTGAGAAATGTGCATGCAGAATTAATCTCACGAATAAAAACTTGTATCGTGAGCAAGGACGAAATTTTCGAACATACTGAATATTAACTTTTTATCACTGTGAGACAGTTTGTCTTTTTGTGTGTGTGTGTGTGATGTTATCTAAATGTATTGAGATAAGTACGTATTTATAGCATAAATTGTGCGTATTTCTTCATACTTCTGACTATTCCATTCAAACGTTTACAGAAAATGGAGTGCATCGATTTCGGACATTTTTGAGTAAATAGGTGAAGATTTATCTTACCCATGTAAAACAAATGTCGTATTCTAGTAATTAATTGATGCTCTAAAACTGTCTAACTGGAAATTTTGCTCTGTCTCTTTTCGTTTTCGATTTGCAGTGGCTATCTTCAAAATTTCGCCACTAGGGTGCGCTGCGGTCACTTTCATTAAATCGGGCGTAGTCGCTTTACTATATAGTTCCCTCACTTGCATAGCTGTAGCTCTCTCCGTTCACAAGTATTTTCAGGTTAAAGGGACTTTCCTTCGCACCATGTGTACTAGAAAAGTATAAATGGATATACGATGAAAGTTCAAAGATATATGGAACCTAAATCATAGCAAATATAGTTATTCTGTATATTTGTTATTCCATATAGGTTTTTAGTTAAATTTTAAAGACATAGTAGGTGTATTGAGAGAACCACTCAATGGAAACTAGTCGCGAATCCTATAGTATTTATGTGATTAATTCTCATTAAATTAGTCTGTTTTTAACAATTTGACATTTACTGCTTTTATACTGCTACTGTACATTGCATTACATAAATATATCCTTAAAATTTGTTATCTAGGCTTTAAAAGTCGATGGAGGATAGAGTACGCCGTCACTGTCATTATGTATGTCCAAACCGTACGTGTCTTTAAGGGTTAATATATCGGCTTATTACAGACGATTTTTTCCGAAATTCATGATCAACAATGCTTTTATACTTCTGCTACGATAGGAACCTCAAGCTCTGCTCAACACTTTTGCTAAAGCCCGTAAATCGAAATTTGATTGTAAAGGAAAAATGCGATTTTCTCAAAAACTATGTGACCTATGGTAATTGTTATAATTTTCCTGCAAGGATTAAATTAATGTCTACAACCTCTAATATTTTCAGAATTTTAGTTTTAATAGATTCGGAATATGATGGGGGGGGGGACATATTTTTGCACTACATTTTCCACCATAACTTTGAAAATGTAGTACCTAAAATTAAATGAAATATATTTTTTATTTCAGCGTTACGAAAGCTTTCACACGATATCCCATACGATATACAAAGAAAATATTTTTTGTTTCAAGTAACTTAATTATCCCCTCTACATTTCCCCTAAATATATTTATGAATAGTTATTAATCTGTAAATATGTGGGTCAATAGTCTTTATTACTTTCCCCAATTTGAACTTTCCACATTGCATAGTTTGCAAGTAAAAGGGCTGTGACAGACAGACAGACACAGGAGTGATCTTATAATGGTTCCGTTTTCACTTTTTACGCACGGAACCCTAAAATACCACAAGAAAATGTACTAAAATAAAAATTTTATTCAGGGACTTGAAAGTCAAAAGATTGTGAGAATGACCCATATACACTAAACACTGAAAAAAAATCTTGCATTTGGCACATATTATAGAACTCTTTCCAAACACTAACAATATATTATGAAGAAGTTTTATTTTTTATAGAATGAAATGAGATATCTAAACCAGCAAATTTAAATAAAATGCATTTTATCGAATCTTCCCCATAGACCATATTATAACAGAATTACGTGGCACAATAAGCGAAGTATAAAGACTGCACACTGGATTTTCAATTTTGAACACTCTTTAGTGAACCTCATTAACATATACAAATTTCATTTAATTCCGAGAGTATTTACTCGAGTTAGATACCTCTAATTATGCTATAGTCGTACAGCCGTGGAAAGAAAAGAAGAAATCACCACCAATTAACTACACAACACATTGTTGTATAAGAAAGTTACTGCTACCGAACAATTGGAGATAAAGTCTACTTTTAGATGATGTATAGAAAATTTCCTTAGGGTGCCATCTACATAGTAAAACGAACCCAAACTTAATTTCTTTCAACGGCGATACACAATTCTAACAAGATATTTCAAATTTTCCATTCAAACTGTGCATAGACACCAAATTTCAACTCATTTGAATGATAGGTTTTTGAATTATAAACATTCAAAATTTAATGCTTGTAATGTTCAATTACATTTTTATATTTTTATTAATATCTCCTGAAAACATACTCCTAATGTGCTAAATTTTCAAGTAGCATTAATACTAATATATCCAAACACAATTACATTGAATTTGAATTTTTTATAATTTTAGGATATAAATTAGGATCAATGAAATTAATATTCGAAAAATTATGAATTGCAGCCTACAATTTTTTTTGATGGACTTAGATTTATTAAGTCCTGCTTTTTGGAAATCCAAAATTTAACATTTTTCTCCCAAATAGTTTTCAAAGTATGCTTAAAAACAGCAAAATAATGGTTTAAGGTGCCGTCCATGATACAAGTGACTAGGTATCTTGAAATTTCATATGCTATCCTGTAATCCAGAAGTCTTCAATGACTTCTTGAGTGGTGCTTAAAATGCCTCGATCAAGAAGGAGGCTCTCTGGGTCAACAATCGAGTACCGAACTTCAATTTGGATACAGCTCCTAAAATACGCTCGTTTTAAAAGAATTAATTTCTCGGAAACTTATCATACGAATTGCATAACAATTTGTTTTTAGGCTAATTGAAGGGTGTGCAGTTCATTTATACTGTCAGAATTGTGTACTGCTATTGAAAAAAAAAACCCCAAATTATGGTTCGTTTTAATATGTACTTGGCTCCCTAAGCAAATTTTATACACACCATTTAAAATTAGACTTTATTAACAATCGTGTGGTACCAGTAACTTTCTTCTGCGATAATTTTTTGCAGAGTTAGTAAGGGGTGCTTACTTTTTTTTCACAACTGTACAAACACAGAGACAAACCGAGTTCATAAACACATTTCAACATTCTCAGAAAGTGTTAAAAAACCTTTACAGAAAGAACATTGAGTATATGTAAATTGTATTGGCTATTTCATATTCTTTTTTGTTCAATCTTTGGATCACACACACACACTTCTGCACGTTTTTAAAAATGTATTTTCAACATATATATTCAACATATTTCGATATACATAAAATATACATATAAAGCAGATATTAATCTGATTGTGGTCTTACTTTCTTCTTACATGAAAAACTGCTAGAGAATTTAACGGATTTAACGGAAAGTGTTAAAAATGTAACGATATCTAATCGCACTCAGTATTGAATTGACTTATTATACAACACTAGTAAGTATCGAAATTGAAGTTTATAAGATATCCAAGCAGTATTTCATCAATATTTTTATAAAATTGTGTGATAAAAGTGTCATTCCTTTGGAATAAATTTCGTTTACGTAAATTATGCTAAGCATATGCAGGAAATATGGAAATTATTTAGACGGATTTTTCGTTAGCTTCGCTTGTGAAATTCTATCTGAAATAGTAGATATTGGTATTATTGTAAACCTCATATAAATATCTGTAAACCTAATCCTTTTAAATGCATACTGGATTCAAACATAGTCTTTAAAGACATGGCACAAACCTGGCATGATTTACTTTTACATGCCTTCAGGAATACAGAAGATTACAGTATACATTATTGTTAGGAGTTTTAGTCATGTGCGATTGATAGTCTAAAACAATTTGGAACGTGATACAGCGCATTTTCTACGAAGAATATATTTCAGAAGAATAACAATACATAGATGAAATAAAACACTATTTCACAAGTGTGCAAAAGCCGCAATTTACAGCTAAACAGCTGCCATCAAAAGGGCAATCGATGAAAAGCACAGGATTAAAATACTCCTCGATTAATCGACATCCATTTATGTAAAACATACTGACTGTTAGTATTACTAGTCTGGATTGCGGAAACACATGTTTGTCGTTTTTCCGTCAATTAACGCAAAGAGAATTACAGGGGCGATATTTCAGGGATCCCGCCTTGGCAACCAGCCAGTAATGAGCAAAAAAGCATTGGAAGTGAAAAAAATGGTACTTTTATCATACAAAACAAAGCCAATCTGATGTATCTTCTGTACGCGTCAGAAGAAGAAAACAAAGAATTGCTGAAAAAATGCAAAATTACGTTTAACATGCGAACAGAAATTTAGAAAAACCATATTATTTCTTCTTTTTTCTACATCATGTTCAATGCTTCATAATTAGTGCATTATTTCGATGCTTTCATGCATCATTTGTCCACTTGTCCAGTTGTGGAAAAAAATGGTAAACACCCCCTACTAACTCTGCGACAAGTTTTAGTACAATAAAGTTATTGGTACCAAACGATTAGGAATAAGGTCTACTTTTTAATAATGTACGTAAAATTTGCTTAAGGGGCATATACGAATCCAAACTAGCTCAGATTTTATTTTTTCAACTACTGCACCAAATTTGCGCAATATATTTTGAATCTGCGGTTCCAACTATGTTTAGATGCGAAATTACAAGTCATTTGAATGATATGTTTTCCATCGTTTTGAATGATACGCACATCCATCTAAATGGATGTTCAGGCCATAACTCGCTTTAAAGTAATTTTAAAAATGCGAGAATTATGGGAAAGCATAGAATTTATTATAAAGAACATAAGGCAAGTATTAACATCTGATTTAAAATTGCAAAATAAAAATAGTTTAAATAAATTAAAATAACATAAAAACGAAAATTAACAGCAGAACGTAGAATTCCAACTTGACTCATTTATTACGCCATTTTCTAACAAAGTAGTTACCGTTGCCAAAATCCAAAAGCTGAATGTTGATTTCTGATTCATACATTACCAAAACCAACTGGTTTTAGATTGCTACAATGAAATTTAGCGCAACAGAAGGAGAAAGCAAAACATCCATTTAAATGGATGCCAGGTCTCAGGAGGTTATTACTGTTTTCTGTTTATAAATATTTACTTGTGCAAATATGTATAAGGGATATAAATGCGTTCATTATTTCTAATCATTAAACTACAATAATTACATAAATATATTAAAATGGGCATTAAGATGAATAGTATCTTATTCTCGAAGCTGAATTTTCAATTTAGTTAATAATATTAATATTAATTTTATTAATAATAGTAATATTCCATTTAAAATGTACTATTTACTTACGCTAGAAGAATTTTACTATGTGTGCATAAAAAATCAAAAGTGTACTAGAACGTGTAGTAGAAAATTATATTTAATGCTAGCAATATCTTGAAAACGATAAGTTTCAAATAATTGGAAAAATAAATCGAGTATTTCCTGTAAAGAATTTCTTATTTTAGTTTTCAGTATCTCGAAGTTTCTCTAAACATACATTAAGTGCAATTTAGTAGATAATGCTTCTTCTCTCAAGAACTAAGAAAGATAAATAATTGAAAAGATATGTTACAATAATTGAATGAGATTGAATTACATGCTCATTTCTAATAAAGCATATCAATTTAAAAATATTTCGAGTGCAATTTAAATTCTTTTATAATGCTGTGTAAGAAAAATGCTCATTTCCAATAAAGCATATCAATTTCAGAACATTTCGAGTGCAATTTAAATTCTTATGTAATGGTGTGTAAGAAAAGTGGGAATTCAAAAATACTGCAAGAAAAATAATGACCGCTTGTGAAAAACTGCATACGTAATAAAGTATGCCGATCAAAAACTCATGAATATTAATAATTATTATGTTAGGAATCTAATTTTATATTTTTAAATGAGTAAATTTCTTACTATAGTTAAAACAATAATTTATAACAATTTAAATAAGTTTAAACAAATAAGTTAAAACAATTTTAATTCTGACTAGCAAAGAAAAAAAAACTCAAATGTGACAATTAAAATATTTTTAAGCATAATTTTATTTAGGCTTTTTTGCAGAATAACTGAAGTAGTAAAATATTCTGCACTGATTCCGTTGTTATTGTTTATATTCTGAAAAAATATTATTTACGTGTAATTTACAAAAAAAAAAAAAAAAAAAAAAAAAAAAAAAAAAAAAAAAAAAATCCATATGCACTTTAAACAGGAAATTATCACTAAAAATGACCAGAAAATCATTTCGACTGTAAATTATATCTTCATTCACATTGTGTTTGAAAAAACAAAGACTTAGAGAGCCGTCTTCATAATGAAATTGCATCAAATTCTAAAACGTCCATTAAGAACACCTGATTTTGAAATCATATTTGGGTTTTAGAAAACTAAAGGGGAAGTCCTTAAATTATGCAGGTTATGTAACATATAATGTTAAATTTATTTTTAATATGTGACAATAAACGAAATACATATAAATTCTAAAGCGTAATTTAAGGACTACTTGATGAAAGGAACTTTAATTCTGGATACATATAAAATTCAATTAAAATTCAATACAATTAAAATTCAATTTTTTTAAAGCTTGCAATTTTTCTAAAGTCTGCCTTTTCAATTTTTTAACTTAGCCTGCTTTTAGAATCTGGGGTGTCGGGACGGGGGTTGGCGAGCGTAGCTCGTAGGGGGCAGAGCCCCCTAGTATACATAAAATTTAGTTCTGTTTCGATGTGGGTTAGGATAAACCCTTATGACACTTAAACAATCACATTTTTAATAACAATCACACACAAAATATATGCAATTCACGTAAAGCGCATATTATCTTTGAAACATACATATTTCCATGAAAAGATCTCTAGGAGATACATTTCGAACATAAGCCGAAACTCTACTTAAACCCGAACAATCATAATTACATTCACTTCACTTCACTTCATGTTTGGCAATATATCTCAGGATATTTTGCCGAGAGCGGCAACAGCGCTATCTATATGCTATAAAAATATGGGAAGGCAGTCATTTTGTTACAACCTCCCCCTCTGGTTCCGTGGACGTCCCGGTGAGGAACCAGTAACTTTTTTAAGTGGTCTGCCGCGTTTCCTAATAGGTGCAACAGGCACACTGTCAGAGTCATTACACAGTTTCAAAGCTGAAATATGACATGTAGCAAGAGGTTCATTTGGGTTGTCCATGCTTGCTATAACAAATGTGGTGGGTGATTTTTGAGTTAAAATAATGTATGGTCCATCACGTTTAGGCATGAACTTTGCAGTTTTATTGCTAGAGGCTTTACTTACTAGATGTAAATCCATCCAAACCTTGTCTCCTGGAGCAAAACAATGTCCTGATTTTCTTTTACGGTCAGCGCATTGCTTTCTTTGATTTTGCTTAGCTTCAACTTTGTCCTTAATTTCTTTGGTGAAGTTTGCAAATTTCTTGAGGTATGGTGTAATTTCAGGTACAAAGTTGTCATTGTGAATTACAGCACGAATGTCGTGTTGAACATCGTATGTCGTTCTTAATTCTCTACCAAATTGTAAAAATGCTGCTGTTTCTCCAGTGGTGTCACACTTAGCAGTATTCATTGCAAAACGTATTGTTGGAAGTTTCTCTTCCCATGAACAGTGATCATTCTCTACTAATGTAGTCAATCTCGGCTTGAGATTTTTGTCTATTTTTTCTCTCCACAGGATTTGCCTGAGGATGATATATGGGAGTTGGGTTTTGTTTGATACCTGAAAGAAAACAAAGTTGTTGCATCACACTACTAACAAATTGTGGTCCGTTATCACATATTATACGTCTGGGTAGACCATATCTAAGGATAACTTCTTCGAGCAAAGTAGTGGCACACTGTGCGGCAGTAGCTTCTGCAAGGGCAAATAGTTCAACCCATCTTGTTGCACAGTCTTCTACTATGAATATCCATCTTTTACCATTCTTACTTTTTTGGTAAAGGGGTAAAAAGATCAATTGATAGAACTTCAAATCGTTGTGAATACATTGGTGTTTGTAACACACCGGATGGTTTTTGATTAGAAGATTTATACCTATTACATTCAGCACAATGTTTGACGTAATCTGCAATGTATGAACGCATTCTAGTCCAATAATATTTTTTGGATATTCTATTTAATGTACCTTCAACACCGTAGTGACCAGCCATAGGTGAGTCATGGTGTTCTTTTAAAATTTTCCCCCTTTAATGTGAGGGACTACTAGTTGTGCTTCTTCTGATTCCAAACTTGGGGAATACCTGTATAAAACTCCTTGGTTCATAACATAACCGCGTTTAGTCCAGTTAGTGTAGTCTAGAGTTTTTTCTTCAACTTCGAAACTTTTAATAATTTCTTTAATAATTTATTTAATTAATTCGTCTTTCATTTGTTCAGCACGTAGATTACTAGGCATTTTAGCAGGGATATCAATCATTATAGTGAAAATATCACAATCTTCTTTACTGATATGATCACACGCAGGACGAGAAAGCATGTCAGCTATGACGTTCGCTTTACCTGGAATGTATTCTATTTTCACATTAAATTCTTGCAACTGTAAAGCCCATCTGGCCAGTGTTCCAGAAGGTGACTTTAAGCATTTGAGCCATCGGAGAGACTGGTGGTCGGATGCCACAGTAACTTCTGTTCCGTCAATGCATCCTCTGAATTTATTAAGAGCCCAGACTACAGCAAGAGCTTCTCGCTCCGGGGTGTGATAGTTGCGTTCTGCAGGGGTCAGTAATCTACTGGCATACTCAATCGGATGTTCATCCGCACCCTTACCCTGGAGAAGTGCTGCTCCAAGAGCATAATTGCTTGCATCGGATCGAATGATGAAGGGTTTTGTTTCATCAGCCTGTTTCAATATTGGTGTTGAAACCAGGCATTGCTTCAAGGCTTGAAATGCATTTTCTTCATCGGCATCCCAATGCCATTGCATAGTCTTCTTAGTGACGTTACTAAGTGGTCTGGATATTTTTGCAAAATCTGGTATAAAACGGCGATACCATGAACATGTCTGCAGAAACGATTGCTGTTGTTTTATATTCTTGGGAGGCGGGATCCTCACAATAGCATCAATTTTCCCAGGATCAACTTCTAGGCCATTTGGAGTGATCCAGCGTCCTAAGTACTTTACCGGGATACATGCAAAGTTGCATTTTTCTCGATTTGCAGAAAGTTTCCATTTGTGTAATCTTTGAAAAACAGCTTCAAGGTCAGATAGATATTGTTCAAAACTTGATGATAAAATAATGAGGTCATCAAGGTAAGAGAAAATATTTGCATCTGGGAGTCCGTTGCGAAAGTTATCCATCGTTTTCTGAAACGTTGCAGGAGCGTTACGGAGTCCAAAAGTCATTCTTCGAAAGCGGTATGTTCCGAGAGGACATACAAGAGCAGTTTTATCACGATCAGGCCCATAGACACTCACCTGATGGTAGCCAGCATTCAGATCCAAAGTGGTCATGAACTGGGCAGTCTTTACCTGATGTAGAAGATCTTCCATACGAGGAAGTGGATAGGTATCCGGTATAGTCACCTCATTGAGCTTCCTGTAGTCTACACATAGACGTACACTACCATTTGCCTTAGGAATGACCACGATTGGTGCAGAATATGGAGATTCGCATTGCTCAATAATTCCTTTGGCAAGAAGAAAATCAATTTCTGTTTTCAACAACTCTTTCTTAGCTGGTGATAACCTGTAAGGTGGTATTGATATTGGACGATGTTCTCTAGTGTTTATGTGATGTTCGACGACGGGTGTTGCTTCTCCTCCTGGTTGAAAGGTATTGGAAAATTTTTTAAGCAAGTCATTAAGTCTCTTTCGTTGTATTGCAGATAGGTTTTGACCTTCATTTTTTCTTAACATAACTGTGTTATCATTAACATTTGGTGTTGGAATTTCAGACGTTGTTTTGAAAGGATCATCAACAAAAGGAATTTTATATCTTGGATTGTTCTGGAAATACCAACTTTGGCTTCGCATATCCAACACAAACCCCATTTTATTCAAAAATTCTATGCCTAACAATGTTCTATTTCTGGTGGCTTCGGGTAACGCAAAAATCGTTGTATTAGTTCTACGACCTTCTATTTCAACAGTGATTGTTGCTTGAAGAACATTAGTTTCTTTTCGTAAGCCATCAGCAAGCGTTATACTTACACTGGTCTCTTCAAACAAAGTTCCTTGGTCACGGAGAAGCTTGGACAACATTTTTCCAGCAATGGAATGAGTATCTGCGCAAGCTACCCCTGTAATACCATTTACCTTATATACAACATAGGTGTTGCCTGTGTATTAATATAACAAGATTGGAGATGGAGGGAACTAAAATTTGCTGATTTTACTTGCGTAGATGGGGAACAATTAGGACATTTTGCTTTCACAAAACCTTGTTTCCCACAGCCATAACAACTTATAATTGGACTCTTATTATCGATTACAAATCGTGAATTCGTATATTTTGAGGTAGGAGAAGTATTTTTGAAATTTCTAAAATGTTCGCTAGCTTCATTTTTGCTTATTTGGTTTTTCCAAAATTCCTGACCATTTGAATTTTTCAACAAAGCTTGTAGCTTAAGTTTTTCTAGCGCATACGCTCTTTCATCAGCGATACGTTTATCCTTAACCTTTTGTTCTTCTATGCTCTCTTGTTTTTTTTTTCTATCTTCCACGATAGCAATAAATGCCTCTTTTACAAATTATTCATCGTCTTTAAAAAGGCCACACTTCATAATTTTTTCACGCAAGACTACTATTTTATCATCTGCATCAATTTTATCATTACCTCAAGCTCTAATTCGGTAGCCAAATTATATAAATCAATTTTTTTCGCTTTAGAAAGAAACGACATTTTTCTCAAATCAGTTAAATTTATGCTTAAATTATAAAATTATATGCAATACTTGACCCATTAAATAATTAAATAACAAAACAACTACCTTCCCCTTGCAGGTAAATATAAACAGGTAAATATGCATAAACTTCCATAAACAATTGATAATGCATACAAGAAATAATTAAATAGCATACTAAAATTTATCTCTAATTAAACTTGAGCTCATGTAAATATTAATGCAACGATATTATTACCAGTTAATATGCAACTTTTTTACCAATATAACTTACAGTATAAAACTCTCATAAATGTCTAAATCAAAAACTTTTAAGTATATCAAATACAATGGATAATTTGATGTGAAAACAAAATTTTCATTCACAAATAAATATGAAAGCAACAGAATTTCAAAATAAAGTACTCACTTATTTCTTTTAAATAACCAACATGAAAAAAAAATCAATCAAACGTTACTGAAATTACTTTTCTTTTCTAATATACTACGCTGTGCACAGTTAAAACAAATAATCATAAAATTCACTTACTCAAATAATATTGAATTGAGAAAAAAAAATTACCAAAAGAAATTATATAACTCGTTCCCTTCAGAAAACTAATCTTTCATAATATACTCTTAAAGAAGAACAAAACAACAACAACAAAAAAAAAATACATCCATAAAACAGCATTTAAAAATAAATAAATAATGATCAAAGCTTTTAGCAGATCTAGCTAGCAAAAAACAGAAAAACAAAAAAAAATTCAACTTTTTACCGGTAAGAAAACAAATGAAATTTATCTTTAGATAATCATTCGATGTCACGTGACAGTTTCAGATTTCTTTTAAAGCACACAGAATAAAGTAGCTAGCAGACACTGAAAGTTATGACGAAAACATCTTAGAATTGTGTTAAGAATTTTCGATGATCACAAACAGCAATTATGAAACAAACTCGAAAAATTTTCTTTTTATCACTTTTAACAGCACACTTTTTTGCGAACTCTTGAAGCATATCTCACACAGAATTATTCCAGAAGAATGGCACTAATACATAAGAAATTGCTTTATTGTCAGGAGACAATATTTTGAACCGGGTAGGGCGGTTACCTTTTTTTTCACTTTATTTATTATCAAAGAAACGATGCACACTTTAGAATAGAAGCGGTTCTTTACTTTAAACTATTCTTGAAATGACGATTTCTCACAATTCAGAATCTATGTGATTCTTTTTATTCACTTGCAAGGCGACAATACAATTTGGAACCAAAGCACTTTTCTTGAAATTATGCTTTCACATTCACAGAATTGAGAATGGTTTCTCAAACTTATTAAGAATCGGGGCGAATCTTTTGCTCCATTTAATTTATCGCTAGGATGACGATTTCGTTTAAAGAAGATTTTTTACGTTGGGCGCCATTTTGTGTCGATGTGGGTTAGGATAAACTCTTTCGACACTAAAACAGTCACATTTTTAATAACAATCACACACAAAATAAATACAATTCGCGTAAAGCGCGTATTATCTTTGAAACATACATATTTTCATGAAAATATCTCTAGGTGAGATACATTTCGAACATACGCCGAAACTCTACTTAAACCCGAACAATCATAATTACATACATTTACTTCACTTCATGTTTGGCAAAATATCTCAGGATATTTTGCCGAAAGCGGCAACAGCGCCATCTATATGCTATAAAAATATGGGAAGGCAGTCATTTTGTTACAGTTCTATTCTATGCTTAACTTCATACACTTTTCAATGGTAGAATAATAAAAATGGCTGGAAAAGAGCTATTACAGCTCCACTTTCGGGAGAAATATTTCCAAATTCAAGGAGGAGCTGTGTACCATAGCCAAAAACAAATACAAAAAATTTGGTTCAATTTTATGCATTTCTTCATCCACTTTTCAATGATACAAAGCGGACATACGGACAAACAGCAAACGGGCAGACAGACAGACATTTTCTATAAAAATGTTTTCGGGATCACTGACCCTTAAAACGTGTAAATCCGTCGAAAACCGGAAGGTGAAAAAATTTCGATTACAATTTTTTCTCCTTTAGAAAGAAGAAACTAAAATGGAATTTAACATTGGGAGTTCATTATTTAAAACTGCATAGTTCCTAAACTACTTTACCGAATGACTTCTGGTATGGTATCCTAAAGTATAATTTCCTTAAAAATCGAAATATGATGTCTAAATTGGGCATTTCTATTGAAAACTTCTGTTTTGCTACAATTCTTCTTTAATGATTACCGTTTACGATAAGCCTTTTTAAAAGAAAAAAAAAGAAGATATATTTTCCAATGTACTTATTTTCGATTTCTTTCATGCGATATTTTGATGATTAAAATATATGGGATGTTTTCTTTATCTTTGGTTAAATTTACATAATGAATAATAATTGAAAAAAATGTTCCATTCACTGCCGTGTGTACATTTTGTGAATGTTGTAGCATTATCGTAAAAAAAAAGTTTGTTATTTTCTTGCCACCCGAATTTGCCTTATTTTAATTCTTTCAGACTAAATGGTTTTTATTTCCTTTCTGCTAGTTCAGCTGTGATATATAATTTACTGTTAAAACGTCCAAGCATGAAACATAGAATTTCCTTTAAAGATGCAACGTCATTTATTATATTTTAACTGATGCATAAGCTTCTATGTATTATTTTAGGTTTTTATAACATATCTTAAAATTCCGAGAATAAGCCCTATTCCATTGAGAAAATGGAATATTGGCAAAAGTGTGTGTGTGTGGGTGGGGTCTTATAAACGGAAATTTATTTAAAAATTCCTCAGTAGCCTTCCCCTTAATGTCTATTAATAAACATTAGTTTATATACGATAACGTATAGTAAAGTGAGGACAGACCCCGCGGTGGGACTGATGCCGCAGAGATTGTATTGGCGACACTAGCGCTCCCTAGACCAATTTAAGAAGTTCGCAGTGTTCCTCTGTTCTGTGTGCTGTGTTGTATGCGTTTCCACAGCTTAATTTTTAGTATTTACGTATTTATGCCAGTTTTTATGGTTCAAACCTGCGTGGTGAGTTGCTAAAATTATTCCAATAAAGTTTTATTACATTATGTAAGACAAATAAAAAGAGATTTCATCACAAAAACCGATTACAACTGTAGATTAGATCCTTAGTAAAATACAGACAGATTCTTGCATTTTTCTTGCGTCGTTCACATGACACAAAATGGCGCGTGGCATCTTACCCGCCACTGTGGGACAGATGCTGCACCGAGGGTGAGGGACAGATGATGCAAAATATATTTTTTGTTTTTCGGTTTAATAAATTCATCACTGCGATTTAAGTAGAACTTACATTTAAATGAACGTATATTAGTGCATTCTGCTACTTATTAAAATACTCTCAGCAACAATGTTCGTTCACCATGTGTGAATAAGGAAACCGTAGGTCGTTTACAATTCTCACCGTCTAAACTGTTAAACAAAATATCTCCTACCCCAATGGTAAAAAAAACCTACACAAACAAGTAAAAGAAAGCAAAATGATGCAAATATTACAAGCACAGAGTTTATAAAAAAGAAAAAAGGAGAAGAAAATAAAAATCAAAAGAAACTAGAAAGCATCAAAGAACGATAGCTTGGCGTAATTAAAATGTGCGAAAAAGGGAGGGAAAGGTCAACTTGAAAACAACTTACTTGAGGATGAAACTAAAATATGATTATTCGTCTGACAATGAGTAAAGAGTTCCTCTTATGGATTATGATGGCAGCATTGGATTGGAATTTTCGACTCTGAATGGGCTGAGTGTTTGGAGTCTTATCAAGAAACAAAGTCTAATGCGCCTATGTTTAAACATAGGCTATGTTTAATTTATTTTATTCAAATATTTTGCTTAATATTTCAAAATTTCATTCATTTTCATGCGGAATCAATTGACATTTTTCCGATAAATTTATCCATCTTTCTTTCACGTTGCCAAGAAAATCAAAGTCTGGTATAAAAATTTCTCCTCGGCAATTAATTTTTTACTGAACAATTTCTGCGTAAAAAATGAGAATAAAAAAAAATAAATATGACGTCATATTTGAAACGAAAAAAATAATGAAGTATTTTTTATTATATATAAAACATGGATATCGGTTACTTTAATAAGGGTTTTTCTGTCAAAAATAGCGATATAATTAGAAGGAAAAAGAATGAAAAAGAATTATATTATTGATAAAATATTTAACTTGCAAAAATATGACGTCATACTTGAAATAAAACAGGTATTTTCAAGTATTCGTTAAAAATACAAGGAGCATAATATCATAAACTAATGAAAATAGATAAAAAATGACGTCATATTTAAAATGAATGAGAAATATTTTTTACTAATACTGATTAATAAGTTTGAATATAAGTTACATACAAATGAGAGTTTGCATTCAAAATTCACGTTATGATTATTAGTAGAAGACATTATTTGTGGGAAAAAAAGGAAAATAAAATTGATTAATATATTTTTTACGCTTTTTTCTCTTTAAAATTAAAAAGAATTTAATTTCAATTTGTATAGATGGTACAAAAACATGATTAAAGTAAATTTTCCTAAAACTAAAAACATATTTTCACACATTGAAGCTTTATGAATGAATTTATTCCACAGAAGCAAAAATCGTCTGAGCATATTGGCATTTAAACCAAGGATGTAAATTAAATTTCAGTACACTAAGTGGATTGTTATTGCCCCTACGAATTGAATTTTAAAAAATCGTATGCTATTTTAATTAATTATTTTTAACAGATGGCAATTAAAACATATCACAAAGGCGAATTTAGTAAAAGGTTTTATCGGATAACAATGATGTAATATTTTTTCAATTAAACTATTAATTTTAATTAGAAAACTTTTGTATATATTTATTTTAATTTCGTCAAATTGATGTCATTTTCATTTCACAAGCTTCGAAATTAAAAATGAAACCATTAAATAACAATATACATTTCAAAAATAATTTTTTGCATCAAAAGTCGCATTATTTCAAAATGTAATCTTAGCTTACATTTTAAATAGGGTAACTTGACGTGAGACGCCGTGTTGTAGCCGAATAATGTAGATGCCGAATAATGTAGTTTTCATATGCGCAGGCGCTGTAGGGAAACGCCGCTCGATTGTAAGGAAGATGGTTCCCTACTGATATAGTCCAAGAGCTGTTAAACATTTTAGGGAAGGTATTTGAGGCACTCTGAAAATTTGTGCTACGCTTCTTTTGTAATGCCTGAATACAAAATCGAATGTCTGGCTGAAGGATCGTGGCCCAAAACCTGTGCCAGACACGTGTCAACTGCCATTTTTTGACTATCCAAAAAAGGTATTTGAGGCACGCTGAGATTGAGGCACGCTGAGACTCTTTTTTTTGGCACTTTCTACTTGCCAGACAACATAGAATGTTAAACGCGTGTGCCAGTAAAGCTGGACTTGCGGTGCCTCGCTGAAGATCCATTTACTGACTTACGATACAAACAAAGCGTAAACTGCGTTGCATCTTAAGATGAATTTCAACTGGATGCGTGCGCAATCACAACAAATCTAACTGTGATAGGCTCTCGCAAGACCACGTGACTCATAGCGAGCATGCAGTTACAAAAATTTTGGAGTGGTAAACATGAAAAAAAAAGTATTATTTGCGCAAAAAGCGACGAAAAAATCACTGTTTTTAGTGAAAAAACGCTACAGAAATGTAGTGAAGTATTGAAAATTCGGTAAAAACACAGGTTAAAATATAAAGATATTATTTTACCATCCAATGCTAATCTGAAAGAGGGTTATCATAGACATTGCTACAAAAGTTTCATCGCTTTAATGAAGAAATACGGCGACCACAACGCTTCAGGAATATCCAATGTGCCTTTATCTTCATTAGGTATAGTATTTTTTTCTAAGCATAAATATTATTCTGTCTCAATCTCAGCGTGCCTCAAATACCTTTTTTGGGTAGTCAAAAAATGGCAGTTGACACGTGTCTGGCACAGTTTTTGGGCCGACTAAAGTGTCTGTTATTTTCAAAATATTTTTTTCTAAGCATAAATATTATTCTGTCTCAATCTCAGCGTGTCTCAAATACCTTTTTTGGGTAGTCAAAAAATGGCACTTGACACGTGTCTGGCACAGTTTTTGGGCCACGATCCTTCAGCCAGATATTCGATTTTGTATTCAGGCATTACAAAAGAAGTGTTACACAAATTTTCAGGGTGCCTCAAATACCTACTCAAAAATGTTCAACAGCTCTCCTACTAATATTTTAATTTCTGTTTGCGCTCTTTTAAAAAATTAAGTGGTACTTTTTTTATTGCTATTTCGTCAAAACACTTCTGATAAGTGTCAAAAATCATTTACGTGACTTCTCTATTTGCCTATATAAGTCTTAGTTTAAACACCAGAAAAATAAATCTGATGTTTTTAGAAAGTATTGATACCTGGCCTTTCTACAAAGCATAAATGGTGGCCAGTTCCAGCTTCTTCACGTCAGTGGGGTCGCTGGAGTCTTACCCAATACTTTGGGGTAAGTCTACGAAAGTTTTTGAGGGTAAGATACCGGTTATTTTCCGTTGTAGTCAAATGCCTGGTTGTGTCTTCATTGTATCAATTACTCTTGTATATTAATTAATTTGTCAACAATTTTAATCAGACACTTTAAATCAATGATTAAATCGTGATTTTAATCAACTGATTAAAAAAAGCATTAGTTAAAATTATAAATTTTGTAAATGTTTAAAATGACATAAATAAATATTAAAATCTAAGGTGAATATAAGTTGAAAGGTTTCTATATGTATTCTGAGTTATAAATAAACTTTATTGGCCTTATAAATAATTATTTCATAATTAGGTAGATTTCGTAAGAAATACTACCTATTGCAGTCGTTACCATGGTGCGACTTTTGAAAAATTCCTTCATAACTTTCCATTATAGGAACCCAGGAACCCAAAACCACCCCCAGCTAAAAAGTTTATATTATATATATATATATATGTATGCATGTACTAAATTTTGTCCGCACGATAAATGTCGCAATTATCCACGGATCGTCTTCAAACTCGCCAACAACTTTGAGACGGCTAATAACTCTGAGGGGATTAAAAATGGGAAAAATCGGCCCAAGAGAATTGAAATGGGGTGGGTTCAAAATTTTGAATACCGTCTTAACAAGATTCTGATAAAACCAGCTTTTACACAACAATGACAGGGAAAAAAAAATATTTTTCGTTATAGCAGTTGCCAACAATTAAAAAAAAAGCAACAAAATTCTCACCACAACATTTGCTTTTCTATTGCAAGTTTTCACGTGAAAAATTATAAATAGTTTGACGAATCGAAAACAAACTGAATATTACGTCATAAGTTTTCTAGTGCAAGATTTCCGCATGAAAACTCAAAATGAAATAAATAGTTTGACGGATTAAAATATATATATATATATTGCGTCATATTGGAAATAAAATGGACCTCATCAGGTGAATATGTAACGTCATATGAGTTTGAAGAAACGTATTAAAACATGATAAAAAACCGACTATGGAAATATTAACTTATTTTAACACTTTGATGTTCTCTGAATTTGCTTTAGCTATTTTTTAAACCTATTCCATGTGCATGCGTTTGTGTATTCGTGTATATTAGAATTTTCACAAAATGTTTAGCTCCCTACAGCTCATTCTTAGTTAAGGAACTGAGTTTATCTCTAATCTTGATTTAAGTTTTATTGGTGAATTTAGTACTTAGCTTCGAAATCTACCTCCGCCTGTAGGCCCGAGTTGGCAGTGATTTTTTTTTTAATTTTAACCATTGTTAAAACTTTGATTTTAAATGCAGTTATAAATAATTTTAATAAATGTAAATATCGGTAGTATATAATATAGTTTTAGATAACTAGGGTCTGCTGCCCCTACAAGCTACGCTCGCCAACCTCCATCCAGACACCGCAGACTCTAAAAACACGTTATTCGATCTGCTTTTAAAAGATAACGGATTAAATTTTCCACCAACATTCAGAAGATGATGATTTTTTATTTAAGTGAGGGAGAATCAGTGTTAAGAGTGTATAGCAAAGTGCAACAAAACCTCTGAAAAATGTGATTGGATCAAATGCATTCAGTGAAACTGTTGGTTATATACAAGTTCCTCAAAGTACCTAAACAAATGTGCAGTCTGTGTCAGATCGAGTTATAGATTAAAAGAACAAAAGGTCATAGGAAAAACACCAATAAAAAATCTGCACTCTAAAGCACTTACTCACAGTGGCTTTATCGTATTTAAACTTATTATAATATTTAAAAATAGGCATACTTAAGAGCCATAATTATTTTAAATGTTAAATAGAACAAAACTTTTTTTTTCAAATATTAGTTTGTCCTTTTATTAAATTGTCAACGTTTGTTACATTCATATTTTTGTAACTTTTCAATAGTAAGTAAGTTAACAACTTTAGTATGTCTAAAATATTAAAGTTACTTTTATTCGTCCCATTATGCTTTATACTGCTTCACAAAAAATATTGTGTACATTGAAACTCCACAAGGCATTTTACCCCTAGGCATTTTACCCCCTAGGGCCATCATACTCATAGGTATGGGTAAGATGCCGAAATGCAAGTGTTTACAAAAACAAAATTTTTTATGCTTTATATAATATCTATAAAATGAAATAAGGTTTTAAATGATACATAAGGGTGCAAACTTCTTAAAGCAATCAATGAATAACAAATAAAAACAACAGGCGATTTTTAAAACAATAAAGTCACTAACTACTGCATCTTCACCCAATTTATCCTACATTTTCTTACTTGAAATTTAAAATTTATTAAAAATGAAATTCAATATTTTTTCTAAATGTACATGTACAATAATATAGGACTTCATTAAGCGATTTCATGTTTTAATTAAGTGAAATGACATAGTTTTACATGATTCATGAAGTGAAAGAATATATATATTATCTCGACAAGTATTATTCCGTACGAAAAACTAACCAAGTGACGTCATCATATTTTAAATTGTTGACCAGTTTTCTTTCAGAAAATATTAGCATTTTTATATCACTTATACCAAATGGTTTGATTTCCACAGACTTTCCAGAAAATACATGATTAACATCCTTTTAACTTAAAATCTCCCAGAAATTCGATGTAAGAAAGCTTAGCAAGTAATTTTAATTAGAGATTAGGCATCACATGTCACAACGTTTACATGTAAAGAAGAGGTGAAATCACTAATTAAGAAATAAATTCACTCTTCACCTCACATCCCTCTAATTTTTAAAGGCGCCAAGATTAACGAAAAGCGAAAGAGAAGGGAAATTTTCTTTAGATAAAAAAAAAAAACTAAATCTATAGTTAAAAAATCTCTGAAACACAATCTCTGTCCACATTGGAGCATATTCCTACAAATAGCCAAGCCTCCATAATCCAAAATTACAACACAACAATCGATATGAAAACATTTAGCCGTAACTGGACTGCTTTTCGCATAAATAGATTTCTTTCGCGATTGAAAGCAATAAGCAACTCTATTGCTTAAATAATAAGCATTTAGGCTTCGAGAGTCTTCGGAGCGTGATAAACATTTTGATATTATTGGTAGGCCTACAGCTGTTAAAAATGTGATACCATGAAATAAAAATCTAATAAATATTTGAAAGTTAAAGAAATTTCTCATACTTCTATTATTTATTTTCGACTTTTGATGCTTCACCGCGTCTGATTTTTTGAATACCATTTATCCTTTCTTTTATCCTTTTTTTGGAATAGAAACAATGTTATATGCTGACTTTTCAATTATTCTAATCAATTCAAAGACGCGTCTGAAGTGATCTGTTAATAATCACTATTTACTAATATATCTCTTTAAATAATATTCTTTGTCACAAAAACATAAATCAATATCCATGAACGGAATAAGTATAAAATAGAATAAATATAAATAATAAAATAGAATAACAAAGATGTAAGTTTATTCTTCATGTAATCTTAGAAAATGAGTATGAAATTTGAAGCCCACGAAAGAAATTTAAATGAACCTATATATATAAACAAAAATAAACAAATTGGGATCATTAGAAGTTTTTGTACTATAAAATATGATAAAAGGTTAATTACATATGCTTTTAATTATCGAAATTTTTTGCTTAATTGATGAATTTATTCTTCTTTAAATCTTAAGTGAACGAAGTCACGGGTAACAGCTAGTATTAAATAAAATCATCTAAATAACAATATATCTTCTTCAGAGTGAGAGAGAAACTATTCAAATTTCATTTGTTTTACGTATTAAAAGGACTCCGTGATCGCGTGAGCAAGTTCGCATTGTATCAGTATAGGAAAAAGAAGATCTACAAGTAAACAAAATAAATATGTAAGCGAAAAAAATCCAAAAGCCAAACCCGTTTTTTCCATACTATTAAAAAAAGTTGATTTATCCATTGTTAATTGACCAATTTCGTTCAAATTTTCAACAAGTTGCAATAATAGTGCATTGTAGTTATTAAAATATAATAAGCTATTCTAAAAAACCGATCATCCCACGAAAAAACGCAATATAGCGCAACTGCAAAGAAAAAGGGGAGGACTATTTGCAGTTTGTTTTGTTTATCAAATCCGTGAAGTCGGCAGTAGAACATTATCAGACTCAAATCATCGGATTTGGATGAATAATGTGTTTCGTTATGCAGAAAGAAACCGTATTTTTCCATATAAAACAGAAAAGCAAAATATAAAAAAAAAAAAAAAAAAAAAAAAAAAAAGAGGACGCAAAAAAGAAACATCGACTAGAGAACAGAAATTCTGCTTTTTCAGAAGTTAGTGTCTCCCCCGACGTTTCCATTACTTCATTTTCTTCTGATTTACTGGTGGTTTCTATTATTATGAAACAGCCATTATAAATGAAGCGTTAGAACTCAGTTAGAACTCTGATTTTCTCCTGTCAGAATTGGGGGGGATGGCCATAATTGTTTTTTGAAAAAAATTATGGCCACTTTTTTTAATGACAAGATAATGGTAATGACAAGATCATATTCTAGCAATTCCATTGTAATTGAAAAATACACCACCATCGTATTGATCCTTCAATGAATAGTGCAGCTGAGGACATGACCTTTTTTTGGCGATTTTGGCTCTTTCTATTAGTCTCTCCATGAATTATTATTTCAAATGAAAATCAAATTTCAAACTATTTTTGCTTAAAAGGCGCAAAGGCCAACCTACTGAAAAATATTCCATGCCGGTACTCCAACCCGTGTCATCAGTATAGTGCACTGACGTTCTACCGACTAAACCACATGGAACGATACCCAGCTTGGAACCTCTCACTATTACAGGTTGGCAAGGCACAAGAAGGAATATTTTCCGTGAGCCACCGACATGGGGCAAATACAGACACTTAATTAAATCAAGCATCGATTGAGTCTATATTAATTATGTATGAATTATTATGTGTTACATACGTTTAATAATATGCATTTTAGGCTGTGAAATATGTTTTTGTTTTGATTTGTTATCAAGGGGTGGTTATAATATCTTTTATTGATACTGCTTTCAATGTGCTCGACTTGCGTTTTTTCTCTATCTTAGTAAGGTAGTAATTATAATAGTTATAAACTTTTAAAAGCATTATAAAAACTATTATATCGTTCAATAGTTATTATTGAGTAAAAAAAAAAAATATGTGAAGATACAGAGAATTTACTGGTAATCCGTTATCTTAAGTGTTCTGTAAAGTTACAGTGATTGGAAAAACAGAGATTCTGTTAAATAACAGAGAAGTTATTTGGTAAATTAACATCGTTAAAAATCTGACAATGCAATTTATTTTTAATAAAAATAATTTAACACAGTTGTTGAAATTAGTGAATTTTAGAACTTCGAAGTATCAGAATTTTTCGAGTAAATTTGAACTGCTGTACCAATTAATTTTTTACACAATTTGTTTCTAGCCAGCCTGGGGTTTGAGCCCAAGACCTCTGGGTAGGAGAAAAACAACTTACTGAATGCGCCATAGGTTGTTTGGTTGGTTGATTGGTTGTGTTTATGACGGCCAATTATCAACAATAGGGATATAGGCCCAAAGGGGAGGAGCGCCCTCCGTGGGGGTCTTTCTAAGGGAACCTAACCCGTATTTACTCATGGAAATGCATGATCCGAAGAAAACCATGAAAACTCCGAACGATTAGGCTGACGGGCGCGATTGGGTTCGAAACCAGCACCTCCCGTCTACCAGCTTCGAGAGCAGAAGAGTGCGCCATAGGCCTTGTTACTGTTGCGTACAAAGAATGTCTTTTATAATGAAACGGGGAAAAATCTGTTGTATTTGAGATTTTCAAAGATTTCGCTTCAAATATATTCGTTGGAAAATTTCTTAAACGGTTTATTTTAATTCAGTTTGGACTGATACATAATAACTATTACTTTTTAAATCAAATTTAATTTGCTAATCCTTTATTTACGGAATTATTTATCAAGAAATTGCTTCTTCTCAATAATTATCTTCTTTAATATCTGAAGATATACTGCAATTTTTAAATACTTATAACGTGAAATTAGCTATATTTTTATGCATATGTATTAGGTATATGTATTATGTAAATTTAGGTATATTTTTTCATTAAAGATGGTTAAATATATCTTTTTTAATATATATAACTTTTTTCGTAAAATATTTACAAAACTAATCAGATTAATTAACCCAAAAATACTTTTATGGTTATATCACAATTCTTATAAAAGCAATGTATTTAAATGTATTATGATCATCTCTGGAAATGGAAAGGCTTTTGCAGTTGAAAATCTTTCATGTAACTTTTTTTTAAGAAAAATTATAACTATGAAAATGATTAAGAAAATTACCACTTTTAGAAAATATTTAGCTTCGACTATTTCTCTACTCTATCTAAATTTGATTGAAAGACATAGAAAACCCTACAGGGAATTAGACACAAGCTAAGGGAAAGTCTGTAAAACGATGGTGTAAATTTACATATAGTCTTGACCGGGAAATTCAATCGAATGCATTTAACTGAGAACTAGTGTAAATTTACAGAGAGTCTTGACCGGGAAACTAAATCGAATGTATTTAACCGAGTACCAGTGTAATTTTATAGAGAGTTTCGGGTTTTTTCTCTGTTTTTACAGAAATTTTTTTACAGTGTAGTGTAAACACGTTAAAGTAAGTATGTAATTAAAATTATCATTTTTTGAACAATTTCTGTTGTGTAACTCAGGAATAGAAGTATAACGTAATGTCTTGCATAATATCTAACTTAATCATAAATATATTTATCCACTATTTTTCTAGTGGATAATTAACAAAGCTGACTCAAATATAATGTTTTCCCAATTCCGTTTTTTTTAAATATAAATTTAATGTTTTAGATATAAATATTCGCTTATGATGATAACGTCTTACAAATATTTGTAAAATATTCCAAATATGCCACAAGTCTAAAATTTTAATTGTTTAACAGTGTTATTTCACATATCAAAAATTTATTTGAAACTTAAGCACAAATTAACAAATATTTAATTGTATATCCTGACCAGTAATTAACAACAACAAAAAATAAATAAATAAAAGCTAAAAATTTCATGCAGTTGAGTATCATTAAAAAAAAAGAAAAACCTCAAAGAAAACTGACAAATATCTGTGATACACTCATAACATCTGCAAATACATTGTATCCCTTTCATTCTTATTTTTATCCATACATCAATTTAAACGACACAAGCATTTTCATTATATTCAATCACGTTCTAAATGTAACTGTCATTTTTTGTAGTATTATTTATAACAAATTGTTCTCATGGGTGACATTTAAAATCTTTACTGTATCTATCATAAGAGGAATTTCTAATATATACATTGACTCATGAACGACCTGGATATACGCGATTTCCATATAAGTCATAATAATGACGTGATTAAAATCACATTAGCATTAAAATATCTCTAAATTGGTGGCCTGAGAGAGGGAGTATATTATATAGATAAGTCACAAAGGTTAAAACTATTGCATTAATTTACTATAGAAAATTCACTTTTCGTTCAAGATTACTTTGAAAAAAAAACATAACTTACACATGAATGGTCCATTTTATATTCACATTGCCTAATTTTTAGATTAATCTTATTTCAATGGCCGAGCTATAAAATAGTATGAGTTTTCGCATACAAATTTATCAATCCTTTAAATGAATTAAATTTTTGTTAAATGTTTGCGAGGCTGCTCTCTCTCTTATTTAAAAAAATTGTCTCATTATTCAAAAATATTAATGCAGATTTCAGTGCTTTGTGAGGGCTCGATTTTGTTTGGATGTTCATTGGGTCTTCCATAGACTTATAATTGAACTATTTAGTTAAAAATCTTCACAAATCTAAACCAATATTTTCCATATTATACTGGAGTAAATATTGGATATCTATTTATATTTGAGAAATATTAGTAAGAATATCAGTATGGAGTTATTGGAAATTGGTTTTTTTTATTACAGACTATTAATATTTCATATCAGAAACACTATTTTATGTATAATATGAAAAATAGCAAATTATGAAGAACATCGTTTCACAAAGTAAATGATTTGAATTTAGGATTTATTTTTCTGATTTAAAGAGATGCCTTTTCATGCGAGGTTTCAAAAATTTCTGCAAGAAGTATAATTAAGAATATTTATTTTAACATATCTCGTGTGTAAAAAATCAGCTGCTCAAGACCAACACGAAAGCATATAAAAAAAAGAATATGGTTCTTTTCGACTTCTAATCGTATTAATGGAAAAATAGAATTTCACAAATATTGCAAAACACGAATTTTAAAAATTAAAAAAAAGAACATTGTATTATAACAGTTATTTCTGAAAGCTGTATTATTGAATTAATTAAAATAATAATTTTTTGTAAAAAATCACCATAAAATAAAAACAATACACAGGACGCTTTTCGAGCTAAAAATATTAACAGCTCGTCATCAGCTACGGTAAACATGTGTCCGTAAGGGGACTAATATCGCCAGTTTCATATCGCCAGTCTTCGGTGCTGTTTAGCTGTATTATTGGTTTATGAGAAATGGCGAGTTGATTTATTTGATGGTTTATGCGTTTTTACAATAGACAATTTGCGCATTTTGTGATTCATAAAATTTCATTTAGATAATTGACAGGGAGGCCGCTTCAAAATTCATCACCTCATCCAGTTGAAGGCTGTAATTACAGTATTATTTAAAACTCCATTTGCATATTAAAATCCAACTGATCTGTCAAGTCATATCATTATGTAAGAACCTAAAGACCAGATTTTAGTTGTTGACTGGTAGGTTTACCATTGGCCCGAGGCCCGTACCCGGCCCGGACCGCAGGCCGACGGAATGGAGGAGAATTTTCAAACGGGCCGGGCCGGCAGAATTAGGACAATTTCTTCCACTGGCCGGGCCGGCAAAAAAATTGAACGGGCCTGCAGGGCCGGGCCGATAAAAAAATTAATCGGGCCTATCGGCCCGATATAAGAATTTGAGAGGAGCAGATAAAATACGAGGTCATTTCCAATGAATATGACTTTTTCGAGAAGTATAAATGTGCGTTACGAGCCGATGCGAGTTTAACAACATCAATACAGAAATGTAACATGTCCATCGTAGAGATCGGTATCGTACAGTTACATGATGCCTGATCCCGGGATTAATTTTCTCGGCAGACTTGTGCCGGGACGGAACTGGCCTTAATCATTCTCAGGATGTGTAGGACAGGCATTATGTTTTGTAAAAGTATTAATAGCGATAATGAACTTCTGTTAACAGTATCTTTGGAAATGTACCTTAAGGTGGTTCTCATATTTACTGCTCAACAATGCGAAACTCTCAGACACATTTTCTGACTCATTTTTAACTATAAAGGCATAAAATTGACAGGCCTGAGTATTTAAGGCATTTGGGATCGAATAGCATTTCCATGTTTCATAAATTACGTACAGAGATAACAGAGACTCTTGTCACGCGACTGTACGTTTTCTCCTTTTCTGTGCTATCGCTTCCGGAAATTCGATTCAAAACGCTAACTTTGGCAGTATTTTCTGAAAGATATATTACTTTTATCTAAGAAAAAAAAAACTGCATTTACATAGTTTCTGAATAATAATACCTGCCAATCTCATGCGTTTCCGAAAAGAAATGAATTCATAAATGTATCAAAATGTAGCTCCTTTGGATTTGAGAAAAGCCTTTAAAATGACAGAAATATTTTCACAAATCTACCTTTTATTATAAGCTTCAAAAGTTATCATGTTTTTTAACCCATTATTCTAAACTACAATAATATTTTAATGAACCCTTATTTAAATTTTGAAACGTCTGTAGAGACGGTGACTGAAACACTGTAAGTAATCGTTAACGTTTACCATTATGTGTTTTCTATTTTGCGAACACATAGTATTTTAAAATATACTGTAAAATGTTCCCATAAATATGCATGTAGTATTCATTAAAAGAATCTTAATTGTATGTCGAGAAAAAACGGAATTTATTGTAGAAATTTAGTTGGGTCGGGCCTGTTATCAATGATTTTTGTATGGGCCGGGCCGAGAACGGTAAAAATGTAAACGGGCCGGGCCGGGCTCGGGCCGAACTTTAAATTTTTACACCGGGCCGGGAAGGGGCCAAAATAGCTTTCCTTCGGGCCGGGCCCGGGCCTGGAAATTTCGGCCCGTGCAGACCTCTAATACAAGTTTGAAGCAGAATGTGACATTAAGATTGAATATCTGGGAAAGGACTTCTAATGAAGTAATTATAAACTTAGGGTAATTTAACAATATTTTTGTTACTGTTGTCATAATTATTTTATTTTTAATGTTTCGGATGACGGACTTTTTTATCGTAATGTATAACACTAATGCCTACCTGATTAAAGTCTTCTGCATTTCTGCCCGAGAACCTATTAGGCTAATTGAGAAATCCGGCTCTTTGCAAACAGCCTAGGCTCTTTGCAAAGAGCCGGGCTAATTGGAGAATCTATCTCCCTTTTTCCAATTAACCTGATAATTTTCAGGCTTATTGCAAAGAGCCTAGAAAGCGTTAGGCTAATTGAAAAATGACCACTTATTATCCGATCAGGGTGATATTTTTAGCTCACAGGCTATCAAAGCCTGAGAGCTTATGTGCCCACCGATTCTGTATGTACGTGTGTACGTACGTACGCACGTATGTACGTAACGCGATAACTCTTGATAGAAATATCCGATTTGCTTAAATTTTTTTTTCTAATTTCATTCTGATAAGGTGCTTCCCTGATTATTTTTTGGGACTCATTGATTAAGGACAAAGGGGAAAAGGGGGGCTAGATTTATATAAATGGATTTTTCATGCAGAAATATTCGATTTGCTCCAAATTTGGTATACCGGTTTATTGTGTTAAGGAGCTTCCCTGATTAGATTTGGAAGCTCATTATTTAAGTATAAAGGGGGGGAAAGGGGCTACCCCCCTTAATTTAGATAAATCGGTTTTTCATGATGAATTATTCGATTTGCTCCAAATTTGGTATACCGGTTTATTAAGTTAAGGAGCGGCCTTGTTTAGTTTTGGAGGTTCATTAGTTACATATAAAGGGAGGAAAGGGTGCTATCCCCCCACCGTAATTTAGATAAATGGGTTTTTCATGCAGAAATATGCGATTTGCAATAAATTTCGTATACCGGTTAATTATGTTAAGCAGCTTCCCTGATTACATTTGGAAGATCATTATTATGTATAAAGGGGGGAAAGAGGGCAATTGCCTCTCCCCTTAATTTAGATAAATGTGTTTTTCATGTAGAATTATTCGATTAGCTCAAATTTGGTATACTGATTTATTATGTTAAGGAGATGGCTTGATTAGATTTGGAGGTTCATTAGTTAAATATAAAGGGAGGAAAGGGGGGCTAGCCCTCCCCCCCTTAATTTAGGTAAATGGGTTTTTAATGCAAAATTATTGGATTTGCTCCGAATTTGGTATACCGGTTTATTATGTTAAGGAGCTTCCCTGATTAGATTTGGAAGTTCATTAGTTAAGTATAAAGGGAGGAAAGGGGGGGTAGACCTCCCTCCTTAATTTAAATAAATGGGTTTTTCATGCAGATTTATTCGATTTGCTCCAAATTTCGTATACCGGTTTATTATGTTAAGGAGCTGCCTTGATTAGATTTGGAGATTTATTGGTTAAGTATAAACGAGGGACAGGGGCTAGTGTCCCCTTAATTTAGATAAATGGGTTTTTTCATACAGAATTATTCGATTTGCTTCAAATTTGATATACCAGTTTATTACGATATGGCTTCCTTCATTTGATTTGGAGGTTCATTGGTTAAGTATAAAAGGGGGGAAAGGGGGGTGGCAATTGCCCCTCCCTTTAATTTAGATAAATGCGTTTTCATGCAGAATTATCTGATTTAGTTTAATTTTTTTTCAACCGGATCCGAACTTGAAGGTTCCATTTGAAGTCAACCGAAAACCGACCACAACCAGTTTTCGGATTGAGTTCAATTAGAACTTTCAGGTTCGGATCGGGTTGCCGGTGGACGGAGATTATTTTGTCTGGCTTGCATCGGGTTATAGTTCTTTGGAATATTTTTGTCGGTTAAGATTTGGTTCGGGATGGGTTTCAGGTTGACTTCGAATGGAATTTTTAGGTTCTGGTAGCGTTGCGTGTCCATGGAGACTTATTTGTCTTGTTCGGATCCGGTTATGGATCTTTGGAATATTTTTGTTGGTTATCAGATTTGGTTCGTGATATCGGGTTTTTTCAAATGGAACTCTCGGGTTCGGGTCGGGTTGCATGTAGACTGAAATTATTTTGTCTTGCTCGGATCGGGGTACGGTCTATTGTAATTTATTTTTCGGGTTTGGGTAGGGTTATGCGTTAATAAACCTAATAAAAAGAAAATTGCCCCGTTAAACTGATGGCATTGAGCTCACAGGCTATTCACACTAATTGTTTATTATATTTTTATTTCAAAGAAAAATGCCCCTCGAAAAATAAATGAAGGTATTAGTCCCCGTTGCCCCCTTTCTACTTAACCAAAGAACCTCCAAATCTAATCAGGGAAGCTACTTAACATAATAAACTGGTATACAAAATTTGAAGCAAATCAGATAATTCTGCATGAAAAAAACATTTCACTAAATTAAGGGGGGGGGATATTAGCTCCCCCATTTCTCCCTTTGTGCTGGAACAATGAACTTTCAAATTTAATCAGAAAAGCTCCTTATTAGAGTGAACCTAGAAAAAAAATTAAACTAAATTAGATAATTCTGCATGAAAACACATTTATCTAAGGGGAGGGTCAGTTGCTCCCCTTTCCCCCCTTTTATACTTAACCAATGAATCTCCAAATCAAATGAAGAAAGCCATATCGTAATAAACTGGTATATCAAATTTGAAGCAAATCGAATAATTCTGTATGGAAAAACCCATTTATCTAAATTAAGGGAACACTAGCCCCTGTCCCTCTTTTATACTTAACCAATAAATCTCCAAATCTAATCATGGCAGCTCCTTAACATAATAAACCGGTATACGAAATTTGGAGCAAATCGAATAATTCACCATGAAAAACCGATTTATCTAAATTAAGGGGGTAGCCCCCCTTTCCCCCTTTATACTTAACTAATGAACCTCTCAATCTAATCAGGGAAGCTCCTTAACATAATAAACCGGTATACCAAATTTGGAGCAAATCGAATAACTCTGCATGAAAAACCCATTTATATAAATTAAGGGGGGGTCTAGCCCCCCTTTCCTCCTTTTATACTTAACTAATGAACCTCCAAATCTATTCAGGGAAGCTCCTTAACATAATAAACCGGTATACCAAATTTGGAGCAAATCGAATAATTTTGCATTAAAAACCCATTTACCTACATTAAGGGGGGGGGGCTACCCCCCCCCTTTCTTCCCTTTATACTTAACTAATGAACGTCCAAATCTAATCAAGCCATCTGCTTAACATAATAAACCAGTATACCAAATTTGAGCTAATCGAATAATTCTACATGAAAAACGCATTTATCTAAATTAAGGGGAGAGGCAATTGCCCCCCTTTCCCCCCTTTATACATAATAATGATCTTCCAAATGTAATCAGGGAAGCTGCTTAACATAATTAACCGGTATACCAAATTTATAGCAAATCGCATATTTCTACATAAAAAACCCATTTATCTAAATTACGGGGAGGTAGCCCCCCCCCCATTTCCTCCCTTTATATGTAACTAATGAACCTCCAAATCTAATCAAGGTAGCTCCTTAACTTAATAAACCGGTATACCAAATTTGGAGCAAATCGAATAATTCATCATGAAAAACCGATTTATCTAAATTAAGGGGGTAGCCCCCTTTCCCCCCTTTATACTTAAATAATGAGCTTCCAAATCTCATCAGGGAAGCTCCTTAACACAATAAACTGGTATACTAAATTTGGAGCAAATCGAATATTTCTGACTGAAAAAACCATTTATATGAATTAAGGGGGGTTGGACTAGCCCCCTTTATCCTTAACCAATGAGCCCAAAAAAATAATCAGGGAAACACCTTATCAGAATGAAATTAGAAAAAAAAATTGCAGCAAATAGGATATTTCTATCAAGAGTTATCGCGTTACGTACATATGTACGTACGTGCGTACACTCGTACATACAGAATCGGCGGGCACATAAGCTCTCAGGCTTTGATAGCCTGTGAGCTAAAAATATCACCCTGATCGGATAATAAGTGGTCATTTTTCAATTAGCCTAACGCTTTCTAGGCTCTTTGCAATAAGCCTGAAAAATATCAGGCTAATTGGAAAAAGGGAGATGGATTCTCCAATTAGCCCGGCTCTTTGCAAAGAGCCTAGGCTGTTTGCAAAGAGCCGGATTTCCCAATTAGCCTACGACATATACATCTTAAATTGTCTTAAAAGATTAATCTTATTGAGTATATTTCACAAAACTATCTTTTTGAGAAAACAAAATACACTTTAATTCCGAATCTTGAATGCCCAACTACTTTTGCGTATTTTTTACAAATATGTTTTGCGGTCGGAACTGTATCTTGCAATCTGATTGCTTGTTGCTCTTGACAGTATTACAGCGTATCTTGGCGATAATCAATAGCGGTCAAATATACTTCTAGTATCTTTGTTTAAAATTTTGTTCTTGGCTGTTTAGGAATGAGTACTTGGTTACTCCATAGCGTAGTCTTTGTTTCTAGTTCTGTAGACCCAACTTCGTATCCAAGGATTGGATACTTTAAAAAAATGAAAAATTTCTATTTTCAAAATTTCATTAAGTTATAAAAATAATTACAATCAAAAAATGAAACGTATTTAAATTTTTACTTAATTATAGAAGATTTTGAAACATTATTAACAATTTATATCGTTTTTGTCGTTAGTGATATCGTTTTTCAAAAAAGGGAAGACATGAGTTACTGGTGTTATTGGTAATTACGTATATAAAAAAGAAGTTTTTAGTAATAAAAAGTACAATTTTTCAAACTTTATTTAACGGTATTATTTTTAATTTTTGTCTGCCATACATTCAAAAATAAATTATAAGTATAAAATAAATTTAAAACTTTTTAATAATGATTTGAATAGGAAAGAATCCCAGTGTGCCAGTTACTGCAGGTTACACCCTACTTCCGAATAACAGAGAATAATCTTAATTTAAGAAATAAGATTTCTCGTAATTTAAAAATAGAATTGTTTTAAACATGTTTACTGAAAAGTATTAAAACCATTTAATATGCCAATATGCCTGTAATTTTTGTTTACTATCAAGTTTTCACAAAAACAAAACGTTAAGAAATAGCTGTATGTTTCTTTTATCAAAAGTAGCTCCTTTACATTACACTTTTTTTTTTTTTTTTTTTTTTTTTTTTTAGTTTACCCATTAGTGGAATTAATTCATGGAATAAACAGACCACCTTTACAAAAGATTGCTTTTATTTACAGATAATTGTTTCTGCAAGGAACACTCAGCATTCAGGCAAAATAAATTACTCCCCTTTTGTCTAACTGCAAATACTGTACACTTAGCAAAACATCGTCATGTAGAGTAAATGGTAACTGAGATTTATTTCCCAGGATAAATTTAGAATAAATTGGTCGTACAAAGAGAACACCAATTTCAGTCTAAATAATTATTTATCATTTGTGTGATCGTAAGCAATGCATAATTAGAGAAGCACAGTAATGTAAGCCAGTATTAAATTAGATTTTGTTTTGCTTAGTGAAACATAAAGAACGACAAAAAGGATTACTATTAGATATCATACAGGAGAAAGTTAACTTTTGTTTTTTAACATTTTTAAAGAACGAAGTAAATATATTATTTTACACTAAAGTATTTAAAAAAACAAGGTGCATACAGTATATGATCTAAGTGCATGAGAATATCTGTATTTAGCCGTAGAAAATAAAATAGTAAATTGGTAAATCAGAGTCTTGCGTAATTAATATTTAAATTATCAAAGAAAAAACTGATTTAAATATTGTATCCAACAACACTTGTAGCATCTGTTTATTAACTGAAAATAAAACGGATAAGGTAGAGACTGATGAAATTAATAGTAGTTTATATAGATATATTTGTTTAGAGTTTGAAATGCATATACGCTGTGAAACAAATTCTGTATTTTACAATAAAAGGTGCTGGCATACCGGCGGCCAACTTAGTTGCCATAAAATTTACAAGCCGCTGTCGTCAGCAGTGCTGTAAAATTTCTCAAATGTGGGTGAAGTCGCGTTGATATTGGCTGCGTTGTGAACGTGACAGAAAGAATTTGATTTTTACTCCACCCTTTACTTTATACGACTTCACAGTACCGTAGCTTGAAAAATTAGAACAAAATGTGGAGGAAAAATTACAATTCTTTTTTACAGAGTTCCTAAAATACATAGCCACTAAATACATAAAAACATTAAAGTACCCGCTTCTAGAAAAACAAAATTTTTAGAAGGAGATGCTTTATTAAATACATTAGTATATATTTAACACGTTGGATGCCACGTTTGTGACCGGTGACTGACACTGAATTTTCCGTTTAGGCCGCGTCAGTCATCGGTGAACGACACTTATAGATTTGGTAACAGGAATTTTATTTCATGGCCCAAACGGAAAGACAGGCAAAATAGACTTGGCATTCAACGTGTTAAGTATATAGATAACCTAAACAGCAATGAAACAAATTTCATCTTAATTTAAAATTATACATATGATGCAGAAAAAACATATAAGAATAAAGCTTTCATTTAATGCTGGAACCTATTATGCACATTGATTAAATTAGAGTAAAATTTATTAATTTAGGACAGATATTTAATTCCAGCATAAAAAGAAAAGTAGGAAATTGGAATTCATTGGGCCTATATACCATGAGATTTCGTACAATTAATGAGCACCATGATTCTAGACTATCGTAGTGCAATTTAAAATTAAATTACTATTGAATTAATTAAATTGCTTAAGTTAAAATTAAACTTATATTTTGCTAATATTTTTTAAACTGAAAGCTCTTCATTTGTAGATGTGATCGCACTGTCTGTTTTTTCTATATATATACCCACTTTTATATTTTAATTTTAAAAGTATTTTATGAAATTTCTGCAAAATGGTGAAAATTATAGCTTTCATTATTTCAGATATTGAAGAGAGAAATAATGATGTATTTTTATCTTTATTCATGATATTTTAAGATAAAAATTCAAAATTGTTGATAAAATTGTTGTATAGCGTTTAGTGGACCAAGATCCCACTAGGAGCAAAATATTATATTATGGGCATAATAACGGAAAATGACATACTGCTTTTGAAAATGCGCATTTTTCCTCATAATTTTTTTATATTGTTTTTCCTTCTGTATGTGTACTGATACTAAGTTTCAGACTCTAGGCGAAATGCTTATTGAAGTGAATATGAAGTCATATTTAAAAGAAAACGATTGTTTTCTGAGATAAAACTAAACATTTTAACACAAATGCGGAAAAAAACATAAATTACGGAAATTTTTACTCTCCGGAAATGAGATTAGAATCTCAAGTAAAAAAAGTGTCTGTTCACATAAAATATGTTGCTGACAATCGTGACTTCAAGTTTTGAGTTAAAATGATTTTTAAATGATCAAACAACATAAAATTTTAAAAAAAATGATGAATATGGATATCAGAAGTGCGTATGTAAATTTTGAGAAGGTGAAAATTGCTGTTTTTCATTCCGGGATACCAAGCATAAAAGCCTAAATTGATAACCACATCCTAATAACTGATCTTTATTATATTTTACTGATTAAGTGTCTATATTATAAAGAACAAACGTATATGTGCGTAACGCTGACGTCATTTTGCGAATGACAACACTTCACGATCAAATTTCAGTCTTGAAATTTTCGCTACTGCAATTTTTTAATCTTCTGACCATCGTGCATTTTCAATTTTCGTCGCATAGGGAAAAATTTACTTTCAAATGCAATTTGTTTAAAAACTGTATCTTAATTGACCGATGTATTATATTTTCTAAAAAAAAATTAAGCATGATTTTTCAAAAGTTTATCTTATCATGTGCCGGTTTCAATACGTAATAATAATACACATTTTGCACATAAAGCAACAAACATTTTTTAGTATTTGTTTCTGACTATTTTTGCATAACGAAATTAATACTTCCTTTATAAAGAAATAAAAGAATAATATTAAAAAACCACTAATCTAACATATTTGTGAAAGACAAATTAACGAAATTAATACTTTTTTTTATAAACAAATAAAAGAATAATATTGAAAAAACACAAGTCTAAAATATTTGTAATCGTACAATTTCAATTTTTAGATCACCAAATAGGATTTTTTTTCAAATGAAATTTGTTTGGAAAGTTCATCTCAGTTTACTGCTTGTCTATGGTTTTAGAAACAATTTTAAAGCATGAAATATTTTTTTTAATTTATATATATCGCGCGGAGCTCGATTACGAAAGATTAATCCGTTTACCCTTAAAACAATATAAAGAGTTCATCATTTTCTTACGGGTAATATCCATTAAAAAGAACTTCCCTATGAATAAATAAATACAATAATATAAATGAAACACAAATTTAACAGACATGTATAAGCTCTGAAATTATCAGAATATACAAGGATGCCGAAAGGAGCAAAATCTTGGTCAAATAACTCTTAGCATGCGTCTAATAAGAAAATATCGGTTTTGATAAATTTCAACAATTTATGTGATTGCATAATTCGCATTTTCCATATGAATTTTTTTTTTTTTAAGTAAGTGGGCAATCTAAAAAAATTATTAGTTTTCAAAAAAAAAAAAAAAAAAAAAAAAAAAAAAAAAAAAAAAAAAAAAAATATTTTCACGTATATTTTTTAACCCGGGAAACCCGGGTATTATCCCCTAGTTTTCTTAAAAGGCAGAGTGTAGTGTACTCTGTATCCTTCATCCAATAGTAAATACCTTTTCTTCTTCTATTGGATGTAGGATCAGCATATGAGTGTGTATGTCCATCCACATGATTACAATGCATGTATAAGTTCCTTAAAATTTGCATATTTGCTCCTCCTTCATGAACTGTGACCTGTGTGTCTCTCTTCCGAATATTTATTGCATCGTCTTGTTATCTCCTTATAGGAAAATAACATTTGAGTCCTTTTTAGGTAACAGGCATATTTTTAAATGTCACTGTAATGTTGTAATTATTTTATAGTCTAATTTGTTTGATTAAGCCGCAGCTATGTCGAAAGGTGGGAATTGTATTATAACAATCCACCACTTTCATTTGTAACTTAGTATTTCTTTTTTCATGATTAATATAGATTATCTATATAATGCTTTTAGCAAAAAAAAAAAATTACATATAGAGAGGGGAAGTTCGGGTATTATGGAATTCCATTTACCCTTCGATTTGTCACCCCCCAAAAAAAAAAAAAAAAAAAATGTGAGATATATTAAAAGTTAGTATAGTTTTTCTTAACTATTATTTCACTTTTTCTTAACATACTTTTAATGCGTTTAAAGAGGAAGAAAAAATGCGTATCCATATTTAGATTTAAAAACAGAATTACATTTCTCCGCTAATATGAGCCAGTCGGGTAATGTGGACTAGAATTATAGTGAGTATTAAAATTGCCAGAAAACCAATGATTTACAAGAATAATCAAGATTACTTAATTGGTTAAAAAGTAGTAAATCATTTACATATATTCAGATTCCTCGATTTTTTTTTGATTGAAAAAAACACACAGTATTGTAATGATTGTTTTCACCGTCAGAATCCACATGGGTCCACATTGCACACATGAGGTATTTTATCCACTCCTCTCCTCTTCCATTCTCTGAATATTTTCGATTGCAAATCAGTCACGCTGTAATTTCTTCATGTCGTGTATAACCTGGTAAAAATATCATCTCAAATGAAACGTCTGAGCGGAATGGTTTTTCATTTGCATTAGACTCCATCTTGAAACTGTTGTCTAGATTATTTTCCATATTACCCGTTACCTCTTAGTTTCATTTAAATTTCAATAGCTTTTTCACAGATCAAAGAGTAACTTAGTGGGACGTATTGGTTGTCTTTTGATAAGTACTAGCATAAACCATGCGTAAACTGCAGTGTTTAAGAACTGATTTCCTGCCGTTTTAAATTTTTTTCCTACGCAAACTTACATCTTTACTGTTTAACACGCTTTCAAATTTTGCAGTGGAATCAATGTGCTTTTTAATGTTCGATATTGTTGTTTTTCCAACTCCATACTCTCTATCTAAACTTGATCCACTAAAACCATTATTCAAACGATGTATTATTTATCAGAATCGCTGAGAACAATATGTTAAAGTTTGGATTCAGTTGTGTAAGACACGACAAACTGCACAATACATATGTCTCAATATCGAAAGTTCGTCACAAGCCACTGACGACATAGGCCATTCTTTTTAGGGAGCGAAATGTCTGCGCTCGCGTGCGAAACTCCTGCAGTACATGGCGTGGAAATTTGAATTTCGCCTTCTGGAAAGCGTTACATAAGCCATCCTTGGCAGGGAGAAGACCGCTGACAGCAATTGCGGTAACGTGCGGAACCCCTGAAGTGTATGGTGCGCAAATTTAAATTTCGTCTTCTTGTAAGCGATCGGTTAACCGGTCATTGAGTTTGACAAATGTCGGATAATCGGTGCTTCTATTTATATAGTGAAATACAGGCCGTATTGAACATTTCTGTAACACATCATTTCTACGAAATTCTATTTTAACCAACGTTTAAGATTTAATCCTAGAACTACCAGAAATTTTACTCACGATTTATAAAAATATTGCACACCAGAATTTTTATATAAATCTATTTAGCTTATTTATTTAAGTTACTAGATTGACTGGCCTCCCCTTACCAGCTTCTACGGAGCTTTACATTCGTTTAACTGGGCTTTTTGTTTATTAGTTTAAACTTATATTCAGATTTTAAACTTTATCCCGTTCTTTTTTTACACAAATTTTAAGCCTTGTAATTTTTAATTATTCTCTCACTTTATTACTATATCACCTTTTTTTTATAAGGAATTAATCTTTAATTTAGATTAAAAAACTTTACGCAGTTTATAAATTACAGCTAGATTTTTATTTCCCAATGGCTCACTAATAAAGACACAATCAACTACAGACTTGGTGTAAAGTTACTGTCCGCTCGGAAGCCTAGCATGTAGAGGTTTAAATATAATTTGAATTTTGAAATCTGTATTTTGATAAAACAAAGTTATTATTTCATTGATTTCAGAGGTACTATGGTTTACTATTGTTATATTATATAACAAGTAATATAAAAATTTTGTTTTTAAAGTCAATTCCTACTTAGGTCATCAAATAAAAATTTAATATAATCTCTTAAGCTAATATTAGTTTTTGTTGCATTAAAACATCTAAATTTGTTGATTTTCTATAAGCAAGTAAGTTTACAATGGAAGTCTATGGGAATTTGGCAAAATATTAGAGATATCGCCAAGTTGGCGTCACTTTTGGTGACTCATTTTGGTCGCCAAATTTGGCGATATATCGCCACGTTGGCGACAAGCTTAGCGGTATTTGGCGACAGAACAGTGTCCCCTCTATTGTAACCCCCCCTTATAGATATGAAGATGCATTATATGCTTCAATAACCAATGGCCGCCATTTTGTCTCCAATGTAAAACTAAAATTAATTAATTAAAATTTAATTAATGAATTAATGTTTGAAAAACTGTATTAACATCAATTGTCATCCAGTACAAGTTTTAAAAAAATTATTTCAACTTGATAGGATGAATAATAAGCATTTTATTAACCATTTAAAATTGGAACAAGATAAATAAATAAATAAATAAATAAATAAATAAATATAGGGAGAGTGTAAACTAATAGTAGGAATTGAAAAAAAAATAGGATGATTTTGGGGCATTTTAGGAAACTGTATCTTTAGAACTTTTAAACGAAAATCTAGTAGTGATCACTTTTATGAAACATAACTTAGAAGCAAGTAAGTCAAATGTCCAGTCATTCCATTCAAATTACCTGCCTGCATATAGAGCGCGTTAATACGGATGATTTGAGTTTTACTTTAATTAAAATTATTACTCACTAATTTGAGTGGTTTCGAAACTTGTTGCGTGATGTACAGATGCGTGATGTAAAATCAGTGGTCTGAAAGATTTTGTGCTAGCAATCGTAAATAAAAATCCAAATTTTTAAAGAATACATAAATGTAAATACATTTATAAGCCCAACAGTAAATGCAAGAAACTCAAAATTAAAATATGGTGTAAAAAGCTAAACTTGTTAAAGAAGTAAATGGAAGTCGATTCGAAGATGTTTTGGTAGAAGAACCTGGGACTCTTGTCCAACATCCCCGTCACATAATTTGGTGCAGGGTAAATGGAATAGCAAAATTCATAGCTGGTAACAGCAAAGTGGTTTCCACATTTAGTTTTAAAGTAATATTCAAAAAACAAATTCTGGTTCCAATGTTATTAGTTCTGACGCTCACTTGTCCTCTGTGTGTAGGAAATTTATGTAATAAGAATGTTCATATTTATACAGTTGCACTATGCTTCTGTTTACAATTAATTTATTTATTATTAACCGTTCAGTTCCCATTGATAGCTCCAAAACGTGACTCTTTTTTTCCTTCGTAATTTTTGAACACAACATTTGTTACAGGCAATATCAGACGAATATCAGATATTTGCAGTTATTAAAATATGCCTTTTATAAATTTTCAAATTTACCAGTGCCTTCTTAAATCGCCATAATTGCAAATTGCCCAGGTTTTATGTTTATCATGGCTTGCAAAACATCAGTACTAACTTTGTTACACAATGTATTGTTTGTAAAATAGATTTAGCGCAGTGGTCTTGTGTAGGAAAATTGGGCAGTAATTATTACTCATGCATCCTCTATGCTCTATTGCACTTGTACGCGAATTTCAGGTTTTAGAAAATAGTTTGAAATGCTACGAAATTTGAATATGTATTTGCTTTACTCAAAAACAAAATTATTATTGATCGCCGTTAAGGCTCCCGAGTCAAGCGGCGAATTACCCTCTCTAATGCTAAACCCATGATCTTCGAATGCGTCGCTATTTTAAAAATTTCTTCCCAGAAAATCAAAGTATTTATTTTCTGTTTTTTGTATTCTCTTCTTGAGAAAACTTTCTTTCTTTTTTATTACACAATTTTTTTTTTAAATATTGTTAGGCTTATTTAAAGTGTTAAAATCTTACTTTTAGCTCTCCTGTTTCACCTATATTTTAATACAAAAATATAAAACAAATGCATTTTAGAAACATTTTGTCAAATAATAAAGAAATAAACATTCTTCAAGAAGAGAATATAGAAAACAGAAGGTAAAAAAATTAATTTTCCTAGGAGAAATCTGAAAAATACGGATGGATTCCAAGTCATAAGGTTTAGCATTAGAGAGGGCAATTTGCTCCATGATTGATAACAAGCCTTTATCTACTGACGGTGCTTATAAGTACCATTAAAAAACTTGTTATGAAATTCATTTAATACATGGATTAGTTGAAATGCAGTTTAGAAATTTATCTTCTTACAAAAGCATTATTGGTTACCCAAAACAAGAATATTTTTAAAAGGATGATTTATTTTGCCTTTGCATCTTTTCAACTTTCTTGACATATTGTAAGAACATGATATTTGTACATTTATTAATTCTACAAAATACAAAGAAAAATATTTAAAATAAAATATTTCAGTTGGGTTATATATATTGCACAAAATCCTTATAAATTGAAATTTAATTAATCCTTGTAAATCCTTCAATCCCTCTAAAATGTATTAAATCATTATGTAAATCTTCTAATGTAGTTTAAACAATTCAAGAAAAATGCTTTAGAAGATAAGATTTTCATGAATTCATAATTGAGTACATAAAGGGTTAATCACGGAACAGGGCGATCGAAGCATCTTCATTCAAGACTACCGAGGAAATGTCGCCCGATTAGGAACGTACAAACCGAAAAATTTTAAATCAAAACTCCGTAACTTAATGTTGTCTGCCAACAGTTTCATTCAGGCATTTAATGTATCGGTTGACCGCGGCTGCTTCATGAAATTGGTTTCGGTGGCGGTTGGGAGTGGGTTGTGAAGCGAACTGGCAGAATAGCAGAATGTGGTACTAAAATAGCTAAACAATAGTTATAATATGAAACAATTTTTAATTGGTCTTATTTATAGGAAAAATACCAAAATCAGATAAGCAAAAGAAAGCTATAATCATCAAGGTTAGCTGGGTGAAAAAGTTCGACCAGAATCGTCCGGGATAGCTCAGATGGCAGAGCACTGGCGGCTTCAGCCAGGGAGGTCCCGGGTTCGAATCCTGGTCCGGACATTTTTCGCCCAGTTGGAAATTTACATCTAATATGATTTGTTTACCAATTAGAATATTTTTGTTAAAATTAATCTAGTGTAATTTCGTATCCAGCGATTTCTGGAGTTCCATTACCTGATATTTATTCTGTTGAGCTGAACCAGGTTTCAGACCAGATGCTATAATCATCAAGGTTAGCTGGGTGAAAAAGTTCGACCAGAATCGTCCGGGATAGCTCAGATGGCAAAGCACTGGCGGCTTCAGCCAGGGAGGTCCCGGGTTCGAATCCTGGTCCGGACATTTTTCGCCCAGTTGGAAATTTACATCTAATATAACTTGAAAATAGTTTAAGATTAAACATAGCTGCGTTATTATGGTCTCAACTGAAAATTATTTTATATTAATACTGCATGCTTAATCATTTTAAGGAGATTTCCATTTAGGCAACACCCGTATTTAAAAATATATAATCAATATTTAATTTGTAATTGTATAAATTCAAAAATTAATTTTTAGTAGACACATCACACGATTTATTCATAAAAAAGTCCTTCCGGCCAGTGCCGGGAGGAAGAGGTAGCTTTCATAATCCTTATTTAAAAAAAGCCAAATTATATCATTCAAACACACGAAGCTCAATTTAGTGGAAACCGAATATAGGAGATTCAATACTAATTTTTATCAATATAATGAATGAGATTTTCGCGAAATTAGTCAGCTTTATCCAAGCTGCTTTTCTTTAAAGTAACATATATTTGGCTGCCAAATTCGGCAATTTCTTAAAGTGCCTGTCATTTTAAGACAACATGGTGGATGAGGCTAAGTAGTGAACTTGGTCGAGACCTTAGTAATTGCTGTGCACATGCTCACTCACATCGGAATCGGTTAATATATAGGAGTGCTGTCGCATGCAAAAAATCAGATTTTTCAAAATGTCACCCACAATAGAAATTGAAACTGCTATATCTGAGCCATTTTTTAAGGTAAAGACAAACAAAAAATGCTCCTGAATCCTTATATCAAGGTCAAATACTTAAGAAAGAAACCTTTTTCAATTTCTAATTTATTTGCACCTCACTTTAAATATATATATATTTTTTAATTTAATGGTCGCCATTTTGAAACAAGATGGCTGATGAATCTGGCCAGCGAACTTGGTCGAGGTGTTGATGTATACTATCCACATGCCTTCTTACATCGAAATAGGCGAATACGTGTGTTATCGCGTGACAAATACAAGATCGTTTCAAAATGTTAGCCATGCTAGAAATTCAAAGTGCTATAAATCAACCATTTTTTAAGATATAAACAAAAGAACAAATTTTCAGAAACAAAAACTGCTCCGGAATCTTTGTATCAAGGCCAAACACATAAAAAAATCTTTTTCGTTTTCCAATTGTTTAATACCTCATTTTGAATTTTAAATTTAATTTTTTTTAATAGCAACCCTTTTGAAACAAGATGGCGAATGAAGCTGGCCAACGAACTCGGTCGAGACATTGGTATGTACTATGTACAGACCAAGTTACATCCAAATAGGTTCATAATTACTCCTGTTATCGCGTGACAAAAATCAGGTCGTTTTAAAATGTCAGCCACAAGAGAATTTCAAAATGCTATTACTCAGCCATTTTTTTTTTTTTTTTTTTTTTAGATATAGACGAAAGAAAAACTGTTCCGGAATCTTTGTATTAAGGTCAAACACATACAAAAAAAATCTTTTTCACTTTCCAATTTTTTGGTATCTCATTTAAATTTTTTTATTTTTTAATTTTTTTAAATGGCCGCCATTTTGAAACAAGATGGCGGATGAAGCCGGCCAACGAACTCGGTCGAGATATTTGTATGTACTATGTACACACCAAGGTACATCCAAGTCGGTTCATATATACGCCTGTTATTACGTGAGAAAATCAGGACGTTTCAAAATGTCAGCCACGCTAGAAATTCAAAATGCTATAACTCAGCCATTTCTTAAGATATAGACGAAACAAAAACTGCTCCCGAATCTTTTTATCAAGGTCAAACACATAAGAAGAAAATATTTTTTCAATTTTTAATTTTTTGGTACCACATTTCAAATTTAAATTTTTCTTAAAAATTTAAATGGCCACCATTTTTAAACAAGATGGCGGATGAAGCTGGCCAACGAACCCGGTCGAGACATTGGTAGGTACTATGTATAAACGAAGTTACATCCAAATCGGTTCATAAATACGCCTTTTATCGCGTGACAAAATTCAGGACGTTTCAAAATGTCAGCCACGCTAGAAATTCAAAATGCTATAACTCAGCCATTTTGTAAGATATAGACGAAACAAAAACTGCTCCGAAATCTTTGTATAAAGGTCAAATACATAAGAAAAAATATTTTTCCAATTTCAATTTTTTGGTACCACATTTCAAATTTTAAATTTTTTAAAAAAATTTAAATAGCCGCCATTTTGAAACAAAATGGCGGATGAAGCTGGCCAACGAACTCGGTCGAGAGATTAGTATGTACTATGTACACACTGAATTACATTCAAATCGGTTCATAAATACGCCTTTTATCGCGTGACAAAATTCAGGACGTTTCAAAATGTCAGGCACGCTAGAAATTCAAAATGCTATTACTCAGCCATTTTTTAAGATATAGACGAAACAAAAACTGCTCCGGAATCTTTGTATAAAGGTCAAATACATAAGAAAAAATATTTTTCCATTTTTAATTTTTTGGTACCACATTTCAAGCAATATCAGACGAATATCAGATATTTGCAGTTATTAAAATATGCCTTTTATAAATTTTCAAATTTACCAGTGCCTTCTTAAATCGCCATAATTGCAAATTGCCCAGGTTTTATGTTTATCATGGCTTGCAAAACATCAGTACTAACTTTGTTACACAATGTATTGTTTGTAAAATAGATTTAGCGCAGTGGTCTTGTGTAGGAAAATTGGGCAGTAATTATTACTCATGCATCCTCTATGCTCTATTGCACTTGTACGCGAATTTCAGGTTTTAGAAAATAGTTTGAAATGCTACGAAATTTGAATATGTATTTGCTTTACTCAAAAACAAAATTATTATTGATCGCCGTTAAGGCTCCCGAGTCAAGCGGCGAATTACCCTCTCTAATGCTAAACCCATGATCTTCGAATGCGTCGCTATTTTAAAAATTTCTTCCCAGAAAATCAAAATATTTATTTTCTGTTTTTTGTATTCTCTTCTTGAGAAAACTTTCTTTCTTTTTTATTACACAAATTTTTTTTTAAATATTGTTAGGCTTATTTAAAGTGTTAAAATCTTACTTTTAGCTCTCCTGTTTCACCTATATTTTAATACAAAAATATAAAACAAATGCATTTTAGAAACATTTTGTCAAATAATAAAGAAATAAACATTCTTCAAGAAGAGAATATAGAAAACAGAAGGTAAAAAAATTAATTTTCCTAGGAGAAATCTGAAAAATACGGATGGATTCCAAGTCATAAGGTTTAGCATTAGAGAGGGCAATTTGCTCCATGATTGATAACAAGCCTTTATCTACTGACGGTGCTTATAAGTACCATTAAAAAACTTGTTATGAAATTCATTTAATACATGGATTAGTTGAAATGCAGTTTAGAAATTTATCTTCTTACAAAAGCATTATTGGTTACCCAAAACAAGAATATTTTTAAAAGGATGATTTATTTTGCCTTTGCATCTTTTCAACTTTCTTGACATATTGTAAGAACATGATATTTGTACATTTATTAATTCTACAAAATACAAAGAAAAATATTTAAAATAAAATATTTCAGTTGGGTTATATATATTGCACAAAATCCTTATAAATTGAAATTTAATTAATCCTTGTAAATCCTTCAATCCCTCTAAAATGTATTAAATCGTTATGTAAATCTTCTAATGTAGTTTAAACAATTCAAGAAAAATGCTTTAGAAGATAAGATTTTCATGAATTCATAATTGAGTACATAAAGGGTTAATCACGGAACAGGGCGATCGAAGCATCTTCATTCAAGACTACCGAGGAAATGTCGCCCGATTAGGAACGTACAAACCGAAAAATTTTAAATCAAAACTCCGTAACTTAATGTTGTCTGCCAACAGTTTCATTCAGGCATTTAATGTATCGGTTGACCGCGTCTGCTTCATGAAATTGGTTTCGGTGGCGGTTGGGAGTGGGTTGTGAAGCGAACTGGCAGAATAGCAGAATGTGGTACTAAAATAGCTAAACAATAGTTATAATATGAAACAATTTTTAATTGGTCTTATTTATAGGAAAAATACCAAAATCAGATAAGCAAAAGAAAGCTATAATCATCAAGGTTAGCTGGGTGAAAAAGTTCGACCAGAATCGTCCGGGATAGCTCAGATGGCAGAGCACTGGCGGCTTCAGCCAGGGAGGTCCCGGGTTCGAATCCTGGTCCGGACATTTTTCGCCCAGTTGGAAATTTACATCTAATATGATTTGTTTACCAATTAGAATATTTTTGTTAAAATTAATCTAGTGTAATTTCGTATCCAGCGATTTCTGGAGTTCCATTACCTGATATTTATTCTGTTGAGCTGAACCAGGTTTCAGACCAGATGCTATAATCATCAAGGTTAGCTGGGTGAAAAAGTTCGACCAGAATCGTCCGGGGTAGCTCAGATGGCAAAGCACTGGCGGCTTCAGCCAGGGAGGTCCCGGGTTCGAATCCTGGTCCGGACATTTTTCGCCCAGTTGGAAATTTACATCTAATATAACTTGAAAATAGTTTAAGATTAAACATAGCTGCGTTATTATGGTCTCAACTGAAAATTATTTTATATTAATACTGCATGCTTAATCATTTTAAGGAGATTTCCATTTAGGCAACACCCGTATTTAAAAATATATAATCAATATTTAATTTGTAATTGTATAAATTCAAAAATTAATTTTTAGTAGACACATCACACGATTTATTCATAAAAAAGTCCTTCCGGCCAGTGCCGGGAGGAAGAGGTAGCTTTCATAATCCTTATTTAAAAAAAGCCAAATTATATCATTCAAACACACGAAGCTCAATTTAGTGGAAACCGAATATAGGAGATTCAATACTAATTTTTATCAATATAATGAATGAGATTTTCGCGAAATTAGTCAGCTTTATCCAAGCTGCTTTTCTTTAAAGTAACATATATTTGGCTGCCAAATTCGGCAATTTCTTAAAGTGCCTGTCATTTTAAGACAACATGGTGGATGAGGCTAAGCAGTGAACTTGGTCGAGACCTTAGTAATTGCTGTGCACATGCTCCCTCACATCGGAATCGGTTAATATATAGGAGTGCTGTCGCATGCAAAAAATCAGATTTTTCAAAATGTCACCCACTATAGAAATTGAAACTGCTATATCTGAGCCATTTTTTAAGGTAAAGACAAACAAAAAATGCTCCTGAATCCTTATATCAAGGTCAAATACTTAAGAAAGAAACCTTTTTCAATTTCTAATTTATTTGCACCTCACTTTAAATATATATATATTTTTTAATTTAATGGTCGCCATTTTGAAACAAGATGGCTGATGAATCTGGCCAGCGAACTTGGTCGAGGTGTTGATGTATACTATCCACATGCCTTCTTACATCGAAATAGGCGAATACGTGTGTTATCGCGTGACAAATATAAGATCGTTTCAAAATGTTAGCCATGCTAGAAATTCAAAGTGCTATAAATCAACCATTTTTTAAGATATAAACAAAAGAACAAATTTTCAGAAACAAAAACTGCTCCGGAATCTTTGTATCAAGGCCAAACACATAAAAAAATCTTTTTCGTTTTCCAATTGTTTAATACCTCATTTTGAATTTTAAATTTAATTTTTTTTAATAGCAACCCTTTTGAAACAAGATGGCGAATGAAGCTGGCCAACGAACTCGGTCGAGACATTGGTATGTACTATGTACAGACCAAGTTACATCCAAATAGGTTCATAATTACTCCTGTTATCGCGTGACAAAAATCAGGTCGTTTTAAAATGTCAGCCACAAGAGAATTTCAAAATGCTATTACTCAGCCATTTTTTTTTTTTTTTTTTTTTTAGATATAGACGAAAGAAAAACTTTTCCGGAATCTTTGTATTAAGGTCAAACACATACAAAAAAAATCTTTTTCACTTTCCAATTTTTTGGTATCTCATTTAAATTTTTTTATTTTTTAATTTTTTTAAATGGCCGCCATTTTGAAACAAGATGGCGGATGAAGCCGGCCAACGAACTCGGTCGAGATATTTGTATGTACTATGTACACACCAAGGTACATCCAAGTCGGTTCATATATACGCCTGTTATTACGTGAGAAAAATCAGGACGTTTCAAAATGTCAGCCACGCTAGAAATTCAAAATGCTATAACTCAGCCATTTCTTAAGATATAGACGAAACAAAAACTGCTCCCGAATCTTTTTATCAAGGTCAAACACATAAGAAGAAAATATTTTTTCAATTTTTAATTTTTTGGTACCACATTTCAAATTTAAATTTTTCTTAAAAATTTAAATGGCCACCATTTTTAAACAAGATGGCGGATGAAGCTGGCCAACGAACCCGGTCGAGACATTGGTAGGTACTATGTATAAACGAAGTTACATCCAAATCGGTTCATAAATACGCCTTTTATCGCGTGACAAAATTCAGGACGTTTCAAAATGTCAGCCACGCTAGAAATTCAAAATGCTATAACTCAGCCATTTTGTAAGATATAGACGAAACAAAAACTGCTCCGAAATCTTTGTATAAAGGTCAAATACATAAGAAAAAATATTTTTCCAATTTCAATTTTTTGGTACCACATTTCAAATTTTAAATTTTTTAAAAAATTTTAAATAGCCGCCATTTTGAAACAAAATGGCGGATGAAGCTGGCCAACGAACTCGGTCGAGAGATTAGTATGTACTATGTACACACTGAATTACATTCAAATCGGTTCATAAATACGCCTTTTATCGCGTGACAAAATTCAGGACGTTTCAAAATGTCAGGCACGCTAGAAATTCAAAATGCTATTACTCAGCCATTTTTTAAGATATAGACGAAACAAAAACTGCTCCGGAATCTTTGTATAAAGGTCAAATACATAAGAAAAAATATTTTTCCATTTTTAATTTTTTGGTACCACATTTCAAGCAATATCAGACGAATATCAGATATTTGCAGTTATTAAAATATGCCTTTTATAAATTTTCAAATTTACCAGTGCCTTCTTAAATCGCCATAATTGCAAATTGCCCAGGTTTTATGTTTATCATGGCTTGCAAAACATCAGTACTAACTTTGTTACACAATGTATTGTTTGTAAAATAGATTTAGCGCAGTGGTCTTGTGTAGGAAAATTGGGCAGTAATTATTACTCATGCATCCTCTATGCTCTATTGCACTTGTACGCGAATTTCAGGTTTTAGAAAATAGTTTGAAATGCTACGAAATTTGAATATGTATTTGCTTTACTCAAAAACAAAATTATTATTGATCGCCGTTAAGGCTCCCGAGTCAAGCGGCGAATTACCCTCTCTAATGCTAAACCCATGATCTTCGAATGCGTCGCTATTTTAAAAATTTCTTCCCAGAAAATCAAAATATTTATTTTCTGTTTTTTGTATTCTCTTCTTGAGAAAACTTTCTTTCTTTTTTATTACACAAATTTTTTTTTAAATATTGTTAGGCTTATTTAAAGTGTTAAAATCTTACTTTTAGCTCTCCTGTTTCACCTATATTTTAATACAAAAATATAAAACAAATGCATTTTAGAAACATTTTGTCAAATAATAAAGAAATAAACATTCTTCAAGAAGAGAATATAGAAAACAGAAGGTAAAAAAATTAATTTTCCTAGGAGAAATCTGAAAAATACGGATGGATTCCAAGTCATAAGGTTTAGCATTAGAGAGGGCAATTTGCTCCATGATTGATAACAAGCCTTTATCTACTGACGGTGCTTATAAGTACCATTAAAAAACTTGTTATGAAATTCATTTAATACATGGATTAGTTGAAATGCAGTTTAGAAATTTATCTTCTTACAAAAGCATTATTGGTTACCCAAAACAAGAATATTTTTAAAAGGATGATTTATTTTGCCTTTGCATCTTTTCAACTTTCTTGACATATTGTAAGAACATGATATTTGTACATTTATTAATTCTACAAAATACAAAGAAAAATATTTAAAATAAAATATTTCAGTTGGGTTATATATATTGCACAAAATCCTTATAAATTGAAATTTAATTAATCCTTGTAAATCCTTCAATCCCTCTAAAATGTATTAAATCGTTATGTAAATCTTCTAATGTAGTTTAAACAATTCAAGAAAAATGCTTTAGAAGATAAGATTTTCATGAATTCATAATTGAGTACATAAAGGGTTAATCACGGAACAGGGCGATCGAAGCATCTTCATTCAAGACTACCGAGGAAATGTCGCCCGATTAGGAACGTACAAACCGAAAAATTTTAAATCAAAACTCCGTAACTTAATGTTGTCTGCCAACAGTTTCATTCAGGCATTTAATGTATCGGTTGACCGCGTCTGCTTCATGAAATTGGTTTCGGTGGCGGTTGGGAGTGGGTTGTGAAGCGAACTGGCAGAATAGCAGAATGTGGTACTAAAATAGCTAAACAATAGTTATAATATGAAACAATTTTTAATTGGTCTTATTTATAGGAAAAATACCAAAATCAGATAAGCAAAAGAAAGCTATAATCATCAAGGTTAGCTGGGTGAAAAAGTTCGACCAGAATCGTCCGGGATAGCTCAGATGGCAGAGCACTGGCGGCTTCAGCCAGGGAGGTCCCGGGTTCGAATCCTGGTCCGGACATTTTTCGCCCAGTTGGAAATTTACATCTAATATGATTTGTTTACCAATTAGAATATTTTTGTTAAAATTAATCTAGTGTAATTTCGTATCCAGAGATTTCTGGAGTTCCATTACCTGATATTTATTCTGTTGAGCTGAACCAGGTTTCAGACCAGATGCTATAATCATCAAGGTTAGCTGGGTGAAAAAGTTCGACCAGAATCGTCCGGGGTAGCTCAGATGGCAAAGCACTGGCGGCTTCAGCCAGGGAGGTCCCGGGTTCGAATCCTGGTCCGGACATTTTTCGCCCAGTTGGAAATTTACATCTAATATAACTTGAAAATAGTTTAAGATTAAACATAGCTGCGTTATTATGGTCTCAACTGAAAATTATTTTATATTAATACTGCATGCTTAATCATTTTAAGGAGATTTCCATTTAGGCAACACCCGTATTTAAAAATATATAATCAATATTTAATTTGTAATTGTATAAATTCAAAAATTAATTTTTAGTAGACACATCACACGATTTATTCATAAAAAAGTCCTTCCGGCCAGTGCCGGGAGGAAGAGGTAGCTTTCATAATCCTTATTTAAAAAAAGCCAAATTATATCATTCAAACACACGAAGCTCAATTTAGTGGAAACCGAATATAGGAGATTCAATACTAATTTTTATCAATATAATGAATGAGATTTTCGCGAAATTAGTCAGCTTTATCCAAGCTGCTTTTCTTTAAAGTAACATATATTTGGCTGCCAAATTCGGCAATTTCTTAAAGTGCCTGTCATTTTAAGACAACATGGTGGATGAGGCTAAGCACTGAACTTGGTCGAGACCTTAGTAATTGCTGTGCACATGCTCACTCACATCGGAATCGGTTAATATATAGGAGTGCTGTCGCATGCAAAAAATCAGATTTTTCAAAATGTCACCCACTATAGAAATTGAAACTGCTATATCTGAGCCATTTTTTAAGGTAAAGACAAACAAAAAATGCTCCTGAATCCTTATATCAAGGTCAAATACTTAAGAAAGAAACCTTTTTCAATTTCTAATTTATTTGCACCTCACTTTAAATATATATATATTTTTTAATTTAATGGTCGCCATTTTGAAACAAGATGGCTGATGAATCTGGCCAGCGAACTTGGTCGAGGTGTTGATGTATACTATCCACATGCCTTCTTACATCGAAATAGGCGAATACGTGTGTTATCGCGTGACAAATACAAGATCGTTTCAAAATGTTAGCCATGCTAGAAATTCAAAGTGCTATAAATCAACCATTTTTTAAGATATAAACAAAAGAACAAATTTTCAGAAACAAAAACTGCTCCGGAATCTTTGTATCAAGGCCAAACACATAAAAAAATCTTTTTCGTTTTCCAATTGTTTAATACCTCATTTTGAATTTTAAATTTAATTTATTTTAATGGCAACCCTTTTGAAACAAGATGGCGAATGAAGCTGGCCAACGAACTCGGTCGAGACATTGGTATGTACTATGTACAGACCAAGTTACATCCAAATAGGTTCATAATTACGCCTGTTATCGCGTGACAAAAATCAGGTCGTTTTAAAATGTCAGCCACAAGAGAATTTCAAAATGCTATTACTCAGCCATTTTTTTTTTTTTTTTTTAGATATAGACGAAAGAAAAACTGTTCCGGAATCTTTGTATTAAGGTCAAACACATACAAAAAAAATCTTTTTCACTTTCCAATTTTTTGGTATCTCATTTAAATTTTTTTATTTTTTAATTTTTTTAAATGGCCGCCATTTTGAAACAAGATGGCGGATGAAGCCGGCCAACGAACTCGGTCGAGATATTTGTATGTACTATGTACACACCAAGGTACATCCAAGTCGGTTCATATATACGCCTGTTATTACGTGAGAAAAATCAGGACGTTTCAAAATGTCAGCCACGCTAGAAATTCAAAATGCTATAACTCAGCCATTTCTTAAGATATAGACGAAACAAAAACTGCTCCCGAATCTTTTTATCAAGGTCAAACACATAAGAAGAAAATATTTTTTCAATTTTTAATTTTTTGGTACCACATTTCAAATTTAAATTTTTCTTAAAAATTTAAATGGCCACCATTTTTAAACAAGATGGCGGATGAAGCTGGCCAACGAACCCGGTCGAGACATTGGTAGGTACTATGTATAAACGAAGTTACATCCAAATCGGTTCATAAATACGCCTTTTATCGCGTGACAAAATTCAGGACGTTTCAAAATGTCAGCCACGCTAGAAATTCAAAATGCTATAACTCAGCCATTTTGTAAGATATAGACGAAACAAAAACTGCTCCGAAATCTTTGTATAAAGGTCAAATACATAAGAAAAAATATTTTTCCAATTTCAATTTTTTGGTACCACATTTCAAATTTTAAATTTTTAAAAAAATTTTAAATAGCCGCCATTTTGAAACAAAATGGCGGATGAAGCTGGCCAACGAACTCGGTCGAGAGATTAGTATGTACTATGTACACACTGAATTACATTCAAATCGGTTCATAAATACGCCTTTTATCGCGTGACAAAATTCAGGACGTTTCAAAATGTCAGCCACGCTAGAAATTCAAAATGCTATTACTCAGCCATTTTTTAAGATATAGACGAAACAAAAACTGCTCCGGAATCTTTGTATAAAGGTCAAATACATAAGAAAAAATATTTTTCCATTTTTAATTTTTTGGTACCACATTTCAAGTTTTAAAATTTTTTAAAAATTTTAAATGGCCGCCATTTTGAAACAAAACGGCGGATGAAGCTGGCCAACGAACTCGGTTGAGACATTGGTATGCACTATGTACACGCCGAATTACATCGAAATCGGTTCATAATTACGGGAGTTACAGTGTGACATAGGTCATATATATATATATATATATATATCAATTTTGAACGGAGGGTGGTTTCGGGGTCTGGGGGTCATGATCGATGAAAATATACCAAAATTTTTTGAAATCGCTTTCCTCCGAACGGCTGCAATAGGTAGCTTTTTTGTAAAGAAAGCTACCTAAATGGAAACTGATCATAAAAAATGTAATTCAGAGACAGATTGGAAGATTGAAATTTCATACCTATATATGTAGTTAAATATACATTCATTTTAAACTAATAAGAACTGAAAAATCAAGGTTCAGGCATTTAACAGAAAATGTCAAATATTTTAGCTGCAACTTTTTTCTATGATTTAATTGCAAAGTTTAAAATATTAAACAAAATTATTGAAGACATTTTGTGATAAAACATTGTTAATAGCTGAAAGAAGAAAACTCGTATAATACCTTTAAAAGTGGATTTGCCTCTATGAGGCCAAAAAAGGTGTCTTTTAGCATTTGTTTTATGGGATAGGAATAAAGAGTTTAACTCTGGGTTTTTTCCATATTATTTATTAGCCCACGGTTTATTAGCCAGCCGTAAAACAAAGCAGTTATATCATTGTGCGGAATAATCTCTACTGCAATATTTTAAACTTCTAAGCATCGCACATTTTCAATTTTTATACCGTCGTGTTTGGAAAAATATGTACTTTTAAATACAATTTGATTGAAAACTGCATCTCTATTTATTTTTGACGTATTAAATTATTTATTTTTTATCGCCATTTGTTTAATTTTGGCAACTGAAGTACTCCATTTCTGTAGAAAGTAAAGAAATAAAAATTAAATTAAAAAAAATCAAAAACCCAACTGCGTAAAAAGCGAAATAATTAATTATTTCTCATCAATGTGAAACTATTTTTTACTTACCTATTTTTTTATTTTTTTATTTACTTATATCGATGACTTTTAAGTTGTACTTAATTGTTAGTTCCTATCTATAAACGCTGTTTAGATGAGGTCTATAGATGCCTATGAAGGTTAGAGTTTCAGTAAAGCTAGAGATTCTACCTACACAACTTCCAGGTAGTATAATATTTAAACAGAGCGTCTGAGTGTAAAATGGTTAATGAAACATCGTCTTCATTTTGAAAGACCTATAAAATGATATGCCACTAAATATGGTGCGTAATTTTTTTTGTCTCTACCGCCATTTTGTATTTTACGGCCGTCATTTTGAATTTATAATAACAAAACCTAGCCTATAACCATTGGACGGTTAAGACAAATCGATAGAGACCTCATTCATTAAAATCCATCTAGCCATTGAGATGTTTCGATGGTATAAAGAAATACACATACCCAGATACGCGTGAAACACATAACCCTTCTTGTCAGTCGGGTAAAAATAGTTGAAAAATAGCAATTATATCTTTTTGTTGCCATTTTCTCATAAAAACGGAAAAAGGTGTAATTAAAATACGTGCTATTTTGAAAAAATATAAATGAAAGTTTCCTGATAAAACATGGAGCTATTATAAACTACATACAATTTTAAGTATCTATATCAATATTACAAACAAATGAAGGCATATGTATCATGAGATATCAGATTTTTACTTTCTTCTATCTTTACAAGAAGAAAATATTGAATTCATGAAAAATTTCGACTTCCGGTTTTCGACGGATTTATACATTTTAGAATGCCCAGAACAAGATTTGATGGTTTTTAGAAAATGTCTGTCTGTGAGTCTGTCTGTCACTCTGTCACTCTGTCACTCTGTATGTGACAAAAATTTTGTGTTCGCTCTATCTCAAGCAATAATGCTCGCAATTTCACAAAACTTCATATTTAGTTAGACCTTGATATAAACTGGACCTGATTAGGTTTTGCTGAATATCGCCCAACAGGTGGCGCTGCTATGCGGCATTTTTCACGATTTCTGTAATAGCTATATCTCAAGAACTACTGCACGGATTTTTATAATACATCAGATTCCGTTAGTCCAGGATATAGTTTGGTACTGATTGCTTTTTTGTGAATATCGCCCAAAAGGTGGCGCTGCTATACTGCATTATTCATGATTATCACAATAGCTCTAACTCAAGAAAAAATGCACGAATTTTCATCAAACTTCAGATTTAGTTAGTCCCTGATATAAATTAGTGCTGTTTAATTTTTGGTGTAAATCGCCCAACAGGTGGCGCTGCTTTGCTGCATTTTCACGATTTCCGCAAGAGCTGTATCTCAATAACTATTGCACGGATTTTCATCAAACTTCAGATTTAGTTAGTCCTTGACATGAATTGACGTATAATTTAGTGCTGTTTAATTTTTGGTGTAAATCGCTCAACAGGAGGCGCTGCTATGCTGTATTTTTGGCGATTTTCGCAATAGCTTTATCTCAAGAACTAACGACTAGATTTTCAACAAACTTCAGATTCAGGTATACCTTGATATTATTTAGTGTTGTTTATTTTTGGTGTAAATCCCTCAACAGGTGGCGCTGCTATGCTACATTTTTCAGAATTTCCGCTATAGCTCTATCTCAAGAACTAATGCACGAATTTTCATCCAACTGCAAATTCAGATATACTTTGATAAGATTTGGCGCTAAATTGATGTAATTTCTTCTACTATTTAAATGATTTAATTGACGTGAATTATATAGAAGATAGTTTTGTGATGGCCACAACATACCAGTTTTGTCTAATTTTTGAATGACGAAATCTCTTTTTTTGGATTTGTGTATTATTCAGCGATAGTCACGTCCTATGCATATTTTACTGTACATGTTGTTTGAGAAAGGATTGTAAATGAGGAATTCTTCAGCGGATGTGAATGTCATCTTTTTATCATTCCGCAACCCTTTGACGAAATTTGTGTAATTTTGCAGACCTTTGATAAAATTCGCGTTTTTTTTTTTTATCCTTCCACAAAATTCGCGTTTTTTCAGCAATCCGTTGACTAAATTTGCGTTTTCAAAGCGATCCTTTGAGTAAATTTGTTTTTTTCTACGATTCTATGAAGGAATTTTCGTTTTCTCCACGATCCTTTGTCGAAATTCGCGGGTTCTTTTTCCGCGGCTATTTGACAAAATTTGCGTTATCTCCGCGATCCTTTAACGAAATTTGAGTTCTTTTCCTCTTCCTTTTGAAGAAATATGCGTTTTAAGTTATCATTTGAAGAATTTCGCAAGTTTTCCGTGGCTCCCTGACCAAATTCGCGTTTTCTCTGTGATCATTCTGCTAAATTGAAGTTATTTTCTGCGAACGATTGACGAAATAGATTATATATGGAGACCATTTATAAAAATTCGCGATTATTTGCATGTCCGTATTTTCGGATAGGTGAATTTTCTAAATTTTTGGAAGCGAATGCCTTAACCCTGGTGCTGCGTATTATTATTATTATTATTATTATTTATTTATTTTTTTTACCAAAATAGGTTAAAAAATTGCGCATATTTTTGATTACACATTTCAAATCAGCACACATTTAAAAATATGTTCCAAAATCTTTGTGAAACAGTTAAAAAAAAAAAAAAAAAAAAAAAAAAAAGAATTATATCTTAAAAAAAAAAAAGATTTCTTGCGAAAATTGCAGGTTGCGCAAATTTTGCCACTTTTTACATTGGCCTTGGAAATCGCGGGTTGCGCAGCGAGAGGGTTAAATTTTCGGAAAATTCGGAACATAATCACCCCTGTTCTCGACATCTTACATAACCCTCCTGCAAGTATTTTTTTTAATATCTGTCACCATTTGCAATTTATTGAATTTTAAAATCAGTCAGTCGGGCCGGTATATTCAGTAGCTATGGGATGATGGCTGAAATTAAGCCTTTAAAAAAAGTTAAGCTGGCTTCGATATGTCAGTTAGAGGTTTACCTGGTCTGAAGTTATCAGGCCCAAGCCCAGGTTCAACCCACATACAAAAAACTATTGGCCCCGCCAGGTATGAAAGGTAAAAAATCAACTCCAGCCCTGCCTGCATTTTGCAATTAAAATTATTCATAAGGTACACTTGCTTATGCTCATATTTTATTTTCCGATTATGTTCGAAATTCATGAATACAGAAAAACAACAATATTAATGTCTAGAACGATGACTATTTAGGCAATTATGTACGTAAACAATAACGTAAAAATATCCCACAAAAAGTACCTAAACACTACGTAAAGACTTCAAAGGAATTTTTAAAGAATTACATTCAAATAAAAATTCAGTAAGATAATCAGTTTAGAATGAAAGAAACGGTTGATAAAAGAAAATCATAATTTTAAAGCTCTACAAAGAAAAAAAGTAAATTAAAAAAAATGCATCCCTCTAACTTATCAAATCAAATTAAATATCTAAAGATTTCACTAATAAATGTACAACACAAATATAATTTTTATGAATGACAAATAAGTAAGATTGCAGACCAATTTGGGCCCGGGAGGAAGAATTTAGAGGAGTGCACGAGTCGTGGTCGGGCCAATATAATGCTTATCATACGGGCTGAAACGGAACAAATGTTTAGCTTTTATGCCGGACAGAGCCCCGACCTGGAAATTTTGGCCAGTGCAGACCTCTAGGAAAAATGAAGTCCAGGTCAGGCTCAATCTGGAGAAAAAAGAAGTCTGGCCTGACCCGAAACTGCACAAAAAATTAAGATCAGGCCACGACCCGACTCTAAAAGAGAAAAGACCTGACCGAGCCCGAGTCTCGTGGATTTAAACTGGCGCGACCCGGGTCGGGTCGGACCAACTTGGGCTCGGGAGGAAGAATTTAGAGGAGTGCACGGGTCGTGGTCGGGCTCATAATGCTTATCATACGGGCTGACACGGACCGAATGTTTAGCTTTTATTCTGGGCCGAGCCCCGACCTGGAACTTCTGACCATTGCAGACCATTAGAAAAATGAAGTCGAGGCCAGGCTCAATCTGGAGGAAAAAGAAGTCTGGTCCGACCCGAATCTGCAGAAAAAATTAAGATCAGGGCACGATCCGACTCTAAAAGAGAAAAGACCTGACCCAGCCCGAGTCTCGTGGATTTAAACTGGCACGACTAGAGTCGGGTCCACCAGGTCGGGTCGCGCCGGGGTCAAGCTACGCCCCAAGTCATTTTCCGTGAGGATGCATAATGTCGTTTTACAAAACCTTTATTCACCCCCCCCTCCTAGATCCGCCATTGGTTTATTTTTTTTTTATAAAAAATTGATTCTGTGGTTCGAGTTCCGCGGCTGGACGTCATAGCGCGTACCGTGCACTTCCCATCGGGCAGGATCCGATAGATCACCAGAGTCGTTAGAAATCAATTTTCGTTAAAGATTATGAAAGTAGATAATGTTGTCTGGAGCTTGAAGCACTTTTATGTCGAAAAGTTTAAAATCAACAAAGTTGGAGTCATTTGAAAAAAAAAAGGTCTATTTCTGACCCCTTTTTTGCACTTTTCGTGCTTTTAAAAATATTTATTTTTTATAAAAATGACTGAAAGTTCTCCATGCTCCAATAAATTATATTGCCTTTAATCTTATATTATAATACGAGCAAGAATTGTGTGCATGTAAATTTTAACTTAAACACCGCTCTAACGATTTTGACAAACTATTTTTTTTGTATCCCACTGTTTTCTCGGACGAGAAGACTAATGGGCTAGGTCCCATGTTCAAGTAAATCCCATTAGTAGTTCATTTTGGCTCCCTATGTGTCAGGTCAAACTAATTATATCTAAAAAACGACTCAATCGATTTTGACTAAATTTTGTATCCAACCGTTTTAAGGCACGAGAAAACTATTAGACTAGATCACATGTTCGAAAAATTTGTTTTAGAGTGTGATTTTTTGGATCACCACGGGTCAAACTAATTTTATCTATATAAAACGGCTCTAACGATTTTGACTAAATTTTGTATTCTACCGCTTTGGATGATGAGAAAATCATTGGGCTAACTCGCGTGCTCAATAAAATTCGATTAGTGAGTGATATTTTGGTCAGTGAGGGTTAAGCTAATTTTATCTTCAAATCAACTCAAACAACTTTGACTAAATTTTATATCCTATTGTTTTGGTTTTTGAGCTCCATTAGGTTAGTTCACATGTTCAAGAAAATTTGGTTAGTGGGTCATTTTGGGGAAAATCGGCTTTATACCAATGTCAAAATACATGCTTAGTGTCGAATCCCCAAGTTTGGAAGTTTCTGCTAAATTTTTACATATGGGAAAAAAGTTTGCTGTCAAAATCTGAAGGAATTTTCCAAAAATTCTCAGTAGGAGTCGATATGCATGATTAAATCAGAGTTCATAGAACGTTCTTGAATAACTCCAACATTTCTCCGTACAACGCATACCTGCTGAAGAAACACAACTATCACATCAACGTCGATGTTTTATCAAGTTGAACACACTGCGCTAAAGCACTAAATAACTACGAACGAGCTTGGAATTGCTAAATCGTTTCACAGGAATAAGCTACATACTATAGGTTACATAAAAATGTAAAAAAAAAAAAATAAAAGATTTTTTGAACCGAATAAATGCAAATCCCCTCATAAGCTGCTATGAGATTCACCAACTTTTCGAGCAACCAACTTTTCAGCCAATTTTATACCCAACTTTTTCCCTTTCAAAAGTAGAAAAAGGTTACAATTGTCTTTGCTAAACTTGAAGGAAAACCAGTACTACTAGTATCAGCCGTTAATATTTATTGCCTACCTTATCAATCGCTTATCTTTAATTGGCTGAAATGTTGAAAGTTGGAGTGGGGGGAGTAGCGGTTAGCGCAGAGCTGTGGATAAAAAAATTGGAGATATTGCTGTTTGCTATCACACTGGGTGTTGAGACAATATTTCGCGAAATGTCGGATGAAATCAAGAGTTGGCTCAATAATTGCTCGAAAAGCTGGTGAATCTGATAGCAGCTTTAATGTAAAATAAAGTTACCACACTATAAAAAAATGACATTTTTACAGTACAAAGTACTGTTCATCTCGCGCACACAAACTCGATCACAGTGAATGTGCTGTATCTTTCTTTGTTTCCTGACTATATTAACATGGAAAATACAGTAGTTACGTAAAATTAACAGCACAATGTGCTGGCAATTTGGACGCCAACAGTTTGTGCTGCAAAAAAATGCATCCAAATTGCCAGCACATTGTGCTGTTAATTTTACGCAACTACTGTATTTTCCATGTTAATATAGTCAGGAAACCAAAGTAAGATACAACACATTCACGTGATCGAGTTCGTTCACGCAAATCTACAGTGGTTTTTTTACAGTGCACTTTCTGAATGCAAGGCAATGAGTGAGCTCGGAGCTGTCGCCGTCGCGCGACGCTTAATGTTTTACCCACCCCTTCTCGCCTGAACCAGATGGTCTAGTGAAAAGTTTGCAATATGGGCTATTGGACTCGGGCGGACGGGGTTGCTTAATACGTTGGACGACCGCAGTTTTCTCGAGCCCATTCATAGCTCATTATTTTTTTTTCAGAAATTATGTAATATATTCATACAAATTAAAACTGTTGTTGTTTTATTTTCTCTGTTTTCAAAATTGAAATCAATATTGAAAATTTTCAAAGACATACTACTATAAAGTATACTTGATGACATACATAAAAGTTGAAGTCCATTACTTTTCAAGTAAATTAAAGTTAGCGAAACAGCACCGAGGGTTATTCCTAAGTTCATTAATATTATTTTCAAGCTTCCTTCTTCCATTCGTGTTCAAAATGCCTTAACTAGGAGTAAGTTTGCTATTCTTAGAGCCATCATTCAAGATGTTCGTTACTCTCTTTCTTGCATCGAATATGAATTATATTCTTTGCATTTACAGTTAAGTAAAACTGTAATTTATTTCCCTTTCCTTGAGAAACGGATTTTTGCTTACGTCGATTTCAAATCTAGGTGTCACAATGCTATTTTGGATAAAAAGTTTTCTTCTCTTCTGACTTCTAATTCTTCTGCTCCTAGTATTTCTCCTCTTGAGCAAAATTATGTTGTCAATTTGTCTTCTCACTCTCTTACTGATTCTCAGCGTGATGTTCTCTCACTTGGCTTGAATTTTTCGTGCATTTCTAAGCCTTCTATTCCGAACTTAATTGCTCCCATTGAACATTCTTTCAAAAACAGTAAAATTTCTTCTGGTCAACTTGATTCTCTTCGCTACCTTTTGGCTAATGTCATTTTTTCTATTAAATCTTTTAATAAGTCTAATCTTTCTTCTTCTCAGAAATCTGCTCTCAGTGAACTTAATTCCGTTCCTAACCTTCTTATTACTAAGGCTGATAAAGGCGGTCAAACAGTTCTTCTCAATAAATCTGATTATATTTCCCACGTTGAATCTATGTTAAACTCTGGTCCATATTCCAAATTAAAAAAGGATCCTTCTACTAAGCATTTATCTGACATCAAGCATGTCATTAAAAATTCTGTCTTTCTTAATGATAACACTAAACGTTTGGTCACCCCTACTATCGCTAATTGTGCTCGTTTCTATGCTCTTCCTAAGGTCCATAAACCTACTCTTTCCTTTCGCCCTATCGTTTCCAATATTGGTACTGCTTCTTATAAACTTGCCAAGTTCCTTTCTAAGTTACTCGCTCCTTTATCTTCCACTAACTTTCATACCGTGAAAAACTCTTTTGACTTTGTTGTTAAAATTAAACGCCTTTCTCCTTGCAATTATATAATGGTTTCCTTAGATGTTAAATCCCTTTTCACTAACGTGCCTGTTCAAGGGGCAATTGATTGTTTGGAAAGAAGGTTGCGCGAATTTCATTACTCTTCCATTGAGATTGATGAAATCCTGCATTTAGTTAGTATTTGTGTCAGGCAAACTGCTTTTCAGTTTAACAATTCTTTTTATTCTCAAACTGAGGGTCTGGCCATGGGTAATCCATTGTCTCCTCTTTTATGTGATATTTATATGCATTTTGTTGAAGAAAAACTCTTCAGTTTATATAAATTTCCTTTCTGGTTTAGGTATGTTGATGACACTTTCATTTTAATTCCATCTGACCTTGATCTTTCTAATCTCCTTTCTCTTGTTAATTCTGTTGATCCTTGTATTCAATTTACTCTCGAAGTCGAAGAGAACAATTCTCTTCCTTTCCTTGACGTCTTGGTTTCAAAACTCCCAGATCGGTTCTCTACCTCCGTTTATAGAAAACCTTTCGCTGTCTCCCTTCCCCCTCATGCCCTTTCAAATCATCCTCCTCAACAAAAAGTGGCGTCCTTTTATACTTTTGTTTTTAGGGCGTTACGCATTTGTTCTGACTCTTCTGCTCTGAATAATGAAATTAATTATCTGAAATCTCTTTCCCTTGCTCGTGGTTATAATCCCTCTTTAATTGATAAAGCTTTGTATAAATTTAATAAGCCTAAACGTCCTTTTTCTGATTCAAATAATCCTCCTAATTTTAATTCTATAATAGTTCTGCCCTTTTATTCTCTTCTGTGTTTCAAAATTGCTAAAATACTTTCTCGTTTTAACTTTAAAGTTATCTTCAAACCTATGAATAAAATTAAATTCTCTTCTCTAAAAGATCCTGTTCCTACTGAGAACCGGTGGGGTGTTTATTTCATTCCTTGCTCTTGCAATTTAGGTTATATTGGTCAAACAAAGAGAGCTTTAAAATTCAGATTAGGCGAGCACCAGAGATATATTGCAAATCAAGAAATCTCTAAATCTTCGGTTGCTTCTCACTGTTGGTCTTCCAGTCATTGTTTCAATTTCTCCATGGCCAAAATTATTTCTTCCCCTGCCTCTCCCTCTCACTTGGATTTTCATGAAGCATATTTTATTTCTAAAAATTCTGCTAATCTTGTCAATGATCTCCCATCATCTCCTTTCCTATCTCCAGCGTGGAAATTAATTTTGTAATTCTTTTCCCTTTTCTCTTGTTTCTTTTCTTTTTATTTTGTAAAAAAAAAAAAATAATAATAATAATTTGGATTTTTTTCTTGTTCTTTTATAGTTCTTTATTTATTATTTTTATTTATATTTTTAATTTACTTCTTTTATTTTTATTTTTTCTTTTATTTCCATTTTTTCCATTTCATTTTCTCTTCTATCTTTTTTCAACACATTTCCCTTTTGCATTCCCTCTATCAGGTAGCGCCATCTGTCGCATTCTTCGCAACATTCTTTTTCTTCAGTTCATTTTTGAACTTGTTCGTTTTCGGACACGTGTATGCTTAGCTGATGACGAGCTGTTATGTTTTTAGCTCGAAACGCGTCCTGTGTTTTGTTTTAATTTTATGGTGATTTTTTACAAAGTTTTATTATTTTAAATTAAAGTTAATTTTCATGAGAAAAACAAATTTGATAGCATGTATGTAATACATTAAAAAATGTTATATTGTCATCGCCTAATTTATTTCTGTAGCCTAAACGTTCAATTTTTAAAACTGAAATTTATTAAAAACATAATTTCATTAAATTTCTTTATGGAAAACACAAAACTCTCTGTTTGATATCTTTTTCAGTAAAATAAATAAATTCAAAAGAATTAGATTAGTTTAAAACTACGGGAGTTCTGTTTTTTTTTTTTTTTAGAAATTACGTAGAATTGAAAATAAATAAATAAATAAATAAGACAAGGACTAGCAGTTAATTGTATAGCAATTTGTTCTGCAATATATGCGCCTTATTTCAAATCGTTTAACTGTAAAGGCGATATTTACGCCGTTTGTTAAACTCAAAATATTTTGGATAAATCTAATTTTGGATCCCAATCCCGTCGTAATCTATGTAATTACCACTAGTTTTTGCTTTGCTATGATCAAATTGTAGTATTTTCCTGTTGGATAGCTAATGGAAAAATAAATTATCTTTATTTAAAATAAAATCTATAAATGTCTCTTTCATCCACTTATAAATAGAAGAAAAGTAGTCTTCATGAGATTGACACAAATTTAGTAACTACTATAAATTAACATTTTTGGTAAGTTAATTTGCTTTTTATCCTATACTTACGAACAGAGCTACAGACGATTAATGATCCTGGCAACACAGGTGCATAATTCAATCATTTCCATTAATTGCATTATCGGAAAAGTTGCCTTAAGAGTTTTCGGATTTCCGAGTTTATTACATACAACACGGAATTTGCTATATGAAGAAAAATATTTCAAGACAATAATTAATGTGTTTTCTTTCGTAATGGCAGGAAATTTATTTATTATTCGAACAAGCAAATTTTTAAGTATCACAAGCGGAACCTACTTATGATGTGAACTCATTTATAAATCAAATTACTTTAACTTAAACTTTGGTTAAAAATTTTCTATTATTTAAATGATAAGAATTAACTCTAAATGGTACCTGACTCTAAATAAAAGGTATTTTAAAGATGCTATCAAGTTACATGTTATGAATTAATTTCAAAATCAAATATTCTTATAAATTACAAACAGTAAGAAAGTAGTTTATTTAAAACAAGTAAAAAAAAATGCAGTTCATGCCACAAGCAACATTAAGTTCTTTCATAATAGTCAGAGATTACAAAGGAATTATTCCAGTAAAAATATTGCAATCTATACTAATTAAAGAAAAGGATATGTCTGTTTGTCCGTGTGTGTGTCTGTGATGGGTAAATTGATTGACCGCGTGTAGAGGTCTGAAAATATGTGTGATGATATCCCAAGGCAGGTCCAGATGCATACGAGGATCATATTTTTCATATTTTGAGTAGTAGCCTAGGTATTAATTAAAAACTACAACGAACTCTCATTCAAAATAGTATTTTTCTCGAAATGTGGTGCAGTAGCTTTTCCGTAGCTGATAAAAATTGAAGAATCGAAAAGCGGAAAAAGTCTCTTTTATTCATCTGTCGCAGGAAACGCCTATTGCGGTTAACAATTAGTAACGTGAAATGCCAAACCATATCTGATTTTATTTTACTTTTGAATGGAGCAATTTGTTTTTAAAATATCAATAATAACCTTTTTAAAAAATCATTTCAAAATTTGGCTTTTTTCGCGTTTTTTTCTGTTTTCGAAACTTTAATTTTCAAGATACAGAAAACCCAAATGTACTCACTTAAAGCGAGTACTATCTACATCACGATGGCATAATACGTTTTTAAAAATACGTATAATAAACATTTTAAATAAATTCACAACTGAAAGTCACTTTACGCATCTTAGAGTACTATGTTTCCGGAAAAATGATATGAAAGATTCCGAAACATTATAATTATCTAATTATAAACGCCTTCCGGCCATTGCCGGGAGGAAGAGATAGCTTTCATATTCCTTAATTTTTAAAAGCCAGTTTATATTATTCAAACACACGGAGCTCAAATTAGTGGAAACCGATTATAGAAGATTAAATACTAATTTTTGTTAATACTGAATATGAAGGAGAATTTCGCGAAATTAGTCGCGTTATCAAAGCTGGTTTTATTTACAGTGATTTATATTTGGTCGCCAAATTCGGCGATATCTTGAAGTGACCGCCATTTTAAAGCAACATAATGGGTGCAACAAAGCTAACCAATGAACTTGGTCGAGACTTTAGTAATTACAGTGCACATACTCACTCACATCTAAATCGGTTGATAAATACGAGTGCTGTTGCAGGCAAAAAATCAGGTTTTTCAAAATGTCACCCATATTAGAAATTCAAACTATTAATCTCAGCCATTTTTTAAGATAAAGACAAAACAAAAAATGCTCCGGAATCTTTGTATCAATATCAACCACATAAGAAAAAGAAATTTCAATTTTTTATTTTTTGTACTTCATTTTAAATACAGAAAATTTTTAAATTTTTAAATGGCCGCCATTTTGAAACAAGATGGCGGGTGAAGTTGGCAAACGAACTCGGCGGAGAGATTGCTATGTACTATGCACATGCTTTGTCACAACCTAATCGGTTCATAAATACGCGTGTTATCGCGTGACAAAACTCAGATCGTTTCAAAATGTCGGCCATGCTAGAAATTCAAAGTGCTATAACTCAGTCATTTTTTAAGATATAGACGAAACAAAAAATGCTCCGAAATCTTTGTCTCAAGGTCAAACACATAAAAAAAATCTTTTTCAATTTCTAATTTTTTTGTACTTCATTTTAAATAAAAAAATAAATTTAAATGACCGCCATTTTGAAACAAGAAGGCGGATGAAGTTGGTCAACGTACTCGGTCGAGACATTGGTATGTATTATGTACACAACAGGTTACATCCAAATCCGTTCATAAATACACGTGTAATCACGTGATAAAATTCAGATCGATTCAAAATGTTAGCCACACAAGAATTTCAAAGTGCTATAAGTCAACCGTTTTTAAAAATATAACCGAAACAAAAAATCCTCCGGAATCTTTGTATCAAGCTCAAACACATAAGGAGAAAATCTTTTTCAATTTTTAGTTTTTTTATACCTTATTTTAAAATTTAAAATTTTTTTAATTTTTAAATGGCTGCCATTTTGAAACAAGATGGCGTATGAAGCTGGCCCAAGAACACGGTCGAGACATTGCTATGTACTATGCACATGCCTTGTCACATCGAAATCGGTTAATAAATACGCGTACTATCGCGTGACAAAAATCAGATCGTTTCAAAATGTCAGCCATGCTAGAAATTCAAAGTGCTATAACTCAGCCATTTTTTAAGATATAGACGAAACAAAAAATGCTCCGGAATCTTTGTATCAAGATCAAACACATAAAGAAAAAATATTTTCCAATTTCTAATTTTTTTTTTACCTTATTTTAAGTTTTAAATCTATTAAAATTTTTTAAATGGCCGCCATTTTGAAACAATATGGCGGATGAAGTTGGCCCACGAACTCGGTGGAGACATTACTATGTACTATATACACACGAAATTGTATCTAAATCGGTCCATAAATACCAGAGTTACAGTATGACAAAGATCATACATATACATGTATACTATATATATATAGAAAAATCCAAATTCATATAATTTAGTTCACGAAAAAAACATCTAACAAACTGTAACTAAAACAATAATTAACAAAACCAAGAGTAACTAAGAAAAAATTAAATATGAAGACAAGTGGCCAAGGCTTATGACTTGCACTGCGGGGTTAAACATGTTTTACGTGCATAACATTCCCCCTCACTTGCCAAGATCAAACAAATAGAAATTGAAAAAATGAAAACCACAAACTAACCCAAAAGCCGTCAAATGAAGTCCGTGAATATCCTCACCGCTAAGCTATTTTCGATAGGATTCACGTATCGATAAATCACCATCATCGAACAATTCCAATGTTTTATTTCGATAGCTTTTTTTCTTGATAAAATTGAGAGTTAAATGATTCAGAAAATGTATTGGGTAATTTTGTTTAATGGCGTTTATGTAAAGGTTAAAATTTTCACCAACCAATTTATCAACATTTGAACACAAATTTGCAATACGATTTAAATCATTTAAATATATATTTCTAAAAATTGAAACATGCACGTTACTATTAAAGTTTAATATTTTTATTGTATCAAAATCAAAATAATTTCTTTTATCATAAATACTATATATTAAAATTCCGTTTATAATCTCCAACTTAACATCCAAGTAGTTGACATTGCCCTGATCATCCGAAGCACACTTCAAACCCAAAGTGTCTGGATAACATTTAAATTGATAAATTTCTTTATTGTTATTCAGCTCAACCACCAAAACATCATCTATATATCTATATATCTTTAAGATTTTTTCCAACAGTAAACCGTCTTCACATGTAAACAGATAAATATCTGCAAGGATGGAGCTACAACTGCCCCCCATTGGAATATCTCTCACTTGTTTATATATTTGTTTCCCTTCAAACAGATAATTTTCGTAAACAACAAATTGAAATAAATCGGTGAATATTTCAATACTGATATCCTTCTCTTTAGATTTCTTGAAAAAATCCATAATTCTGTACTTCAAATCATCTAAATTTACGCTGTTATACAAATTCTCGAAATCATATGTACACAATCCTGTAATGTCTTTCAGCTTTTTTAAACTTTTTATAAGTTCATAGCTATTTTTTATTACTATCGAAGAATATTCATTTATAACCTGATCGAAAATATTTTTAATATATTCAACAATTTTTTATTTACACATTCCAGGTAAGAACCAAACCCACAAGGTACGGTTCTAAAAGTAATTGGGTTTTTATGGAATTTTGGAATCATTACAAGATAAGGAAGTTCCACACTATTTTGCTTTGATTTTATTTTTTTATAAAACGCCTTCACTCTGTTTACAATAACTTGTTTAGTAGTTTTTAGTAGTTGATAATTTCCCTCATTATTGTAGGTTTCCCTTAGAATATCTCCGTATAATTTTTTACATATTATAGCATAGTTGGTGTTAGCTTTATCCACATACGTAATGATAAAATCATCCTGTAGATTTTTTACTGATTTAATCAAATCTTTGTAAGATTCTCTCAAAATCTTTATGGTAAAAGCCTTGAAATTCTTTTAAAATTTAGTGCCTCCATTCCTCAAAGCACTTTTTGGTAAACCATATTTATATATTAATTTTTGAATGAAGATATCTATATTATTTGACAAACGTTTTTTAGCTAAACCTCTACTCACGACTCTCCTCAATCTGTATTTTGTACCATACCTCATGTAATTTCTGAGATTTGTGTCTGCCACTATAGTAAGATCCCCGGTAAGAATATGTCCGTAATTTGAATTAACGTATTTATTATATTCAATTTTATTACAGTGACAAATACTGTTCTCAATACAGCTCTGCAAATTCCTAGAGTAACTGTTGTAGTTAAATATAACTCTGCCTAATGGTTTATCGCATTTGTAAGCTTATAATATGTATGTTTTTATCCGGCAGGTATGTCTTTATCTGGCAGTTGATATATCTATATATATATAAACTTTTGAACGGAGGGTGGTTTCGGGGTCTGGGGGTCATGATCGATGAAAATATACCAACATTTTTTGAAATCGATTTCCTCCGAACGGCGGCAATAGGTAGCTTTTTGTAATGAAAGCTACCTAAAATTCATAATACCTGGAAAATTAATAAGGAGCAGTTTTTAACTATTACAAGGTTCACACACTTTCAGCGGAAATACCAGAATTTTTATGTAGAAAAATTGGATTTATAAAAACGCGATTTAATCGAGCAATTGCAAAAGCCGAGTTTTCCTCTAAGAAAATAATGGTTTTTTGGTCAGGGAAAAGTCAGGGAAATTCCTGAAGTGTATAAACCCTGAATCGACTGGCCCGAGGTAAAAAAGGCTTCTGTCAAAAGACTTTGCCACTGAATAACAACATTGTTTTCACGAATTTTTTACAGGTTCTTTAGAAAAATTATCTATATAACTTAAACGAATTTAGACAATAAGAAATATTTTTTTTTTATATGAAATGTCTCGATATAGAAACGAAAGATAAAAGAAAACTCTTCTTAGCAGCCTGAATGTTGCCACCAGGATTAGGTTCGTTTGAAAAGATTTTCGATTAAATATAAAAATTCATTCAACAAGTTCAAGTTCTGACCAGGCAGGGAGGCCTACCTAATGGTTTGATCTCAACAAGCCCTGCCTTGCTAAGTATGTTTTGTAAGATTCCTGTTAATTGAAAGATTTAAAAAAAAGTTATAACAATATTAATTTCAGACAGCAACTCAGTTGTCTGAGCGTGCTACTACACAATACGAGGTAGGAATTATATAAGAGCTAAGAAAAAAAATGAAACGCTAGTTATTAGAAAATTGCACATTCCACACATCCATATGATTTTTTACAACACTACCTCTAACAGAAAATATTTACATAATAACTACTGGTTATTAATATTTTGAAGCACATAATACAATTACCAATAAAGCAGCGAATATTTACAAAACAACATGGGATATAATCAAATATGCAAAAAAAAAACTTAAGAAAAAAAGAGGGACATAAATAGTAATTATTAAAAGATTACGTACTAGAAATAGACAAGATATAACAATTATCTTAATTAAAGTATTAATATGTATATTAACAGTAACAAAGTTTTTATCTTGACCGTGCATGGTGGCAGGGCGACTATGTACATAATGTTAGTAGTAATAATGTTTTTCGTATTAAAACGATAAGATCAATGGCTTGGAACAATATTTAAAAAATATACATGCCGTTAGTCTGCAAGACCCAACGGTGGCACGTTATTTTGAAGTATGTATTGACTGTGTTCTATTAGTTTAACGCAGTTAATTATTTTTATAGCAGAGTTGGATTTTTTCTTACATATGAGAACCATGCAGACAGTGATGTTGTACGTGGTTTTCTTAGATGTAAATGCGATGTACGAGTACAGTCCAGCATATAGTGCAGCGATGTGCCAGTTGATCACACGTGCACTTGGGGGATGGCGCCTTATCAAACTTGAACAGATAAGATGGAAATGGGCCCTGGTTCGTTGAAAATATGTAAATGTTCCGATGGTGTAATAGAAGTGATTATGATACCTTTGAGAGGAGAGTATGCGTGTAACTTCCCATAGGTGCGTACTCCCATTCTTGCTGCCATTTTTGTAGCATAGTTGTTTTGATGTTTTTCTTGAGAAAAGATGGTGGAAAGGGGAAGAATCTACTGTGAATCGTCATGAAAAATGGTTGCTGAGTTGCTTGATTTGCTAGGTAGTCGGCTATCTCGTTTCCGAACACCTCGGTGTGACCACGTACTCATTGAAAGAAAAAAGATTTTGAAGAGGATTGCAGTGCTTGTATCATAATAGAAACCAGGTAATTAGTGGTGAATATATTTTCTAAGGATTGAAGGCTTGAAATGCTGTCCAAATACAGAGTAAAATTATTAAAGGTGGAACTATTGGCTCAACGGACAGCGTCCTCAATCGCCAGAAATTCTGCTTGAAATACTGCGTTCTCTACTCCTAATTATGATTTCAGGCATATTTAATATCTCGGGCCATGGCTACGCCGCCGGTCTTTCCTTTAAAAGTATAACATCAAAACAAAACAGAGCGTGCATATCACACCCACAGTAAAATATGATTCAGCTATATTGCAGGACGATTGTGAGATTCCTTCGAAAGAAGTTAATGCAATGAAGTTTCGTATTTTAATATTATCATCTTTCATATGATAAAATCGATATCTTCAATATCGATTTATTTAAAACAAAATAGTTAAAGAAATTTTCGTTCTACGTGTAATATGCGCAAGACTCGTACATGGATCAAATTCTCAAAACTGTCTATTTTATCGTTTTGATGAAGATTATCTTTCTGGAATCTTCGTTCTTACTTAACCCCCTAAGTACAAGATTCATTTTAAAGATAGTATTCTTAATACCAGATATATTAAATTTCGTTAAAATGTAGTTTATGTCATTATTTTTTAACTGCATGTGAATAATTTAATTTCATCTAATGTGAGGAGATGGAATAAAGCTTTATTTGCATTATACAAAACAGAAATGAGTTTTGAAATAAACAACTATTACATGTGTAAATTTGGCGCGTTTTTCGAATAATTTTTACATTACAATAAACTGCATTAATGTAATAAAATTAAATTAAATAAAATAGTATATTGAGAACCAGATATATTAAATTTCGTTATAAATTAGTTTATGTCATTATTTTTAACTCCATGCAATTTATTTAATTACATGTAATGTGGGGAGATGAAATAATGTTTTATTTGCATCATACAAAACAGAAATAAGTTTCGAAACAAACAACTATTACATGTGTAAAGTTCGCAAGTTTTTCGAATTATTGTTGCATTACAATAAACTGCAGAAATGTAAAAAAAAAAAAAAATGCTGTTTAAGGTTATGTTATAAAGACCGTACAAAACCAATTACAATAGCAATTCACCACGCAAAGTCACAGATGCTTAGAACATTGCAGTCCCTGGACCTAAAATGAGGACGTACGCACATAGTCCTGGTGATGTAATGGAACATTTTATGACGTACGCGGGTACGTCGTGGTGCTTAATTGGTTAGGTTGTCTCAGGGCTCTTAAAGTTTCAAAATTTTAATTTTTTAAGATTTTAAACCTCTATCTTTTCTGAACATTTTGATATAATTGTTTCCTTGAAATTCCCATTCGAACAGAAATTAATGCTATTAGAATTATTTACCCTCAGAAGCTCTTGTGACATTTCCAAAATTTTCAATTCATTTTTCTCTAAATGACGTTTTGGGGCATAACGCGCAGGATACTCAAAAACATCTGAATATTTTTTTAATAAAATTTTCAATACATAATGTTTCCTGCTAGTCTGTATAAACTGAACCTAAATTCTCATTTTCATAGTTCAAAAAAGTATATTTTTTAGGTGATATACTGTTGAACTATATACTGTTGAAATTTTCAAAATCTTGTGTTAGCTAAATACAATTTTGTATTAAAAATATAAAAATGCTTTAAATACAAATTTATTTAGGTTCAGGGTAATTATTACAAACGGAAGTATAATTGGCCCAAAAGATTTCATTCTAGTTACAAAATTTATTTTGTAATCCTGCGCGTAAGCTTTTATACCAATTTTCTGCTCGACAAATGACTGACAGTTTGGAACCACCTATAAATACTAATTTTACATCTTTGAATTTTTTAAATACATTAAATAAAAGAACATGCCTATATCTTTTAGTCCCAGTAAAAACTGTGTTTTTAAATCATATAAAGTTTAAGGTATTAAATGTTGAAAATTATCTTTTTTTTTTTTTTTTTTCATTTTTTTCCAATTTTAAGAGTCTTGAGATCCCTTAATAATTGTTAATGATAGCCGTTTATATTTCTGTTTAGGCCTATTTTTATTTTCGGAGAAAGTTTAGAAACGTTTATCGTGTAGACACGTCTGAAACTTTTCTGACAGTTTTGCTTTTACTTCTGAATGCACTAAAGCTGTATATCATGGAAGACGGTAGTATTCCGAGTGACGCAGCCTTAAGCCTAAAATCGTATCGTATCGTATCATGGAATTCGTAGATGGCGGAACTCATATATACAGCTAACTCGACATCAAAGAAAACGCGAAAAGCCGCCTTTTAATAACTCAGCAGATATAGGTCTTATTGTTCTGAATTTTCTAGAACAGTCTTATATCTGCAGTCTAATCGTATACTGAAATTTTTACATTTCTACGTGCAGTATATTTTGAGATCTAAATAGCTATTTTTAAAGTGAAAACGTTGGTATGATATCGAGGAAGTTCCTAATTTGAAAATCTCGAAAACGGTTCTAACGATTATCTTTACATTGATACATAATATAAATGTGATTAAGGCGAGGTGAATAACACTTTTCTTTTTTCTGGGAAAACTCTCGTTCGTTAAATAATTCGATTTTTTTTCTCTCGAAAATGACACGGGCGATTTTTTAAAAATCAAATAAATATGTTTCAGATGAACCAAATAACAATTTACTTGTTTCCAGCAAGACTCTTGTTCGTTTTATAATGCGCATGAAAAATCGGATTATATTTCTTCGCCATTCTATGGAAATTTCACAGAAAATTCATGACACTGTATTCATACACATAATACAGTGTACATTCATACACATAACACAATGCTTTCTTTTTAACCACTTTTGGGGAGAAAAATTTTGTCTTCCCACTGGCTGAGTGGTTAAGGGACATCATCTACTGATCTTAAGATAGGCAATTCGATACTCTCTGGTTACTTGTTTTCGCATGTGAATGTGTTTTTTTTCTTTTAAAGTCTGTTAGTTGACCATTATTCTCAGTTCCTTTGTAATTTTTTAATTGCTATTAAGTTAAATAAATTACAATTATAATGACGCCAATTTGATGATGATTATTTCTTGGCAATTTTTCAACAATAAAAATATTACCATAGATTTTATAAATATATTTAATTTCAATCACTTTACAAAAAATATACATTGATAATTATTATTTGAATATAAATTACACGATCAGAAACGTAAAAAAAATAATTCATTTCAGCTCTTCTTTTTATAATATCATTTTTTATTATTATAGCGGTCAATCAATATATAATCACTGACATCGATAATATTATTATTATTATAATTGTTATTATCCATGCTTAAAAACTATTGTGATGTAATAATTCTTTTATAATAAATAATTTAGTTGAAATGTTTTATTTATAAATAACAATGAAGTTTGATAACCCCGAGACAATTGTTTTTATTTAACTTTGCAATATTTACAGTTTACATAATAAGCATATCAGAATTCTGGTGTCGCCATCTTTTGACGCAATTGCGTACTACATTTTGTCTCTTATTCGGGAAAAAAAACTAACGCTCTTCGCCACTTTGAAAGAATCTCTTGTGACTAGAGGACTATTTCGCAAATATTAAGAAAATTACTGCATACAAAAATATTAAAAGGAGTAGTATTATAGAGAAATGTTTGATAAAAACGTTGAAGTAGACAGTTTTTAAATCGAAGAATTATTTTAAGAGATATTTAACGTTAAATCTGGATAAAATTGTCTCATTAAAAAAGTCTCATAGGGAAAAAGAATATACATGGGAATTTAATCATTTTCATTCAATTTAATCATTCAATAGAAACTCGAAGTTTGCAGAGTGCATTTATTATTTTTAACTTGCCTAATTTTTTGACGGTTTATTTCAATTTTAAATTAAAATTTTCAGAATTTCCAGATATATTTTTTACATATTTTAGAAAAGGTTATTTTAAATAGTTGCCAATTGTTAAAACAGCGCAAAGAATAATATATCCTTTAAATTAAAAATTTATTCACAGATATTATAAACAGAAAAAAATCCTTTTAAATTAGAATTAAATGATAACGTGTTAAAAGCAGGAAAATATTAAACATTACGTCATAAAATTTGTTTTTACACATGCTTACTTACAATGAAAGAAAATTATAAAATAATGAATTATTTTCAAATTAGAATTAAATGATTACGCATTAAAAGCAGGAAAACATTGAAAATTACGTCATAAAAATTATATTTACACGTGAATATTAAAAGAAAAAGAAAATTTTTAAATAATAAATTCATTGATATGTGTTAAAAGTCGTAAATGGAGGAAATTACGCCATATTGGCCAAAGTGGCCAAATAATAATATTGCAAAACAGTTTAAATTAAAAAATATATTTATATGAGAGATTTATTTCAAATTCCGAGATGATATTTTTAACTATAGTTGCTAATTTTAACGTAGCGCAAATAATAATATTATCTTTCTAATAATAAAAATATTTTCAGTTGAATGTTACAAAGAGAAAGGAAAGTTTGGTGAAAATTATGTCAGATTTAAAACGTTACATTTAAAATCTCTTATTTAAAATCATTTTCTTATAGCGTTGTTAAAAAATACCATAAAGCAAAGACTCTGTTGACTTAGTTCCTATTATATTTGGTAATTTTCAAATGTTTAACAAATCTTATTTAATCAAGCACGGAAAAAGCAACTAACATCAGCTGATTCGGTCTTGAAATCCCCCAGTAAAAGGGAAACCCGTTTACAGTAAGATCGCCTTTGATTTTTTAATTATACAGAGCAGCCTCGATTATCCGAGCTAATTGGGACTGTTAGTAAATCGGAATCGGAAATCTCGGTTAATAGAAACTGTGTGTAAAAACTCGCCGTGCTTGCCAATTTAACATCTCTTTTAAAAAATATATAGAACGTTTTTTAAATAATAAAAATAAATATGTGTAAAGTTCTGTTTCACAGCTTAACAAATTTAAAAAGAAAATCAACTACCAGTAGTAAATTTTAAAATGCAAATTGAAAAATTTACGAAAGTTCACACAGCCACTGGAAACAAAGCATTGTTCGCTATTGACTTCTCAGGGTCCAACGTTTCTTTGGAGTTGAGTGCTTTTGGGGGCAGAAGGGCCTGTATAGCACGGACAGTGAGCTAAAGAGTGTGGTTATTTTTAAGGCTCATTCAAAAGGAAAAAAAAATCAGACTTTGTTATCGGCTCGGTTAACAGAAACCTCGATTAATCGAAGCTCGGTTAATCCAGGTTCTACTATAATTCAATCTTCCGTAATCTTTTTAAAGCAGATCAAATTAATGGACTTTAACAGAAAGTCACATAGCTGATAACTGCTATGCTTGTTGGCCACCTTTTTTTCAAAAAGTTTGCTTCGCCTTATTCAATTAATGAGATATCTCCGATAAAATAAGTCACATTTTCCCGTTCTAAAATACTGGTATCCAAAAATCGTAGCATGTAACTGACACTACAAGTACTCATGGAACTAGACTATTTTAAGTCTGATTTTTATTATAGACTATATAAAATTATTGAAAATATATATTATGATAGGAACTAGCGGGCTTCGTCCGCTATTTACGTTATGAATATAAAAATCATGTTTTTTTTTTTGTTTTTTTTTGGGGGGGGGGGGGGGTGGGGGGGGGGAAAGAAATAAAAACCTATTTGACGATAGGTTTATAAAGATACATTTTGTATTTGTTATATTTCCGGGGATGAGGAGGGGGGGGGGGAGACTATTTTGATTAAATATCGCAATTAGTCCACATGGCAGATATAATTATGATAGACACTAGCGGGCTTCGCCCCTCTATGGCGCGCTATGGGTCCAGTTTCCATAACTCAGAAACTACCTTTCGGACATCAATTCAACAGATTCCAAACGTTATAATTAACTTAATAATCACCCTATACAGCATTAAAGTAAATTTATGAGTACTGCATACTATTTTTTATCGTAATTTCTGAAAAGAAAAAAATATTTCGGTTCCATTCTTAGGTACTGGTCTGAAAAATTTTGAAAAAGGAGGGAAGGAGGGGACATGAGACTGCTGTTTGTGAAACAACACAACGGGGTCTGGCTTATTCAACTTGGTTTTTGATGACTTCAATTGGAAGGTGGTTTGTTTAAAAGAGTGCGTTCCCTGCCCCATGAAAATTGCAACTATTGGTGTACCATCTATGTAAGGATTTAATAATTATAAATTAACATTTTGGATTTATTAATTTAAGGATAAAGTCTTTTTAAAGGAATATCAAATGAAACCCTCTGTGCGATCTGCGATTATACTTACCCACTTGTTTTTATATACAAACTGCTATAAGGAAAATTGTAATAAAATAGTAAAAATTAAATCTGCATTAAATCCCATAAGTATCTTTTTTTTAATCATTTTATCACTAACCTCAAAAAGGTAATGATATCAATGCAAAAACCCTTGACGGGTTAAAAGTTTCTGACGCTGCACATTATCATATGCTCTAAGAATTTTAAATATGGAACTTAAAAATACTCATATCAAATTTTGAGTGACGTTATGCTATTTCTTAAAAAAATATATTTGTATTTATTTCATCATTTTATTTTTGTTTTATTTATAATCGCATGTGCAAAAGTTATGTTCAACATGAAAAGCTGCATAAAATTTTATTCGCTGTTGCTTTATCATTTACATCTCTCATAAATTCAAAATATGAGTTTTAAAAGATATGATATAAAATTTAAGTGACGCCTTGATGTGACTTTAAAAGGTTTGTTTTAAAATTCAATTTAAATTATTTTTGACTTGGTTCAAATATTTTTTTACATCTACACAATACTTTTAATTTTCCAATTCACTGTTAAATATATCACTTTCATTGAATCTATACTATGCATTAAAATGTATTTATTTCAATAAATTGATTTATCTTTTGTGTCACGCTATTCAAAATTGTGAGTAAGATTTATGTAAATGGTTTATTTGCGTCAAACTATCCTTTTTAATACATTTCATGTAGTTTGGACACAATGACGCAAAGAAACCATTTACATAAATCTTACTCACAATTTTGAATAGCGTGACACAAAAGATAAATCAATTTATTGAAATAAATACATTTCAATGCATAGTACAGATTCAATGAAAGTGATATATTTAACAGTGAATTGGAAAATTAAAAGTATTGTGTAGATGTAAAAAAATATTTTAACCAAGTCAAAAATAATTTAAATTGAATTTTAAAACAAACCTTTTAAAGTCACATCAAGGCATCACTTAAATTTTATATCATATCTTTTAAAACTCATATTTTGAATTTATGAGAGATGTAAATGATAAAGCAACAGCGAATAAAATTTTATGCAGCTTTTCATGTTGAACATAACTTTTGCACATGCGATTATAAATAAAACAAAAATAAAATGATGAAATAAATACAAATATATTTTTTAAGAAATAGCATAACGTCACTCAAAATTTGATATCAGTATTTTTAAGTTCCATATTTAAAATTCTTAGAGCATAAGATAAAGTGCTGCGTCAGAAACTTTTAACCCGTCAAGGGTTTTTGCATTGATGTTTAAATATTACACAAAATTTTCTCAGCCTATACATTTTGTGAGATTTAATAATGTATCCACGTCAAAAATAATTTAAATTGCATTTTAAAACAAACCTTTTAAAGTCACATCAAGGCATCACTTAAATTTTATATCATATCTTTTAAAACTCATATTTTGAATTTATGAGAGATGTAAATGATAAAGCAACAGCGAATAAAATTTTATGCAGCTTTTCATGTTGAACATAACTTTTGCACATGCGATTATAAATAAAACAAAAATAAAATGATGAAATAAATACAAATATATTTTTTAAGAAATAGCATAACGTCACTCAAAATTTGATATCAGTATTTTTAAGTTCCATATTTAAAATTCTTAGAGCATAAGATAAAGTGCTACGTCAGAAACTTTTAACCCGTCAAGGGTTTTTGCATTCATCTTTAAATATTACACAAAATTTTCTCAGCCTATACATTTTGTGAGATTTAATAATGTATCCACGTTGGTGATATTTTTTCTTCAAAATAGGCTTCCGCAAAAAATTGTGAAAGCATGTGAAACTAGGCGCATAATACAAATAATGCTTAATTATTAGTGTTCCATACTCAAAAAGTAAAAAAGGAACCATTATAAGATCACTCCTGTGTCTGTCTATCACAGCCATTTTACCCATAAACTATGGAACGTGGAAAGTTCAAATTCGGGGAAGTAATAAAGACCATTAACCCACATATTTTCAGATTAATAAACATTCATAAATATATTTAGCAAAAATGTAGTGGGGCTAAGTATGGTACTTGAAAAAAAAATCTTTTCTTTGTATATCGTGTGGGGTATCGTGTGAAAGATTTCGTAACGCTAAACTCAATAATACATTCCTTTTAATTTTAGGTATTATATTTTGAAAGATAATGTAAAAAATGTACTGCAAAAATATGTCCCTCCTCCCCCATCTAATTCCGAATCTACTGAAATTAAAATTATGAAAAAATTAGAGGTAGTAGACGTTAATTTAAACTTTGCCTGAAAATTATAGCGATCACCATAGGTCACATAGGTTTTGAGAAAATCGAATTTTTCTGTTACACACAAAATTCGATTTGCGGGCATTCAGAAAAATTGTTGATCATAGCTGGATATACCTATCGTAACATAAGTATAAAAGCATTGTTGATAATAAATTTCGAAAAAAATCATCGGTAATTAGCCGATATATTAACCCTTAAAGATACGGCCAGTTTGGACATACACAATGACAGGGGAGGCGTACTATATTCCTAGTTAACAAGTTTTAATGATATATATGTGTTATGTTCATATGTGTATGTGTCCAGTAACAGTATAAAAGCAATAAATGTCAAATTTTTAAAAACATACTAATTTAAGGGGTCACAGGACAGAAAAAATTGGAAAAAAAAGAGACCATTTTTAACATTCAATGTCTTAAAATGTATATGGCTTTAAAACAATTTTAAATGGTAAGAAATATATAAGTATGTTCTTTCATTTAATGTATTTAAACATCGCAAGATGCAGAATTAAAATTTGTAGGTGGCTCGAAACTGTTAGACATCGAACAAAAAATTGGCATAAAAGTTTGCAGGATTACAAAATAAATATTGCAACTAGAATGAAACTTTTAGTGCTTACGAATACTTCAGATATTAATAATTACCCCGAACTTAAGTAAATTTGTATTTAAAGAATTTTTATATTTATAATGCAATGTTGCATTTAGCTAATGCAAAATTTTGAAAATTTCAACAGTATAATCACATAACAAAATATTTTTTTGAAAAATAAAACGGAAATTTTCGGTTCAGTTTATACAGACTAACATGAAATATATGTTTTGAAAATTTCATGAAAACATATTCAGAAGTTTTTGAGGTATCCTGCGCGTTATGCCCAAAAAACGACATTTGGAGAAAAATGACTTCAAAATTTCGGAAACGCCGCTTCAGCTGTTGAGCGAGTATAATTCTAAAAGCCATAACTTCTGTTCTAATGGGAATTTCAACGAAACAATTATATCAAAATGTTCAGAAAAGATAGGAGTTTAACATCTAAAAAAATTAAAATTTATAAAATTTTGAAGCTTTAAGAGTCCTGCGGCCACTTAACCCTTTCCAGCGCGGAGTAATTCTGTTTATAAACTTATGAAATAGAATTACCAGAATTTATAAACAAATTTATTAGAAAATACGAACTTGCTTATTTTCACGTACATGATAAAAGGAAAATTTTAATTAAATATTCTTTGTACCGTTTGTCTGTTTTGGAACTAGAATTAGGTGAGCTTTTTTAAGGACACTGCCCTCGAAAGGTGTAATTAGAAGGAATCGCATAAATTCTGTGAGATTCGCGACTAGTTTGCATTGAGTGTATCTCTCAATACACCTCGAGTGACTTTAAAAGTTAATAAAAAACCTATTTGAAAAAACGCGGTACTGACCAAGGCGGCATTGCAACTTAGCGACCTTCTTTCGAAGAGCGCTTAGCACAATGCCAAATTTAAACTTTGAGCAAAAGTTTTGTTTTAGCTCCACTGTAGAAATATAGGTTATTTCTAGGCTGAATTTAGTTTTATGAAATGTCAAATGATGTTTAAATATGTACTGCTTTTACAGTCAGTACCCAATTAAGTTCATCATAAACAGATTAGGATAATATTAAAAATGAGTTATACGAATAGCTATATTTGATATTATTTAGGTTCCATATCTCTTTGAACTTTCATGATATATCCCTTTACACTTTTCTAATATATACTGTTATACCCAACACTACATTGTATAGTTTTTTTCAAAGTTTTAGTATTATTTTAGCAACGTTTTTTTTAATAATACAATTACAAATTCATATATTTATTCTACGGAACCCTCTGTACGCGAGTAATACTGGCACTTAACCGTTTATTTTTATTTCTGTTCTTTTGAAATGCATACTGCTTATTTAGTTATAAGTTCCAGTTCTAAAGGAAATGTAATAATCTGCGAAATACAAAAATCGTATTTTGATCGATTCTCCTACTTCTTAATCTGCAGGTTGAAGCAATAATCTAAATAAAATATAAATTAATATTTCATTAAATTGTGTATGAAGATAGTATAAATGTACCTTACGAAACATATTGCATATATCTAAAATAATGTACATTAACCTTTAAAGAAATATGACTTTGGTATATATTTCTAAATTAACTGCCTTTAAAGTTTTGAACATTTCAAAATCTTTATAAAAATCCCATTTAATACAGAATAAATGGTTAACAAGAATTTTAAGAATTTGTACATTTTCAAAAATAGAAAATTAAATTCTAAGTATTTTTTATATGATTAAGGTAAACTTTATATTCATAATATGAATCTCAGTTTTTGGCACGTCGTTGACAGCTTATCTAACATTATTTGGGTCTTTCTTTAAAAAATTCTAAAATCCTTTTTCCAAACTTTAATACTAAGAAGAGGTATGTAATGAAGAATGTGGAGTTATCCCTAAACAAGTAATTATTTACATTTTTAAGACCTAATATTCTTCTTCTCTTTATTTTAATATAGTAGAAACTCGATGTGACAACATAGTCGCATTATTCTTTCACTACCTTTAATTACATTATTTGAGAAGATGCTTTTAAAGATTTTCAATTACCAGTTCGTCAAATATTAGATAAATTCAGCTGAGTTCAAAAAGTTACTTGAAGAAGTAGAAAATTAATCCATTTTCTTTTCAAGTAACCTGGAGTCCATCCATTATCCATGTTGACGAAGAATTCTACATTTGTATTTATTATGGTTTCGAAAATGTGAAAACTTTTACATATTTAACACTTTTATGGGTAACCTCAATTAAAAAATTGTAAACATGTAGCTATTTAGAAAGTAAACATTTAAAAAGTAACTAAATTTGCGAAAAGAATAACGAAATAGGAATATATTCTTTAGTTTATAAAGCGGGAAAGTCTTTTATATCATGTACTTTAGTTTGAAAAAATATTTTCTATAAAGTATATCATAAACAAGAAGAATTAAAATATTGAAATGCTGTGAAATCAATAATGTATTATCTGACAATGTAACCTACATGTGCGCATTTGAATACAACGACTATTTGTAAATAAAATAAAATATTGTATTCTAAGTATGGTTTGAGCCCGTTTATTTTCTTTACACCAACAACATATGATTCAGTAAACAATATAATAATAATAGTTATCCCTAGTTATTCAGGTATAGTTTATTTTGAACAAAATTAATGTAATATAGTGATATTTGTTTAATTAAAATGTGTCTCGCCGATGTAAAAGTTGATGAATTTGTTGTTCTGCTTTTGTAAATACAATTTGAATTATTCTTAGACATTATAGAACGCGAATGTGATAGAGCTTAACGATATTTTTAGTTTACATTTATATTCAGATATACAATCTATAACTGTAAAAAACTGAGAAGAAATTTTCCTTTTTATACAAGAAATTGGCTCTTGAAACTACTTAAAATTCCTTAATATTTTTTTTTTTAGTAACCGGTATTTTTCATATTTAATAATGTTTTCTTTTTTCAATATCTTATTACTATATTAATAATGATTATTAGTGTTAGAGGTTTGCATTTTCTAATATTTGATTGCCACTAAGTTTTCGCATTCAAAATGTAATTATTTTAGTGATATATTATAAAAAATGTTTAACATAAAGCATATACAACTAAGTTTATTCAATTTTATTTTAATACCGGAACTATTGATTATGTTTTTATTTAATTTATTATCAATGGGTAACTAAATCTTAAACAACAAAAAGTAGTGATAGAAAATACATACATACCTATTGCAAACAGTGCAATTGAAACATAGAAGTCGTTTTCATTTGAAAATACACATTTACACTGAAAAGGAAATTTATATACAGAAAAGTACCGGGAACATACATATTCGCAAAATTTGTCAAATAGCAAAAAATGTATAGAATGAATATCTTAAATATATTTAAAATTTTCAAGCCTTAATAAAAAGAAATTCGTCACAGATAAAGGAAACTGTTTAAATTTGTCCGGTTATGGGCACATAGTAAGCTGAGATGCAGCTCGATCTTTAATTGTACTGGCCATCAAACATTTTACGTATACCTCAAGGCGAGAGCTTACTTACAGTATTTGCAATGCAGGTCAAATAGGCGTTGATAGGAATACATGTGGCAATAAATCAGCAATCGGTGCTCAAGATGAGACTGTGATGCAGTAAAAATGTTTGCTTCCAACGCAAAAATGCAACTGTGTATCGCTCACTATTTGTAAATGATTACTTATAACAGCATGCAAGAATATTTCAATATTCACTTCATCTTTAAGAGCATCCGATATAAACTTTATTAACACTTTATAGAGCGTAATTGAATGACTAATTTCAGTTCTCTTGTATCGCTGTACTTGGTGTTTCCATTGTTATAGGAATTAGTGCAATTAGTGTAATTTACCTTTTCAGTTTTCAACAACAGGACACATTGAATCAGTATTGAGGAATACAATTGCACTCTGCGCGAGGTAATTATAGCGGTTAATTTAGTCTATGAAAATTCGAAGATTGTAGGCTTACTTATGAATATTTCTAAAAGTTCAGTATGTTTTCAGCAAGAGGCACGGACATAATCACAACGGTGTCTAAATTTATTTCAATTTCAGAAAAACATGAAATTCATCGTTATGGATGCTACTGCAATAATTTTTTTTTTCGAATACTACTAATTGTTTTGCTGAGTAATCGAAATCATATTCAACCCTATCGAAGGTATTTTTAAGTAATGGCTGTAGAACACTGAAGCCATTCGGCCAGCATTTCACTTAGCACAATACCGTAGTCAGCATAAGTTACTAGACAATGCTAATAGAGTGACTGTCGCTGCGTATTCTGTATCATCCAACTTTTCCCTGATCTCATCGGAAACGTTGGGTATTCATTCAACCATCTTTCATTCTTCGAATCTGTTGATTCAGAAATTTATGAACAGAACAAATACAAATGAATCTAGGAAAGTAAGATTTCACAAACATGAAAACACCCCAAAGATATCAAAGATGTGCGGATTTATGGGTGACCTGACCATTAAAGACACGATATATCATTAGGCGTTGAGAACTAAAAGTTACTATCCCACATGTTTGTGAAAAATGAGTTTGAAGTTTCAAAGCATTGTATGCCATGCCATTTATATGCTGCATAATGAATTTTATTAATTTCGAAGCTGCTCAAGTGATATAGCTATTTTAAAAGATGGTCCAACGTGTTTTGCATATCAAGCTGCCAGTGAAAAAGTAGATCACGTGTCTTGGTACTCAGAAATTGCCAACGCAATCACCATATATTCCTTAAAAAGCTTTCTCTCCAATGACCACTTTAAACAATGGTTTTAAAATGCTTAACAAGACCGTGTTTCAAATTTTTGATAGCATTTTTCTTGAAATTTGTAGCTGGCGAGGTTGGCCCACTGAGGATCTTAAAGCCTGACACAACCTTCCAAAAATTTTTAAGAACCTGTTTACACAGCATGCAACAGGCTGAGCGAATACGTTTGTAAAAAGTTTCTTGTTTATTTTCGCCATCTTATATAGCATTTTGTGTAACAAATTAGATATTTACTAACAGCTGTCAAAATTTAGAATTTTTCCCCTTTATTGGAAATAAACTGGAAAAAACAAATGTATAACAAAATATGTAACTTTCTTCGAAATATTGAACATTAAAAAATAAATATTTAGAAAAATGCATCTGGAAATACTAGATTCTTGTGGAAAATTCTGTTATGTTCACATAAATAAGAAATAAGAAACTGCTTTTACTCAAAATTCTGTTACAAGAGCAGGCAATTCTTTTTATAAGTGGGGGTGAAGTTTGGTTTTAGTTTTTTTCAAACCATTATAGCAACATACACTGTAAAAAACCACTGTAAATTCGCCAGAACAAACTCGATCACAATGAATTTGCTGTAACTTCCTTTGGTTTCCTGATTATATTAACATGGAAAATACAGTAGTTGCGTAAAATTAACAGCACAATGTGCTGGCAATTTTACGCAACTATGTATTTTCCATGTTAATATAATCAGGAAACCAAAGAAAGATACAGCACATTCACTGTGATCGAGTTTGTTCGCGAGATGAATAGTACTTTGTACTGTAAAAATGTCGTTTTTTTTACAGTGTAACCTCATGATACATGTACAAAAATGTATATGAAATGCTTTCTAAAATGCGTTATTGACACCAAATCAAAAAAATACATATATATGATTTAATTTCTTCCGGTATTTTCGATTACATTTAAAATTGTTTGTTAACAATTATAAAATGACATAAAATTATGCTAATATTGCATACAGTATAAACCTGTCCATTGTCACTCATATATAGGACAAACATGCAACTAAAATATGCATCATTATTAAATATGCAACAGAGTTCTACTACTTATGTAATTCTTGCCACTGTCGCCTATGGAGAATAAGTTTAAAGGATTTTTTAAGTTGTTACATTACTTGAAAACTAATGCTATTTATGCGCCGTTCTCAAGAGAACTGCTATACAGGGTGTTTCTAAACTCATGGTACATACGCTAGGGGGTGATAGAACACATCAAGACGAGTAATAGTAAATAGGAAACCAAGGGTCCCAAACGTATTCCAAAGGAGACAGGCGCCATCAAAGTTTAGGGTCCCAAATTACAAACGATGATAAAAAGGGGAAAAAGTGGGTCGATTTATTTGCGGTTTTCGCTAAAATCATTCTTTAAATTAGTATTTTCTTAAAAAAAAAAGGTTTTAAAGAGAGAGTTATAAAAATGCCGGTAGAGGGCGCTCTAGACTTTGGAGTAAGCAACAACTATTTTTTACCGTTATTTTTTGTACCTCATTACATGCTTTCAAAAGCTTAGGCTTAAACTTAAATTTTGAGCTCATAATCTGAATTGTTGGGAGTGGTTAAGTAGCACAAACTTAACTGTGTTCAGGAGTTAAAATTTCAAATCATTATAAAAAACGGAAAAATTGGTCGATTCTTTTGCGGTTTTCACTAAAACTATTCTTTATGTCAGCATTTTCTTGAAAATAGATTTTAAAGATACAGTTCAAAAAATGCCGATAAAGGGCGCTTTAGAATTTGGAGTAACCAACAACTATTTTTTACCGTTATTTTTTGTATTTCATTACATGCTTTCAAAAGCTTAGACTTAAACTTAAATTTTGAGTTCAAAATCTGAATCGTTGGGAGTGGTTAAGTAGCGCAAACAACTGTGTTCAGGGGTTAAAATTTCAAATGATTATAAAAAACGGAAAAACTGGTCGATTCGTTTGCGGTTTTCACTAAAACTATTCTTTATGTCAGTATCGTCTTGAAAATAAATTTTAAAGGTAAAGTTAAAAAAACACCGATAGAGGGTGCTTTAGACTTTGGAGTAACGAACAAGTATTTTTACCCTTATTTTTTGTATCTCATTACATGCTTTCAAAAGTTTAGACTTAAAGTTAAATTTTGAGCTCAAAATCTGAATCATTGGGAGTGGTTAAGTAGCGTATACTGAGCTGTGTTCAGGAGGGGGTTCAAATTTCAACACATGGACACAATTCAGTTTGCGCTACTTAACCACCCCCAACGATTCAGATTTTGAGCTCAAAATTTAAGTCTAAACTTTTGAAAGCATGTAATGAGATACAAAAAATAACGGTAAAAAGTAGTTGTTCGTTACTCCAAAGTCTAAAGCGCCCTGTATCGGTATTTTTTAACTTTATCTTTAAAATTTATTTTCAAGACGATACTGACATAAAGAATAGTTTTAGTGAAAACCGCAAACGAATCGACCAATTTTTCCGTTTTTTATAATCATTTGAAATTTTAACTCATGAACACAGTTCAGTTTGTGCTACTTAACCACTCCCAACGATTCAGATTATGAGCTCAAAATTTTAGTTTAAGTCTAAGCTTTTGAAAGCATGTAATGAGATACAAAAAATAACGGTATAAAATAGTTGTTGCTTACTCCAAAGTCTAGAGCGTCCTCTACCTGCATTTTTATAACTTTTTCTTTAAAACCTTTTTTTTAAAGAAAATACTAATTTAAAGAATGATTTTAGCGAAAACCGCAAATAAATTGACCCACTTTTTCCCCTTTTTATCATCGTTTGTAATTTGGGACCCTAAACTTTGATGGCTCCTGTCTCCTTTGGAATACGTTTGGGACCCTTGGTTTCCTATTTACTGTTACTCGTCTTGATGTGTTCTATCACCTGCTAGCGTATGTACCATGGGTTTAGAAACACCCTGTACATTTACTGCAAAATATGGAGTGTACAGCATTTATTTATTCATTTACTTAAACGCAGAAATTTATTGAGTTACAGTACTCTCTATAATATCACCCTTTATTATAGAGAGTACTGTAACTCAATACATTTTGTGTTTAATTAAATAAACAAATAAATGCTGTACACACCATATTTTACAGTAAGTATATAGCAGTTCTCTTTAGAAGGCGCATAAATAGAATTAGTTTTCAAATACTGTAACAACTTAAAAAAAACCCATTAAACTTTTTCTCGATAGGTCACAATGGCATGAATTACATAAGTAGTTGAACTCTGATGCATCTTTAACCGATATGTATATTTAAGTGGCATGTTTATCCTATATTTATGTGCTTTTCTCAAGAGAACTGCTATATGCTTACTGTAAAATATGGAGTGCACAGCATTTATTTATTCATTTACTGAAACATAAAAATTTATTGAGTTACAGTACTCTCTATAATATCACCCTTCATTATAGAGAGTACTGTTACTCAATACATTTTTGTGTTGAAGTAAAGGACCAAATAAATTCTGTACACCCAATATTTTACAGTAAGCATATAGTTGTTCTCTTGAGAAAGGCGCATAAATAGAATTAGTTTTCAAATACTGTAACAATTTAAAAAAAACCTTTGAACTTATTCTCCATAGGTCACATTGGCATGAATTACATAAATAGTTGAACTCTGATGCATATTTAACCAAGAAGAATATTTAAAAGGCATGTTTATTCTATATTTATGCGCATTTCTCAAAAGAGCTGCTACATGTTTACTGTAAAATGTGGAGTGTACAGTAGGGTGGTCACAAGAAATCAATTTTCGATTTTTTTATGGGGGACCCCCCAAAAAGTTGCCTAGAAAATGAGATTGGCAAAGTTTCAGCTCATTTGGATAATATTAACCCGTGCCTCATTGAAGTTTAAAAAAACGTTGAAAAAAACGTTATTTTTCGCAAAAGGTGCTGATTTTCCTTCTTGAAATGAATACAATTGAACCTAGAAACATAATGCAGGTCTCATTTAATTAAAAAAATGTTTTGCTTTCAAGAACCACACACCATTTTTTCCTGAAAATGTATACATTTAAAAATATGCGCTTTTTTCAGGACCATATTTTACCCGAATCCTAAAAATTTACTTTTTATGAAAATGCGAAAAAAAGTTGTAACACCCAATTTCATCTGCTTCCCACCTTTTGTTTTTCGTTTTTTTCATTGTGTACATAATAAAGGGTTTAATTAGAAATTGGCTACACTGGATTTTACAAACTACATTTTTCGAAATTAAGAACACATTATTTTATCCTTTCATTATAAAAGGACAATCTATTAAAATATTCTTGGTGACGTTCGTAAGTTTGGAGTTAAAATTAGGTGGACCACCGCACCGGAAAGGGTTAAGGTGGTAATGTCTTAGATAAGGTGGCTATTGAAGAATCTGGAAAACTTTTTCTACATTCAGATACAAATTTTAGCTTATACTGTTTTTGTTTTTCTTCTTTTGTTATACAGGAATTGAAATCTCGGGTTAATTTTATTCCCCTATCAGCTGTGTCATTGACAACTTTAAAACCATTCACTGTTTTTTTTTTTCAAATAAGGTTTATTTTCACATCATACATTGGTATCAGTATTTAAAAATGCTTATTAATATAAAATCTCTTTAAAAAAATTTACTGATTGAGATGAAACAAAAACATCGACTTTTTTGTTCAAAAAATAATCCACTTCGTTGAAACCTTTTGTTACTCATCATCATTTCTTTTTCAAATGACATTAATTTTACAGCCATGTTTTGCTTATGTTTACTTTTTTTTCCAAAGTATGATCAAAAAATAAAAATGCAACTTGATCTGAGTTAAGATACCAAATGGCGGTTTATCATTTTAACGAGTGCTTTGTCTGTAACGTATTTATCAATTTTTCTGTAGTGAACAAGTGATTTTATTATTTGTAGATCTTGGATTGGGGGCCAAAGTGGGAGTGGGAGTATTGAAGCCATCTTTTACATAAATATAGATTAGAAATAAGCAAAGATCTTGAATACTTTCTTTTCTAAATTTGTTATTGAGAGATTATCCCTGAAACAATATATTTTGAGAGAATAAATGGCCTGTGCCATCCATCTGATATCATTAAAAGCAATAGGTGCTCTGAAAAAAGTCTTTTGGAGGAAGAAGTCTTATAAAAATTAAACAAAGTTTGATAAACTCTTCATAATCATAACTGAACTCTTGAGTTTTAATAGATCCTGTAAGAAAACTTCAAATTTCTTCTGAATTGACTATTTATATGTAGTATGTCATCTTCAATAAAATTTTTATATTTAGTCTGGTTTAATTTAGACCACCCAATCAGAATTTTTTTTTTAAATATCTGACTGAGGGGCATGATTATGGCCACTTTAAAATCAAAAACAGCTTTAGGATAATTTCTAAATTATGATGGCGACACGATCAGAAGACTTTTCCATTAACAATTGCTATGGAAAAATTCAGATTCCTCTGAGGCGACCGTTTTTACTGCTGTGGTATCAAAACATATTGCTTGGATTTCACCAAGTTCCGCCCACTCTTCAACTGCTGAAAATACAGCTTTCACCTGAATTATTCCGATATTATTTTCAAGCTGTGGAACTTGTAGTAACTGTCCTTCATTCCCACAGCTAATTGAAATTACTATCCACTCTACGTTTTCTTTATTAAAAAAATATGAAGCAGTTTTCCATCCCAGTGAACAACAGTTCTCTCTAAACGGAATTATTAAATATGTTTTTGATGAGTCCAGTTCTTCGTTTATGAAATAGTTATTTGCGGGGTCGATTGCACTTCTATTAAAATTAAAGTCTGTGGTTAACTGGTGGATGTACTCTATGTCTAGCAGCTTCTCTGGCGTTCAGTTTCACTTAGCAAATATTATAAAATAAAATACACAAAACTTGACAATTACATGAAAGATTACTGTCGATGACTAGATCAGACATGTGGCCAATTAAAAAAATCTTACATTTGTGCCATCATATAGAAAGTGGGAGGGGGTTTTACGGAAGGTTTCATCAATTTTAAAAATAGATAACGATAACAGGCAACAAAATCAACCTTGTAATAAAAAGACAAATTCAGAGGTTCAACTGCAATACAAATCGAGAAGCTCTTTCTTAACTAATAATCAATTATAATTCGTGAAATATTTTTAAAGTTACAAAAAATTTTCACTTATTTTTGCCTATTAATGCAAATAATTCAAAAAAATTATCGAAAGTAATAAAATTATTAATCTGTCATTTTTTACTTAAGTTTAAAAATGCAGAGTCTGAGGGTATGGATCACGAGCTGACCCAAAGAATACTAAATGTTCATTAAATATAAGATTTGATGAGAGTAAAAGTTCAAGGCAACAACAGTTTCTATGAAATAAAACAAGAATCATAATGAAGGAAACGAATATTTTTTCCAACTGGATTAAATCATATTCGAGAATGGAGTAGCACAGTTGACATTTATTCCAACAGAGCGAAAAAAGTCCAGACCAGGAATCGAACCGGGAACTAGCGCTGCTGTTCGCAGCCAAGTCCAACAAATAAGAGTGAATTATGTCAGCCAGTTATCCTCCGGATAGCCTAACAGGCAAGGCATTGGCACAGTACGCCAAGTATCCTGGTTCGATTCCTGGTCTGGACATTTTTCGCTCTGTTGGAATAAACGTCAACTGTGCTATTCCATCCTCGAACAAGAATCATGTTTCAAAGACAAATAGTTTTCACTTAAAGCAAGAGAAACTAAAATATTTTGCCAAAAATTGCAAATTTTCAAGAATTCAACCTCGATGAGGCACGGGTTAATGATATTCAATTTAGCTTAAACATTGCCAATCTCATTTTCTTACTAATTCGCAACTTTTAGGAGGGTCCCCCCGAAGAAAATGTAAAAACAAAATTTCCATGTTGCTTGCTGCCACCCTAGTGTACAGCATTTATTTGTTCATTTACTTAACACAGAAATGTATTGAGTTACAGTACTCCCTATAATGTAGGGCGATATTATAGAGAGTACTGTAACTCAATACATTTTGTGTTTAATTAAATGAACAAATAAATGATGTACAGTACACTCCATATTTTACAGTAAGCATATAGCAGTTCTCTTGAGAAAGGCCCTAAATAGCATTAGTTTTCAAATATTGTAACAACTTAAAAATCCTTTAAAATTTTTCTCGATAGGTCACAGTGGCGTGAATTATAATATATGTAGTTGAACTCTGATGCATATTTAACCAAGATGTATTTTTAAGTAGCATTTTTATCCTATATTTATGCACCTTTCTTAAGAGAACTGCTATTTGGTTACTGTAAAATATGGAGTGTACACCATTTATTTGTTCATTTACTTAACACAAATTGTATTGAGTTACTTTATAATGAAGGGTAATCCTTAGAAGTGTCTACAGATGCGGTAATGTCATTTTCTGATGTGGTATGCTTTTTAATATTAACCGAAATTTTGTGTGCATTATGTGGATTGTCTAATCTCTACAGCTCGTATACAGGCCTTAAAAAAGGAAAATTTTTACACCACTGGCTATGCAACTGAATTGCTTAGAGGGGATTTATCATTGGGATGTGCACTGTGCCCTTTCCAGTGTAACTATATTTATTATAATAAGATATTTTTATAGAATGTAAGTAATTTCATATAAATTGCTATGCAAAAATGATATATTGCCGTTTATAGGTGCTAATTACTGGCTGTGGATTTTAGTTGCATTCTGTGTGGCTGAATAAAATGTTAGATTAATTTCAGGTGTAAAATTTCTGCGCAGATACACCATGTTGCCTTCTGCAGTCTGCAATAGCTAAGAGTAATTTTTAAAATACGGTATGTATTTTCTAGATGTATTAAAATTTTACAAATTATTTGCCATGTACATAAATCTATATATATCATATACAGGACTATTCAAATGAATTCTAATACCCTAACAATTATGGAGGAGTTAAATTGGGTGTTGAAATGTGTTATGTTTTATTTCATTGCTTTTTTTAGATATATTTCTCTATCTTATTAAATGGTTTCCTTACAGTATTCTTCAAATGCTGGAAAATGTTTCATAATCTACACATTGTGCGTGATGCTTCTACAGCTGGTATTTAGCAACTGGTAACAATTACGTTATTACAACATTAAGGAGTCTGGTGCCTTTTAAACGCAGTTAAAATCAACAAAAATATTTAAAAATTTAATTAGTGTCATTTCAGAACGTTTTGTGTATAAACAGGAAATTTTAGCAATTGATTAAACAAATAGGGCTTTTTGAATATTCTACCATTAGAAACTGTCTTTACTTTTATTGAATTTATACATTATTGAAATTAAAGTAACGCCCTTTTTACTTTCTTCTATCTTCAACAGAAGAAAGTATTGTAATCGAAATTTTTTTCGACTTCCGTTTTTCGACGGATTTACACGTTTTAGGGGTCAGAGATCCCAAAAAACATGTTTATAGAAAATGTCTGTCTGTCCGTGTGTCTGTCGCAATTGTACCATCAAAAAGTGTATGAAGTTATGCATAGAATTGAACCAAATTTTTATTTTAAATTTTTGGCTATAGCAAGCAGATCCTCCCTGAATTTGGAAAAAATTCGCCGATAGGGGGCGCAGTAATAGCGATTTTTGTGCGATTTTGAATATCGTACCATCCAAAAGAGTATGAAGTTATGCATAGAATTGAACAATTTTTTTATTTTATACTTTTGGCTATGACAAGCAGGTCCTCACAGAATTTGGAAAAATCCGCCGCTTGGGGGCGCTGTATTAGCGATTTTTGTGCTATTTTGAAAATTTTACCATCGAAAAGTGCAGGGAGTTATGCATAGAATTGAACCAAATTTTTATTTTACGTTCTTGGCTATGGCAAGTAGGTCCTTCCTTAATTTGTAAAAAAATCGCCGGTAGGGGGCGCTGAAATAGGGATTTTTGTGCCATTTTGAATATTGTACCATCGAAAAGTGTATGAAGTTATGCATAGAATTGAGCCAAATTTTTTGTGTTTGTTTTTGGTCATGGCACGAAGGTCCTCCCTGAATTTGGAAAAACTCCTCCGGAAGGGGGCGCTATAATTGTGAAGTGTGTACCATTTTCATTATTGTGCCATCGAAAAGTGTATGAAGTTATGCATAGAATTGAACCAAATTTTTTTTGTATGTTTCTGGCTATGGCAAGCAAGTCTTCCCTGAACTTGAAAAAATTCCGCCAGAAGGGGGCGCTATAATTGGATCTCTGTGCCATTTTCATTATTGTACCATCGAAAAGTGTATGAATTTATGCATACAATTGAACCAATTTTTTTGTGCATGTTTTTGGCTTTGGCCAACAAGTCCTCCTTGAATTTGGAAATATCGCGCGGTAAAGTGGCTCTGTGAAAGCGATTTTTGTATACTTTTCTTGATTTTTCGTAGTTCTATTGTCCGTCGGCGGCTCGTGCAAAGGCGAGAACTCACTTCCTGCTAAGCCGGCTATTCGCAAAAATCTGATAACAACAGAATAAGGAAAAACTATTAATTTTAACAAATATCATGTTATAGATTAACTTGTTTTTAGTTCATTTAATTGACTGAAGAAGAAATTTAAGATGAAAATCAAAGTTGGTATAGTATTGAACTAATAATATTGAAGTATTAACATGTGCAACTAGCTTTTGAAATATTAAGATGTATAAGGTAGAAGAAAGTTTTGGGATTGGCACATCCAACTAGTTTATTTTGTAAGTCAGTGCGCGCATGATATCTTGAGACGGTATATATCGACTGATATTGAAATTTCAAATAGATAATAAGAACATATGTGTGTTTAAAATCATAAAATTTTAAGTATATATAGTGATGTCAGTTTTTAAGTATAAATAGTGATATAGTATTTTAGTTATAAAAATTTTTATTCATTAAGAAATGTAAAGTTTGAAAACATACGTACATGTTCATTATCGATATTAAATTTCGTACCAATCCATACATACGTTCTCAAGATATACGCGCAATGACTTACAGAGTAAAAAGAAAAATTTTAATTTAAAATATACAAAAGTTCTGTAACAGACAAGTCAGCTTCTAACGGTAATACATTAAAAATCACAGTCTGTTCAAGTATTAGAAAAATGTTTTGTTTATACACGAAAATGTTTAGAAGATACACTAATTCAAGCATGTTTTTGTTCATATTCGGCGAGTTAAAAACTCCTTAAACCATTTTATATCGAAAGTCATTATGTGCCATAATTTTTGTAAATAGAAGGTTGAAGCATGAGATGAGAATTATTTAGATATATTAGAAAAGCACTTGTGTTAATAAAATATTCATGCATTTGAGTTTCGCAGTATATAGACACTGGATGGCGGTAATACATTGGGGAAAACGTCTTGAACGAAAAATTTAAAATTAGTCGAATTTTCTGTTTATCTCATTAAATAATAAATGATAAGAATAATTTACAAACAAGTTTAGAATACGCATTCTTTTAAAATAAATATAAACTAAAGATGATAAATGGAGAAAATTCCAGTAAAACTTTTAGAAGTTAAATGTTATAAACGAAATTGAAAAGGAAATTTAAATTTTTGATAAAAAATGAATTTTTAACTCATTTTTTTTTCTTTCAAATTTTTGAAATATTCTAGTTAAGAAAAGAAATAAATATAATTATTACTAATTAGTAATTGAATAAGCGGAATATATACTCATGGTTATTGAATATTTAATGGTATGGTTTGTTATTAAGATGCATTTTAACAGACTCAATTAACCCATTAACCGCTGGTGTTGCGTTGACGCAACGGTGAAAATAAACGCTTATAAAAAATTAACTATCAGATGAATTTTACATTTACAATAATTTTTAGTACGGAATATTATATTTAATAATTTAATAGAAAAATATTTTTTTTTACCAGTTTTTTTATATTTAATAACGAGTTCGAAACTTGAAGCATTTTTAAACGGAAACATCCAGATTGTCGTTTTCACAGAAGAAATATAGTTAGAAAAATGTAAGCTTTCGAGGTAATCTATTTTTAGACAAGGTCAAAGAACATAAAAACATTCGTTGAATTAGTTGCTTTTGTTTTAGTTGGGGAGGAAGAGAAAAGAGGTGTTGCGTTTGCGCATCGTCGCTGAAAAGGGGTAGTTCCCTTATTCACTCGCTTCCTTGGAGTCTTTGGGATTTTTTCTCATTCTGTGCACATAGAGATGCCTAAACCGTTAGGGGAGGCTCTTGAAAGAATTTTTGATGAAGATTCACATAAAGAATATTAGAACGAAACTGATATTATTGTTATTTTGCCAGAAATACCCGAAATTATTAATGAAGAAGGAAATGATTATGAAAAAAAGACAATGATATTTCACAATGCAATATTTGTAGCAAAACTGATATGTGCATAATAAAAGAAGTTTGTGCCATCTAAAAATAGTACAAAAAATTGGAGACTTGATGTGGATAAAGGAGGAAACATTGTATATGACTCAGCCAGGCAATGGGTAAAAAATGAAATATTGACAAATGCGGGAAGATATCAAGATTATAATAAAACACATAAACTACAATACATATTAAAACACAAATACATACATAAATAACGCCTGCATTCAAATGTTAAAGGTACATATAAATATGATACGCTGTGGTCCCTGGTTCGATTCCTGGTTCTGGCTATTTTTTCACTCCAGTTAGGTTTATTGTATTTATTGTATGTATGTCTGTATAATATTTATATATACCTTTAAGAGTTAAATGCAGGCGTTATTTATGTGTGTATGTGTGTTTTATTATATATTGTAGATCTTTGAAATAATAAAATCAATTTATCGATGTCTCTTCATCCAAGGCTGTCAGATTGATGGTTGGTGACTTTTCCAAAACGGTTTATTAGTGAAAAATTGCAGACCTAGCTATCAGCTGGACTGGCTCATTAGTTAGAGCAATAGCCTAGTACGTTGTGGTCCCATGTTCGATTCCTGGCTCAGGCTAATTTTTCACTGCAGTTGAGTTTATTGTATGTCTGTATAATATTTATATATAACTATATCAAGATTATGTTCGAAAATAAAAAGTCTCACTTATATTTCAGATGTGAAGTTGCATTGCAAAGGCTGTTTCGAGAACCAAACAACTCTTTGAAAGAAAAGATTTAGATAGAAACAAATCAGCAACAAGAAGGCCTAGTAAGTTCAGCATGCAAAAGTCATTACAAGCAGAAAGAGAGTATTTAATCGTTAAGTCTGGGGCCAACAGAAGACTGCATTGTAAATAATGCCATAAACAGAATGTTTACTGCTGCAGTAAATTTGTGATGTTACTTTACTACTTAAGTGTAGCGAACATTTTGATGCTTGAAACTGTTTTCTGAACAGAATGAGGAATTTATAAAGACAAAATAAATTAAAATTTAATAATAAATTAATTACCTTTAAAGTGACTGTTTGCTTTCTAAAATGTAACAATCGTAGAAAAATCTTCCAGTGTCTAAATCTAAAAAAACCCTGCAGATGTTCAGTTGAACTCACTCAACGTCATTCTTCTTATTCCGCTGACGTTGCGTGAACGCAACACTCGATTTTTAGTAAGCTAAGACAAGTTTTCTTATTTTTACTATAAATTAATCTTATACAGGGTGTCCGGTCTCATCGGTGTCCAATGGCTATTTCCTAAACCGTTAGTCATAGATATATAGTTCCAATTACAAAAATGTTTAAAATCAGGTAAAGAAATATTTTAGAAGCGATTTAGGTCAATAAAAACATTTCTTAAAAAATTACGAATTTTAAATTTTCATACCGTCCCCCGGTCCTATAAGTTATATTTAGTAAAATTTTCCTTTTACACTTACAAGTAATACAGAAAAAGTCCCGTTATTCTACGATTAAAATTGACCGAGTAATAGCTGTTTAAATTTGGAGCATATTTTTTGCTGCAAATTGGGGGTCATTTACAAATTTAGCCGAAATATAATTTCATCAGATATATTAAAAAATGGTTGAGAGTAAAATTAACATTGCAATGTAAATTTGAAATCTTTAATCATTCTGACATATTAGTGCAACATATACAATTTGTAATAAACATTTAAGAAGAAAGAAAAAACAGAATTTTTGTTAGATAAAATGATGCTAAATTAACAGCCTCAATTCTTTACAAAATTATACGTATTTTAAAATATTATTAGATTACACTAGCCTGCAAAAGTTGGGTTATGTCGTGTTTTTTAGCTTTTGATAATTGATTCTTATGCATTCTGTACCGCTGAATCTGAAATTAACTTTCATTTTTAAACATCATATCAGCATTTTTCGCAAATTTCAAAGTTAAAATTTAATCTTCTCCCTCATCGCATCGGACCACTCAGCTATTTAGCTGTAAGAATCCCAGGATAAGCAAAAATATCGAATAAATTATTGAATAAAATAAAACAAAAAAAAGTTTTACATATGTTTTATAGTATGAGATTTTTGCTGTATTTTAACTTACACATTTACGATTTGCCAAAAAATTCTAACGTGATGGTTAAAAATGAAGGTCATTTTCAGATTCAGTGCTAAAAAGTACGTAAAAATCAGTTATCAAAATTTAAAAAACACAACCATCTCCTCTACTGTATAGTGTCCGATTTTTGTTATTCTTTAAATTTGACAATTTATGATTTACGAAATATCCTGACATGATGGTTGAAAATTAATGAAATTTTCGGATTCAGTGCTAAAAAATACATAAAAGTTAAAAAATTAACAATCGCAGTCTATTATCTAATCTAAAACTTTTTCTTAAACTTCTTGGCGGTAATCTATCCGAATTTTTTTTGTGTTATCCTGTAAAATAAGTATAAATGGTAACCACCGAAATTCATAATAATATTAGATTGTTATTTGATATGCGCCAGTGTGTAAAATTTTATCTTGATCGGATGTTTAAAAGTGAGTTAAAGTTCGAGTAGAAATTTTGAACTGGAAAAACATACATACACATATAGAATTAACATAAAAACTTATATAAATAACATAATTTTTGTTAAAATATATCATAAATGAAACAGTCTCAAATCCTGACAAAATAAAACATGTTATTTTAGCCAATCTCAAACTTAATAAATGTTAACTTAATCGTAATACTTGTAGGATTTTTATTCAAAGCTCAGATACACATGAAATAAGATCTTCGAATAGTTTAAGCACTTGATATGTGACCCCTAAAAGCAAACCCGAACTAATTTGTTTTCAGAGCAGAAAAGTGGCATAAGTCATACATTTTTAAAGTTTCATAACTCGCTCGATTTTAGGGTTATATGAATAGGACTTTTTTTTTGTCTTACTTGTCAGTGTAATAGGAAAATTTTAAAAAATATAACTTATAGGACCGGGGGACCGTATAAAAATTTAAATTTCGTAATTTTCTAAGAAATATTTTTATTGACCCACATCGCTTTTAAAATATTTCTTTACCTGATTTTAAACATTTTTGTAATTGGAACTATATGCCTATGACTAACGGTTTAGGAATTAGCCATTGGACACCGTTGAAACCGGACATCCTGTATATGTTCATATGAATAACCAATATGATTTGCATAAAAAAATTTAACCCCTTATAGTTTTGGCGGTTAATGGGTAAATATCTTTTCACATTTTTGAAATGTTGCAAGTCAAAAATTTACTTTGCCTTTTCTGATATATATAACCCTTTTCTTTAATATCTTATTCATATCAAAATACATCCTTCTATATATAAAAAAAAGTTTTGATTTGGAAATGGACCAATGAAAATCTGCGTAGATATTCCGGGTAGAACTCATCCAATTTAAATGCTTAAGCCAAGGCCTCCTTATCGAAATAACAGGCCTCGCAATCGCTAAGTTTCCTTTGTCCGCTGTACACGTGGTTAGAAACCACATGGTTTCCCGTAACTAGCGCCATCTAACGTGAGAAACAGAAATATTTTTTAATTTGTTTTCCATTTGTCTTTTACCATTTTCTTTACGACGTGCTTTGTAATTTGCAAATGATAGTTGTTAATCTTAAAATTTTCATATGTTCTAGATATTTTATTTAAAAAATGAACTTATTTTACTGTTAAACAAAAAATGTTTACTGCTGTATTACGTTATGTAAATAAATGATGATAATAATAATAATAATAATCAGGAAAGAAAATTATTTTACCATGAATTTCTCAGTGATATTAGTTATTGAAATAAATGGATAGCATCTAGATCCGGAAAATGTAAAATATTTCATTTTCTCTTTTATATTTTCAAATATGTGATTTATTTTATTTCTGCTATTTCTTTTCTTTTCACAATTAATTTCATTTTACAGTATTAATTTAACATCGCTCCTTCAATTTGTTTCAATGCACAGTCTCATTTATTTATTTATTGGCCTATCATTTCTTTTATTTTTGAAGGTATGGGAGATCATTTCAGTTTAACATACTTTAGATGAAAGCTTCACTGTTTTTTTCATATAAAGTTTGTATGTATTAATCTATGGAAAGTTTCATAATTGGCTCCACAGCCAATTGGCATATCTTGGCGGGCATAGTTTGGTGCGTAATTAATTTCCATGTTTTAACTCACCTATGTTATGTAAGTTTTACTAAAATGTATCAAATTATTTTAGGAAAGTTAAAACACGCATAGATACACAAAAAAACAGACTAAAGTCATAAACACTTAAAAAATTGGAAAAATAAAGTTTAATAGTCACTTAAATTTATACATGTCCCTCAACATTCCGCAAAAACCGTATTCTTGTCATGCTACGATTTTGGTGTTTGTAAATCTTAATTTGAGTATTCTTCCTTAATCAGACCTAGAGCCAATTGGCGTAAGTGTAGTTTGGCGCAAAATTAATTTTATTTTTAAACCGTATACTTGATACCACATTATTTCAGCATCGCGTTTTTGAAGTCAACTTTGACTGTGCAATATATTACAGAACATTAGCTAATACTACATTATATAATAATAAATCGGTATTTTTCAAGTATAGGGGCCTTGGCGAGAGAAGAAAATTTGGCAACGTAATTTCTGGAAGCATATTCACTGTTTCACACACAGAAGCAATATTTACCAATATTTGTACTATTTATTTAATATAAAAAAGGCATTTATCTGTTTTATATACAAATATAAACAAATCGTCTATAAAAAACAATAATAATATCTAGAAACTAAATTTATACATGTAAATTCGGCACAGATGTCATATTGGCGCGATTGTTTTCTGGCGTAAATGTCATATACGCACCGGATACTTAACTGGTACCAAAGTGTCGTTATTTTGCTTGATATGGTTATCCGGATATAGATGATATGGTAACGAGATTTTCGCAAAATTGGCGTCTGAAAAAAATCGCGCCAATATGGGGCGTATACGACATCTGTGCCGTAAATTCTTTTAAAACAAGCTGACAGTTCATAAGTTTTGTTTTCATAACTGTTTATATCAATCGGCAACAAATCGCTCTTTCCGAAGCCCAAATTGTGCCAAGATTTAAAACAAAATAATCCGCAAAGTCCTATATGCTGAAAATGGTACTTGTTAGTTATCCCTTCGACCAAATTACTGTCGTCAAATTGCAACATTAAATGCCAATAATGGTTTGCCATAAATTAATTAATTTTAAGTTTAAATGCCAATAATGGCCAATAAAACCAATATTTCGACGTTTTATTTGTATTTTTATTAATGTTATACTAATTTATTTGTTTTTTCGTTATTTAAAATAAAAAATTGTGTCAATTTGTAGAACTTGGCGAGTAGTTTGGCGATTTATATAATTTGGCGAAATTGGTCGACGGGATAACTAACAAGTACCCTGAAATAATATCAAATTAAATCTTCATTTTTGATGTTTCATTTTTTAAAGCCAGAACATAATTGTGCGAAATATTTTTTTTACGCCTTTATTTTACTGGAATTCGAAAAATATTTTATACAATTTTGCTAATAACACAACATTTTCAATTTTTTACTGTGCATTTGTTTATGGAGTATTACCAGGAGTATACACCAGGTGGCGTAACTTACGGGACAAAGTCAACTAATAAGTTGGTAATTATCGGGGACATTTTTACCCATAGACTTTCTCCGGATTGTCAAGTCTGTTTTATGATAAGGGAGTCTTGGCTTAAGCATGGCCATAGCCTACTATGATATATAACGGTCCGCGCATTTCGCCGAAAAAGTGAAGTCGGATCCAACTTCAAATCCTGAACCAAAACTTCACAACGTGCTTTTTGTTCACATTTATACCCTGCCCAGATAGAAGCTTGTTTCTCATCGTCGAGGTTTCAGAATCATTGATCGTATTTTCATGTAATAAATTAAATATTTATATTCTTCAATTTCCTTCGATTTAAAAGGCTATTTTACACAAATTGTAGCATTTTAGTGTTACACATACTTTTAAGATTAGCTAAATTATTTATTGTTTACCTTGATCGTTTGGTTCATTCATGAAAAATACCGGTTCTGTTATTCTTTTTTGAATGTCCCGTATTTATATAAAAATAGCTTGGTTTCATATACACGTTTTAAAATTAAAATTTGATTTTTATCAAACTACAGTTCTCATAACTGACTTGAAGCAGCTATTTTTGATTAATTTACTGTTACCGGTAAAATATTTGTTTTTAATATCGCCCGAACCAAGAAGAAGAAGAAAAAAAAAAAGCCGGTCTTCCTTAAACATTAAATATTCTTATTTTTAATCAGAGAAAGAAATGGTGATCACGGATTTAAATATCGTTGTAATATTCTATGTTATGCAAGCAATTTTGATTAAATCATGTAAGGGTATTTGTTACTTAATAAATTACATTTATTAATTATTACAAGGAATTTTATGAGTATTTTAATATATCTCTCTATTCTAAAAAAAAGTAACTACCGCTGTCATCTCCGCCGCCGCCGGTTTTGATTTTTTTTGTGACCGGAGACCTTTCTTCGTTAATATTAACAAAAATAATGCATACAAAAATATGAAAATCGGTGGTTTTATGCAGAAATGTTTGATAAACACGCTGATGCAGACAGTTTTCAAATCGAAGAATTATTTTAAGATTTATTTAATGCTAAAGTTGGACAAAATCGTTCCACTAAAAAAGTTTTATAGCAGCAAAAACTATGCATGACAGTTTAATCATTTTTAGCTCATTTTATGCGTTAGAATTTGCCGGAGTGCAGATTGCATTAATTTTTTTTATTTTGACTCATTTTTTCAGGTTTTATTTCTATTTTAAATTCAAATTTTCAGCATTTCTAGAGATATTTTTTACAGATTTCAGAAAATTGTACTAATTTAAACTGTTGCCAACTGTATAAAAAGCGCAAGCAATAATGTTTGCTTCAAATTAAAAATTTATTTACACGTGACTATTATAAACAGGAAAAAAACTTTCAAATTAGAATTAAATAATTATGTATAAAAAGCAGGAACTTATTAAAAATTACGTCATAAAAAGTATACACGTGAATTTTAAAAGAGAAAGGATATTGTAAAGTAATAAATTCATTAACATGCGTTAGAAGTCTTAGGAGAAATTACGTCATAATTGCGTCACATTGTAGTTGTTACATAAAATGAACACAAAATAATATTGCAAAAAAGTTTAAATTTAGAAATTGCGCTAGACATTTATTTGATATTTTGAGAATTAATTTAAAATGTCTCATTTAAAAGAACTTTCTTTTCGCTTTGTTAAAAAATACCAGGAGACAAAGACTCTCTTTACTTAATTCCTTTTATATTAGCTTATTTTGAAATGTTGTTACACGTGTATACGTCATCAAGTTATTTCTATTTCGACGTTTTATTTTTGTTTTTATTAATGTTGTACCAATTTATTTGTTCTTTCGTTATTTAAAATAAAAATTATATCAATTTGTATAATTTGGCGAGTGGTTTGGCGATTTATATAATTTTGCGAAATTGGTCGACAGGATAATCAAGTAGTACCGCAGCGGATTTGGCGTTAAAATTCCCCAATCAAAGAGAAATGAATAGAAATTCGTTTATAGGGAGATCGCCACTGATTTTTAAATTATAATTCAATCTTTCGAAATCTTTTTAAAGCCGATCAAATTAGCGTGCATTTAGAGTCTGCGGTGTAATTTGGCGAAATTGGTCGACGGGATAACTAAGTGGTACCAAATAAATTTGTGATATTGATGTTTTAGACTAAGCATGTGTTTTTTTTATTTATATATTTTTATGTGTGTTGGTTTAACAGTTTTAAAGAGAAACGCATTATATTAGTCACTTAAATAAATAGAACTTTACATTTAGATTGATATGGACAGTTTATAATAACCCTTAACAGCTGTATTCGAATTAGCTGTCATTTCTAAGCTTGATTGGAATGTCAGCAGAATTGTAAACGTAACCATGACGATATGACATAATTTTGGTGTTTGTTTACATATCTACCCTTCGCAGGTTGTTTCAGTTACGGTCAGAGTCAAATTTCAATTTTGGGCAGGATATCAGAGTCCTCTGGCGAGCGACTTCATACATTAAACGCAAATCAGTTTGCCTGTAGTAGTATCTAAATATGCCTTGAGCATGGCCTTTCTTCATTAATATTAAAAAAACTGTCGTATACAAAAAATATGGAAATCGGTGGTATTATAAAGATATTTTATAAACACGCTGATGCAGACAGTTTTCAAATCGAAGAATTACTTTCAGAGATATTTAATGCTAAAGTTGGACAAAATCGTTCCATTAAAAAAGTTTTATTGGAGCAAAAACTATACATGAGAATTTAATCATTTTTAGATCATTTTATAGGTTATAAGTTCCCGGTGTGCAGATTGCATTTATTTTTTTTTTATTTGACTATTTTTTGAGGTTTTATTTCTATTTTAAATTCAAATTTTCAGTATTTCGAGAGATATTTTTTTACAAATTTAAAAAATGTTATTAATTTAAACTGTTGCCAACTGTACAAACAGCGCAAACAATAATGTTTACTTCAAATTAAAAATTTATTTACACGGGACTATTGTAAACAGATTTTTTTTTTTTTTTTTTAATTAGAATAAAATGATTACATGTTAAAAGCAGGAAAATTGCGTCATAAGAACCATTACACTGGAATTTTAAAAGAGAAACAAAATGTTAAAATAAAAAAAAAATCATTACTATGCGTTAAAACCTGTAAATGGAGGAAATTGCGTCATATTTAAAATGGCCAAAAAATATGGCAAAACAATTTAAATTAAAAAATATATCTGCGCGAGACATTTACTTGATATTTTGAGATAATATTTTCAACTATTATCGTGAATTCGAAGACAGCGCAAATAACATTTCCTTCTAACAACAAAAGTATTTTCACGTGAATATTAATAAGAGAAATAAAACTTTGGTGAAAATTACGTCAGATTTAAAACGATACATTTAAAATGAATTATTTAAAAGAACTATCTTATAGCGCTGTTAAAAAATACCGGCATTGACATTGTTTACTTAATTCATTTTACATTAGCTTATTTTCGAATGTTTAACTACTTTTTTTAATTAAATACGAAAACAGCCATTGTATCTTTTAACAGCAGCAGATATGGTCTTAAAAATCCCCAATCCAAGAAAAACGAATGGAAACCCGTTTACAGAGAGATCGCTACTGTTTTTTTTTTTTTGTTGTTGTTTTTTTTTTTAATTTTTAATTCAATTTTTTTAAAGCCGAACAAATTAGCATGCTTTTTGGATTTTGGTGTCTCTGAACGGGGGTTGGCGAGCGTAGCTCATAGGGGGCAGAGCCTCCTAGTTTTATACATTTATATTCTCAACGGTTTTTTGTCTGACGTTTTCATTTAATAAGTAACGATTCTCTAATATATGTAAAGGTAAAAAGTTTAAAAATAAAAATATAATTAAGATATCTTGCAACAACAAATAGGTTTAATGTACTACGTATGTAGAGTTTATATTCATCAAATATAAAAAATAATATCTTCATTCAAAAATCTGAAATATTTTTAAAATATTTCAAAAAGTCAATTCGGCTAATTTTTTACTCTTCCGATTCCCAGATTAAGATCCTTAAAACATATTAATAATTGTACATCTGTTTTTGCTCACACCAGATATTTTTTATCAACGATAAGAAATAAATTTTCTTTTGAAAAATAGCAACCACAAGCTACAAAAAACAAAAGAAATTAAAACAAAGTTAGCTTTTAACATGGTGATTTCAAATGAAAACATAAAACAAGCGGTTTTAACGTAAATACCATGTAAAATATTATTTAAATGTTGAACTTGAACTTCATTAAAGTTAACTGTAAACTAGAATGAAAAATCATGCGTCAAGGATAGAGTATGGAACACTTTCCAACACTTCAGAATTACTTTAGCAAAACTGATCAGTTTAAAATGTAAAGAAAGTACAGTCAATTCGGGTAACTTTGACTCATAAGGGTAACTTTGGCCCAAAAGAGAAAAAAGATTATATCTGCAACATCACTTGAGTTATCGGCAAAGTTTTGGTGTCAAAATAAAGGTAGCAACACTAGCGTAAGGTTGAAAGCTCATTGTAAATAATTCGCCAAGTTTCTACCGCGGCAGCATGAACCAAAATTAATAAATGTGGGCCAAAGTTATCCTAATTGACTGTATCTAAAGGAACTATGCCTGCTATAAATATATATATTAATTAATCCTTTATTTATGACCCATTCCTTTACTCTCTTAAATATTTCAATCAATAATCTTCATTAATAAAAAATACTGAATCATCTTGCGCTGTGTGTTTTTACAACACCAAGTTCCTTTTGAAGCCGCTGACTCAAAATGCTTAAATTAACTAGTATTAAAATTAAGCAGACACATGAATCATTTAATTAGACACTTATTCCGTTTTATACACAAACATGGCATTTATTTATACACAGAAAACACAAATAGACAATAAAAACACATATAAGTCAATTACGGTAAATTTGGCCCACGTTTACTGAACTTTGGCTCATGCTGCCACGGTAGAACCTTGGCGAATTATTTACAATGACCTTTCAACCTCACGCTAGTGTTGCTTCCATTATTTTGAGACCAAAACTTTGCCGATAACTCAAGGGATGTAGCAGATTTAATCTTTTTTCTCTTGTGGGCCAAAGTTACACTTATGAGTCAAAGTTACCCGAATTGACTGTACTTAAGTAAACATTTTATAAAAATCATAACAGGCTTAACAAACAGATTTCAACAAAAGACGGAAAGATACTCCATTTCCTTTGTGTATCTCTGTGTATGATCTATACATTTGAATATATCCTTCGTCAAAGTACCTACTCAATAAATGATAAAGGTGATATAAATAAATTTTAAAAAGGAAAAAAATACCTTTATTTTATTACATTTCGACATGCTCCATTGCATCCGACGGCAATACTCTACAGAAAATAAAATGATAGAATATTTTCGTAAAAAATGAAAATTGAAAAATTAGTAAACAAAAACAAAAATCACGCGAACACAAGAATAATGAAATTAACAGCATTATTAAAAATGGAAATTTGCGAACGTGAATTATTATATATTACTGTTTCATTATTCTGTATAGCATTTTTTTCCAAATTTTAGGACGCTCCATGTATACTGAATCATCGCAAGTGTTCTCATTGCGTAAGAAGATCTCTATTGATTCTTTGATGATGGATGGCAAATAAAATCTTGGTGAATAAATTATTCTACAGTTTTTAAAATCTATTTGTAAAGATTTTTTGTTGTATAGTCTGACCAGATCTGTAATTTTTTTGTTGTATATTTGATGTCTGCTGTATGTTCCTCGATCAGAGTTTTGAGCTTTCTATTTGTCATTCCTATATAAAATTGCACTGTTCCATCTTCTTTGGTGAAAGGTATTTCATATACACCTGATAAGTGATTTGGTTCTATGGGGTCTATTTTCTTACATATTATGTTTTTTTTTTAATTTTGTGGATGGTTTTGCAAAAATGGAGTATTATGCCGTAGTAGGAACGTAATTCGATCATTTTTGAAGAACATAAATAAATTTACGAACTTAAGCTTTACAAATCATAATAGACAATTTGAGCAAAAATGCTTAACATTAGGATTAGAAAGAAATATGCCTATATTTACAATCTAAAGTAGAGGACTTTGGATTTATATTATGAATCTGTCACCTCTACTCCACCATATATTTTCGATTTTTTCCGTGCACAATGTGGATAAGTATAGATATGGAAAAAACCAATTGAAAGAATTGATACAAATTCCCAAGATTTAAAAACATTGCAACGAACAAAGGTACTACGCTAATCGTATATGCCAAACAGTAGATATTCTGAATTTATCTAACAGATAATTAACGAAGAAGAAAAAAATGCACTTGAACGTGGACCAAAATATTTTTCTTCGGTGAAACCTAATCTGAAGTACTATATCATTCCAGAACTTGAAAATAGTGCGCAGTCGACACAAAAGGATAATAAAGAAGAAATTCCCAACGTTATGCACCATGCACTTTACAAATGAATTAAAAAACCTACAGTGATACCAAAATATGAATTGAATACTTTGAAAAATCTTAAATTGGATCCAGAAATCATTTTAAACCAATCAGGTAAATCTAATAAATTAGCTATATTAAATACAGATGATTATAGAACAAAATGATACAATGCATCAACAATATGGCTTATATCAAGAAGAATTTACTTAATATAATGAAGAAAAAAGTTATTTAATTAGCCAATAAAGAAAGTTGGCCTAATAATATGAAAGTACTAATTAGAATTAATAAATTAGCAGTAATATCAACAATTGAGAGCAGACTCAAAGACCATAAAATAGGCATGCCAATGAGATCAATAGTAACTAAATGCTCGAGCCCCACATATTACATAGAAAATGTTTTTGTGATTTTATTGAAAAGTTTCTTACACAGTTCGGATATTCCAATTTTTTCAACCGATGAGTTCATTCAAAATTTGAATAATGTCAATTTACCTCAGAATTATTTAATAGCCAGTCTTGATGTAATCTCTTTATACCCATCTATTGATACCAAAAGCGCTGTCATAACAATAAATAGCTGCATTAACCGAATGGAGAATTTAAACGAAAATATGAAAACTACATCAAAAGGTCCATTTAATCTTATAGTTAATAATAACTATTTCACTTTCACAATAAAATCTATGACCAAATTTATGGGACTCCAATGGACTCTCCGATATCAGGACTTTTAGCCGTATTTATACTACGACCGCTAGAAACAGGTGTATATAACAAATTGGGTTATATCCTCCATACATGGATGAGATACGTAGATGACAGTTTTATCATATGACAACAAACAGATACCTTAATCAATAGCTTCTTAACTCAGATTAATGGCCTTGACTCTAAAATTAAATTCGCGTTGGAAATGGAACACAATGGTATACTACCTTATTTGGATGTATTACTAATCAAATCGCACTAAGGTATAGAACGTACTGTTTACAGGTAACTCATAGCCAGTCAGTCCACTATTCCTCATAACGCTCTAGCACCTTTTTTCATACAAAGGTTCTACATTTAGTCATGCTATCAAAAGGGTTTTCAAGATCTGTACCACGGAGCAGTTAGACAACGTAATAAATATGATATATGACATCGAAAGAAACAATGTCTATAAAAAAAGAACAATAAATAAATTAATTTAAAAGTATAATAATAAACAAAATTAAAAAGTATAATACGTTAGATAGAGCATAAACCTAATAGAACCAAATCAGTTACCATGGGTATATGAAATGCCTTTCGCCAAAGAAAATGGAACAGTGCAATTTTATATAGGAATTACAAATAGAAAGCTCAAAACTAGGTTCAACGAACATATTGCAGACATCAAATACAACAAGAAAAATACAGCTCTGGCTACACTATTATATAACAGAGAAGCTTTACAAACAGATTTTTAAAATAGTAGAGTAATTTATGCAACAAGATCTTATTTTCCATCCATCATCAGAGAATCAAAAGAGATCTTCTTACGCAATAAGAATAATTGCAACGATTCAACATCCACGGAGCTGTCTTAAATTTGGAAAGAAATGCTATACAGAATAATGAAACAATAATGTAAAAGAATTCACGTTCACAAATTTCCATCTTTAATATTGCAGTTAGCTCCCTTATGCTTGTGGTCGCGTGATTTTTGTTTTTGTTTACTAGTTTTTCAATTTGAATTTTTTTGGAAATTTTTTCATTTTATTTTCTTGTTGCCATCGGAAGCAATGAAACATGTCGACATGTAAATACATAAAGGTATTTTTCACCTTTTTAAAATTTATTTTTATCACCTTAAGTAGTTATTGAGTACTTTGATGTTTTGAAGTGATTTTTATATGACCCCAGAAGCCAAGGGATATAAGTAACAAAATTTAAAAAATTGAGTTAAGTGCACAGGCTATCTCGAAATAAGTCTATTTGTTTGTAGGTAAAGAGATATAAGTGATTTTTTAGTTATGCGCTGCGTTCTAGGGGTCAATTATTTAACCTCTTTCCCGAAACCATGAAACACGTGGAGGCCAAGGGGTATAAGTGCACTTTTATCCGGTGACATCCACATAGCTGAATCGAGACTAACGACATACAAGGCCAGTTCATGGCTGTTAAAACGCCTCACGAATTTAATAATCTTTAAACGGCGATTGGCACAAAAAACGAGGATGTTTCTAACAAACGGTTGCAGAACATAGTAAACAAAAAGGAAGAAACAGATTCTGCGGCACCTTCTTACGATGAAAGAGGAAGAAAAGGACCATCGAATAAAATTCAGCAAGACCGTATTGATGTCACCAAAGAACACATAAACAAGTTTCCTCGATACAAAAGAGGAACAGTTGGGGAGGAGAGTTGGGGGGTTTTCCTCGATACACTAGAGGAAAACCCCCCAACCGTAAATACCTGAATCCAAAACTCAATTTAAAGGAGGTGTACAAACTCTGTGTTAACATTTACCTAAATGAAAAGCGCGTACATCCGGTCAAGCAAAGTTTCTATAGACACATTTTTAACATCCATTTTAATCTCAGTTTTCACCGACCGGAGACAGATACATGTATTATGTGTGACAAGCTACAATGGAAAATAGACCATGGAAATGCAGATGAGAAACAATAAGCAGAAGCTCAAAAGGAACTACATCTCCGCAAATCAGAAGCTGCCAGATTAGCCAAAGACACATTCCAAAATTTAAAGGATGATTCAAAGGTCGCGATATGCTTTGACTTGAAAAAGATCATGCCAGCTCCACATGTAACCAATTCTAAGGTTATTACCTACGTCAAATTTGGACGTACAGCTTGAACATTCATAACCTTAAAAGCGGAACTGCGCACACGTACATGTGGTATGAAGGCCAGGCTTTTCGCGGATGTCAAGAGATCGCATTCTGTCTTTTGAAATTTATAAAGACTCATCCTCTCAAGTCAGGTATATTACAGCTTTTAGTGACAAATGTAGAGCACAGAATAAAAGCCACTTGATTGTGCAGTTCTGGCTGTACATCATAAAAAATACACACATAGAAACAGTCGATCACCACTTTTTGATTTCAGGACACTCCTACAATGAATGTGACCAAGACTTTCAGCTTATAGAAATCAGGAAGAAGAGGAATAAAAGGGATCTGTATGTTCGAGAGCACTGGGCTGAACTTGTAAATGATTCTAGCCAAAACTTCACTAAAGAAGTGCTAAAAGATGATAATTTTAAGTCACGTGCACCATTCTTTATAAAGTCAGCGAAACGTATCTCGAAATATACAGTGGCTGCATTTTGAAAAAAAAAAACCCTTCACATTTTTTACAAAAAAAAGAAAGAAAGAAACTGCTGGTGGTGAATTAGAACCTTATCACGAGCTAAATGTGAAGTCCTACCGTGCCGGAAGATACTCTACAGTTCTGCCCGAGCTTCCCATAGCACAAGAAAAGCCGAAAATCAAGTAATTTTATATTAAAAATCTCATTAAATTATTGCAGTTTGTACCTCGAGTGTACCACTTTTTCTACCGATATCTTCCTCACCAAGTGGCACCAGGACAGACTGAAACTCCGCACGCTTCTGAAGATCAGGCTGATGAGCCTGTTGTGCTTATAAAACAGATGAGGATGAAATACTGTAGATGTGTTGTTCCCATGTTATCACTAGAAGAGTATTGTTTCCTATTTTAAAACTGTTTCGAGTCTTATTTTTATTTTTAGAATTTCTTTCTTATACGTTAAATAAATGCATTTTAACGGTTAAAAAATTTAAAAATTTCAATGTTTCAAAACTTATAATAAACTTTAAATCTTATATTAGAACAAAATTTTGTCCTTTCATTCATTTGTATTAACATTGTCGTTAAATTTTTCATCAATTCTTTTTCTTTGATATTTTTTTATTTTTAAAACTTATATTAAAACAAGATTTTGTTCTTTAATTCATTTGTATCAACATTGTTCTTAAAACTTTTATAAATTGATTTTTTCATTTCATAATTTTTCATTTATTGTATACCGCTTTGAAGCCAAAGGGTACAAGTGCCGAATGATTATAAAGATTGCTTAGTTATAAATTTAAAAAAAATGTACTCCACTTTTCTTTTCACAGTTATTGAAATAAGAGTTCACAGACCACTAAGAAATCAGCAACAGTTTCATATTTCAATTCAGTTAATTACTATTGATGTTTAACTTTGAACTCAATTTACTCGAAATCTAAATTTTGTCACTTGTATCCCTTGGCTTCTAGGGTCCTCATATATAGTATACATAGTCTTCTTATTATGAAAAAAAAAAATAGTTTAGATAAAAAAGGCATAGCATAACTGAAAATTCGCCTTTTTATGGATCATCTGAAAAAAAAAATCTTCCGCGTTCCCCTGTTCATTCTTATAAATAAATCGCTTTCTTTTATTAAACTTATTCACGGTCTCATTTAAAGTTGACGACCGCAAAATGAATGTCACATAGTTATAGTTATAAATATAATAATACCATATCGAAAATAAATAAATAGATAACTAAGATAATGAAACCTACCACGAATTTTTTAAATAGAATTTCCATTTGCAGTGCATTGGGCGTTTAGTTTGAAAAAAAATGTGTGGTTTTAAAAGATTTATAAAAATATGAAGTTTACAAAAAAGGTATGTCTAAAAAATTTGTATAATTCAATATTTTGAAAGCATTGAAGTTAAACGAATTTTCAGTCACATTCCATACATTAATGATAGATTTAACTTTTAGTTCTAACTATTAATTTCGGAAAAGTTTACAAAATTAATTTTTCTTTTAATGTGGCATTATAAAAAGATAAATAACTATAGAGTAATTCCGGGATTTATGCCGCACATTTTTTTGAATTTGTGTATAAAGTCCGATGGTGGACATAAAATAAAAAATATCATGTTGTCCTATTTAATGTTAAATATACAATACCTGTACTGCGACAAAAAATTCAAAGCATATAATCAATATTTTTTAAAATTTCTTTTCTAAAACATTACACTGCGGCGCGTCACCCGTACATTCAGGCTGAGACGCCTCACTTGTGCGGTAATTATGCCGCGCTTGTAATAAGAACAGAATGAAATTATAAATAAAAATATTTAAAAAAAATATTCATATCTGGACTATAATTAACAATGCAATAACAAAATGTAACTAAATGAGTACAATGAAACGTATTAGTGGATTCAAATTAATAATTGTTTGCCTACTTCCACTATTAAAATTATCAACTTGTTTTTTTACATTAAATTTTAATTGTTATTTCAGCAACAACGTATCACCAATGTACAAGAGAGGGAAAAGAAAAAAAAACGTAAAATTATGTTTACATAATTTATATGTTAACCCTTTAGGAACCGGTGGCTTTTACACAAATTTTATTCGGTTGGCACCACTTTTTTAGAAGTTACCTTTACTTAAATAATCATACAAATGCTCTAATTAAAGAAAGCAAATATTACTTTTCTTTGTTACTACTGCCAGAAACAAATTTTGTATGCTCTTTATGAAGGTGCTTATATGCACTTATGGTCCCGAATGGGTTAAGAGACCTTTTTTTCGACTACAATCTACAATCTAAGTTTCGAAAAAGTAAAGTCTTTATGTAACTACATTTGACACCTGTTGAAACGAAACTATTTACACTTCCTCCTTTTTGAGTATTTTTCCAAACATTCCTTGTAAAGAACGTCTGCTTTACACGGAATCTAATTTTTCATTATAATCCTCTTGAGTTGCATCTTTCTTGCCCTTCTTACTTTTTATTTTCCCCTTTTTCTCCTTTGGGTTTAGTAAATTCGAAAACATGCTTAACATGGTTAGTCTGCGCAAAAAGAAAAGTAAAAATTAATGACACTTAATCATCCCGTACAAAAGAAACTCCAGCATGTATACCGGAATTGCAGTGCGCCATGTATCCCATTTTGCATAGCGCAGACGTCGGCCATCACAGTTACCTGCTATCGCTAAGAGGTATGGCGTAACTATACACACAGTACTCTATACAAACGCTACACTTAGTTTTGACTTCGAAATTATGCATGCATTTAGTAATTAGTGTATGAAAAGTATTTAAACATTATGTGTTTAAAAGTTTGGACAGTGAAATCATGCACTTATATCCCAATAAGGATTGTACTTTTACAAGTAGACATCGAAATTCGATTCACGCTATACAATGGTTAAAATAATATCATTGAGCGCCTATACTGTGCGTTTGACAACCAACTATCGATAATTACAAGAAATACCAGGGGTGCGGCATCTATCCCGTATGCGACTACTCTCCCGGAGTTACCCTATGACAGAATACGTTATACATCTATAATTTCATAGTGAATTGGGTTTCAGTTATTATTACTTTACCATAATTTTTAAAATCGTATTCTTTGGATTTGAAAGAAAAATATGGAATTTTCTTGATTTTTTTACTGGAAATTAACTGCCAAACAAATATATACATATATAACGAAAAATTTTACTTTCACTAGAGAACAGTAAAAAAAAAATAATAAATATTTAGAAAAATGATGCTAAAATACTAGATTTTCGTAGAAAATGCTTTATATTCACATAAATATGAAAATAAGATACTGCTTTTACTCTAAATTTTGTTACAAGTACCGAAAATCCTCTTTCAAAAGTGGAACTGAAATCTGCTTTTAATTTCTTTCAGATCATAGGAGTAACATAACCTCATGATACATCTACGAAAATGTATGCGAATTGCTTTCTAGAAATTGTTATTTATATCGGATGGGGAAAAAATATTTCATTTAATTTCTTCCAGTGTTTCCCATTACAAGTTAACGGGTTTTTATTTAAACGGTGTTATGGTTTAGTAACAAGTGGGTAAGTGTGATCATACATCGCACAAAGGGTTTCGTTTAATATTCCTTTCAAAACACTTTCTTTCAAAACGTCCAGTACATTTATCGCCATGGAATACCTTCTAAATTACATATTCGCCTTGTTATATTTCCTAATTTTGTTCGCCACCCCCCCCCCAAAAAAAATGCTACGATATATCACATGACGGGTATCTGCCAAATTTAGAAAAGTGCCCCCCTTGGGGGGGAGTGGGCAGATGGTCACCATGATTTTTGACGCGGCCTGATTTTAAAAATTTATGTTATGTTTTATAAGCCATATTAAAGTTTCAAACAGATCGTCCAGTTATATTTCCTAATTTTGTTCGTGCACCTCCCTCAACCCCCCCCCCTCCTCGAAATGCGACGCGCCCTTCTTCTTTATAATTTATTATCGTGTGTTATAAAGTATCTTAAAGTTTAAAACAGATTGAATTGTTAGATTTCCTTCTTTAAATGAAATCGCGGTCTGTTAATTCCACATTCCACCACCAGGGAGCGCACTGTATTCTTAACAAAAGCGTATCTGAACGAAACTCCTTTACACAACCCATTAGTAGATATGTTACTAGAGGGGGTGGCGGTCTTCAGCATGAATTTAAGATAATTGTTGAAATTATTATTCGGAAATAGTGGTAATTTAACATTTGACATATTAATATTTAATAAGTATAAGTAGCATGTATCTGAGGACTCCATCAAAAAACGCACCTGAAACGGTATGAAACAAAAAAGAAATATTTTGCCCCTCCCCCTCTCTCCACCTTCCCGAAATTTCACGCGCCATTTTTTATAAACTTTTTCTAATGTGTTATAAACTATCGTAAAATTTCAAACCTTGTTATATTTCCTAATTTTAACAAAAATGTTAGTTTCACATTCCACCACCAGGGAGCGCACTCTATTCTTAACAAAACTGTATCGGAAGGAAACTCCGTTAAACAACCTATAAGTAGATATGTTACTCGAGGTGGTGGCGGTCTTAATAAGAAATTAAGATATTTGTTGAAATTACTATTAGGAAATAGTGGTAACTAAACTTTAGACAATTTTATACTAAATAAGTAGCATATATCTCAGGACTCCCTCAAAAAGTCACCTAAAGCGGTCAGAAACGCTAATTTTTTAAATAGAAATCTAGCGCCCCCCCCCCCCTCCCCGGAATTTCGCGTGTCATTCTTTCTTACACTTTATCTTATGTGTTATAAAATATCTTAAAGTTTCAAACAGATCGACTTGTTAGATTTCCTAATTTTAACAAAATCGCGTTATGTTAGTTCCACATTCCACCACCAGGGAATGCACTCTATTCTTAACAAAAGCATATCTGAACGAAACTCCTTTACGCAATCTTTCCGTAGATAGATGGGTCGGACTGGTGGCGGTCTTAAACAAGAATTTAAAATATTTGCTGCGGTAACAAACGCTAAGATTTAAAAAATAATTCTAGCTCCCCCCCCCCCTCCTCGAAATACCACACTCCATTCTTTTTTACACTTTTTTCTATGTGTTATAAACTATCTTAAAGTTTCAAACAGACTGAGTGGCGGTCTTAACCAATAATTCAAAATATTTCCTGAAACTACTATTAGAAAATAGTGGTATGAAGTAAACTTTCTGATGATAAATGAGTTATACTTATCTCATATCGCTGTTCAAAAAGCCCAGGCAAATTATTAGATTTCCTAATTTAAGTTAATTCTTGGTTAAATAAGCGCGTCTCTTCATTTTAATCGACGCATTTGATAGGAATAAACCGATTAATTAAATAATAATTAATATTTCAGCTTGTAATTAAGATAGGACTTAGATATGGGTATCAATGAAATCAGCGAGAAATTTGACATCGGGATGCCAAAAAATTTAATCAAAAAAGTTAATATTTAATAAGTTAAAATTTCGTATTAAAATATGCTATTATGGAAAACCGCAGCGTCGTCATGTCTACCTGCTTTCCCGCCGAATTGAAATCTTTTTATTTCCTTGTCTTTCCAATTAAAGAAATTAAATTTTTATCGATCGATTTTTAGTGGATATTTTAACTTATACACATCGCAGAAATGTGAACTTTATACCAAATGAAAGTAGATTTTTTTCTGCGTCTGTCTATTTCATTTACAAATTTCTCGGACCAATATTTTCTGATATACGATTTCGCTTTAAAATCTCCACTTCATTTTTCGGCTTAATTTCCTCCGTGGTAACCGTGCATTCGGCTGATTTTACTGGCAACCCTTAGGAGAAACACGGATGATCTCGAGAAAGTCCATTTGAATTTGCGTTAAAAAGGTGGATTGGTTAATTTTAGAAGTTAATTAGCCCGTAATTCAGTTAATTACCAACTTTTTCAAAATTTTATGATTTGTTGTTTGATGTGAGGTGTTCAGCTATAAGTACCCAAAATTTCAAGTCTCTAACATGTATAGTTTCTGAGAACGGGCTCTGTGACGGACAGACGGACAGACAGACAGACAGACAGACAGACAGAGGAGCGAGACGAATAGGGTTTCGTGAGATGAACGAAACCCTAAAAATGATCCCAAATTACGCCAGTATTGCATAAATTATAATTATTTTTATTGTTACTAAAATATTTTTAAATATACATCTTACGTGTGAAACATATTCCAAAATCTCAAGAACATTATTATCGCATTGGAAGTTCTGAAAATAAAATGACAGTGTTTCACAAATGTTGGAGTTGTGTAGAAAATATTGCGTTTTAGGTATATTACTTTTGTCATTTGTACACATTTATGTCAATACTAAGGCAGTATTTTCACAATGTAAACAACTCAACTTCGAAGCAATATTTCACGCCCATATTTAATTACAATGCAGTCGAAAATTACTCAATATTATTTGTCATTAAATTTTGCATTTTTTAAATATGGTTTTCAAAACATAACTTATTTATATATTTATTCAATTCACGTTTTTAGGGAACTCAGCATTTTATTTTAGAAAATCTGTTAAGTTTCAAAAACTAATAATGAAAATTTCAGACATAATTAAAAAAAGTTATATCATTTAATGTTCTCAAAGGTTTGAAAAACAAAACATTTGTGGTAACATTACATATATTAAAGATATTTTTAAATTCTGTTTTAAAATGCTGAGTTTGAAAAAAATATATTTTTATTTAATTATTGAATCTTAAAAAGTTTGACAAATAACCATACCGAAGAAGGCGTTAAACTATCCAATTTCATGCCGAATTGTTTTTTAGTTCTTGAAAGAGAAATCATAAAAATTTATGCCATGCCATCCCATTTCAGAAAATTGGCATATTCCTGATACTTTTATTGGAAATCAATTGCCAGAATTATATATAGTCTAACAAATTTTCATTTTCTTCAAAATTTTGAACATTAAGGAATAAAAATTTAGCAAAATACATCTGGAAATAGTAGATTCTAGTAGAAAGTGCTTTTACTTTCACATAAATACGAAATAAAATACTGCTTTTACTATGAAATCAGTGAAAAATAATTTTTTTTTTAATAATTGCAGCTGAAATTTGCTTTAAGATTCTTTCAATTCATTATAGTGACATTTATCGATGAGATATGTACATAAATGCTTTCTGAAATGAAATGTAGTTATTATGTATATCCTGCAGAATAAAATATGTCATTTAATAAACACCATTTTTAGGTTCGTTTGTAATTATATAAATACGTTGCACCTATAATCGTCGTGTAGTCCGTCCGTCTGTCCGCATATAACAGAGCAAAAACTACCCAACCGAATGATCTGAAATTTTAAATATATGATTGTTGCAAAATTTTGTCGATCCATTTCAGATTTTATGAAAATCTGATGTATAGTTTAATTACAAGGACAGCCAAAATTTTTCGTTACATTAAGGCAAATGGGAAAAAATTATCTCAAGTGCATTTTAATGATATTACAGCCTTTCGAAGAGAGTGAAATGGATATGAAGTGCATTAAAATATATATTCAGTACAATATCCGGTGCAAAAATATTTATAAAATTAATTATAGTACGAACGCACCTCATTTGCCACGTTTGACGTGGAATTTCCACCTTGTTTCTTATTGTTTTAGTAGCAAACAAATAAGTAATAGAAACAAATATGAAATACGATACTGCTTATACTGTGAATTCTGTTTAAAGTATAGATTTTTTTTTAATTAAGTCGATCTGAAATTTGCTTTACGTTTCTTTCAAATCATTAGAGTGACATTTATCGATGACATATGTACAGTCGTGGAAAACAATAAACACCCCCTACTAACTCTGCAACTAATTATAATAGAAGAAATATACTGGCACCAAACGATTGGAAATAAAGTCTACTTATAAATGATATAAAATTTTCTCAGGGGGCAATCTACAAGTCAAAACCAGACCAAACTTTGTTTTGTTCAGTGCAAACACCCAATTTGGACGATATATTTTAAATCATAGGTTCAAACTATACCTGGAGACGAAATTTGAAGTTATTCGGGTGATAAGTGTGTGAATTATAAACACTGAAAATTTACAGATTCTAATGTTAAATTACATTTTCATATTTTTATTAATATCTCCTGAAATTATAATTCTAATGTGATAATTTTTTGTGTGGTTATAACACTAAAACCCAAACATAAATACAATGAATTTGTAACTTAAAAATTTTTTATAATATGTATTATGATTTTAATATTCGAAAAAAAAAATATGAATTACAACATATAATTTTTGTTGATAGATTTATACTCATTATGTCCCGCTTTATACGAATTCACAATTTCAATTGTTTCTTGCAAGTACTTATGATGAAAAATCGCCAAAATCACGGTTTAAATGCATAATTTGAAAAAATATATTTTAATCATTTTTTTTTTTTTAATTTGAGATGGCAATAGTCAAAACACGTTAAAGGGGAGAAATGGTCCTAATGACAAGAAATAATACATTAATAAATATGTCATAGACATTCTGTAGCATTTCAACAATCGAGTACCGAACTTCTGTTTGGATATAACACCTCAAATATGCTCGTTGTAAAATAATTAATCTATATATATAAAAGAAAGTCTGGATTTTGTATTAATCAACGTGCAGCCCAAACTACTGAACCTAAAATTTTGAAAATTGGGGTAAAAATACTTCTTATAACATAGAATGTCGTTAAGAAAGGATTTTCTAAAATTCCACCCCTATAGGGGGTAAAAAAAGGAACGAACTTAAAAAAAAATTCCTGAAAAATATGATTTTATAGTTATTTTTCAACAGATATCATATTTTAGTGTATTTTTGTATGCTGAATCGAACGGTACAAACCAAATTCTTTTAAGACTAATAGTTCGTAAGATATTTTATATTTTTCTAATTTGGCGATGTCTTTGACGCCAAAAACTCGAAATATCTAACATTACATGTGATAATTCATCCATATGCATTCATATAATACATCCGTTACTGTAACAACGGAAGAAATTCAAATTAAATGTTTTTGTTAATTCTGTTGTTTAAAGAATTAAAACGACTATATGAGTTTGAAAAAATATATATACAAACGCCTTAAAAGAAAAAAAAAAAAAGCAATTGATTTTATTTCAAATGCAAGAGAAAGATTCACTGAGAAATTAACATTATAAAACGAAAATATTTAGGTAAATATTAAAGCAATGTTTGTACGACTTTAAAAAAATTCAAAGGAAGAAATTGGAAATGAAATAATATTTGACTATTTATCTTGGATAAGAAAGTAAAGGGAAGATTTCCATATCCTGTGCTGGTTGGCGCGATTGTCGAAGAAATCCAAAATTGCTCCAAAAAGCCATTTTATTTTTAGCATTTTATAAAATGTTTCAAGATGGCTGAAAAACATGGTCTTTAAATATTTATAAACATATATATATTTAATAAATGTTATATATATCACATGTTAAAAAAATACGATGTTTATGCAGATAGTTTTATTTTTATGTATATATATTACATATAGAGATATAACTTATACATACATAATATGTACACTTATAAATAAATATTTTGTACTTATATATAATTTTATATATTTAATGTATATGTCAAATTAAAACAAAATTTATAAACTTTTCCGAAAAAATAAGCTAAATGCAAAAAATTACACAAAAAAACATATAAATAAAGTCCATTCCTGAAAACAAAGCAACCCCGAAGGCTAAATATCACAACCACATCGATTCATTTAATGCCAAAAGAAGCTCGCCAAAATAATAATAATAATAATAATAATAATAATAATAATAAACAGGAATGGAACTCTTTCCAGAAAAATTGGGTACTTTTATGTCAAGCGTGCACAAATCTCGCGAATAGCATTTTTAAATTACCAAAAGCAGGAGTTACATTTTACGCATGTAAATTAAAACGGGTCTACTTGATTATCCCATCGACCAATCTCGCAAAAATACAAATAAAACGTCGAAATAAAGTCCCCCAATAAAATCACATTAAACAAGTTTAACGTGTGTAATGTCAAATGACTGTGACATTTATGATCGCGCATTATTGGTATTAATCTTATAGTTTGGCGATAGTTTTTCGGTCGACGGGTTGGCGATAGATTTTGGTCGATAATCAAGTAATAACATGTAAACAACTCTTTGTTTTGAGTTATGGCATTGTTTCCTATTATTGTTTATCTTTTCAGTTTTTAAATAAAGTTAGTGAAGAGATGTATTTTAAATTAGTGAAAGACATATTTTAAATGAAATAATAAAATTAGAACATGGTGTGGAACAACATTTGTTAATTTATTATCTGCACCCGGCTAACATAAAAGTATCACAAAACGCATATATTCACCTTTCTTTGGGTAATTGGTCATGTGATTTCGGGTTAATCGTCAGTAATCGGATACCTCGCCAATCGGTGTATTATAATGTTGAAAGCATCGTTTACATTTGAAATGAAAATTTCACGATGAATTTTATTACAGAAAATCTTATCATCATTATATACCACACATTTAAAACGGAAATTTACATTTCATTGCGATTGTTTACAATATTTCAGTAGGGTATATCCCTTTTACTTAGATAATGTTTTTGGAAAGTTTTTTGTGTCTACAAATTGATCTACGTTGATTAGTTATAGAGCTACAGGAGAAAGTTAAAAAATTAAGTGAACCTGATTATTAAGTTTCAGCCTTTTTAAAAAAAATTCTACTGAACAGATATTGAGGTAAGTGTCACTGTTACTTAACTTTTAAGGAATGGTTTAAGTATATAACATTTCATTATATGTTGCTTAGTTTCAGAGCTATTGAAGAAGGTGGTAGAGACAGGTGAACGCAATTATGAATGATACATCTACTATAATTATGTAAAATGTACATTCGTATTTCCTTCCAGCCGTTTATAATTTGAGTTCAGCTGGGTGTATTTTAATAGGACTTACACTGTTAGTTAGATAATTCTTTGTGGATGGTTGGTACTTTTTGCATGTTTAGAATTTCTCTGCTGCGAAGTTTTTCTCTGGGTTGTCTTTTCTGAAGCAAAAGCTTGACAACAAATCAGATTCCAGAAAATCACATCATTATCTACTATAAATATAAAACGCAAATTCGCATTTCATTCTGTTAGATTATAACTCAGATTCTAATTAACATATTTTAGTAGAACGTCCTGTGTTAGTTAGTAATTTGTTTTAGAAATGTTTCAACGTAAAACACATGTTTTTACGTCCCGTAGTTATAGAGCTACAAGAGAAAGTTCCAAAATTATGTGAACCCTATTATGAAAAATTACCTTTTATTTAAAGTTATGCTGAACGTATTTTCATCGGGATTGCACATTTAGATAATATATTTCATGGATTGTTTCAATATTTAACATATCAATCTAGATTTTAGTTATGGAGCTATAGGGAATATTATCAGTCGTGCAATCGTAAAAAATCGGAAGTTAAACGCTGGCAGAGGGTATATGCTAGGGAGTATATATGTTACAGCTAGGGAGCGTGTGCAGAGTTTCTAAAAAAAATCCAGAAGGTATACGGCGAACAGCCTACACTATATCCCTGAAAGTTCTATAATCACGTAACGCGATTATAAAAAATATACTTAATTATTTCCTAAACATAAAAAAATACAAAGAGGCATTTCGGTAAGACCACTTACAACTTCAGTTCTTCTGAATGAATTTTGAGAAGACTTGCAAAGTTAGTTAGATAACTTTTCAAGAAAGGTTTTAGTATATAACACTTATCATTCTACGTTGCTTAGTTATAGAATTATGTGCACAAGTTCTTTAATCATTGAACCGTATTATGAAAGATTAGCCTTTTTAATAGGTTCTACTGAGTTGATTTCGTCTGAATTAGCACTGCTTGTTAGATAATTTTTCAGAAAGTATTTCAGTATATAACTCATATCGTTCTACATTGCTTTGCAGTAGAATTATAGGCGAAAGTTCTATAATCAGGTGAACCCGAGTATGAAAGATTAGCTTTATTAAGAAGTTCTATACGACGGATTTTGATGCGATTTGCAGTTTTATATTTTCAGATGCGATTTTAATAAACTACATATTGCTCTAGAGTTCTTTTTCATATGCTGTTGTAAATGATCAACTAAAACAGTACAAATTTTGTCTGACACATTAGAAAATATGGAATTCTAATGGCGTTTATATTGTTTTCAGCAACGTGGAAGAACATTTGAGGTAAATATACATATTGTTATAAAACACAAGATCAAATACACGAGTACATTCTTTTTGATTAAAGGTTCGTTTGGAGAAACTGACCAGCGTAGAGGGCGAAGGCTGCTAATATCTCTATAAAACTAATCATAGGAATTTCATGGAAATTTGTTTTTAGGTAAATTGAAGGGTTTCGAATCCATTTATGGTGTTAATCTTGGGTATTGCTGTTGAAAAAAACTAAGTTTGTTATCGTAATTATATGTAGATGCAAATATATAAGCTAGGCAAATAATAATAAACTAAGCACATTTTATATTGGGTAATTCCGGGATTTATGCCGCACAAATTTTATTTAATTTGTGTGTAAAGTCCCATGGTGGACATAAAATTAAACAAGTTGGAAATTGCTCGTCAAACGTGGCAAATGAGTTCGTACTATAACTAGTTTTATAATTATTTTTTGCACCCCATATTGTACTGAATGTATAATTTTTTGCACTTCATAAAGTGCATAGTCTGATACATCATTAAAATGCACTTCCAATATTTTTTTCCCATTCCCGTAATGTAACGGAACACTTTTGACTGTCCCTGTAATTAAACTATACATCCGATTTTCCTAAAATTTGAAATAGCTCAACAAAATTTTGCAACAACTATATCTTTAAAATTTCAGACCATTCAGAAGGCTGTAATATCATTAAAATGCACTTGCAATAATTTTCCCCATTGGCCGTAATGTAAAGAAAAACTTTTGACTGTCCCTGTAATTAAACTATACATCCGATTTTCCTAAAATTTGAAATGGCTCGACAAAATTTTGCAACAATTATATCTTTAAAATTTCAGATCATTCGGAAGGCTCTAATATCATTAAAATGCACTTGCAATAATTTTTCCCATTGGCCGTAATGTAAAGAAAAACTTTTGACTGTCCCTGTAATTAAACTATACATCCGATTTTCCTAAAATTTGAAATGGCTCGACAAAATTTTGCAACAACTATATCTTTAAAATTTCAGATCATTCGGACGGCTCTAATATCATTAAAATGCACTTGCAATAATTTTTCCCATTGGCCGTAATGTAAAGAAAAAATTTGACTGTCCCTCTAATTAAAATATACATCCGATTTTCATAAAATTTGAAATCGCTCGACAAAATTTTGCAAACATCATATATTTGAAATTTCAGACCATTCGGTTGGGTAGTTTTTGCTCTGTTACATGCGGACAGACGGACGGACTGAACGACGACTATAGGTGCTACGTATTTATATAATTACGAACGCACCTAAAAAATCATACTGTGCTATTTAATGTTAAATATACAACGCGTGTACTGCAACAAAAAATCTCAAAACAAATTATTAATATTTTTTAATAATGTTTTTCTAAAACATTACACTGCGACGCGTCACCCGTAAATTCAGGCTGAGACGCCCCACTTGTGCGGTAATTATACCGCGCTTGTAATAAGAACAGAAGGAAATTATAAATAAAAATATTGAAAAAAATATTCATATCTGGACTATAATTAACGATGTAATAACAAAATGAAACTAAATGAGTACAATGAAACGTATTAGTAGATTCAAATTAATGATTTTTGCCTACTTTCACTATTAAAATTATCGACTTATTTTTTTTTTTTTTTTTGCATTAAATTTTAATTGCTATTTCAGCAACAACATAACATCAATGTATTAGAAAGGAACTAGTATCCGTCAGGCCGAAATATCGGAGCATGGAGACGCGTAAACTTAAAAGATATTATTTAAATAAAATATTTTATTTTCTAGATTACTGTTTAATATTATAACAGTAAATTTGAAATAAAAATCGTCGACACTTCATTTTAAAGCATTTTTTGTCCGCGAAGAACCAAAATAACTTTTATAGAATGTCTTTTACGAGATGTAACTACCTAATAACATCCAAGGATTTAAACAAATAAGCCTCTAAAAGGCGGCTAAATGCTATCTATTTTACCTTCATGACGTCTTTGTTCAAGGTCAGCCATAAGACGACATCCTCTCATTGTAAATTCGTCAATAATGAGAAATAACACTGTATCCATTCTGAGCTGTAGATTTATTGCTGACTTTTTAAATTAGCGAACTATTTAAAAAACGTTGGTTCTTTAAACCCTTTGAGCTCTAGTGGATAAATTTCTTCAAATTTCCAAATATCACATTAGCACCAGTATCTTGCAAAGAAAAAATTCTGTTTACGATACACATGAAATAATGCATTAAACCTTTTTTAAATAAATTTGTTCGAATATTCCGGTGCTATTGTGACATTTCGGAATTAAAATTAAGTGGTAGAAAATTCAACCGTCAGAGCTCAAAGGGTCAAGCACTGAGTGAGTTATAAAATCATTTGCGTTTGGCAAGGAAAAGTGCTGCTCGCGAATTTGTGTGACGGTTTTGTCTTTTCACGCCAAATATCCGAAAGTATTTTATTTTTTTACAGAATTTCTACTGTATTTCCACCACTAAATTTGACTGGTCTTTTCTTACATATATAAGTAGTTTAATTAGTATTTTTTCAAAACATTCTGAGTATGTCCAGCAAGGAGACCTTCCTTGTGACTATTGCATTAAACAAGGATATCATTTAATATTGTTATTTAATGTTTAAAACTGATGGTGCGTAGAATGCTCTGACAGTGTCATTAAAGGGTAATAAATATTGCACAAATGATTTTATTTTAGTATTTTATCTTTACATAGCTATTTTCTTAATTACAGTTGTTTTTACCCGACTGCCAAGAAGAGTCATGTGTTTCACGTGTATCTGGATATGTGGATTTCTTTATACCCTCGAAACATCCCAACAGCTGGATCTATTTTAATGAATGGAAACATTCATTAAAATTCTCTATCGATTCGTCTTAACCATCCGATGGTTATACGTTAAATTTTGTATTTATAAATTAAAAATGGCGACCGTAAAATACAAAATGGCAGTAGAGTCGAATTGTTTTTTTTTTTTACGCACCATATTGAGTGACTTATCATTGGATAGGTCTTTCAAAATGAAGACGACGTTTCATTGACTATTTTACAGTCAGAAGCTTCGTCTAAATATTACATAACCTGGAAGTTGTATAGGTAGGATCTCTAGCTTTACTTTAACTCTAACCTTCTAGACATTTATAGGCGTCATCAAAACAGTGTTTATAGATGGGAACTAGCAATTAAACACAACTTAAAAGTCGTCAATATAAGTAAATAAAAAAAATAGGTAAGTAATATTAAAAATAGTTTCACATTAATGAGAAATAATTAATTAGTTTGCTTTTTGCGCAGTCGGGTTTTTTGTTTTTTTTAAATTAATTTTTACTTGTTAAAATATTTCATCTTGTACTAGTATACGGCTCTATTAAAATAAAATAACTCAGACATTTTACTATTTAGGAATTCTATGTATGATAAGCAGATTTCTTACATAAATTTTAGGCTCAGCACATAAAACTATAAAATATAACGTTTCCTATAATTTTAGAGCTGTGAATTTTCTTTCAAATAAACATGATACATATGGGACTAAACGTTTTTTTTACACAGTCTACAAAAGATATTTTTACTCCTGTAACTTGCGATTTACGGCATTTGTCACGAAGACAATAGATGTCTAGACTGTGAATCAATAGATCTGAATAATAATTTTTAGAAATATTGGTTGGTTTTGATTCCTTCTTTTAAATCGAACTCCTTTTAAGAATTCATCTTATAAAAATATTTTAGAAAATACCAAAATAGTTTAAATAATAAGGATATACAGGGTGTCCACTCTCAACGGCGTCCAATAGCTAATTCCTAAACCGTTAGTCATAGCCATATAATTCCAGTTACAAAATATTTTTAAATGGGATAAAGAAATATTTTAAAAGCGATTTGGGTCAATAAAAACATTTCTAAAAAATTACGAAATTTATATTTTTATACGGTTCCCCGGTCACTTAAGTTATATTTAGTAAAAATTTTCTATTAAACTGACAAGTATTGCAAAATCACAAGTATTGCACTCATCGAACACTAAAATTGACCGAGTTATAAAACTTTAAAAATACATGACTTATACCACTTTTCTCTATCTGAGCACAAATGAATTCGGCAATGCTTTGAGGGATCATACACCAAGTGCATAAAGTATTCGAAGAACTTATTTCATGAGTATGTATCTATGCTTTGACAAAAATCCTACATGTATTACGACTGAATTAACTTTTATTAAGTTTCAGATTGGGTAAAATAATTGTTCTTACATGTCTTTAAGTGGTCCACTACTGGTGTGTTTACCTTATATCTTCAGTTTCTGTGCGCAGAATTTGACGAAACACCAAATTTTGAATCCTCATAATAGGAAAAGCTTGTCATTAAATTTGTTTGTTATCATTTACGGTACCGAAATTTATGTTTTGTCCGAAATATACATTTCTTATATCTCAAGTTTAAATGCACAGTATTTAACGAAATTTCATGTTTTGTATTCCGCATAAAATAATACATTTTCCATTAAATATTTCGCAAAAATATATAAAGTTAGTGAATTTCTATTGTTATTAGATATTGTTGTATTATAACAATATGTTATCCAGTTATATACAGGGAGACCCCTAAAGTCCGTTCCCGCCCTCTTAACTACCGGAAGGCTGCAGTTTTGTCATAAAAGTGCTGTCTAGTTATACTAAAGTGGCTATTTGTTACTAGTCGTAACCGCTTACAGCGCCACCTGGTGCAAAATCTCGGAGTTAGCGTTCCTATCTCGAAAACGGTATGAGATATTGAGGAAAAAGTGAATTATAAATTTGTAGAACAACAGCGATTTAGTACGAAAAGACACATGAACATGAATGTTAAAACTGAACCTTTTTTGTTCTATCGATGTAATTTCTTGTGCTATTTAATTCATTTAAATGATTTGAATTATACAGAAGGAAAATTTGTGATGGCCATAGCATATCAGTTTTTTTTGTTGTTGTTGTTTTGCTATGAATTTAATAATAATAAAGTTCTTCAAGATTACACTCCATAGTTATATTGGAATAATCCTATGACTTGAACAGTTTTTATTTGCTTCTTCTTTTAGTTACGAACAGTTTGCAACCTTTAAGATTCGATAAAGATTAAATATAAAAATATTTATTTTCTGTATAATACATCTCCTACTTTCAATTTTCAGACAATATAAATTTATAAGTTACAGAGTGATTAAATGAAAAAATCTCTGGAAATCACGATGAAGTGTTTGAATCGTAGAAAGGAAAATCTTATTAAACCTATTTTTTAACAAATTAAAATAGAGTAGGATTTATTTCGGAATTTTAGCCATCATATAAATGATACTTTTACCTTAAGGGAGCTGAAATCAACCTCCTTCTAAAGGTTGCACTATATGTGTTGAATTTGGTTGAATGCTAAATGGCGTATTTCATTGCGCTTTCTGAAACCGCTATATTTCATAAATATTGCTAGAAAAATTGAGATACTACAAAATTTTAAGTATGCAAATTTTCAGAAAATAAAATTGTATGTAAAACAAAAAAAAAAATACCAAAAGATTTATGTACAAAATTTAACGTTCAAATAATATTTTAATGTACATATTTAATAAATGATCTGATCTGTGATATTATACAAAGTTTTCTAAGAACTATAACTAGTCAAAAGAATATCATTTGTAATATCGGATGTTATATCGCAGTTAAATTAATGGTTAATTGTACTTTCCATTCTACTCTCATGTCAAAAAATTAAGTGACAGGAAATTTTCTATTTTACACCTTTTGTCGAATACTTACTGTCGAATAAATTCTAGGATGTAGTGCACTTGTTCGACTACATATTATTCAGTGATGATTTAGTCGGTGGAACAATTAGATCCTAACTTAGGTGGCTAATAATAAATTTAATAATAAAATAATATTTGAGATCACTTACGTAACAGAAAATGCTGCAAACGGTCTGTCACTGTGTTAAATGACTATTTGGGTCCCATTCAACGTTTTTGTGTAAGCATAACATTCATATTCGGGAAGATGATAACGTGTCTGCGAAAAATTCAAAAGTTTTTAGTTTATAGCATACAGTTTTCACCAAATTTAGCATAACTTTCCGAAATCCTGACAAGGAACAGTAGAAACAGTATACTGCAAATAATACATGAATATACGGAATATTTGATCAGATATCGTCGGTACCATGCCAAACTATTCAATGTGAAAACAGAGGGCTACTTTTATAGGTAGCTTTCATTACAAAAAGCTACCTATTGCAGCCGTCCGGAGGAAAACAATTCCGAAAAATGTTGGTATATTTTCACCGATCATGACCCCCAGAGCCCGAAATCACCCTCCGTTCAAAGGGTGTATGGTTGATATATATATATATATCCATATGTATATATATCTGATCTTTGTCACACTGTAACTCTCGTATTTATTAACCGATTTGGATGTAACTTAGTGTGTACATAGTATATACCAATGTCTCAACCGAGTTTGTTGGCCAGCTTCATCCGCCATTTTGTATCAAAATGGCAGCCATTTAACATTAAAAAAAATTAAATTTAAAATGAGTGCAAAATAATTATTGAAAGAGATTTTTTTCGTATGTGTTTGACCTTGATACAAAGATTCCGGAACATTTTTGTTTCGTCTATATCTTAAACAAGTAAGAAAATTCATGCGTTAAGCATAGATTATAAAACACTTTCCAACACTTCCTGTATGCTTTAACAAAACTTCGTTATTTACGGAAATAATTTATATAAAAGAACTAAGTAAACATTTTAGAAAACGCATAAAACATTTAAAAAACTGATTTCAGCAGTTACCATCCATATCAAATACGTATTCCAATTGTTTTGAACAGCTCTGTATTTGATATGTAGGTTGATATATATGCTATATAATGGGGAAATTTGGTTCAGTAAGAAAACGAATAACATGTTGAAATTTCTCTTTCAGAAATCTATACTAATAGATGGAAACATACTTTTATATTTTTGTACAACCCTGTAGTCAACATAGCATCTTTACTACACGCCACTATTTAGCTAAAGTTTAATTCAAAGTAAAACACTCTTAAAACTACTGGTCTACAAATCACATTTTTAGAAATTATCATTTATATACGGCCATGTATCCAATTCTTTGCGTGACGCTGTATATAATTTTATCTATGTTTTATAATTTTATCTACAAACATTTCTTAGTAAATAAAATGCAGTTAGGCGTAAAAATGCATAACTCATTTAAATACCATCTTTAAGCAATTTACAATCACACCCAGTAACCATTACGTATTCTTTTGTGTAGCCCTGTATATGAATTACAGCATTTATGCAATGCACAAATATAGTGAAATATAAAAGCGCATAATATAATTAACTAGTATGTTGTGGCCATCACAAAACTTTCTTCTATATAAATCACGTCAATTAAATCATTTAAAAAGTACAAGAAATTACATCAATTTAGCACCAATTCATATCAAAGTGTATCTGAATTTGAAGACTGATAAAAATCCGTGCCTTAGTTCTTGAGATAGAGCTATAGAGGAAATTCTGAAACATGTAGCAATGCAACGCCACCTGTTGAATGATTTACACCAATACATAAACACCAATAATTGATATCCAGGTATACATGGATCTAAAGTTCATTGAAAATCCAAGCATTAGTTCTTGAGATAGAGCTATTGCGGAAATCACAAAAACAGCATAGCAGCGCCACCTATTGAGCGATGTACACCTAACTGTATAAAATGTCAATTCATGTCAAGAACTAACTGATTCTAAAGTGTGATGAAAATTTGTGCATTAGTGCTTTAGTTACATCTATAATGGAAATTCTGAAAAATACAGCATAGAAGCGCCACCTGTTGAGCGATTTACACCAAAATGTACAAAATGTCAACTCATGTGAAGGATTAACTGATTCTGAAGTTTGATGAAAATTATTGCATTAGTTCTTGAGATACAGCTATAATAGAAATTCTGAAAAGTGCAGCATAGCAGCGCCACCTTTTGAGCGATTTGCACCAAAACACAAACAGCACTAATTCATATCAAAGTATACTTGAATCTGAAGTTTGATGAAAATCCTAGCATTAGTTGTTAAGATAGAGCTATTGCGGAAATCGTAAATAATGCAGTATAGAAGCGCCACCTGTTCAGCGATTTACACCAAAATATACAAAACTTCAATTCATGTCAAGGACTAACTGAATCTGCAGTTTGATGAAAATCCGTAAATTAGTTCTAGAGATTGAGCTATTGAAGAAATCGTGAAAAATGCTGCATAGCAGCACCACCTGTTGAGCGATTTACACCAAAAACTAATCAGCACCAATTTATATCAGGGACTAACTGAATAAAAATTTTTATTAAATTTCGCTCATTAGTTCTTGAGATAGAGCGCCCAAAAAAGTTTTGTCACATACATACAAACAGACAGACAGACTCACATATGCACAGACTCACAGATGCAAAGACTCACAGACAGACATTTTGTAAAAGCATGTTTTTCGGAACCTCTGACCCCTAAACGAGTAAATCCGTCGAAAACCGAAAGTCGAAAATTTTTACGAATCCAATACTTTTTTCTTGTTTTTTTTTTTTTTTTTTTTTTTTTTTTTTTTTTTTTTTTAAATTTTTAATTTTTTGTAATTTATTTTAAATTTATTTATTTTTTAATTTTTAAATGGCCGCCAATATGAAACAAGCTGGGGGATGAAGTTGGCAAACAAACTCGGCCGAGAGATTGTTATATACTATGCACATGCCTTGTCACATCGAAATTGGTTCATAATTAGGCGTATTATCGCGTGACAAAAATCAGATCGTTTCAAAATGTCAGCCATGCTAGAAATTCAAAGTGCTATAACTCAGCCATTTTTTACGATATAGACAAAAAAAAAAGGCTCCAGAATCTTTGTATCAAACTCAAACACATAAGAAAAAAAAATCTTTTTCAATTTCTAATTTTATTGTACCTCATTTTAATTTTAATTTTTTTTTATTTTTCTAAATGGCCGCCATTTTAATGATGATTGCGGATGAAGATGGCCAATGAGCTGAGTCGAGACATTGGTATGTACTATGTACACAACAAATTATAGCCAAATCGGTTTATAAATACGAGAGTTACAGTATGACAAAGATCAGGGTGGTGTCGGTATCTGGGGGTCTTGATCGGTGAAAATGTACCAAATTTTTTCGGAATCATTTTCCTCCGAATTGCTGCAATAGGTAGCTTTTTGTAACTAAAACTACATAAAATCTGACATTTTGCCTGCGACAGCACTCGCATATATCAATCAATGTGAGTTTGTATGTGCAGAGGAATTACTAATATCTCGACTAAGTTCATTGGTTAGCTACACCCATCAAGTTGTTTTAAAATGTCGGGCACTTCAAGATATCGCCGAATTTGGCGACCAAATATAAGTCACTTAAAAAAAAATCCAGTTTGGTTACAGCTGACTAATTTCGCGAAATTCTCATTCACATTCAGTATTGAAAAAATTAGCATTGAATCTTCTATAATCGAGTTCGACTAATTTGAGCTTGGTGTGTTTTAATAGTATAAGCGGGATCTTTAAAAATAAGTAATATGAAAGCTACCTCTTCCTTCCGGCACTGGCCGGAAGGGATTTTTAAATTCAAGTTTCTTAATTGGGACCACGTTTTTGAAACAGTAAAATTCCCCTTTTTTAATTACATAGTAATTAAGGCAACAAGAAGCAATTAACAAGGGGAATTTTACCATTTCAGAAAGGTGGTACCAATGAAGAAATCTGAATTTTAAAAAGTAGCCCACTGTTTTCACACTGGATAGTTCGAAATGCTACCGAAGCTATGGGCATTTATAGAAAATAAATTTTAACTGAGCTTACGTGGGATACTCCAAAATTTTTATATCATAATTTGGTAGAATGCTATTTAGGAAACTGATATAAAAATGCTCTTCAAATATCGCAAAATTCAGAACGATACGGGCAATTTAGTGAGTTGCTTTCTAAAAGTTTCTTTAATACAAGGAATTTTCCACAATTTTTCAGTAAGCTCACAGTATTTTTCTATGTTTTCGCAATATTTGACTGGACTTTTTACATAAGTTACCCTAAGTATCTGACTGCGAAATTATGAAATAAAAAATTTCGAATTTTCCACACATGCGCGGTTAAAAATTAATTCATACAAATTCCCGCATCTAAAATATTTAATATTTTCATGTTTAAATTGCAGTAGATTGTTTCTACAATTCTTTGCTAGGTTTTAAGAAAGTTGTGTTGCATTTAGTTTAAAACTCTTGTGATATAAACAAAAATTTTTGAGTGTTTCACAGAAACGTTAGCATCTTTTCCAATATGAGTCTTATGCTTACACCAAAGCACACAAACATTAAACAGGACTCACATAGATATTTAATGCAACGACAGACCATTATGTGGATTTTCTGTTACTTGTGTGATCGCAATTATTATTATTAAATTCATTATTAGACCCCCCCCCCCCTCCAATTGTCCTCCTGACTAAATGTTCACTGGGAAACATGAAGTCAATCATGTTCTTTACATCGTAGAAGTTCAAGAATAATTCGTCAATAATTTCAGCAGGTATTAATTCAACTTAACGGGTATAATTGAGAGCGCCCGGCCACTTACCCTTAATTTTTGGACATGAGTGTATTACCTGTTTCTTAAAAGCTTTAATATTGCTAAATTTACATGATTTTATCCTTTGATAATAGGTCTTTTTCCCACTCATTGGTTCATTCCATTTTGATTTTCTTACTTTATGGCAACAATGTAATTATTAAATATACGATATTCACGTGTAAGAAAACAGTTATGATGTTAAAAATTGTTTAAAATGTTTTAAATTCCTTAGGAATTTCTAGATAATATACCCTTCTACAAAGCCTTATTTCTATTTATTTAAGCGCTAGTCTTACTGAATATTTTTGATGTAAAAAGTATATTTATAATACAAAAAAAAAAAAATAATGTAACAAAAAATCTTTTGTGCCTTCGTGTTTCTTTTAAATGAAATTTTTATGCATTAATCACAGTGTGATCCAAATATTTCTGTTCTACGTGTACAAATATTTTTTTTTTCTAGGCAGTGAAATGAAATTTTATTCAAATATTCTTATTTAAATTCTTAAGACGTAGGATCAAAAGAATTTATCTTCTACGGAAAAGAAAAGCCTGTGTTGAATACTCTTTTATTTCCTTTGTGCTTGTTTTGATATGTACGTTTTAAGGGTTTTATGCAGAAGATTGTTTGGTTTAAACACAACAGAATTATTTTTTAAAATGATGTAAAAGTAGAAAAAAGTTTCACTTTTCTTCTGGTAATAAAAAAAACAGAAATGGATTTTTTTTCTATTTGCTTTTATTTGAATGAATTTAGTTCTGAATGCCTTCAAGAGGCTGACACATAGCTCAAATCAACAAATATTTGTAATTGTAGAAAATACTGAGGTTTTTTAAGAGTATTTTTTATTTGTATCAAATGTTTTATGAAAAGTAAACAACAGTTTATTTTAATTTATGCTTAACTACATTATGAACGTTTTTTAAAACGAAATAGGCTCAAAAAAGATTTAACGCGAATTTTATAATTATATTCTAATAAATAATCTTTATATTTTTTTTTTATAATTTTAATTTTCTGATGACAGGCAAATTTCTCTTTATGTTAAATACTATACACATATATATGTTTCGAAACTGAAATGGATTTATATATGAAGTAGAAGAAAATTAAATTAAAAACATATCACTTTCTCGTAATAAATTAACTAATATGTGTTAGTCGTTTTAAACTTTTCCAAAACTCAATCTTGAAGATGTCATATTAACGTAATGTATTCCAAGAGAATAAAGAGCAGTAAACGATAAACTTTTGCAAGTACATTCTAGAAGTAAATTGATTTTCTATTCTCTGAACCATACTACCTTGTCATAAGATAATAATAAACTTTTTTGAAGAAATAGTGATTTGGTAATATTGAAAAATGTTATACGTATTAATTTAAAAATTGAAAATGTAAATAAAGACGATCAATTCATCTTTTTATACTGGGTGTTACTGAATTTGACGGCCAAATTCAAAGGAGTGACAGCAGACATCAAGAGGATGAATTATTATCATAGAAAATGGGGTCGCAAACAATGTATTTAACACTAGAACCGCGGAGCGGGTCAATTTGACCCAAATCGATATTTAATTTCTTGCCGCGCGAAAAATATTAATTGAAAAAACATTTCCTTTACTGACTTTTAATATTTTAAGGTAAACAACAACTTAACGAATTTAAAAACGTATAGCATAAATACATTTCCTGTTATAAATCGTTATACCTAGAACCGCGAAGCGGGTCAATTTGACCCGTCGTATGTTTTACGCATAAAAGACGAAAAAGAGATACATTTTCTCGGAAGTAACGAGAACGTACACCTCCCTCACCCCGAATTCCTCTAATGGACAGATCTGGTAGGGGAAACAGTGAAGGTCTTCAGCCAAGGTCATATATGCACAGTGTGAAAAGAGGTCGAATGCAGACGAAAATTAGAAGTGATATTTAGGAGAATTCTTGAAGTTTCATTTTTTAGGTATTTATTTTAAGTTTAAATAAGATGTCACGACGACGTAATCTTACCGTTACAGAAGCTTTAGAATATTTGCAACAGTAATCTGAAAACGATTCAGAAAGTGATAATAATGATGACTGTCTTTCAATTTTGAGTAGCGAGGACGAATATCTGCCTCCAAATGAAGAAAATTCCAATTCTGATGAAGAAAATGAAAGTGATGACGACTCTACCAGTGCCCTAAATATCGCTGGACCTTCTCATCGCAATTATGATGATGATTTATCAGTGTTAAATGAAAGTGCATCTTATTTATCAGATAAAAAAGAAGAATTGAGATTTCGTACAAAAGGCACTTACACTCAGAGAAATTTGAAAAAGAAATCAGCTGTAACGTGCGAATTCAAACTTGGAAATGAAGAAGTTGGTAAAGACGGGACAGTTTGGAATGTTGTAGAAATAGGTACGAGCAACAAAGGAAGGAAGGCACAGCATAATGTTTTAAAGGAAGTTGGGGGCCCAACACCACATGCTAAACGCAATATTATGGATAACAGTCCGGCAAGTGCCTGGAGACTTCTTATAGACGAATGGATATTGAAGCATATAAAGAAATGTACCGAAGACGAAGCTCATCGGCAGCTTCATGAACATGATTGGGTTATTACTTTGGATGAAATTGATGCATTTATATCAATTTTATATGCACGGGGCATATATTGCGCAAAAGGGCTTGAACTGGATAGCCTATGGTCAGTGAACTGGGGACCGCCATTTTTCCGAAATACAATGCCAAGAGACAAATTTCGTGAAATAATGAGATTCTTGCGCTTAGATATAAAATCAACCAGATCATGTCGTCTAGAGACAGACAAATTTGCCCTCATTTCTTATATCTAGAATCGTTTCATTGAAAATTGCAAGACCAACTATACTCCAGGTCCCAACATAAGCGTAGATGAGCAATTATTTCCTACAAAAGCTAGGTGTAGGTTTACTCAATATATGCCTAACAAACCAGATAAATTCGGTATAAAGTTCTGGTTGGCTGCAGATGTTGATTCAAAATATCTGATTAATGGATTCCCATACCTTGGAAAAGATAACCAATGTCCATCTAACGTTTCTCTTTCTGAACATGTAGTACTGCGACTAATAAGTCCATATGAGAACAAAGGTAGGAATGTTACTACAGACAATTTTTTTACAACGTTGAAGCTAGCAGAGGCATTGAAATCTAAAAATACCAGCCTTGTAGGAACTGTAAAAAGATCAAGAAGAGAAATACCAACCTCTGTAAAAATGTCAAAATCAGAATTGCATGCGACAACTGCATTAGCTCATAAAGGTATCAGTTTAACTGTTTACCAGGGAAAAAGAAATAAAAATGTGTTGTTGCTCAGCAGTCTACACCCAACTGTTGAAATTTTAGATAATTCTAAAAAATTACCTGATACAGTTGCTTATTAAAACTCAACTAAATTCGGTGTGGATGTGATTGACCAGATGACAAGAAAGTATACTGTCAAGTCTGCTTCACGTAGATGGCCAGTGCACGTATTCTATAATATTTTGGATCTTGCTGCAATCAATGCATGGGTTTTATAGAAAGCCGTAACTGGGAAAGCTATTAGTAGACGGCAGTTAATTCAAGATTTAATTGAAGAATTGCGAGAACAGTTTGTTCGCCCCCGACAAAAAAGGGTGTTTGAGTGCGAAGCAACTACTAAAAATGATGGACAACCACAACCTAAGCGCAAACGAGTCCGATGTCACACTTCAAAATGTGAAAATAAAACTCAAGATATTTGTTCACAATGTAATGCCCCCATTTGTGGTAAATGTACAAACCGTATTAGCAAGTTTTGCATACAATGCATACAATAAATTGGATTAAATAAACCTGTAAAACTAGTAAGTAACTGTTTTTTTACTCTATTTTTATTTTTTGTTCTATTTTCGATTAAACTTATGAAGTCTAAGTTTATTTTTGGTTAAAATATATGTGATTATATTTAAGGAAATATGAATTTGACTATCATTTTCTAAAATTTCTCCTGCATTATTTCTGAAATGGTATATAAATTATGATAAATATTGATTATTATACGAAAATATAATGTTTTAGTTAATTAAATTAAAACATTTGGGCATATTTATATATTTTTTAATATCTAGGGTCAAATTGACCCGCTCCGCGGTTCTAGGTATACCGAAAGTCCCGCGGTTCTAGTGTTAATTAAAAGTACAGGGTTGTTGTTCACCTTAACATAATTTGGGTTGGCGCTAATTATTTTGAGAAAACTGGAGTAGGGGAGACCGGGGGAATGGCGACACCTTAAGGGAATTTCAATTTTTTCACCTCTAAAAGATATTTATTTTTAAACAGTAAAAATTCTAAATATGAATCATGATCTTTTGTATCTGTATAAATTTAACCGTAATTATAACTGTAACATAAGCACCCATAAAAAAAAAACTTCTTTCAACCTCTGCACAGTGGCGGGATTACCCGGGATACTGGGTTAATTCCGCCACTGTATCAGGGCAATGACGGCACTCTTTAATGACCTAGTAAATACATAAATGGATACTAGGAAAAACATAACCTACTGAAAATATTTAGAAAGCAATTTAGAAAGCAAAAGTAATATATCAGTTACAATTTAACTCAAATTGCAAAAGTCACAAATATAAATTTCTGCTGAATCGGCTCCACCACATTCAAATTAGGCCATTTCTCACCCGATTTTCATAGTGGCGGCATTACCCCGAGAGAACAATACGGCGGAAATCCCTAAGCAAAGCCGAAAGAAATACCGAACTTGTTCACCACATTGCATCAAAATGTCGGCGAATGCATATAGATTACGGGTAATATTATCTTAAATACCTAATGTTACAATAAAAGGTGCTTATCTCTACTCATTTGAAGCTCCAAAATAAGAAGCAATTAGATGAAAACTAAATTTTTCACTAGAACAAACGAACGACGTGCAGCACTCTCACTCTAGACACTGTTTTTATTGTTGGCTGGTATAGTGCAGGCACATTCACTATTTCAAACTGCCCTTAGTTTTAAAACTAGGCGGGTGGTGGCATAACACCGGGTGGCGCCATTCCCCCGGTCTCCCCTGTATTATAATAAAAATTTAAATAGACATTTTCAACTGTGTTGTAAAGGTGATAATAAAAAAAAGGGGTAGAAATTTCTATTCAGCAGTATGCACTTGACATTCCGCATTTTGGACCATGATTACCAGTTCATACGGTATCAGGTCTCATCGATTCCTTGAGCACCTTGTTTTTCCAGTACTTTTCGTGATGTTATAACATTTCACACAAAAGAAGGAGCATATCGTTGCCTTTTCATTGCAATATTTTTATTTTTCGCAAAATTATTACCCTCAACCCTAGTTCGGTTAGGATGAAACGCCCTTTATTTGTGACTAAATAAGTGGTTTGCGAGCCCATGTTCCATAGCAATTTTTCATCCTCTTGATGCCAACTATCACCCCGCTGAATTTGTCAACATCCTGTATCCTGTAAAATCTCCATAACAGACAAACCCGAAGAGTGAACACTTTTTTAGCGGACAAATCTATAAATCTCCTAGTCTTAGATATTTTACTTTATTTTAAAGAATAATTGTGTTTTCGTCAGACAGAAATAGAACATGTATAGTGCGTCATCAAGTGTCTGTTTCCACAAACCAAAATTGCCCACCTGACATAAAAAGTGTCTGGACGAATGTAAATATTACGGGCATGGCCCCTGGAACAATGATCGAGCCAAATGTAAGTATCATGGGTATGGCCTGTGATGCGACACAAAAGACTAACGGGATTACTAATAAACCTTTTGTGGTAAATCTGCCACAATTATTACATTAGGTTGTAATTACTTATCAAATATTCCACAAAATTAAATCAGTTGTATTTTTACACATGTATTTGCATTCCGTAAGTCGTGTGCGTTTGGTACAACTTAAGATCGATAGGACGCACCGTCGAATGGCTCGAAACTGAGCGATCTTGTTTGCGTTTTGGACTCAAGCTGTTGAAACGTAAATTGTAGATTAAAGGGTAATGTAAGGGGGAAGTAAACAATGCATGAGAAATTCCTATGTAAAAATATTGCATACAATTTCAAAATTATTCAAAACCAATCATTACTTATCAGAAGATCTGCGAATAGAACACCACATATTTGCTTAATCTCTTCCATACGCATATGTTACCATATTCACTCTCTGGGCTGCCACTAGCGACAATTTTTTTTTTAAATTTTATTCGCACCACCATTAAAAACTAGTATGTTGTGGCCAGCACAAAACTTTCTTCTATATAAATCACGTCAATTAAATCATTTAAATAGTATAAGAAATTACATCAATTTAAAACCAATTCGTATCAAAGTATACCTGAATTCGAAGTTTGATGAAAATTCGTGCATTAGTTATTGAGATAGAGCTGTAGGGGAAATTCTGAAAAATTCAGCATAGCAGCGCCACCTGTTGGGCGATTTGCACCAAAACACAAACAGCACTAATTCATATTAAGGTATACCGGAATCTGAAGTTTGATGAAAATCGGTGCATTAGTTCTGGAGCTAGAGCTATTGTGGAAATCACAAAAAAATGCAGCACAGCAGCGCCACCTGTTGAGCGATTTAAACGAAAAGGTACAAAACATCATTTCATGTCAAGGACTAACTGAATCTAAAGTTTGATGAAAGTCCGTGCATTAGTTCTGGACATTGAGCTATTGTGGAAATCGTGAAAAATGCTGCATAGCGGCGCCACCTGTTGAGCGATTTACACCAAAACATAAACAGCTCTAATTCATATCCAGGTATACCTGAATCTGAAGTTTGTTGAAAACCCAAGTATTAGTTCTTGAGATAGAGCTATTGCGGGAATCTCAAAAAATGCAGCATAGCAGCGCCACCTGTTGAGCGATCTACACCACAAGGGGCAAAACGTCAATTCATGTCAAGCACTAACTGAATCTGAAGTTTGATGAAAATCCGTGCATCATTTCTTGAGATTGAGCTATTACGAAAATCGTGTAAATGCTTCAAAATGCAGCATAGCAGCGCCATCGTTTGGGCGATTTGCACCAAAACGTTACCAGCACCAATTAATATCAAGGATTAACGGAATCTGAAGTTTTATAAAAATCCGTGCATTAGTTCTTGAGATAGAGCTTTTGCGGAAATCCTGAAAAATGCTACATAGCAGCGACACCTGCAGGGCGATTTACACCAAAAACTAATCAGCACCAATCTATATCAGGGACTACCTGAATATAATTTTTTATTAAATTCCGTGTATTAGTTCTTGAGATAGAGCGCCCACAAAATTTGTGTCACATACAGACAGACAGACGGACGGACAGACGGACAGACAGACAGACAGACAGACAGACAGACAGACTCACAGACAGACATTTTGTAAAAACATGTTTTTTGGAATCTCTGCCCCCTAAAACGTATAAATCCGTCGAAAACTGGAATTCGAAAATTTTCATGAAACCAATACTTTCTTCTTGTCAAGATAGAAGAAAGTAAAAATGTACAGTGTTGACTCGCTGGGCTGTCACTGGTGACTACTTTTTTTATTGTATTCGCACCACTATTAAAAAAAAATGCAGTATATTTCCCTTTCAAATGTTGTCAATGTGAATGTGAAAGATTTTAAAAAATATATATATGAGAAATATTTCCATTATGAATTATTCATAGTCTTTAACAATTTGTTTCTCAAAATAAAATGTAATATACATGATATCTATTAAAAATGTAGCGTTGATAAATAATACTTTCATTGAAAGGCAAAACAGTTATAACTTTCTGAAAGTTTTCTAACAAATTACTTAAACATTATACGGAATCCATTCAAAACATTAGAATTATATATTGAGTGAAATTCCATCTACAATTGAGAAAAGTTTCATCATTGAAATGTGTGAATTATACTAATGTCTGGAAATTATTAGTACAAACGCTTCGAAGTGGTATTACCCGTTTAGACCAAAAAAAGAAAATGTTTTTTAAATCGAAAACTAGGTTAACAATCCACTTTTTATATCAGAAATAGATCAATGACAAATATATTTTTGAGAATTTATACGTTATTTTTATATTTACTAATGAAAACTGTTCTATTTATTGAAATTTAATTGAAAGAGTACCATCATTTTTTTTAATAATTTTTTTATCCCCCAATTCTATATCTTGTATAAAGTATATATATATTTTGATATTTATTGAATTCATTATTACCCTGTATACCCTACATATTTAGAGTGAGTCCTATTTTTGTATATGATATTTGATTGATTGCCATATTTCAAATACTGGACATAAAAAAATCGAGAGGCCATCACTGTGTGCCGACATTTCTCTATAGCCTGACAGCGGAGATAACGGTTGTCTCATGAACCATTAGTGTGTGTCACATAAAAAAATGGCGAATTGATTGCCCTTGCAACAATACATACGTTTTGTGGGTTTGTATTCCGCAAAAAACTATTACGTGTAGGCGATTCGGAAGATAGCAGTCAAGTTTGGAGTTAACAACCTCTTTGAGCAAAAATAAAGAAGAAATTTGAGAAAAGTGGTAGTGTTTTGCAAGAGAAGGTAGGCAGTATGCACTGGAGCGGGCGAGGTTGATGAACCCCGTCACGAAGAACATATATTATAAACTTGTTTGCGATTAATGTGTTTAACTTCCATTATGTTTTCTTTTTGGTAAAATGACTAGTTTCATCACTAAAATCTGGGAAACGGTTTATATATATATTTATGGCCGACCCTGAATTTTGATAATGTGATCTTTGTATCTTATGCACTTATGCATTCAGAATCGACACGTCTTTTCATGTCCGTGAAATTTACTGTTGAATAAATTTTTCTCTTTTCTAATTAATCTAGATATTCTTTTGCTATCTATCAAAATGAATAGACGCAATTTTTTATGCAATTTAAAATTTAAAATTATAAGCTAAAAAACGAATGCGTTTTCTTCAGCGTTTTACGTCGACATTATGTACTGCAAAATTATACCTCTGCTAATGAAGAGTTTTGCTGTTTTGTAAATCGGTATCTCATTTTTTATTAGATGAGTGCATTAATATAATGCAGACTCTTTGCATTTCAATTGGATGTGAAATACCATTTTGGTCTACGTGATGAATTATATTCGTTAGTAAAAGCATACTAATAAAAAACTCCATGTGAAAAATAATATATAAACTCTTTTATTTGGTTATTTAAAAATAACTCTAATCGCATAAGACAGTTACATAAATCTCGAACAAAAGTCGATATTTCAAGCCTTTTACTGTGAAACTGTTTGCCTATAAACAGCTGTTACATAATGAAAAATGAACTTACTTTTCTGTTTTCGCATTTAATTTATTTAAAGTAAACAGTTTTTGAATTAAGAAGATTTTTGGAAAACAAATGTTAAAAGATTTTTGAAAGTTTTCAAACTTTAACAATCTTGAAACGTGTATTGAAGTTTGCCACTTTCTTTTAAAAAGTAGCAAGTACATTTTTAACTAAATTGGAAAATTGGTTGAAGGGATTGTGCTGCTTCAAAAAATGTCTCAGTATGAAATTCTTGAGTATATATAAAAAAATGAATTAATGAAATAAATAATATGCATATATTTATATGTATATGTATAAATTCTGTGAAAGCTTCTATAAGTTTGTTCAGGTAAATTTTTACCATTCTTATGAATAATGGTGAATATATTAAGTCATAGATATTGCGGAAATTCTAATTATTCATTTTTTTTTTTAAATTGGAAAAATATAAACTCACAATATACAAATTATTTTATTATATATATATATATATATACATACGTACAAATATATACATATAGTACATATATATATATATATGTATGAGGACATGAATTTCAAAACTCTCCTTATCCAAAATTAAAAAAATCGAATTTTCTCTATCAATCTATTCTATTGGTAAACCTGCACAGAAAAAACCCTATAATCTCTAAAAAAAAATATTTTTATCCTTTATTTTTGGGTTCTTAAAATATTGGTTTGGCTTCAAAACTCGCCTTATCGACTAGGGAGTTCGCAACAAAACTAGATTTATCCCTACGCATGCGTAAGACCAACGGACGGCTAGCTTATCAGCTACAATTACAGTAATTTTCCTTCATTTCTCTGCGACCTGTTGCTATTTTCGTTTAAAGATTTTACCTGCTCTATTAAATACAAACTAATTAAATAAGTTTTACAGCATGTCTTATGTATAATGGACAGTGAATAAACTGTTGCATTTTGTAGCGGATGGGTGAAGAATAGAAAAAGAAATACGAACACATGGTCTAGTAAAGAATACACGAAAATGAAGATTAAAATGTAATTCAAAATGGGGAATCGTTCTCTATATTTCTTACTGTGAGATGATGTTAAAAGATTTAATTTTTATTCTCAGGCATAAACCTAGGCCTTTCCGGTCCTCTCAAAGTGCACTCACCAGAAAGCGAACCTCAGGTATTCAATTGTCTCAATGCAAGATGTATAATTCTTCCACAAAGTTTTTTTTCAAGCAAAAACAAAATTGCATAATATAACTTTATTTTGAAATTCACATCTCAAACACCTCCTTCCAGAAACCGTGCAGGTTTCTTTCCTTTCATGACACATCCAGAAAAGTAAAATTTTCACCTTGAATTTTTTTTCAACGCATCTTAGTGCGCTTTCAAAGGCATTACGATAAGATACTATAAAGACTAAGAACCATGGCCATCTTCAAATTTGTGGAAGCGTATTTTGGAAGATTCTTGGAATATCAATACCAGAGTGTAAAACTTGTGCTAGAAGCATCTAAAAAATGAACTTTCCTCTTAAAAAGAAGGGGGAGGGAGTCCCCGTGAAGCAAAAGAAACTTAAGGATGTCCACGGATTGTTAAAAAAACATTTTGATGAAAACTGGTCAGAAATGGAGGTGCTTACTTACTATAAAAATATTATATCTAAGGAACCAGAACAGAAGGAGATGGTGTATGCATATAATATTATATGTTATATAAATTATATTATATTACATTCTTAAAAAAAGGTTATTTTAATTAAAAGCTATTTTAGATAAGTTTTATTTCATTATTGTTAAGTTTGCTTTTTTATAATAAAATGTAATACTAAATTTTAGTCATACTTATTGCTCTCGTAAGGTTTACTTTTTAATCCAAAATATTATCATCCGATGATCAAAAATAGAAACTATTAACTTCTTTCCGCAAGTATGATAGACGATTGGCAGCAAAACTCTTCTTATCCATATGTTGGCAACAAAACTCTTCTTATCCGAAACTTTTTCCAATTAATTAATTAAATGAATTAAAGTAGATTTTCCAACTTAACACAATGATATCACAGAGCAACTAGCTATAAGTAGACAAAAAATTGGAGGTATTCGATGCGCGGGGTCGCAGTTACAGGATTTCCGCGATTTCCCAAAATTTAATTTTTTGGATAAGGCGAGTTTTGAAACTCACGTCTTCACATATATATATATACAGGGTAATTAGAATTAAAGTCCCAGTTTCAAAACGCTCTAAAAACGAACCACTCGTTAGAATGGCGTCAAAATTTACAGCGTATTATTGAAGAAGGGGGAAAGAACATGAACCAAAAAAAAAAGTTCCAAATTTTAGCGACAGATGGCGCTGTAAGCGAATTTCGACTACAAATGACAAATCGTAAAACAACAATTAAGGCGTAAGTTAAACGATATAAACCAACTGTATTGTTCAGTGTGCATGACTGTACAAGTGTGATACTGTTAGTTACGTAAGCCCGTCCACCACGGCAAGGTCGTATCACATCGGATGGGAATAATCGATTTTTAATTGTCCTGAGGCCAAAAACCGCATAAAAAGCATCCATCCAACCGCTTTTTAACTGTCCTGAAACCAAAAACCGCATAAAAAGCATCCATCCAACCGCTTTTTAATTGTCCTGAGGCCAAAAACCGCATAAAAAGCATCTATCCAATCGGTTTTTAAGTTTCGCGAGACTGGCGCAAAACATGTTCAGTATGCTGTCCACCGTTGTGTGCAACAAGATTAAATCGGGAAACAGCATGTTCCACAACCGATCGAAGTGTATCCGGGGTCAAGTTCAGAATGTGTTGCGCAATGCGTGTCTTTAATTCAGCTACGTTGGCAATCGGAGTACTGAACACAACATCTTTCAGATAACTCCACAGCCAGAAATCACACGGATTAAGATCAGGTGATCGGGCTGGCCAGGCTGTAGGGAAATGACGACTGATAATTCTAGCATTTCCGAAATGCCGCCTCAACAACTGTTTCACTCGATTTGCAATGTGTGGAAATGGGCTTCGTCTGTCCACAGAATTTTCCACGGCCAATCATTGTCCACTTCCATGCGAGCAAGAAATTCCAAAGCAAAACCCTCTCTTGTTGGCAGGTCAGAAGGGAGCAACTCCTGCACATGGCAAATTTTATACGGATAGCCTTGCAGGATGTTTCGTAGAATGTTATGTACCGTGCTCACAGGCCTGTTCAATGTTCGGGCAATTCTCCGTGCACTGCATGGTTGCTCACCACCGCTAGACTCCTCCTGAACTGCTGTGGCCACTTCTTCAACTACCGCCGAATCACATCTTTTCCTTCCTCTACCAGACTGCACATCAAACGAACCTGTATTTTCGAATTCTTTCATCATTTTCACCAGACCTCTGACAGTCATCGGTCCAACGCCTTTTATTCATACCCTTGAGAGTCCTGAACTTCTCCAGAGCTACTGGTGCAGAATCACCGTTCTTGTAATAAAGCTATACAAGCAGAGCACGATCCTTCATTGAGACACTCATGGTCAACGTCTGAGACGCGAAATGAGGAAACGCCGTTTACCCAACGCTTTTATAACACCTGAAATTGTCGAGAGCATGCCAGGTATTTTAATTTACATATACTGACGCTTACAGCGACATCTGTCACTAAAATTTGGAACTTTTTTTTTGGTTCATGTTCTTTCCCCCTTCTTCAATAATACGCTGTTAAATTTTGACGCCATTCTGACGAGTGGTTCGTTTTTTAGAGCGTTTTGAAACTGGGACTTTAATTATAATCACCCTCTATATATATTACGAAATTTAAAATTCTGCTCTATATTAAAAATATTCCATAAATTTGTTATGCAACGTATTTTTATAAATCTAGTTTATCTAATTATTTCCTCTCTTAAAACAAACCAATCATTCCTTTTACTTTCATTTCATTTCTATCTCAATGTTTAAATTGATATATCATTTCTCTTTTTAAAATCATTTTAAAAACTCTTCACATACTATTATTGTTTCAAAGTTGTTTAATTTTATTTCAATCTGAAGCCCAATATAAATTATTTCTTCAGTTATTCTCATTTTTTATGATTTACCGAAGAAACCGCTTCATCTTGTTTTACTTCCGCGATTAGGAAATAGAGTACGCTCTTTTTCGTCCTACCATTGCTCCTAGATACTTATCGCATTGTAGTAAAATTCCCTTCGCTGGCTTGTATTTATTGAGATGCATGACTTATGGAGCCAGGGCTTTTGTGTTTTTGAATTGTTTAAAATATGCAAACGTCACCATAAAGTGAGAGCATCGAAATGCATGGAGGAGCTTAATTATCATCGTCTAATAATGTAGAGTATGGTGGAGTGTTAACAAAAACTTAAACTGGTGGAATACCGTAATTATTCTTCTTGCGATATGACGGATTAGCAGTTTGTGGCGGAAGTTCTAATGCCCAATGTTCGATTGAACGAGCAATTGTGTTTCCAATACAGATAACAGTAACCTAGTCATTATACAAGCAAATTGCAAACATTCTTTGATCTTGTGCCAAATTTATTAGTGGCGGTTGCAAAGATTTAAGCAATAACTTGCTATTAACGATTTTTCACTGATAAGAACTTCTAATTTATGGAATGGTGTGTTGGCCTTGCATAGAGTCTTCGCTAATAAAAACAAGAGAGAAGAAGCTGTTAGAATAACCAGGGAACCTTTAGATTTCCAACAAGTGATTACCCAGATTTTATATCAAGAAAATCTTTTTTATATTAGCGCACTGTATTTCAGGTTTCCGCTCACAAATCTTTAAAGCGTGCAATGCAAATACTATCCACATCGCAAACTTCATAAAAATAATTTCTCTATAAATTGTGTATTTGGAAATTAATGAGATTTTAGTTCTATCTTATACCTTCTAATATTTCTTTATCATAAAGTACAGGAGTATTAAACAGCATTCATAAATAACAGAGGTAAACCCAGCCGTATATTTGCCTCTGCAAATATTTATCATTAAGTGCGTTTTTGTGCCTGCGATTATGTTAAGAAAGTGTGACTTTCTGTCTGCATGTATGTTTAAGCAAGTGTGTTTCTATCCCATTGTTGATATAAGTTACTTCTAAGAATATGTCATTCGATTATATTTCGTTTAAAGTTATATATACATTTTGTAATTTCATATAGGGGAGAGTAGTTGAATTTGGACCACTTCACATATTTTCTAGTGTTTCTCACTTCAATTTAGGAAAATCTGCAAAATATCACTACACGTGGTCAGTCTATTCATCTACTAACGAAATAAACCTTTAGAACAATTTATTTTTGAAAATCTTAAGTTTAATTTTAATTTGAAAAAATTGTCAAAAGTGGTCCAAATACAGCAACTGGTAGCCTAAATTGGAGCTCTACTCTTCAAAATTGGACCAAACAATATCAGAGTAATTTTATTAAAAGCAACGTTTGCGATTAATGAAACAACAAACAAAACAACAGCAATGAAATATAACGACATCAAATGCTTGAAAGTAAGAGTAATTGCTTTAATTCAAAATGTATTAAAAATATAAATCAAAGTTATACGTAATTAAGAATAGAAATTATGGGACTAATTGCCAGTTACTTGAATATCATGTAAGTAGTAATTCAAGCCTTACACATTAATGTCTGTTGTTCGTTTATTATTCGAGCACACACAACATGGAACCATATTTGGCAATTTGAACACTGAATCACTTCTGCTATTTTGTTTTTCTTGAAAATCAGACTAAACCAATCACCACTGTCTTGATGTTTCCTTTTTTATACTGAATCATTCGGCTTTCTTTTTGCAACAGATGTTTTCTTTATCTTATGTCTGTTGTTCTTCCGTTCCATAATTTTCTTTATAAATGAATTACACCTATTTATTAAAAATTGATATTTCAATTGATTTTCTGCTTTGAGAACTTCCTGTCGTTTTTATTTGTTTTTCATTTTACTATTTCGGTTACTATGACACATGTATACACATGATAGATGTTAACACAGTTGTCTTTTGGCTCCCTCTGTCTTTTACTTACCTGATTTTGGCAAAATAGGTAGCATTTCTAATTGTATGGAGATAGTAATTCATTATTAAAAAAATGTCCAATGTATACAGCCATCGGAATTCATTACTTACTTTTCAAGTTTATGATGGTATATCTGGTCAAATTTAAGCAACTCAAATCGGTCCAGCTAAGGCAACTGCGCCATTTCATAAAACAGATAATCTCAAGATTAAGAACAAAAACGAAAGCAAATATATATATTCTTAATATAAAACAAATCCACATGAAAAATATGCGCAACAAACACATGAATTTAGATATGTATATGAAAACATAGCAACTTAGCTTAGTTTTATTTTAAAGTATGCTCTTACGTTTAGTAGTAAAAAATTAGATCAAAACAGCTAATTTTAATTTTTTTTAATTATCAGAAAACAGTGCGTGGAAGGCGGATGCTTCTTCTAATCATAAATTACGTCATTCTGATGAGTAGGTTTTCAGCGGTAGAGGATGTAATTAACGGCAGAATTGCAGCGGTCCAAATATGGCTACTCTCCCATAATTCAAAAGTATTTTGTGTATTGACGACTAAATGGCAATTTTAAATGAAATATTTTTTTCCACTATAAGCGGACGTGATTAACGAATCGCATCATAAATGTAATCGTATTTGTAATTTTTCTAAAACAAAAAACGTTGCGCCCGCAGAATTATGCTCATATGCAACTATATTCATAAATAAAAAAGTTTACGAATTCTCTTTTACATATTTTGTATCTTTCAATTTTATCTTCGTATTTAGAGATTTCGGCATAAAATATGTAGACTAGATTCATAGTTAACTTTATTTAATAAAAATAGTAAGATTGGAAATTGCAAAATGTACACTATTGTTAAAAGAAGAAAATGTGCATTATTTTAATCAGATAAGAAATGCATACTTATTTAGAGTATTTTTCAAAAGTAAATAACTTGTTGCCCTAAATCTTTCATATGTTTTTTATAAAACTCATTAAAAGATTTTCTGTTAATTAGCGTTTTCGGATTTTTATTATTGAATAATAATTAAGAATCCATTAGGAGAAATTTCAAGGAAAAGAACTAATATTTTAAGTTTATTTTTAACTTTAAAAGCCATTTATATAATATATATATCTAAAGAAATTTAATGGAATCACTGAGGGATAAGTGAAAAATTTATTTATAAAAACAAAGATCAAAATCAATAAAAGTTTCAAGGTATTGCACAGTGTATAAAAATATATATTTTTTATGTTAACTAATTAAACCTCAGTAATAATTATTAATTGTAAAGCGTATATTTCCAATAAAACTGCATCCAGAGAAATGATTGAACTTAATTAGCTAACTGAAGTAATTCTACAATAAAAGTCACTCGACGTATTGTTAGTAAAATTTAAAAGCAGTTTCTTATACGCCAATAAAATTTAAAAGGTTACAGATTAATATTTGCAACATATAAAAATGTTTTCAATAGCGCAAATAAATTGAGGAAATATTTTGCGCTACATAAAAAGATAAAATCTATCACAGATCATTATTACCAATGGTAAAGAAGAACGTGGCCTTTAAAAATAAACGAAATAGTTTCGAACACAGGAAAATAAGGACAAGGTATAAAGGAATGATATTCAGTTTAAACACTACTTTCAGAAAACATACAGAAGGGATACAAAAAATCAACATTTACAAAACTTTTATTATTATTATTATTATTATTATTTTGCGAATGAAAACTGACTCCAGGACACTTAATTTGCCGTTATCTGACAGTTTGCAGATAAATTTAGAACAGGCAAAATCAAATTTATGATTATCATCCTAGTAGTCCCAAATAATGGCAGACTTGTTAGCTTCATTTTTCAAAAACAGTAATGTTATCGTTAATGCTAAAGTGCGAGCTCAGCACAACGTCTACAATAAATAGTGCGAAAATCGGATATATAAACAAAGCTAAACATTTGAATCCCTTAAATGTGCAGCGATGCTGGCATTGGAAGTGTCGATCGCAGCAACATACGTGGGATATTTTCAAATTTCCATATGGACATCATATTATTACAACGTCTGAACTGGCAATCGTCTTGAAGTTTTTGAAAATATCCTGCAGATGTCGTTGCGATCGACTCTTTGGAATTACGCCTCGTTGGGTATTTAAGGGATTTAATATTTAGCACTTTTTGAAGCATTGCTGGTATAACCAATTTCCACACTATTTATTCTAGGCGATGTACCTTCATTTTGGCACATTTCTAATTTTGTCAAAGAAGTACGCACAGGGCACGCCGTCAGATTGTTAGTTGTCCAAGTTATAGCAACACATATTCGATAACTTACCTAGACATAAAAGCGTAAAAAATAGCAACGTTAAAAGCACCAAAATTTTAAATTCTAAGCATACCGGTTTCGGTAGCATATAGCATACCTTCCTCAGTGCTAAGGATGGCGGAAATTTGCTCACATATATAGGAGAGATGGGAATACCGGTTAAAGGTTTATTGACCAATAGGAAAACAGAGGATTGCAGGCAACAGCCAATAGGAAAAAAGATGGGAAATGGAACCGAAGTAGTGAGGGGGGGGGGGGAATTAAGAGAAAGAAGTTTTTATGTAATATTTCCAACAGTCTGGTAATGGGGGAATAGCGAATTCACAATTAAGAATATTTTTTATATTTTTATAAATATGAAATGCTTCAAGGAAGTTACGTTCGTGTATAGAAGTAGGTTTAGTGAGTATTTTAACCGAATTGAAGTCAAAAGTATGATTCATCTCTCAGAAATGTTTTGCAATAGCGGATTTATTGATTTCTTGTTTTTTAATATATTGTTGATGTTCTTTGATACGAAATTTTAAGCAGCGTTTGATTTGTCCAATATAGAAAAGGCCACACTGGCAATTAATACGGTAGATACCCCATGAATTGGATAATTCAATAGGATCTTTATGTTTGGAGAGGGTGAGTTTATTGGTAGGGGCAAAAATTATATTGAAGTCATATTGTCTAAGAATTTTAGCAATGGGAAAGCTTGATTTAGAAAAGAAGGGTAACACAATGCTAATATTGGAAAGAGTGGATTTAATGTATTGAATTTCACTATTAAATGACTGAGAATCAGTGTAAACATGTATGGCACGATTTATAAAGGCATAAAAGGTGGACATTTTTAGGCATGTTACATGTTCCATTATACCAGAGAGACAAGGCAACAAATATTTACTTGAAAAAAAAATAGTTTTTATTGCTACCAATCAGCAATAGCATTAAATGTATAAATTAAACTAAAATAGTTTGAGAATGATGTGTATATAAACAGAAGCATGCTCATTGACTTGATCTGCCTGTAATAAACATTGAAATTTCACACTATGATAGTAACAATACATTATGTATTTTACTATATTTGATTACTGAAGAATGAGAATATTTGGATCAAAGTCAAGACAATTGAATAAAATGTTTTATGGTATTGTGATAGCGTAAACTATTGTGCTTCTACACTGTTAAAAATCTGAAGCGTTTGCTGAATAGCAACTCCATTGCTTTTATAGAATATCGCTATTCTGACAAATGAGAATGCTCCCTAATGTATTCACGTAACAGCTTTGTATAAAAGCAGTGGAGTGACTACACAGCAAAAACTGCAGATTTTTAACAGTGTATGTATTTATTCTACTTAAAGCTCGTGTTTACGATAGAGAACATGTTATTTATATTCATTTTGAGTTGATAAATTGGAATAAGAATTGCTGAATGTTTACTACGAGTGTGCCAAAAAATTCATGAAAGAAAACATGTTCCTAGAAAAAGCCTTTTATCTTCAAAACAATAATAAATTCTTTATTAAAATACTCTTACCACTATCATAGTTTCATACATTTTTATGTAAAAAATAGTTATATTTGAAAAAAATCATTTAACAACAAAGATTTACTCTTTACAAATACAGATTGATGGTGGTATCAAATACACTTAATTACTATCGACTTTTTGTCGAAGTTAAATGCGATAAAATATATTTTTAAGTTAAATCTGTAACTTTTAAATTACGTTCTGTTAAGTTAAATATTTTAAGTTTAATCTGTTTATTTAAAAAGTAATTAAATTTAACAAATTCATTAAAGAACAAAGATATACTCTTAACAAATAACGGAAATTATAAATATAAATTGACACAGTTGTTTAATACACTTAAATACATTCGACCTTTTTTCGAATTTAAATGCGGTAAAATATATTTTCAAGTTAAATGTAATGCGAATAATATATGACAAGAAAACTCTTTAGAAAGTTTCAAAATAAAAAGAGAATACCCATATTTTAAAATATTTGTGTTCTCTAGTTACTTTCATTTTTTAACTTTTCTAGTGTATTTGATATAAAAAAACTTAATTTCAATATATGCATTCGATGAAAATGTTTGAATTGAAAATGAACTTTTTCAAGCTAGTTAACCTGATTTAACGAAAAAAGAAACACACTTACATTTTAAGTATACCGAACTTTATTCCAGCATATTTTGAGTTCTTGAAGAAAATCAGTGTGTTGTATACAGATAATGCATTGGATAAAAATGCTTGGGAGGGCAAAATTCTTTAGATATTTGTAGCTGCTACTTTTGTTTTCTGCCTTTATAAAAACGATTTCAAACTTGTTCTTAGTCGAATCCTCGTTTTGTGGCTTTAAACTACATTCAGTGTTTTAGGCTGCACCATGTTTAAAATTTATACTATAAGGGATTTCAGTTTCTATTTTACGTATAATAAATGATTTATTTTGTTTTAGAGGTATCGATTCTTTTGCGTATGAAACCTAATTGTATTGAAATTATTATGTATAAACTTTAAAATGTACTAGAAAAGCGAATGCATTGCTGTTCGATATCCATGGGTAAATAATTTGCCGAAAAAGCCAAATAGGATATAGAAATAGGTTTTTGATTGGAAATTTCTAAGTTTGGTGAAATTGCTTGAATAAATTGGCCCCTTTAATTTTTTAAACATATATTTATTAAATATGTAAATTCCTTTCAAAAAGCAGTTTTTACTTTTCCCTTCGTCTGTTTGACCGAAAAATACATAGGGGGGGGGGGGCAATTTTTCAAATTATTTTAATGATTACCTGGGAATCCAACACAACTATATGAATTTTGCCGTTTTTGTTTTTCAATAAATATTTGATAAACAGGATCTAAAATATACTTGCAAATCAATTGTACTGGTATGTTCATCAGCTATTCATCTACAGCTTATAACTTACTTTTCATTTTTATGTGTTTCAGTACAGTATTAATAGAGCTAATATTCGATTCCTCGCTTATAGATTGATGATTTGATCGTTTTAAACTTCGATGGTGACTTTATTGAAATTTCTCAAGAGGTTTCTCCTGAGTTTCTGGTACTAAAGAAAACTAATGATAATGGATTGGTGGCTGATTATCTTGATTGAAAAATTTTAATTGGGAATACAGTAAAGGTTGCAATTTAAAATAAATGTAAAATTTTCAATGATAATGTTTTCCTTTTGGTAGTTAATTTTTATAGATGAGGAGATTTCAAAATATTTTTTTATAAATTTGAATGCTAAAAAATGGGTAGGTTTTATGATATTTTATAGCTTGTAAAATAATTTCTATATCTTTTAAAGAATTATTATTTTTTTAATAAAATAAGAAATTAGTTGTTGCTTTTAAAATGAATATGTATCTAGAAAACAAATTGAATTAATTTGTGAACTTTTTTTTCGACGAATAATTTATAATGAACAATAATTTTAATGAGCACTTCCACAAATTATTTTGATTATTTAAATAATTATAGATTCTTTTGAAAATATAAAAATTTTAAAAGTATATAAATAGAGGCTATTTCTGACAGTTCTGTTTCTATCATTGTTAGAATATTATGTTATATATACTGTTAAAGTATATATTAAAAAAAAATCCTTTTTATCCTCCCATAACATCTTTTTTATCATACACGCACACGAAAACATATATCATACACGCACACGAAAACATAGATAACATATGAGAAGAGAATAATAACAGTGTTATTTTATATTTTTATAATGTCGGAAAAGGGAAAAAAATTCGAAAAATATGGAATATCTATGAATTTTAAAAAATGTATTTAATATTCACAAATAAACTAGAAGTTGGAGAAAAATGTAAAACAAAGTCTGTTAAGAAGAAATGCTTCGAATTCGAACCCATGTTGGCTGATCTATTCGGGCACTAGCTGAAAACAGATCCCTTGTCACCTGCCGGAATTAATTGCTTGTCGATGTTTTGCCAAAAACAGCTCGATAAACACAATCGGGATTACAATGTGGGCTTTCTTTTGTAACGGCTCCAGACATGATTCCGGCATCTCATCGATTCCAGTAAACACATGCTGATACTAAAGCGACATTGCCGACTGTGCCCTTACCGTGTACCAAAAAACTTCTGTTTGCTTGGGAGTTTAACTCAGGATTTCTTCACAAATGGGGTTGACCTGTGAAATTTCCTCGCATTTTTTATTTTATTTTTTTTAATTTCACCAAACTTAATTCTAACTTTAAGGTCACGAAGTATGATGTCATTGTGTTGACATAACGAGTCTTTTTAGTAAATCTATGTAAAAGTTTATTTTGAAATGTTTGGATTTTTTCAAGTCTGCTGGAGCACTTCCGTAAACGACCGATCCATAAATAATGATCGTCCGAAGTATATATGAGGACCCCAGAAGCCAAGGAGTATAAGTGACAAAATTGAAAAAATTGAAGTAAGTACACAGGCGATCTGGAAATGATTTTTTTTCTTTTCAGGCAAATAAATATATGTGATTTTTTAATTATGTGATGCGTTTTAGAGATCAACCACTTTTGCTGAATAATGATCAATATAGATTAATTAAATTTAAAGAAAATTGTACTCTACTTTTTTCACATTTATTGAAATAAGAGTTCAAAGTCCACTGTGAAATAAGCAGCAGTCTCCTATTTCAATTCAATCAATTATTATTGGTGTCCAACTTTAACGTCAATTATCTTTGAACTCAATTTTCTCCAAATCGAAATTTTGTCACTTGTACCTCTTGGCTTTTGAGGTCCTCATATACAGGGTGTTTCTAAATTCATAGTACAAACTTTAAGGTTAGGTAGAGAACACAGTAACAATCATTTATTGTATGGGTGTGTATGGCTCCAAGTGACGCATTAAGGTATAAACACCAGGGGGGCAATTGGGCATCTTTTTTAATTTTCAAAATTTCTTATTCACACCAGCAAATTTTTGTGATATCTCTTTCTTGACATTTCATAATTACTTAATAATAAAATTCTTCTTTGAAAATTTTTGGTATGAAATCGAAATTTTTTGAATTGAAAATAGAAATAGAAGTTTTTTGAAATAGAAATGGAGTTTTTGGTTGATTCCACTGGCGGTAGAGGGCAGTAAGTGACTGGTAAATACCATGCATTCAAGTAGATGAAATAGCCATTTTTAATTGTGCTATCGTTCGTCATGGATTACTTTACATATGCCGAAAAAGCCGACATGAATTTCATGTATGGTCGTTCAAATGGCAACGCCAGAGCTGCTCTACGAATGTATCAGTAGCAGTTTCCTCGCAGAAGAATGCCTGATCATAGAAAGGTTCAGCGATTACACCGTCAGCTTTCTGAAACAGGTTCTTTCACGTCACCAGACAGGAAACTGGGCGAGAAAGGTCTGTATGCAGTGCAAGGCTGGAAGAAATTATTTTGAATTTTGTGAGTGAAAGGCTCGGATCAAGTACAAGAGCTGTTGCACAGAATTTATGTGCGAGTCATCCGACCGTTTGGAGAGTGTTCAGTGAAAATCGATTTCATCCCTTCCGTTTTCAACGTGTACAAACTTTGAATCCGGTAGGCTATCTTCTGCGGTTGAACTTTTGCCAGTGGGTTTTGCAGCAACATGTATTGCAGCCAGACATTACTGCTCATATTCTATTTACATATGAGGCAGTATTTACACGCGAGGTTGTATTTAATTTGCACAATTTCCATCTTTGGGCAACCAATAATCCACATGCAACGCGGCCATACGCTTATCAACAACGATTTTCTGTGAATTTGTGGGTGGGTATTGTTAATAATTATTTGATTGTCCCATACTTACTACCAAAGAGGCTGGAGGGTCGCTGTTACCTTATTTTTTGCAACATGTTTTACCAGAACTGCTGCAAGATGTTCCGATCGCCATTCGTAACCGGATGTGGTTTCAACATGATGGAGCGACCGCGCATTTCACCACTGATATGCGCAGTTACCTGAATGCCACATTTGGGACGCGATGGATTGGGCGTGGTGAACCAGTTCCTTGGCCATCGCAATTTCCCGATTTATCGAGCCTTGATTTATTTTTATGCGAACATCTGAAGAATCTTGTTTATAAGACTCCAGTTGGCTCAGACGAAAATCTAGTGTCTCGCATATCCGAAACTGCTGCACGTGTGCGGGAAATGCCTGACATAAACGTGTACGCCAATCGTTCCACCGACGCTGCGAAGCATGTATGTTGGTGGGCGCAATTTTGAATTCTTATTGTGTAATATTATTGTATGCATTATGATTTACTTGTGAACTACATTGTAAATAAACATTTTATCTTTTTTATTCATGCATTTCGTGTGATAAGTTTGCCAGTTTTACGCTTTTTTTTAATTCAAAAATTTCGATTTCATACCAAACATATTAGAAGAAGAATTTTATTGTTAAGTAATTTAGAAATCTCAAGAAAAGGATAGCATAACAATTTTCTGGTATGAAGGAGAAATTTTTAAAATTTAAAAAAGGGCTTAATTACTCCCCTGGTGTTTTTACCTTAATGCGTCTTTTGGTCCTATACATTCCTATACAATAAATGATTGTTACTGTCTGCTCTACCTACCCTTAAAGTTTGTACCATAAGTTTAGAAACATCCTGTATGTATATATTATGGTGACCTTAGGAATATGTAATTTTCCGAAAGTAATACTTTTCATGATCCCAACCACTAATTATGTTCCATTCAACAAAAAAACGGGGTGTACAAAATTTCATCTCAATCGGAGAATTTTATAGTGGCCCTCAAACGCCTTGATGTTGTAACATAGTGTACATAACGTTTAATTCCGTTCAAAATCTGTATACTCTTCTCTATCTCGACCACTTTCTCCTGTCCCCGAAGAAAAAATAATGTGGACACATTCAAGCAACCTCAGCTATTTGTTTTAAAATACGCTGATTCAAATTTAACAAAAGTTAAATTTATAACGTCATAAAATAACATGAAAAAAAGGAAAATTTAGCTTTTTTAAAAAATGAAGCTCAAAACTTATATAAGAGAAACGAATTTTTGTTTTCTAAAGAATCACAAACATAATGGGAAGACTGTGCAGTGTTGACTATAACTGAACATTGAAAATTATTTTGTCTAAAGAGAAGATTTAGATGCAACTTGCTATTTTTTACGGTTTTCGTCAACAATCCTCAAAACAAATTGTTTTTCAACTTTTTTCAATTTCTATTTTTATGACAAAGTTACTGTAATCGGGAATGAGTTTGACACTTCTTTCTGCCTGCAATGTCATTCATAACAATCATCTTCTCGAGTTTTAAACCCCACTTTTGTAACGACGATCCTCCTTCCAGGTTCATGTTTATTTGTTGAAGAAATTGCTGCTGATAGAAATGCTTCTGAAGAAAGTTTAAAAATTACTTTCTGCTTGAGATACGGCCGAAAGGTGTAATTTCCATTGATAATTTTTTTAAGCTTGTTGAATTGCTTTTTTTTTAAGGTTAAAAAATTACCGCTCTGATCAAATGTTATTTATTATTTTCATTATTAAGATAATGTTATTAATAATCGTTGTTTATAATTTTCAGAAAACTCTATGGATAAGCGTAAAACATCTTACAATGAGTTTACGATGATTAGCCTATCAAATGCATTAATGTAAATATCTCGTTTACATAATACAAAGGCTTATAACTGACAAAGTTTACAGCTGTATTCTGTGAAACATGATTCATGTCTTAGCATATATCAGTCATAATGAAGCAAGTATTATTCAATTAATTTCCATCAGCTCTGCATTTAATTAAATAAGACTGACTGGATATGGAAATTCTATGTTTGCTGATAAAATTTCCGCTGTTTTTATTTTTTATTTTTACTGAGCATTAATATTTAAATGGTATTTCGAATGCAGCTTTCGTGAAATCATTTAGTTTTAAGAAATATAATGATAATTTAGGTAAGAAAATATAATCAATTTATAAATTGAAATATTATCAAAATAATGTTTAAATCTATTTATTAAAATGTGATATTTGCCATTTCATATAAGAAAAGATCTTTATCTATGATGTGAGAAATTTTAATTGGGAAATAAAATTTTAATAAAATTTAAATTTAACTAATATAATAAAGTAAAAAATAATTACATATAGACACACTTTTTAAATATTCTGCTTACATAAAAAAAAAAATATAAATTCTGTACGAATTTTTTTCAAAGCATTTAAAATTTACACAGGAATTATTCATTTAAAAAGATATCAAATGCAATTTAGTATATATAATGAAGGGTCGAACACAGATTTTTTTTTCTTGAAAGCACATCATCGAGGAAGAGGAAATTTTTAAACGATTGAGATTAGACCGGTGAATTCAGAAGTCGAGGAAGTTTCTGTTTTAAAATCGTAGGAAGTGCAACCACGAAAAACAGTAAAACAGATAACTTTTAGAATATACATTCACTTGGATATGCTGTATTAAAGTTTTACGCAGGAAAGCATTTTTAGAAAATTGATTTTGCATGTGCAGTTGAGCAGTGCTGAATTATTTCGTACCAAAATTTCATCTTTCCATAAAAATGTATAGTTTTCAGAGCCATCTACTTGCATGACGATTCTTTGAGAACTGGTTATTTTATTGGTATTGTCAAAATAATCCTGTGTAGCAAGATGAAATGAATGCGTGCAGCACAAATGGATTTAGTTGCTGTCGAAAATTTTGTAAACAATCAGCAATGCTTTCTACAACTGTTGCTTTTCAAAACGTTTATCAACGTTTTGGCAACAACTTATGAGACATATGGATTAGGACTTCATTTACAAATAATTCTTCAGTATTCTTTTCAGTAAATAGACATTCTGAATTCATACATTCAAACGATGTTGTATCACAGTAGACAAAGTCATTAAATCATTTGCAGTAATTATTAATGCAGGAAATACATCAGCCACTGCCTTATGAATTGCTTGAATGTTTTCATGACAACGGCAAACGTAGACATTCTGAGGAATATCGTTCTATTGATATATGAAACTAGACCTTAAAGCTGCAAATAAATTCGATTTTCTCAATTTACAAACGTTTCTTTAAAGAAAAAAGTCTTCGCTTATCAAATGTCGGCTAGAATTGGTGAAATTTTGTGATATTTTGCACCCCTACGTATATCTTTTTCGACATAAAAATTTGCAACAAGTTTCTGATAATTATCTACATTTATCTCTGTAGGAATTTCCTGATCTTCGGCAGAATGTCGGAGTTTTGAGAAAGTATTTCATATGCATTTGACACTTCAGTTGTAGAACTGGGAAGTTTTATTTCAGCACACTTCGCAATTTTCTATAAATCCTGTGGATGCAACATTTTCTTTTCATTACCAAAATTGAGATTAGAAAATACTCTACTTTTATTTGTGTCCTTAATTGTGTACTTAATTGTGCCCTTATATTGATTGTCTTTTGTTGGCTCTAAGACTACGTATCTCACTTGATTATCACCAGAGAACGCTTCATATGGAATGCTGCTAAGAGAATTCGTAGCTCTGTTACTAATTTACCTCTCACCCCATCTTTTTTCAAATTCTCAAGACCACGCATATTCAGATGAAGAAAAGGCAAATGCAATTGCCAGGTATTTAGAGCTGAAATTCCAAGGAAACCTAATTGAGGAGCTAAGTGGAAGAACGTGATAAGTAACAAAAATGACATTTGAAGTAATTTGATGTGAAAGTTTTGTTGTAAATTTTAATGATTTATTTTCTGTTTGATACCACGTGTTTAAAATATTAACAGGTGTGGTATTAAACTCTATCAAAAAAACTTATTCATATTTAATTTTTAAATATCAAGAAATATTGATATTATTTGCCTTATTAAATATTAAAATATTAAATATTAATGAATAATGTCTCAAAACTTCAAGGCTAAATAGAACTTTGGTATTTTAGCTTTACCGTGTGATAGAATACCTGATAACACCTTCGTCCAAAAGTTAAAATAATTTTTAAGAAAATGTAGCATAACATGTTTTTCCACTCAGCTCTTCAATTGTTAATTATGATACTGGGAGAATACTGCTGTTAAGTATTTCTTAAGCAAAGATAATTTGATTTCCCATGATGATGCCATCAAGGACATTAATAATCTTAAAAATAAAAACAAATCTGGCATCAGCGATACCTCTAATGTAATGCTTAAGAAACTATCCTACTTCTATATACTGGAAATGACCCTCTTAATAAATAATACATTTAAATTTAGCTATTTTCCACTTTATTGAAAGACTGCAATCACTGCCTCTATTCCCAAATCTTCCAAGCACGGCGGCTTCCCCTCTACCTTTCGCCCAATCTCCCTGATTCCACCAGTAAATTAACTGAATCCTACATTGGTCATCATCTAAATATCTATAACCAAATTAATAAATGAATACAGTACAATTTGGGTACGAAAAAAGGGGTTTCTGCACTTCACCATGTGTACTGACTGCTGGAAAATATCACTTTAGGAAACCTTTCTAATAAATTCACTGCCGCAGTGTACTTTGATATTGCAAAGGCGTTTGATAAAGCATGGATTTTTTGCTTAATTTTCAAACTCATAAATTATAATTTCGCCACTTATCTAACGCCACTTATCTCTTTTTGTTGCTTACCAAATAGATATATTTATGTGAAAGTTACAGATAAACTTTCTACGGAAATATTTATTCATTTTGGAATTCCACAGGGCTCAAAATTCTTACACATTCCCTTTATTCTGTTTTATTAATGGCATGCCTTCTTTTCACATACCTTTTTGGATGTATTTTCAGATGATTCCTGTGTATTGTCGTCTATTAAAAATCAGAAATATGCAATTTTGGCAATTATCTACCAACATATGTTACACTCGACCTCATTCAAAAAATTGCGTATTGCAATCAATACATATTAACACAACGCAGGCTATCCTTTTTTGTAATTTTGAAAGGCTTCCCCTCTACCTTTCGCCCAATCTCCCTGATTCCACCAGTAAATTAACTGAATCCTACATTGGTCATCATCTAAATATCTATAACCAAATTAATAAATGAATACAGTACAATTTGGGTACGGAAAAAGGGGTTTCTGCACTTCACCATGTGTACTGACTGCTGGAAAATATCACTTTAGGAAACCTTTCTAATAAATTCACTGCCGCAGTGTACTTTGATATTGCAAAGGCGTTTGATAAAGCATGGATTTTTTGCTTAATTTTCAAACTCATAAATTATAATTTCGCCACTTATCTAACGCCACTTATCTCTTTTTGTTGCTTACCAAATAGAAATATTTATGTGAAAGTTACAGATAAACTTTCTACGGAAATATTTCTTCATTTTGGAATTCCACAGGGCTCAAAATTCTCACACATTCTCTTTATTCTGTTTTATTAATGGCATGCCTTCTTTTCACATACCTTTTTGGATGTATTTTCAGATGATTCCTGTGTATTGTCATCTATTAAAAATCAGAAATATGCAGTTTTGGCAATTATCTACCAACATATGTTACACTCGACCTCATTCAAAAAATTGCGTATTGCAATCAATACATATTAACACAACGCAGGCTATCCTTTTTTGTAATTTGAGCCAGGAAGATATGAACAAATTGAAAATTAAAGTCCAGAAGGCATAATAGCCTTTCTCGTCGAATTGTAAATATCTTGGCATTAATTTAAACCATAAACTCACATTTAAACATGGAGTTGCACATAATCAATTATTTCTCCATTTATCTCGAAACAGTGACAGTTCTATTAAAAACAATTATATCCTCTACATTTAATAATTGAGCCTCATCACACTTATTGTTCAAGCTCAAAATTCCACAATTCGGCTAATTTATGATGTGCATTACTATGTCCAAAATTTTCATATATATAAAGGGTTTAACTACTCTATACTTAGTACTTTTATCCAAACCTAAAATATTAACTTACATCTGTCTTTCGTTAATTTTGAAAATGGTACTTTAAATACTTTACCTATATACCGGGTGTCTCAAAAAGGACTGACTGATTTTAAAATTCAATAACTTCCAAACGGTGACAGATATTAAAAAAATTCTTGCAGGAGGCTTATGCATAAAGTCAAAAGTGTTTTTACAGTGATTTTCGATTTTAGTACGAATTACAAACAATATATGGCGCTGCGATCAATATAGGCTAAATTCAGGCTCAATTTTTGGTACTTCGTGACCCGGATAATACATTTCCATCTCCTTTTTCTGCATGGAACAACAGAAAGGACCAAAAATCGAGCCTGTATTTAGCGACTATTGCTTACAGCTCCATCTATCGTTTGTAATTCGAACTAAAATCGAAAATCACTGTAATAAAACTTTTGACTTTATGCATAACCCTCCTGCAAGAATTTTTTTTAATATCTGTCACCGTTTGGAAATTATTGAATTTTAAAATCAGTCAATCCTTTTTGGGACACCCAGTATGATATTATACAGCCGTAATCTTAAAAAATCGAAAAGGAGTTTTATTTTAGAAACTCTCTTTTACTTTATTCTAATTTGTTAAAATAAAAATTATTCCCTATACTTTATTGTTATTTCAGCATTGCCCCTTGCTTCACTTCTATTTCTGGTTGCAATGACGTTTGCTTCAAGCCTCACCTGTGATTCTTCATTCATGCTTTCACACCTATTTAAGAGGCATCTCCAGTATTAGTTCAGAGCGACTTATACCAATGTAAAGTTAACATCCTTAGACTTTTCAGACCCTTTTCAGAGCTTACGTCAGTCACGGGAAGAAAGGAAAACGCTTAAGTTAACCCTTAAATGCCTGAGTTTTCAAAAATCATTTAAATAATGTTTTTCGGCTTTCTTTTTTTAAATAAATCATGGGAAAAATGCTTAAAAAAATCATATTTTGTTTTAAGTATGGTTTACGGCTGAAAAACTGTTTGTTACTAATCGGCAATACTGGTGTTTATTTGAAAATATAATTTTCCTTGATAAAATTGTATGCTATAAAACACACAAGAATTTTGAGAACTATGATGAGAAATAAATTTTACTTGCTCACTGCAGAACAAAATAGGGTATTTCTCAAGCTTCCAAACAAAACAAAAAGAACATGTATCAACAATTGAAAAAAAAATCTATCTTTATTCTTAAACAGCACAAGTGTTGCTATCTAAATGTTAATATTTTAAAATAGTTTTATAAGTTTAAGGAAATATATTTTAGGGCTTTAATATCTTTTTAAGCATCATAAAAGTAAAGAAAAAGAAACTTTTTAGGCATACACCCCGGAAACAATTTAATTTAATATATGTCTAATTTTTATTTATTTCATTTTATTTGTTTTATGCTTATATCAGTAAAGTTAAATCAAAAGAGAAAAAACGCTCTTTGAAATGCACAATTTGATTTTTTAAAATAAATAACATGCTATGTAACTGAGGATAACACGGCTGACTGGCGGCTTTAGCGTTAGTTTTTACATTTACAAGCAATTATCGCAACTGTATTGAAAAGGAAACTAAATAGCAGTCACAATCGTGAGCCAAGAGGACTTTGTTTAACACGTTAAGTGCCACGTCAGCCATCCGTGACTGACACTGAACTTTCCGTTTAGAAAGCGTTATTCACCGATGACTGATAGACTAAAATATGATAGAAAACTAAAAAAGTATATATTGTTTTAAGTAATTACTGAAAATTTATTTAAAATTTATTTACCTTTTATTTACTACAGAATTATGCTTTCTTAAAAATTACTTAAAACATTGTAAATTTTTCAGCTTCAATGTCAATCACCGTGGTACAAAGCAGTCACTATTAATTTGCACAGGTAACTTCTATTATTGAAACTTTTAATTTGAAAAAATGTGATTCATTATTTAATCGCGTATGGTTTTGCATTGTAGATCCATATTATGTGATTTAAAAAATATATATCCTTCAAGATCCGTGCATGAATCACAAGAATTATCAAAAACTTAGAAACAGAGAACAAGGGCCCCTAAGTACAAAGCAATATAGAGGGTTTTGTACACTAAGGATTGAGAATTTTCAACAGCAATTGCACATTTATGTCAATTTTATTGGACATTCAGGTGGTGGAATAAAACTTTTTGACATTTTTTTTCACATTTTAGTTTTTTTTTTTTTTATCATTTGATATTTTTGAATTGTTTTATTTGTATTCGAATAACCACAAGAATAAGTAAAGATCATTTTATAAAAATAGTAAAGTTGTGCCTTTTTTCATGTTGTTTTGTGCCTTTTTTTAAAGTAAAGTAAAACTTGACAGAAATGGGCTTAGTGGGGAAAATGGGAAAGTTTGAATGACCTTCAATAGTTATATTACTTTGAAGAAATTGTATTTTGCAAAGTGTTTAGATTAAAAGTTAAAATAAAAGCAAAACAAAAGAGTTTGCAAAACATAAAATTAATAATTGCGTGTTTATATTTTTAATTACTACAATTGAAAAAATAATAATCATAGTGTCTCATAACATTTATACATTTTACTTTTTTTACCTTCACAAGCTGCTTCATGTATTAGGTATATTTATATAATAATACTAGCTGACACCCCTCCCCGTCACATCCAACAGCGCGTTGCCCGTGATCGTGATAATAATATTAAGTAAACCTTACATTTGTATAAATTTATATCTTTAATCCAATTTTATTTTACATTATAAATTCAAATCCTTCGAAACGAACCCATGCCGAGTGTGACACTGGCTTCGGCAGCGTACACTGGATGTGCTATGCTAAGTAAATTTTGTACAATAATCAGTTTTGGACGAAAATGTTTATCATACTTAATTTTTTAGGTTCCAAAATAATTCAAAAACTGGTAATAATCACTTACAGATTAATGATCATATACCCCTCGGATACGATAAGATAAAAAAGAACTGCTTAGAAACTCCACGAAATTAGAGTATTGCTAAGGACCTTTCGAAAGAACTTAATATGTCTTCATCAGGTGCAAATAAGTTGTTTTTTCTACTTATAAAGCAGGAGAGATGTATTTTTAAAAAATAATAATTTTGCTTCTTGCAACTGCTATCAAAGTAGAAGGACGTGTTCTTTGCATCTAATGTAAGAAGTATATACTCTTTATAAATGCCTTGTGCATTTCTTTAATTTTATGCTGTGTTTATGCTGCTGAGTTCTTTTTCATCTAATCGGTTACAGTCTATTACATTTTTTTACAATCTTCTGCGATATTTCAATGTTTCCACCGCTCCGTTTGTAATTCGAACAGCAGATTAAAATTTACTGTATGGCATATTACACTTTGAAATAGGATATTAGGCGATACTTAAAGAAATAGTAATAATTTTGATTCTTGCTCCTGCTATCAAAGTAGAAAAGCGTGTGCTTTGCATCTAATGAAGAAAGACTAAGTTCTTTTAAGAAGTTTAAGAAGTTCTTTTCATATACTCAGCTGGAAAATATTTGCACATTTTTTGCAAAAAATGGTGGATTGTACACAATTTGTGCATAAAAAGTTAATATTTTTGTAATATTTCAAAAATATACACTTTTGTGCAAATTATTTGCATTTTTTATGCATACAAATAAGTGCATATTTTATGTTTTCAAAAACTGTGCGCATTTTGTTAATAAAATAAGTGCATATTGCAAAATTTGTGCATTTTTATGAAAAAAGTCTGTACAGTAAAACCTCTGAATAACGGACACCTTGGGAGCGCGGAATTTGTCCTATGTTTGCAGGTGTTCGCTATATAGAGCTAAAATGTACAATTATATAGATGTTGAGAATAGAAAAATCTAAGCTTTTGCTCAGTAGAGGTGTCTGCTATTGAGGAATTTTCGGTATGGAGGTTTTACAGTATATTTGCAATTTTTGAAAATGTAAAAAAATAGCTTCTATTTTTTTTATTAACTTATATGGGGGGGGAGCTAGAATTCTGTAAGGCATTTAACTTCTATGAGAGGCTTCTAGGGGGAGTGCCTCCAAACATTTAAATGAAAATTTTTCTTTCTTCTTTTTCTCAGTAATTAAATATTTTAACTTGATCGAAAAGAAAAAAAGTGCAGTATGTCTTTAAAAAAAGGAGAAAAAGAATATTTCGTTCCTTAAAATTTAAAATCGACAGAAAGGGATGTTACCGACACCTGAAATCAAGACTGTCTTAAACCACCTATTTAAGATTAGTTTTTAACACATAAACATCAAAAGAAACAATTAATAACCCCCCCCCCCCTCTAACGGGAAGTTTTTAACTGATCTTATTAATTTCAAAAGATGGGGGGTGGGGAGAGTTGCGTAACCGCCACCTTAATTTAACACTACCCCTTGAAATCGTTTGAGATCAGTTCTTAACACATAAACTTAAAAAAATGAATAATTAATTTCCATGCGCTTTCCCGCCCCTCCCCGAAATGAAAGAAGAATCATGACTGCACTTTCTCTTAGTATTTAATTCTTTTAAGTTACTCGAAAATATTAAATTTACTATTTTTATTCAAATCAGAGAAAAAAAATAATTTGTAAACTTTCAAAATCCAGGGACGGTAGATTTCCTTTTCGGGCTACTATAACATAAATTCAACAGTACCATCGGTTACCCGTGTTAGATACAATTTTGACACATAAATCTCAAAAAGCTGAAAATGAATTTCATGAAGGATTTTTGTTAAAAAACGCCCCCCTCCCCCCGTCCACTCCCCATCATAAAATTCTTAGCTGTCCACGTCTATTTTCTTAATATTGAATTATTTTAAGTTTTTTTTTTTTTTAACTGTGTTTTTCAAAATCCGGAAAATTTAGGAAAAAGGAAAATTTAATCAAATTTCAAAATTGGAGGAGCACTTTATCATTTAAGAAATGTGTTCATTACGATCGCATTGAAAATATGTATAATTGATTCTCCCCTTCCAATAAACACAAAAGTTTTAAAATCTTAATCCCCATCTGCAATTGAATTTACCTGAAATTTATTCTTTCCAAAATAAACTTCAAAATTTTATATTTCTATGTAACAAATAATTCAGATCATATTTACACCACTCATAAAGCAAGAAAAATCCCAGTAATGAATTATATTCATCAATCCATAATCGAATTATTCATTAACCATAAAAAACTCTAATAGTAAATTAACCTTATTAATGGAAACTTGGATGAATTGTAACAGCATCGATAAATTTACCCTCTATCTTATAAAAATATCAACACACAGCAGAAACAGTTTCACCAGCTATTACTTGCATTTAAAATCGTTTAATATTGCAGCCCCAGTAACAAGGTAGGGAAAGCGCTCGGTACCCAAACCCTAGGTAGTCAGTTCTGTCCTCATGATGGAAAAATAAACCGACATAAATATCATCCACTAACAAATATAGGTGCTTCCAAAAATCTCCAAAGATGGCGCCACCAGCGTTTTTTTCACTTTTTATGCAAAGTTTAGTTTCCGCTCCGCCACCGCCGTCTATAATTTTAAGCGCATATTAAAATTTACCTTATTGCATATCACACGTTGAAATAGGATATTAGGTTGCACAAAATTAACCATCTGTTGCTGTTTATTCTTTAATTTTATACATGTTTGGAGCTTTAAATACATAGTTGCATCTATAAACAAATTTTGCAACTAAATTTCTTTGGTTTGATTTAAAATGTTCGATTATCAGAAGTATCAATTTCAAACTTAACTGTACGCGAATTAAGTTTTTTATTTACTTTTAAAATATTATTATTTTTTTTTTTTACTTAATTTGTATTTCGAGACACAGTACGAGATTGATTTATTAATTTATAACACTTAACTTCTTTTCAGAAAAGTGAAATATGCAGTAAATTTAATATTCTTCTTTATTCGCAACTAGTTTTTTATACTTGATGTATAGCTTATATAAAAATTTCACACAATCTGGGAAATATATTTTTACTGTCGAATCATGCGATGTATGTCATTTGTCACTGGAAGAAAAGGTGTCAAGAGTGAATCGGTGTTAGCTTTGAAACAAAATATTTTTTTTTGGAAATATTGGCTGTGAAACTTCTTTATAAATGACACTGTTTTCTAAAATTTTCCACGCCATTGGGAATTTGAAAAACAAAATCATTCAAGTAATGTAAACACGAAGTGAAATATTTCTTCCATTTGTAAAGATAAAAAATAAAGAATGAAATTCTAACATTTTTTAAATGTTCTTCTAAAAATTAAATGATAATCTTGAAATTTATTGCGTGAGTAACAAATGTCCGTTTTTGTTGTTTTCCTTTGTAAGTTAAGAAAATGTTATTTTAATAATTATTCATTTTTACACAGATTATTTTATTAGTTGTAAAAAACACATTAGAAAGTAATGTATATTTATTCTGCTTAAGATATAAAATTCTTTATTTAAACATTGAATAAAGCTTTACCTTATTAAGTGCTGTTGATAATCACAGATAAAATATTCGGGTTTAGACATTAAATAAAATTGTAATACAGAGGTTTAATTATATTTTAAGAAGTTTTAAATAAATAACGTTATTCCGCAGTAGAACTACACAGCTGCTAACTTTCACGCATATTTGTTAGCGATTTTTAAACAGAAAAAAATTACTTATATTACATACACAGTAAAAGAATGAATCGTAGTAAAATACGAAAATTGTACATGCAATCGAGACGCCAGTACTGTTTCCGTATTTTAACGGAAATTTTGACCCTTAAATTGTAGAAAGACGGAAATTTTTCTGCAATTTACGGGAAAAGATTTCCGTTAAAATACGAAAATAGTACTGGCGTCTCGGTTGCCAGTACAATTTACGTATTTTAGACTTTTTTTTACAGTGTATTAATGATATATAAGAATTATGTTTTTCTTGTAATTAAATAAGACTGATTTTATAATTAAAATAATTGTATAACAAAAAAGATTATTATTAAAATTTACAGCTATGTAACTATCTGTTAGGGATGGCCACCGATGTTAGCGTAAATAAACTTACAAGACTCAGCCTATTCTTTAGCGTGATCTAATTTCGGGAATGAACCACATTTCATAAGATGACTGAAAATTTCATTGGACGAAATATTAAGCGAAAAATATAGCACCACATGTCTCATAATGGTGACTTTTGGAACTACTTTTCACTGGATGCTTCATCTCTGTCATGTTTAATCTTTCGACAAAGTCTGGCTCAATTATTGCAATTATATCATGCTACAGAACAATCTGACAGCTGTTAATTTAATTGCGGCCATATTGTACATCAATAATTTTACCCATAAACATATTAGAATGATTGTTTAATATATGCACTTTCTACATTTACTGTCAGCCAAGAATGACATGAAAGTCCTACAACACAAATAAACGTTGCTTAAATTTCCATGGATAAACCAGGCTGTCAGACATTTAATGTGCTAAATGACGAACATAGAAACTGAGTCATTTTTGTAATGTTACATGCATTTTCATACATGAAGCTGAAGCATTTTACTTACGAGTGCAGAGAAAAAAAAATTCCCGGAGTCTTATATTTATAACTAGAATATGATAATTAATATTATTTTGTTTCATCTGCTATCTAGTCGAATTTCGGCAGAAACATTTCTCTACATTTCATAAAAATACAAATCTATAATAGAAATTATCATCTCTACTCGATATTTGTATAGATTCAGAAACAAATAATGCAATTTTCCTTCAGTTTGATGCCTTGTATAGTGAAACTAATACACGTTACTTTGAAAGTATATTTAATTGTTAATTACAATTAGTTTGTCATGGTAACAGAAAAGGTTGTTTAATATTTTGACCACATTCTTTTTGGATGCTGCTAAACTACTTTATCTCGTCTTTAAACATAAATTTGAGATCGATTGGAAACAAATATTTCTCTTATTAATATTTAAAAAAAAACTTTAATTAAACAAACTATAAAATTAATTAAAAATCTTTAATTGATATTTAAAAAAAAAATATTTAAAACTTTAATATAATTTCGTTAGGTTATAAACAAACATGACACATAAACACGCGCGTCAGCACGAGGCATCATAACGATGATGGAAACGAAGTGGTAAAATTTACAAATGTCGCAAGAGTGGAATAATTATTTACTTACTAATCCCACTAAAATTTATACTCTGGCAGTTGACCTGATTATGAAAATTTATAGAATGGACAACATTATCAGAATAAACGTGAAAGTACACCGCTATCCGTCTAAAAATTAATTGTTAAAAATTTAAATTTTCGAAAACACAAAGCATATTTGGATGGAATTTTTTTTTCTTCAGATAACGGCAAAGTATGAGGCAATTTATTGCTTAGTTTCTAATGAATTTCCTTTTATTATTAATGTTTTTATTTTTAAAGTAACAGATTTCTAAATATCAGTATATCTTTGCATTAAGAAGCTCCTGCGTATTTTGGTTAATGTGTGTCTCATTTTAATACAACAACATCGCTGACAAGTTGTAGAAACTTAAGAAATATCTTTAACGAATACCTTAAAAGAGCAAACCAAATATCTAGAAAAAGGCAGATTAAGTTACATATTCATTTAAAATGACCGATAAATTAGATTATACATAAATTAATATAATGTTATCATGGTGTTCTAGAGGGAAAATACAGAGTAAAATAACAGTAAACTCTGTAATTATTAGTTTTAGTAGTACGCTTTGTATGATTTGTAGAATTCTGGGTTATGGACCAGTAGATAATTAATTAATCAAATCAGATCTGCCCTATAAAACAATAATTAAAATAACTTAAAAAAAGTCAAATTTTCGTAAGAAAATTAAACACTAAAACTTAAATAAATAATCTATATTTATTTACACTTACCAAAAATAAAGAAAAACTAACAAAAAATAAACATTACAGTTTTTATAGCTATCATTTAGCTTAATCTAAAATCATTTGATATAAACTTTCCTTAAAGTATGCAATTTCCCATTGGGGATAATTTGGGATATTTGCTTTACTTACCTACATAACAAATACCTTTATAGTTTTTATGTGCGTATATTACTTTTATACATGTTTTTCAAGTATAGGGTAGATCGGGGCACGTTTACGCTGTGCATTTTTTTCGAAACGAGTTATAACTGGCGCGCCACCAGTCTTGACAGATTGATGCTCCATCCTATTGGGTATTGTCACACGTTTTTGAGCATCAGTCGAGCTTCAGTCTAGCATGAGGAAAGGATAATCTGTTTTCTCTCAAGGTGAGTGAATTTTTTGTTGAACTTACTGAAACTTATTGTGAACTAATAATACTTAGTTAAGGATAAACAAATATATGAACATTAGCAAACTTTTATCCGATTTTGAGAACTGTATTTGTATGAACAAAAATGTTATTAATTTTCGTTGCACGTTAAAAATAAATCCAAACATGGCGGCGGGGCACGTTTACGCATTGACATCGGGGCACCTTTACGCACGTTCAAAAGTAGAAATTACGTAAAACTTTACCAGTTTCAATGGAAGCAGAACAAGAAGACAGCAAAGGAAAAAGTATGAAACCAAAAACTACAAAAGGGAAAAAGTTTGTACGCCCTGGAATAAAGAAAATAGTGAATGAATCTGATGACGAAGATGACAATTGTGTATGTATTTATTGTTTGCAATCATACAACCAATCCAAAAAGGACAAGACTGGGTTCAATGTCTTAGATGCAAAAGGAGGTCCCATGGCAAGTATGCAAAATGAATACTTTATTTTTTCTTTGTAAAAAATGTAACAGTGATGATGAAGATGACTAAATAGTTTCTGTTTCTAGTTAGCAATAAGCCCTATGTTTTCAGTTTAGCCTATAAAATGTTCTTTAATTAATTTTCTTTAATATTTTTAAACACTGTTTTAAGTTATAAATAAAACATTTCAATTTGATTAAATATTTATTTCACTTACTCCTTGGTATCACCTATAATATGCACAAACGTGCCCCGCTTGATGCGTAAACTTGCCCTGTTACCGGCGCAAGTATACGCAAGGGACATGGACCTAAAAAAAAAAAAAAATTACGGTTAAAAACGCAAACAGGGCAACAACTGAATACACAAATTTTGACTCTATTAACCGCTTTATAAAGCTACAATGTCTAAAATTTCCTAAGTTAAAACATAAAAATTAGAAAATTCATTAAAAAAAAATCCGCGCAAATGTGCACCGGCCTACCCTATAATTTCCAATTTTAGTATTTAAGGAGTTACTGCATTTGACGTCTGACAATTATTTTCAAAGTATATGTTTAATAATCTCAAAATAAATTCAAATTCAATTAAGATTATTTTTTAGGATTTCTCTGAAATTTTTTCTAAATTATTGTAATAAAATTTTAAATTACTATAACGGTAGTGAAATTATTATATATATATATATATATATAATATATATATATATATATATATATATATATATATATATATATATATATATATATATAATATTTTATATTAATATTACTTTTAATTTTTTTTTCTTATTCTATGGTCTATTAAATTATGATTAAAAACCAATAAATTTAAAAGATATACCCTGCAAAGTTAGCTTTGCTGGAATATTTGGAATATTTGTTTTCCGCTTAACTATTTTATTATACAAGAGGTATTAAACTTCGTTCTATCAGATAAAGATATATTTCTATTTCAAAGAGCCAAATTTACCAAGGATATTTTTTTTTTTGACACATAAAGGATTTTGAGTTTCTGTGAGTCTTACTAAAAAATGAATAAAAGCTATTTTTTATGCACAAAGCTTTAACAATGTAATAAAATAACAAATAAAATAAGTCGCATTATTTTTTCGTCTTAGGTAAATAAAGTTCGCAACTATAAATCATAGTGTGAAGCAAGTGCTTCTACTACAAATGATCCAAAAACTCTTTTGTGTATTCAGTTGAAATGTTATTCAAATATTCCTATTTAAATTCTTTCGAAGTTGAATAGAGGTAATCAATATTACACAGAACGTACTAGCTAGTGTTGTATTTTTTCTGTCTTATTCTACTTTTATGTTTTAAAGCACAAAATCGTGTGCTGAAATTATTCTAGAAAAGTTTAAAATTTATTATTTTGAATGCATATACATAAAACGATGTTTTTGAGTCTTAGTTTGTAAAATGTATATAAGTTGTTTATTTTGTATGGCATTTATGTATCTAAACCGTATTTTCCAAATGTATGTGGGGTTCCATATTTTAGGATCTTGACTCGTTTAAAATATTATACAAAGCTAGGAAACCAAGAAAAAATATTTTTCGCTTTTTAGGACTTTTTTTGTAAGTTCTGTTATGTTTATTCTTTAGATTACATATAATGATATATTCCTTATGCTTAACTTTTCTGTTATGTTTCATATTACTTTTAGAACAAATATCAAATATCAATGTATTTATCTGTACATTATGGTGATATATCATTTTATCATTTTCCAACGTACAATGTGTGTCTATTAAGTTCCAGGACTGTATGTGTACTTAATGAATGAAAATGTGTAGGAACGCGTCATCATGCGAATATGTTAGCGTAACCAATGAGGCTCAAAGGTGGAGCAAATGCGCAGTGATTGCATCAGCATTTCCGATTTAGAGAAGGTTAACGTTGGTGGTTCATTAGAGTGCGTGTCACGGTCGGTGAGGGAGCAAAGAGTGAATATCAAGTTTTGTTTCAAAATTCGAAAAAGGACTTTTTGTCAAAACATGACATCGTAGCGGTTAACGTCCTCCGTATTCTTCTCATTTGTCACCTCCTGACTTTTACTTGTTCCCCAAACTTAAGGCTGCTTTGAAAGGGCATTGATTTCAGGACGTACGGACATAAAGAAAACGTAACCGCTTAACATCGAAGCATATCTTCAGAGGACTACGAAGCCTGTTTCCAGAATTTGCACCGTCGTGCACAAAAGTGTGGGAGTGCCAGAGGTGATTATTTTGAGGACTATTAAACGTATGTTTGTTTTTTATTATTCATTCCTTTTTATTTGCCCCAGACCTGGAATTTAATACACCTTGTAGTTCAAAAGTGTTTATGAATTCGGTGTGTGTGTCCGTCTGATTGTGTGTCTGTCCACGCTCAATCCAATGTAAATAAACTAGGATTCCCTTGCAATTTACGTATGTGACTGATGCTTACTATTCCATGCTCAATATTGAATATGAAGTGTTTAGCATTAATAGCTCATTTAAAGAGGTACTCAAAAGAATTTCATTATATTATGGTGAATGGGGACAATATCGTTTTCAGTGTACTTTAATGACATTACGCTATTTCATATGTATTTATATTGATATAAATAACTGAATTTCATTGCAAGGTTATTATTTTAGAATAGGGCATTCATAGAATTTATTGCTCATTTACAAGTACACACAAAATAAATCGCTTTCAGTTCAACTTTGAGCAATAAATGCTGGAAGTGCGTTATCAATCTCGGTATGCGCTTTTAAATTTATCTAATTTTTTTTTGCATGTTACTCGTTGCATGTAAATTCTATATCGCGTATACAGGGCGGCCACAGAATTCATGTATCATTCTTCTTATTAGCAAAATTGCTGAATGATAATTTTCAACTGTGTCCCTGTATACGAACTACAAAAGTTTCATACTTAATTTTTGAAGCTGAAAATTCTATAGAAAGCTTCAATAAAATATATAGCGGATGTCTTAAAATTGACTGACGGTTTTTTAGATTCAATAAATTGCAAATGGTGACAGATGTTTAAAAAATTCTCCCTAGACGGTTATGTAAAATGTCAAGAGTTCTTTTTTTTTCTTCTTTTACTGCGATTCCTGATTTTGGTTCAAAATAGCAGTGATATATGGTGCTGCAAGCGATAGGTGGTAAATCGGCGCCCACGTTTTAAGCTTCTCTCTTCTCTTAGTATTGATGTGAAAGAACGTTGTTAAATACTTTATGGAGTGGTTCTTAATCGTGAATGCAATCTTGTTCTTAAGGACACACTCCATATATTTAACGTACTTCTTTCGCAACAAGATTGGTAGAAGAAAGAGGCTAAAAAATCTAGATTTGGTCTAGCGCTCATTGCTTGTAGCGCCCTTTGTCGCTGCTATTTTGAACTAAGTCCGAAAAATGCAGTATTAAACCTTTGGGGACAAGTGACCGGTATACGTGCTGCGTAAGGTGCTCATAATCCGTGATTATTCTCAACCGTAAATTTTTATTGTAAATTTTGCCTTGTGTAATCCGAGCATTTTTCCGATTCAATTAGGCAAAAATTTCTATTTTGAAAAACCGGTGATAAAAGATTAAAAATCCGGTAAAAGACGCTTGTCCCGAAGGGGTTAAAACACCTGACACCTTACATAAAACCTCCTGGAAAAATTTAATAGCTTTCAACATTTATAAGTTTTTGAAATTTTAAATCAGTTAGATCGTTTTAGGATATCCGGTAAATACATGCCAATCTGGGAATGTTTACAATATTTAGAACACAGAGATATGGCTAGGAAACGTTGCAACAATTCTTGTTTGTTTTTTCTTGTGATTTATAATTTCATGTCAGAAAAGAAGACAGATACTTTAATGTAGAAGATAAAAAATACTAAATATTATTAAAGCTATATTAAAAATACTAAAAAAATTAATGTGTACCAAAAAAGTACAAAATTATAAAATTTACAAATGTATTTATTAATGATTAATTTCTTGTGATAATATTCATGAAAACGTGTGAGTTTGCACTAAATATTTTCACATAAGATCTTATAGTGATTAACAGTAAAATTAAAATTTGTTTTCTTTTGATGGTTTTTAGCAATATTTCAACAAAAATATTCATTTTGTAAGAGCAAAACTTTTAGAAATGTTTTAAAGCATCTTTAAACAGTAAACAGTAACATGATTACCGAAAGAAAATTTAATCACTACACATAATATATAAAAAAAATTGTATTTAACCAAATTGAAAAAAATCTGTTCAAATTCAATAGAAAATTGTACCTTATCGTTTTTTATATAAAGTAACCATAGTATGAAGCATAAAATTTATTTCATAAAATGGTCCTTGTTTCTTGGTATTTGTGCTTTAGTATTTATCTGCTATTATTTATTAGGTAAAAGTCTGATTTAAATTATATATATTTAGCAGCTTTGAAGTATAATAGACATATTTGATAGTTTTTAAAAAGAGCATGCGGATTTTTAGACGATCATGAACATAGAGAATACTATAAATAAATGTATTTTTCAATCCAATAATTATACAGCAAAACTTTGAATAACGAAAACATCTAAAATACAGAATTTTCCAGTTATTTGGAGCCATTTACCATTCAGAGGTGATAACAAATACATATAATTCTTGACTATTGAAAAGTATTTGTTATACACAGGTGCCTGCCGTTCGGGAGTGCCCATTACAAACGTTTTACTGAACAAATATTTTTGCACGCCATTGTAAAGACAAAACATTCTTTAAAATAATGTTGAAGATAGTTTATTTATTTCAATCATTTTGTATCGTAGATTGAATGAAATTTTCATATGTTTTTGGTGGTATATGTAACACGTTTGCAATGTTTATGGTTTTCAGTGTTTTAACTGAAAGGGATTAAAACCCACAAGGAAAAAATTAGAATAAATGTAATCAAAGCTACTTATTTTTTCTACGTTTTTAGAGCTGTTAACTGAAAAAAAAGGAAAATATTTACTTGAATGGGCCGAGACACTTTAACATTTAGTCTTTTCTCTGAGATTTACCTATAACGCTATAACTTCCGTCGAATTATAAAAAGTCTAGTTTAAAAAAATTGATAGTTAGATATTCAAAATTGTTACAAAATTCCATAATTAAGGCTTTATCATCAATGTTTTTGATTACGAATTTTTATTGAACTTTAATGATTGTTTATTCGTTTATTCGTTATTATCTTTCCATATTTAAATTAAATTTACAAAAATAGTCTTTTGTGTTTTAAACACTACCACGTTATAACACTATATACAGTAACATATAACTAAGCTTCTGCTTTTGCTAAAACTTATCTAACACATTTCAAGTATGATTGTTTCATGCGGATAATAGTCTAATTTACTATAAATAATTTATATTTAATTTAATTTATTGGTTACATTGTCTAAAGCTATTAATTATTTTATTATTTTTTCAGTTTCTTGCATGTCTAACTAACATAACAAAACGCATAAGTTAAACAATGAAATGCAACAAAAATACATAATATAGAATTTCCTTCCATTCATGGTCTTGCGCATACATGTTTTGAAGAAAAATATTAGTAAAATATTCAATTGAATCTGCTGAGATAATTTAATTTTGAGGTATTTCTGCGAGATTTATAGTTACATGTATAATAACAATGACAACATAAAAAATATCCACAATAATAATAATAATATAAATATTGATAATAATAATACAAAGACAAATTTCATCAAAATGAACACGATGAGATGATGTCAAACTATGTGACAACTATTGTTGCTATATCGAATGTCACAAAAAGTGGGTGTTTAAAACCCAAAGAGAGGTGTCATGTGCCTTAAATTCCATCTAAGAAGGTTTGTTTACACATCACATTTCCCAAATAATTTTTAATAATAATTAAACTGTGTACCATAACGTTATTCTGCTTTTTTTAAACACATTTTATTTCTCTTTAACAAATACTTCAATGTAAAATAAAGTGGCTCAAATCTCCCATATTTGGGGAGCCTTGACCCATTATTTTCTCATAATTAAAATCAATCATCTTTTAAGTTTCATATATATTACTCTTGCCGCCAAATCACACTTCTGGCCACTTTTTCCTTGTTTCACTCACATGTCCATTATTAAAAAATATTATATTTGATTTTTCAACGTCGAAATGAAGTTGTAAACAAACAATGAAGCAAACTGTATGGTTTTAAAGAGGAATTTTTTTATTTATTTTATTTTTTAACTATTTTTAAAGTTTTGGAACAAAGTAGCCCCTACTGGGGGCTTCTTTGGTCCATTCACTTAGTTTCATATAAAATAAATACATTTCATATGTAAATGAATACATTTTTATTGAAACTCCTTTGCAATAACATTTGCTAATAAATTAACACTGCAAACTCGATAAACATTTTTTTTTTTTTTTTTTTTTTTTTTTTTTTTTTTTTTTTTTTTTACAATTAAACGCAATAAATCAATTGTTAATATTAAAGAAACGAGAAACAGTTTTCGCCACGTTAGCCTCAGCAACTGGAAAAAAAAACAATTAATGTAAAATTTTGCTAATGTAACATTTAAAAATAAATGTTACTTAAAACATGTTTAAAGAAATTTGGTAGTATAAATGGCATTTCTAAGTAATTTGGGGTATTTTTGAACCAAAAAAGGCCAGGCGCAAAGTAGCCCCGAAATACTAGTTTTCACGTTAACTTTACAAGAACCCAAACATTGCTTCTCAAAATAAAAACAATGATCACACATGCGTTACAGGTTACTAAAGGTAATATTTTGACACTCACCTTATTTGTAGCTCTTATCCAGATTGTTTGACCATAGAAAGTTTTGAGAATTAAATTTACACACGAAAACAGTTGTTTACAAACACGTCGAGTGTTGCCACTAAAAAAATTTAAATTACCCCTAAACTATTCGAATACCCTATAGTAAGAAATATGTAAAAAAAAGATGTAAGAGCAAAAACTCCAAATTATATTGTATTGTTTGTTCAATACAAAAAATAAAAACTTTTTTTTTATGGAAGAGGACCAAACTAACCCCGGTTGACGGTATTTCGTAATTTTATTTTGAAAACTGATTGTATAACTAATAAAATGATATATGTTACTTTATTTTAGGTTCAATATTTAAAAGATAAAAAAATAATTTTCTAAAAAATTGGTCAATTCTCCCCAGGCTCTCCTACATTTAAAAGTTACTAACTTTGTATAAAAGAACACAATTATAAGTGGTTGTTATTGTATTTTTACAGATTTCCAAAATGACATTTTTGGAATACGATATGTGAGCTAATCTGATTGAAGCAGATATGCTTTAGGTACAATATATAAAATGCATTGCAAATTTAATGCATTAGATATATTATAAAAATATTAAAAAGAAAAAAAAGGGAAAGTGTATGCATCAGACTTAGAAACACAAATTAATACAGGGTATGCATAAATGAATATCCAAAATTTACAGGGCTATTTAACCCCATCTCTGTCGGCGTCGCATGTCATACGTTCGACGTTTTTGTTCAGAAACGGTCGGCGGAAAACTTTCATTCTTGAAAGTAAATTTGTCGCAACTTGCACGTCGGTATATTCTGGGATCGTTTTATGTATTTTTGCATAGAGCTAGGAGTGCTACTTGTTCTATTATTTTCGAAATTGCTGTAATATCGGCGTTCATTAGTTATTGTTCCATGTCAAAATGGCTTATAGGGTGGATTCAGAGAGTGATTCTTCTGAGGAAACTAATTATAATATCTCTCAGTCATAAGATGAGAGCGCTGACTTATATAATACCTATATATAATAATTTTGAATAATTCTTGTTATGCAGATATTTATCTAATATTATAATACGAGAAAATCTTTTATGCGTGTAAATTTTATGTAAAAAGCCATTCAGAAAATCAATGTTGCCAAGATTTTGCGAAATTTGGCGAAATGTTGCCAACTTTGTGTTTATACTTCAAATAGATTTGATAAATATAATTTCAGACTATTTTTGTTTTATTTTAAATTTGAATGACCTTTTTTTTCCGAATGTCAAACGAAAATATTTTACATTTTCCAACTCAGTATAGAACGTTTATTCATTTTCAGCAATAAAAAATAAATGTTTTTTGGGGATTGGAAATTCGAAAATAAAAAAAATTGACAGAGAAGGGAAAAAAGAAAGATATAATATATAAAGAAACCAAAAAAAAAAAAAAAAGTATAACCTTGTTGTTCATTGGAAATGAAAAATAGTAGATGAAAGTTTAAATTCAACACAGTTCTCAGTGTTCAGCGTGAACCCCTCCAAAAACTCGGACGACATCGAGGTGGTACAATAACTCATCCCACACTTTTCTCAGCAATTTTTTTGTGGAGGCTCATCAAAGATCAGGTGCTTGTTCCATCGCTACCAACTGACACTGACATACTTAGCACAGGCTTATGTGCAGCCATTTAAAGAGTCACACCGGACATGCACTTAAAAAGCGCGGAATGAGTTATTGCAGCGCCTAGATATTGTTCGTGTTTCTGGAGGGTCTTACATTGAGCACTTAGAACTGTGTTGAATTCAAACTTCCAACTGTTATTACTATCTTCTATCTTTACAAGAAGAAAGTATTGGATTCATGAAAATTTTCGAATCCCGGTTTTCGACGGATTTGCACGTTTTAAGGGTCACAGAACCCGAAAAACATCTGTGAGTCTGTGACTCTGTCTGTCTGTCTATCCGTCTGTATTTCTGTATGTATGTATGTGACACACATTTTATGGGTGCTCTATCTCAAGAACTAATGAACGGAATTTAATAAAACTTTAGATTCAATTAGTCCCTGATATAAACTGGTACTGATTACTTTTTAGTTTAAATCGCCCAAAGGTAACGCTGTTATGCTGCATTTTCACGATTTCTGCAATAGCTGTATCTCAAGAACTAATGTACTGATTTTAATCAAACTTCAGATTCAGTTAGTACTTGATATAATTTGGTGCTGATAACTTTTTGGTGTAAATCGCTCAACAGGTGGCACTGCTATGCTGCATTTTGTAGAATTTCCACGATTTCCGCAATAGCTCTATCTCTAATGCACAGATGTTCATCAAACTTCAGATTCAGTTAGTCCTTGATATGAGTTGATGCTGATTGCGTGTTAGTATTAATCGCCTAATAGTTGGCGCTGGTGTGCTGCATTTTGTACGATTTCCTCAACATTTATGAGGTAGAAGAAAGTTTTGGGATTGGTACATCCGACTAGTTTTTTATTTCCTATAAACAACAAGGCAGTACTTTTTTTTCTTCTTTCAATAGCTCTATAAAGATGGAATAATCTTTTAGGTACACCCTCTATAATGCATATCAAAATATCAATTCAATAGATGCTTTTAAAATATACATTTTTATTCGGTCAGCTTTTGAAAAAAAGGTCACTTTGTATAAACAAGTGTCATAAATCTTCATGAAAAGTCAATTTCTCAAAATGTCAAGTGAGAAATGACTACGGAAAACTGCAATCGACTGATTTACAAAATGAAAAATGAGGTGGGTTTTCGTCTTTCAGTTTAACTTTCTATCAATAAATAAAAAATAAAAAGTAAAAACTCAGAATTAAAAAGGACCATTTAGAACATTCCATAAAAGATTTATTAAAGTTTTAAAACTTTTATAATATTAAAAAGCGTCGTATTACCTTTTTTTCGAAAAAAAAAAAAAAAAAAACAATGTATCGCAATTTAGCCAATTTTCAAAATAAATAGTTACTTGAAAATTTCATACAAATAAAAGTATTTGAACAAACTCTTTTAAGAAAATCTTTAATGATAGAAAAATGCGTTTTGTGCCTACACGTTTTATTTTATGTTCACACACACACATAATATGTTCTAGAATGCAGATTCTAAAACAAATATCGCACTTATTGTAATATATTTAAAATTAAATTTTAGCATTAGGTTAAACATTTATAAAAAAGAAAAAAAAATACAATTTAAAGGAAATAATTAATATGCATTATATTTCTAATACACTGTGTATCATGAATATTAAAAATAATGAAAAAAATATGTTTATGGAGTTTTAATATAATCAAATCACAAGTTTAAAAAATGTATATTATATTCTGTATTCGGATACTTTCATTTACTACAATTGAAAAGAAAAAACATGTATATCGACAGATTGCATTTAAAATATTTTTTTACATTTAAAATCTTCCAATAAAGTTTTAATAGAATCAAATCATAAGTTAAAATATATACATATTGCATTCTGTATTCGGATATTTTTATTTTCTACACTGAAAAAGAAAAATATGTATATCGACAGATAGCATTTGAAATAAAAAAAAATACATTTAAAATCTTCCAACGAAGTTTTAATAGAATTAAATCACAAATTTAAAAAGCATATATTAAATTCTGTATTCGGATATGTTCATTTCATACACTGAAAAATAAAAATATGTATATCGACATATTACATTTGAAATATTCTTTACATTTAATATCTCCCAACAAAGTTTTAATAGAATCAAATCACAAGTTAAAATATATATATTACATTCTGTATTCGGATATTTTTCTTTTCTGCACTGGAGAAGAAAAATATGTATATAGACGGATTGCATTTGAAATGTTCTTTACATTTAAAATCTTCCTACAAATAGATCATTTTACTTTTGCCTTCCAAACAATCTGCTTTAAATATGTCAAAGATTAAAATATCTTATATGAAAATAAAATTTCAAATTAATTGCTTAAAAGACGCATAGGCCAACCTAGTGAAAAAAATTCTATGCCGGGACACGAACCCGGGTCATGAGTACAACGCACAGACATTCTACCGACTAAACCACACGGAACGATACCCAGCCTGGAACTTGTCACTATTACAGGTTGGCAAGGCTACAAACGCAACACAAGATGGAATATTTCATTTTTTCCCGTGAGCCAGCGACAAGAAAAAAACACCTTTTGCTCCATCTGTAGACTTGTCAACCTTTAATAGTGAAAAGTTCCAGGCTGTGTATCGTTCCATGTGGTTTAGTCGGTAGAATGTCCGTACGCTGTACTGATGGCCCGAGTTTGAGTCCCGGCATAGAATGTTTTTTACTAGGTTGGCCTTTGCGCCTTTAAGCAATTAATTTGAAATTTGATTTTCCTTTGAAATATTATATGCAAGGCGAATGTTTCTCTCTGGAAAAATTTCCACGTATTAATATGATTAAAATTTCATTCATGATTTAACCCTAGATAACTAAACATTTGTCTAATAAACTATTAAAACGTTTGAAGGTCAGGCACATTCCCTTTATTTTTTAAGTTTTGTAAACAGTTGAATTCCATTCAATAAATATTACAACAGAAAAGAAACATTGACAATAACTATATTGAATTAAAAAATTAGCAGTGAATATATTTAGTTTTATTTTTCATATAATTTTATGTGAAATATTCAGAAAGTACTTTCTGTGTTGCCTTAGAGATCTCTATACGAAAGTTATATTTTTAATCGACTGCCAAGAAGGGTTATGTGTTTCACGCGTATCTGTGTATGTGGATTTCTTTATACTCTCGAAACGTCTTAACGGCTGGATGGATTTTAATGAATGCGGTCTCTATAGATTCGAACTAACCGTCCAATGGTCATAGGCTAGGTGTTGTTTTTATAAATTCAAAATGTCGGCCGTAAAATACAAAATGCCGCTAGAGACGAAAAAATATTTTTACGTACCATATTGAGTGGTATATCATTGAACAGGTCTTTCAAAATGAAGACGATGATTCATTGACTATTTTCCAGTCAGAAGCTCCGTTTAAATATTACACAACCTGGAATTTGTGTAGGTAGTATCTCTAGCTTTAATGCTAGCCTAACCATTATAGGCATATATAGGCCTCCTCAAAATAGTGTTTATAGATAAGAACTAACAATTAAATACAACTTTAAAGTCATCAATACAAGTAAATTAAAAAAAAAATAGGTAAGCAATATAAAAAATAGTTTAACATTGATGAGAAATAATTAATTAGTTCGCTTTTTACGCAATCGGGTTTTTTCATTTTTTAAATTTAATTTGGATATTCTATTACCGTACTTTCAGTTTCTAAGAGGTAACATAATCATCCCGTATGATCGCAGCGTGTATTTGCCTACATGCAAGTTACATGCTAACTTGCATTTAGGCATCGTGTAATAGTTAACCCTATTACATGAACCACAGTGAAAGGAGATACACAAATAGTGCTGTTCAAAGTGCCCATTTCGTCCGTTTTGAATTTATTGAAAAGTTATTGAAGTTTTCGTGCCAAAAAACTCCAAAATGTCAATGAATTCAAAGTATCATAAATCGGAGATTTTTTGTCGTGGAAGAAAATATATTTTACAGTTTACTTGTCAAAGCAAGAAGAAAGTTTTTCTAAATATCTCTAATAGGAACGACTGAATGCGTAAAAAATAAATTTTATATATTTTTTATACAATACCATATATAAAACTTATACTTATTTTATACCCGTTTAGTTGGAAGCATGTTTCTATCAACATATATTTATTAAGTAATTGTCATTACCTATATTTTAAAACGCCAGTCGTACATTTGTGGTTTTTAATGTGTTTTGGGGCTAATTTTAATACCATTTTTATTTAAATATAAAAGTTACTAAATATGTATGCTTTGAAATTCAATTATTACTCTACTTTCTTAAACTTTCACGACAGTTTTGTATTTGAATTCTTTAACTGCTAACATATAAAACATTTATAATCATGAAACCGTATGTATCAGAATAAAGGCTCGTTTCGAAAAGCTTCTTTAAATAACATTTCATATAGTTAAATATACGTGACGCTTAGATTTTTTTACTATAAAAAATTAATAATAAATGCCGAAGAAGCTTTTTTAAACTTGTCTAAAATCCTATGAGATGGGAATGAAAAATAAGATCACGTATCGAACTCAGTTCGACTATGATTGTTATTACAGCACTGCAAAAACTTACGAAATAACTCGCTGGAAAACAACGAAGTTTGTCGTATAACATTAGAATCTGCGAAAAATAAAAATACATTTTTAGATATTCTCAGAGGAAAACGTGCTTTTTTTACCTTCAAGTATTACCTTCGTGAGTAAAACTTATTTTCTTAAAAGCGTGTCTTTAATGTCAAAAGCACATGCAATATTTTCAACATTTTTAGCATTGTAAAAGTTGTTATATCATTGTAAATATGTAGCGTTGCTTATTATTAAGAAAATGGAAAGTAGGCAGAAAGGAGCGATTACTCTTTTTCTATGATGCAATGTCTTATAATCAATGAACATTTTGTAGGATTATTATATAAAGTCACTTTGAAACAAATTCAGAGACATCCAATATTTTCAATTTAACGAATTTTTTTGTTTATTTCAACATTGCTCCATAAGTTCTTGATTATTTAATTTTAATGTCGGAAAACAACAGCATTTATCATTTAACATTCTATCATGTGAAAAATAAACATATTAGTTTAGATATTTGAAATGGTATATCTAAGATTTCTTGTTCATCTACATCCATTCGTAAGCAAAAAGTATTTTTTATAATGCGGATTTAAATGTCATGAGCACAGGAAACATTTCGTAAAAATTTAGCGTTAAAAATCAAAGTTCGGTTTAAAAGAAACAAGTAAAAAAAAACAAACTAGAAATATACACTTAAAATGGATTAAACAGAATGACAAACGAAAAAAATCTATCTGCCCTATATATATAAAATCCTAATGAAACGAATTTATGAAACGGATATATGAATCGACTGATTAAACAACTGATTATGTTTCAAGCGATTTCTCCTAAAATATGGAATACTTTGCGATGAAATTAACACCAAAAATCAGCATTGATCCGCAGATCTCAAAACTAGTATTAGAATTTTTTAAATCGAATTAGTTTGCGAAATATTAATATTTTCTAATTTTATATACATTTTTCTAATGATGGCAACTCAAATTTTAATCAGACAGACATTTTTTTTCATATTTCAGTAAAAGGTTGACATAGTAACCCAGCTATTGTTGTTTATTTGATAATAAATGTTTATTTGCTTTTATTTCTTTTTATAAATTATATAAATTATTTTTTCAATAATTATTAATTACTTTTTTTTATATTTCCTTTAGAAAATAATAGAAAATAATTAAAAAATACGGTACTACTTAGTTATTCTGTCGTCCAATTTCGCCAAATTATATAAATCGCCAAAACACTCGCAAATTATACAAATTGACAATTTTTATTTTAAATAACGAAAGAACAAATAAATTAGTATAACATTAATAAAAATACAAATAAAAAGTCGAAATAAAAATCACTTATATAAACTAAGCTCTCTTCGAGGCGTGCGGAACAACAAAACGCTCACAGGTAAAACAGAAATGCGTTATGTACAATGGTATGATGTTCCAAAATCTCTTTCTGGAACACTAAAGAAAATCATAGAAACTTCCAGAACATGAGATTAATGAATGGACAATGAAAAAATTAATTGTTTTGAGTGGAACCAGCATTTGTTAGACTACCATGAAATCGGCATTTTTCGAACCTTGCATTTTACATTTGGTAGCTAGAAATATTAGCGCAGAGTAGACGATTCATAATAGCTCTTTGTCAATATTTTGATAATACAATGTTTTATAGTAAATGAACATTTCGAGAGGTTACAATATATAGCCACACTTTCATGCATTCAGATACTTCAAAAATTTTAAACATAAACGATACATGCATAGAATTTCTTGATTTTTATCGGTATTTAAACGCACCTGTAAATCTGTTACATAAATTACATCTGATACATGACTTACTTTAGCTTATGATTGTTGTTTGCAAAGGTATCGATTAACAACACTTTATCCATAGTCTTTTGTTATACATTATCATAGATGGCATTTATTTCAGCATTTTATTATATAGTTCCATAAGCCGTCGTCATTTGAGGTGCAATATTGCAAAATTTTATAAATGCAGTTTCTACTTCAGATTGAATGACTTGGCATCAATTACTAACCATAAACTCTGGTTCTGTTTAATTCAAAAGGACCTCTTCAAGTAGAAATTTGGCCACTTGGTTTGCTACTGCATTCCATAACTCTCCTGCGAGTAAAATAGTTCGTGCAAAAATCTTTTGTTACTTTCATTATATTTTGGAAATCACTCAAGAAAATCTATTCGAAATCACTGTAAAACGTGCTTCGGTAAGAGACGTAAGTTCTAACGGTCAGGCATCTGCTGCTGAATAAACATTCTTTGATTAAATCCTTTGCTATACGCAGCATAACTTTTCACAGTACTGCAGAGTCCTGTCCAATAGATCTTTCAACGAATTTTGTCATATGCCTTCAGAAATACAAATTGTCATGTAGTTAACGTTTGGTTGAAATGCTCTAGACATTCTCGACAAAGGTACTTAGGGAGGACACTCAAATATTTTTTCCCTGAAATACGGTAGGTTTTTTTGAATGAGTATCATCAGAGAATGGTAGATAATTTTTTATGGCAGTATTTGCAGAAATTCTTTGACACTGCTACATGCGAGCTATTGTGAAGTTTTTTTGAGGAGAGTTTGAAATGAGCGATCGAAGCAAAATTTGTTCCGTTGAAATGGCATCATTTTCCAGTGTATTACGTGTGAAGATCTCTACATGCTAGTGTCTCTGTCCACTGTTGTAAACAAAAGCTATTCGTATTGTTGAAGTCACGAAGAGCATCTTGCATGTTTTCTGGAATGATCTTTCAGATCTGCGACTGATGATTAGTCATAATGGTGAAAGTTTTTTTTTAACCAATTGCAGTCGAAATGCATTAATGGTCCATAAGACTGCAAGATATTTCCGCTATAAAATTAAATAATTACTGCCCTCTAGCGATAAGCTTCGGATACATAGGTAATGACCTAATATTCTCCGCCCTGTATCTGCACGTAACTGTAAAGTAACTGTTCTTTTTATCGTAAAGTAACTGTTCTTTTTATCATAGATAACTTGCATTTTTTTTCTTTTATACTTTTCGGAACGTAATACTAAAAAACATGGAGGGCAATTTTACTCCAGTGAAGTGCAATTGCGGCGTTTAATTTAAGGAGTGCCGTTGCAGATATCCATGTAATTTTTAGATGTTTTGGGCGTTTACTATAGCATGATCGCTACTCAAAATGAAGTGTTTGGTGTTTAAAGTTTGTTTAGAGAAACAAACAATAGTATTATTCCGTTGCATTACGGTCAAAGGGGAAAATATCGTTTTAATTGATAATATTACATCATCTCAAAACTAATTAAACTGATATGCAATTAGGAATTGCACTAAAACATGTCTTATATAGAATATGGATTTCAAAGCATTTATTATTTATTTACAGGTTCATCATGCGTAGTATTTCGTTCTCATTTACTTATGTTTTCTTCGATTCCTGTCAGACAACTTCCCCCTTTCAAAAGCAACACGTGTGCGTTCGAAAGATCTCAGAGATATATTAACTAATATCTTTATATGTTTTTCTCACCTTTAAGTACATATATCGTCGGTATCATGTCAAACTATCCAACATGAACACAGTGTTACCAATGGGCTAATTTTCATAAAATCATATTTCTCGAATGGCACCAATTTTTCTAATTAGTGAAATTTACCTTATTTAATGACATATTAATTAAGGAGAAAACAAAGGGAGTTTTACCATTTCAGAAAAGGAGTGCCAATCAAAAAATCTTCACAAGAATTCCTTCACAACACTAGTTTTAGTGCAGTATTTTGTTTGTAATGAATCTTCTAACTGAAATAAATTTTAGCATGATACATATTATAGGAGATACTAGGGAGGATTGACAAAAGGGGAGACTTGACCCACGCCTCAGTGTTCACATTTAAAATAATTTCAGAGTTTCACCAATAAGTGTCAACCAAAGCTACTGAAATGCTCCAACAACTGTCTTTGTTTCATACAGATACTCAAAATAGGTGTAGAAAAAATCAATTATGACTTGTTTTCAAACTAAAAGTTGTGATTTTTAAAAATATTTCGAAAGATTTTTTCAGATAAAATATATCATAGAAATTTAAGTAAGTAGGTTTTGAGAAACGCAGAAATATTGAGGTTTCGTTCCAGGCATAAAGATTGTACAGTAAGTTAGGCTTAACGTAACAATGTGTATTATTTAGAAAAGGGTGATGTGTGGAAGCTTGACCCAATTAATGTGAGGGAGGGTTGCCCAGATGGTCAAGGCTCTCTTAATTAAGGTGTTTCGGAAATATCTTTATTAAACACTAGACATAATGAAAGGGTAATGGTGATGCATAAAAAAAGAATATAAATTTATTCTCTAAAGTTACACTAAATTGGCGTGATGGAAAAGAAAATGTTTGAAGCCCATTAAAGAAACACGTGATAAATTGTATAGTACCCACTGCAAGAAAAAATAATAATGAAATATAAATGGGAAAGCAGATAGGAAATTTTGTCCATATAAATATTACCTTCAGTTGGTAAATAGAAATAGTAGAAAAGACTAGAAAGGACTTGAAAGAATGAAAGCAGCATTCTTAAAATTTGTTAATGATAAGCTAAGAGAAATGCAGCTGCAATACAACATACTATTGATAAAAAAAAAAAAATTAGGAAGGCATGTAGACAAATTTCACCAAGATCAATACAGTGAGATGAAGTCAAACTTTTTGACAACTGTTGCCAGCTCGAGTGTCACAAAAAGTAGGACAAAGAGACAAAAAAATTCGGAAGCTTGCTTCTAATTCCGGACATAAAACTACAATAAATCCTATGAAAATGGAGCCTGTCTCTAACTAAATAGTGTCTTAAATGTTAAAATATCTTTTTTCCTGGTATAAAATTATTATTCCTGAGATAAAATCCTGTTTAAAAAGGATTTTTTCTGCTGTGAGTTGCAATTCCGTCTACGCAGGTTTATTTACCCATCATATTTTCAAAAATATTTTTTATAATAATTAAAGCATGTAGCATAAAGTTATTTATGTTGTCGTATATGTGTTTTTTTTTCTTTTGCTTCCGAAATCCCATAACTGTTGAATATAATTCTTATTTCTTCCAGAATGATCCATTTATCGTTTAGGTAGTCTCAAAAGTACTTTTTAAAAGCTATCGAAACTATTGTTTCAATAGTTTTCTTGAAAAAGGTACACTTATACTTTTTTTTAACTGATTTTATTTCTCTAAACAAACATTTCAATATATAACAAAGTGTGTCAAGCCTCCCATATAGTAGGTCAACCCTCCCATATGTGGGGAGCCTTGAGACATTATTTTCTCATAATTACAATGAATTATCTATTAAGTTTATCATATATTACACTTATGTAGCAATTTCCTTTTGATAACTGACTGTATATTAAATAAAATGATACATAAAACTTTATTCTAGGTTCAATGTTTAATAAATAAAAAAATCACTTTGTAAAAAGTTGGTCAACTCACCCTAGTCTCCCCTATATGCAAGTCTATAAATCATATACGGAGCTGCACAAAATAATTCGATTACATTTTTAGTATAAAATGTAATTGCTGAAACTGAATTTTTAAATGTTCTAGATGTTTTCTGAAACATTTACTTACTTACTATTTGTCACCTTATTTAACGGTGTTCTGTTTCTTTACAATTTTCTGGATGTGTTTGGAATTGTATAATTTATGGTTGACGCATGAGTTTTCGTTCTCGTGTGATGACAGAATGTGTTACAACTTTTGAAATATGTTGAACTGGAGTTCACTTTGATAAAAATTAAAAGAACCTTTGTTTCTTTGATTTTTTATCAATGTTTATTTTTTAATGGTTAAAATTTTATATTACTGCAGGTTTTTTTGCACTGTTGGAATTCACCATTGAAGGAAACATTTTCTCCCATGTTAACGTGTTTGATGAATTTCGTATATTTAGAAGAATGAGACGGGAGTAACCCGAGGTTGTGCATAAGCCAGTTTGAGTGTCGGGATCAATTTTTACAAGTCTTTGTCTCGACTTCAAAGTAAAAATTTTATTTATTCACAAATTTCATAAAATGGAAAACAAAAAACCACTTGCTGTTTCATAAACACAAATAAGTTTGTTGAAATGTTTTGTAATCCTCTTAAAATGAGTTGGAAATGGAATTGAATTGCTATTGATAGCCTCAAAAATACTTGTACAATCTATTGAAACTATTGTTTTAGTAGTTCTGGTGAAAAAGGTACACTGATGTCAGTTGTCTTGTATGCGATATTTTCTTTTGCTTCCAAAATGCCGTAACTATTGAATATAATTCTTATTTCTTCCAAGGTGATACGTTTATAGTTTATATTGTTCCAAAAGTACTTTTAAAAACTATTGAAACTATTACTTCAGTAGTACTCTAGAAAAAGGTACAAAGGTGTGAGGTGTCTTATATATCATTTTTTTTCTTTTAAGTGCCAAATCCCGTAACCATTGAATGTAGTTCTTAAATATTCCCTAATGATCCATTTATAGTTCAGATAGTTTTTTAAAAGTAATTTTAAAAACTATTGAAACTATCTTAGTGAAACTAAAGTAGACTAAATGTGATATTTTCTTCTGCTTCCAAAATCCCGTAACTGTTGAATATAATTCGTATTTCTTCCAGGATGATCTATCTATAGTTTATATTGTCCCAAAAGTACTTTTAAAAACTATTGAAATTATTTCTTCAGTAGTAATTGAGAAAAAGGTACACAGGTGTCAGGTGTTTTATATGTCATTTTTTCATTTACTTGCAAAATCCCGAAGCTATTGTGCGTAATGCTTAAATCTTCCCGAATGATTCATTTATAGTTCAAATAGTTTTAAAAGTACTTTTTTAAAATATTGAAACTATTGCTTCTGTAGTTCTCGAGGAAAAGGTACACTGATAAATGTTGTCTTATATGTGATATTTCCTTTTGCTTACAAAATCCCATAACTATTGAATATAATTCTTATTTCTTCCAAAATGATCTATTTATGGATTAGGTAGTCTCAAAAATACTTTTTAAAAGCTATTGAAAATATTGTTTCAATAGTTTTCTTGAAAAAGGTACACTGATGTCGGTTATTTTACATGAGATTTTTCTTTTTCTTTCGAAATCCCGTAAGTAATAAATAATTTTTTTTATCTCTTTCAGAATGATTTTTTATAGTTTAGTTATAGTTTAAATTTATAGTTTAAATTGTTCAAAAACACTTCTAAAGCTATTGAAACTATTTCGTCTGTAGTTGTCAAGAAAAAGATATACTGATATCAGTTTTCTTATATGTGATTTTATTTTCTTTTGCTTGCGAAATTCCTTAACTATTGAATATAATATTTAGTTCTTCCAGAATGATCCATTTATATTCTAAAGTGTCAAAAGTACTTTTGTAAAAATATTGAAACTATTGTTTCAGTAGTTCTAGAGACACAGGTACACTGATATCTGTTGTTTTATGTGTGATTTTTTTTTCTCTTGCTTGCTGAATCCAGTAAATAATGAATAAAATTCATATATCTTCCAGAATGATCCATAAATAGTTTCGATAGTGCTAATACTACTGTTATAAAGCAGTGCAGTCGTTCAAATAAAATCCAACGCAAATATTAGCTGTTTTCCATGTGCTTTCGTATCTTAATGAGTTGATATCAAATACTAAGATCTGATATAAATTCTATCTAAATAAATTCACCGTATCTATTTACACTATCGATAATTATTAAAAAAAAATATTTTTTTATCCGTACAACCACACTTCAACATTATTTAAAAACTTACATAAAAAGCCGTATGTTTGCTTAGTTATTAACGTTAAATATTTAAAAGTCATAATTGAGAAATTAAAAGAAAAAATATCCAATCATGAAACATATGTTCACTTCTCATATGCTTATTTTCATTTTATTTTGAATTGATATTTATAAGTTAATCATAGTTGTTTTTTTTTAATTCTAAAATTTAATCGAAAGTAATTTTATAAGTACTATCAGAATGATTAAAATTATATAATATTTATGTATTATGTAAGATGAAACTAAAAAAAAATTAACGAAATAATATAATTGTCGAGACTCCGATAAAATTTTATAATTAAAATTCCTTTATTTCTAATAAAAGAAGAACTAATCCTTAATCCTATTTAGAAAATAGATAGAAAAATTGATTTTTGAATATGTTTTAAAAATCTGTTTTCGAAAAACATAAATGCTCGTCGAGTATGAAGCTTCTGTTTCCACTTTTATATAATTGTTAATTATTCACCGAAACATATGCCTTTATATATACCTTAAAATAAATTAAACATTTTAAATGTGTTATGAATGCATATATAAGAATTTAACACCTTGTAATAAAATATTTTTTTAAATTGCTTAAAAGGTGTAAGATTAAAACTTTAAAAACTGTAAAATAGTTTTATTTCACTGTTGACATGTTTAAACAGTCATTTTCCAAACAAATAAATAACGATATTCTGAAATCGCACGGTCTGTGTTGCAGTGAACTGAAACGTCATCATTCAGTTTTTCGTGTAAAGCACGTTATTTTTTTCTATTATACACTAGTTTTAGTTTTTATTTTTATTTTATCTGTAGCTCGAGGTACTCAAGGGTTTAGAAAATAGAAATAAACATCCAAGTAAAAATTTAAAAAAGTAACGTGCGTTCATGAAAAACTGAATGTTGATGTTTCAGTTCACTGTATCATACCACTGTATTATATAACATTTTATTCGTTATACAATCAGTTATGAAAATAAAATTGCTACATAACTGTAACATATAAGAAATCTGAAAAATGATTGATTTTAATCAAGAAAAAAGAATGGGTCAAGGGTCCCCACATATGAGAGGGTTGACCTACTATACGGGAGGCTTGACCCACATTTTTTTATTTTGCACTATTTGTGCAGAGAAATAAAATCAGTTTTTAAAAAGCAAAATAACTTTATTCTACATGATTTAATTACTACTAATTTTTTTTTTTAATATGAGGCTTAAACAAACCTGTTAAGACGTAATCGCAAGTCAGGGGAGAAAAATTTTGTTTTAAACAGGATTTTGTCTGAGCAGGTATAATTGCACAGCAGGGAAAATGAAATTTTAACATTTTAGGAAGTATTCTGTTAGAGACACATACTGTTTTCATAGTGTTTCATGTTCGGATTTAGGAGCCACTGTCCCGATTTTTATATCCTTGTTCCATTTTTTGTGACACTCTATCTGGCAATTGTAGTTGCCACATAGTTTGGCTTCATCTTCACTGTATTCACCCTAGTGAATTTTTTCTACATACCTTCTTAAAGTTTTTCGATGGATGCTATGATCTTTTGCAAACTCATGAACATTTAACTTATCATTAACATGATTTAAACCTTTAAGAAGCAAAGTACTTTCAGTACTAATATGTTGAAATAAATGACTGGCACCGAAATTTTGGAACAGTTTTATTCGGAAATAAGAAAAAGGCCATATTTCACATACATATTGAACGGAAAATATATTAGCAAAATTCTGTTGACATTATGATGTTTCGGAATTAAAATTAAGTGGTTTTATAAATATACCACTTCCCCTCGAAGAATTAAGACTGCTACTTTCATCTTTTTCTACTTTTTTCTAGTCTTTCCCACTGTTTCTATTTACCTATTGTAAGCATTATTTAAATGGAAAAAAGTTCCTATCAACTTTTCCATTTTCTAGCAATTTTTCACATTTTTCTATAGTCAGTTTTAAACATTTTCTTTTCCATCACACTATTTTACTTAAGCTTTACAGAATAAATTTACATTATTTTATGTATATACCATTAACTTTTCATTATGCACAGTGTATAATAAAAATATTTCCAAAACAACTTAATTAAGGGAGCCTTGAAAATCTGGTCAACTCTCCCTCACATTGACTGGTCAAGCCACCCTACATAGACCTTTTCTAAAGAATATCACATTTTTATGTTAAGCCTAACTTATTGTAGAATCTTTATGCCTGGAATGAAAGCTTGATATTTCTGCATTACTTTAAACCTACTTACTTAAATTTCTATGATAAAATTTATTTGAAAAAAGCTTATAAAATATTTCTAAAAATCACAACTTTTACGTTGAAAACGCATCACAATTGAATTTTTTCCACACCTATTTCGATTATCTCTATGAAACGAAGACTGTTGTTTGAGCATTCCAGTAGCTTTGGTTGACACCTATTGTTAAAACTCTGAAATTCTTTTAAATATGAAAATTGATGGGTGGGTCAAGCCTCCCGTATGGCCAACCGTCCCTAGTTTCCCCTATGCTATGCATATTTACATTTATAATTCTTGTCATTTTCCCTATATGTTCTAAGAGCAACAGTTTTAAATCAAAATTGATTTTAATGTCCATTGTCTATTTTCAGGATGCAAAAAAATATTTAAATTTGATAGTTTTAGCCTCACATATAAACGCATTGCAAGACAGTAATACTCATATTTATGCATTTCTTTTGACCTAATTTTTCACACTTAAAAATTTATCTTAAAATTGTGTACTCTTCTCTCTATCAGTATAAAACGAAATACTCGAAAATCTACTGAACGTGTATGTATAATTCCATTACAATTAAACACGGCAAGCTATCGAATATCTTCTTGCAGATTATTAATGTGTGATATCTTGAGTTTAGATATTATTCTTTCTTTATTTTAGTTTCAAATATCACCGATAGATTATGCTGCATTTTCTCAAACTGCAGATCTTCAAATAATCTCAAAGGCAAAAATTTTTTTAATGTTTAGACAGCTATATACAATAAAGGGGAAAGGTAAAAAATAAGCTAAGTTAAATCTTATAATTTTGTTCATATATTTATCATATACTCACATAATCACATGACTATGCCCCTGTTAGCTATGGGGAAATAAAATAAATGAAATGAAATTTGCTAAAAATGCGTAGATCACAATAATGGAGCTATGTGTATTCAGACCTATCCATATTTTAAACGACAATAAGGCAAAAATGGAATTAGGTAGATTTCGTATGAAATACTACCTATTGGCGTCGTTCCTATGTTGGAATTTCTGAAAATCTTTTGCAGATCTATACCGATCATGACCCCTAGAGCCCAAAACCACCCTCAGTAAAAACTTTATCTATCTATCTATCTATCTATCTATCTATCTATGTACGTATCTATCTATGCATATATATCACTTTCTTCTGGATACGATAACTTCCACAATTCTGCACCAATCTCTTCCAAACTGATACATAAAATCAAGGGACATAAAATCTCGGTCAAGTTCGTTAATGGGCAAATTCGTACCAAGGGGATGGAAATAAGGAGGGGTTTTGTGAAAACCGACCCCCCCATAATTTCTTAATTTTTGTACATATCAAATCAGTTTAAAGTTTTTATTACTTCTAAAAATAGGGCCAAAATTTTAGGTATCACAGATTTTTGATAAAGTTAAAAATGGGCTCAAGGGGCGCAAAAAATAGGATTTTTGGGAGAAAAAATTCATAATTTCGTCAATTCTCCAGATATCAAATCCAATTAATTTTATCATGAATCTCCTTAACATTATTTACAATTTTTATATTCACAAGATTTTGATAGGACCAATTTGTACCGCAAAAAATTAAAATCGAAAACAAAAAGGGCGTTTGAAGAAGAAAAAAATCTATAACTCCGTCAATTCAAAAGATATAAAATCCCCATGAATTTATCATATATCTTCTTAATATTGTCTACAACATCTCTATAGACAAATTTTGAATAGGACCAATTCTTACAGCAAAAAGAAATTACAAATACATAGCGGTTGAAGAAAAAAATCATCTTAGTAAGGGTGTATTCAAATCCAAACTGCTTATTTTCTGACTCATTTTACAATTCATTTTTACTCTTAAAGGCTTCCAATTGGTACCTTTTCTTACTCAGAAACTATATAATGTACCGTAATGGTCAATTTGTTGATAGAGGCAGAATATATTTTAAAACATGCTGTCAAAGTGGGCCTTTTGAACCGAATTTTTCGAAGCGGATTGTGTTGGAAAAATCGTCGTATTAAGGGATTATTCAAATCCAAACTGCTTATTTTCTGACTCATTTTTAAATTCATTTTTGCTCTCAAACGCATCCAATCGGTAGATTCGCTTATTCAGAAACTATATAATGTACCGTAATGATCGATTTTTTGACAGAGGCAGAATATATTTAAAAAAATGATGTCAAAGTGGGCATTTTGAACGGAATTTCCCGTGTGAGAAACGAAAAATGCTGTCTTACTGAGAAAATAATTGTTTATATGTCAAGGTTTAATTAATTGACCGAAAATTAGAAACTCAGGTCGCTTATAAATCTCTTCAAAAATCACGTCAACAAGTTTCATATTTTTCCTATTAATAATGAATCTGGAGTTACGCCAGAAAATTTCGAGTTGTTGAGCATGGAAAAGTATTTTTTTTAATACCGCCCTAAAAGGATTCTGATAAAACCACTTATTATATAAAAATGAAATAAAAACTCGTCAAAAGCGGCCAGATAAAATTGTTAAAGTGGGTTTATCTCTAATCATGATTTGGTTTTTGTTTGTGAAATTAGTATACTTAACTTAGAAATCTACCTCCGCCTGTAGGCCGGGCCGCTAAGGATTTTTCTATTTCGGGGTGTTTGAAAATAAAGCCTTACTTTATATATAATAGACGTTAATTTTAGAAAAGCAAGTGACCTCTACTGATGATAGAACATTATTTTTAAATAGAAACTTAAATTTACATCCATAAAAGTTAAATCTTGGATGATAACAAGGAAAAATTAAATGCACTATTTAAAATAAGCAATATATGTTTTTATGAAAAGGTTTTGCTATTCGGAGGATAAATTATTCGATATTATCTTCAACAATTTAGCATTCAACTCAAATTACTAAAAAAAATGTTATCGGTGTATTTTGAAAATAAATGGAGAGCGATGAATGTCTTTTCGAAAATTCTGGCAACAAAAATCGTCTGAGGAAGAGGAAGATTTGGAGTACGTTGTTTTCACTCTTAAAGTCTTCATTTTTATTGCAAACGTCATATCTGTAACATGTTGAAGTTTCTACAGAATTTCCGCACACTTTGTGCATTATATTTTATTATTCTTATTATTCTCATAAATGTAATCTTTACTGGTATCCATATTTTAATATTCATTTATATAATTAATATTATGGTAATCTATAATTAAATAATAAACTTCAAAATTTAACCCAGTATAAATTTTACCTTAATAATGCAATACTTAAAACACATTCATCCATAGACGGTACACTGAATAACAAATTCATTTTAGTCTATCGTAACTATATCATGACCGTATGAAGTTTATATAGTCAATTATCTTCAAGCATGTAATTATAATTAAATTTATAATTTCATACTCACTCTAGTACAGGTTGTCTAAATAGCGTAAATTGATGTTCGGAAGGGCATGAGCAACGCACCCGTCTTTATAAGAGAATATTATACATTTATAGAACATGACAAATAATTGTCCACGTGCCTTTGTAACAATGTATATTCATATTTCACTTTAAGTGTTAATGAATGTTGCTAAAATTATTAGAGCTTGTATAGCAATAAGAGATGCCTTATAAGCGACTTTACCTTTTGATAAACAGAAAGCAGTCTTATTAAATCTTTTGGTAAATTACCATGCATCTGAATTTGATATTAAATCTAGTTAAATTTAACAAAAGGAAAGTATTATAGTATGTAAATTATAATTATTCACCTTTTATTTGGTTTTATACGTTCTGTTGAAAATTTTTACATGTTGAGGTTATATAAATATGGAAAATATCACGTTCTTCTAAACTCTATCAACAAGAATAGGATACACAGGGTAGACACAAAGTGAAAAGTAGACAAGCATATATAACTTAAACGACAAAATAAAATAAAATAAGACTCACTTAAACACAGTTAAAAAATAAAATTTATAAAAGAAAATCCCTGCCGGCTCGCTCTACAGGCGTAGGTAAATTTCGAACGTAAAAGTTAAATTTTTATTTTAAATAGCAAAAGAACATTATAAATTCGTATAACATTAATAAAAATTCGAATAAAACGTCGAAATAAAAATCACTTGACGACGTAAACTCGTGTAATTTGCTTAAAGTCAACTGAATGTGACATTTACAATCAACCATTATTGACATTTAATGTTATAGCGATAAATTTTTGGTCGAAAGGATAACGAAGTAGTACCAATATTAAAGGTATATATAAATAATATACAGACATACAAACAATAAATACAATAAACCCAACTGGAGTGAAAAATTAGCCAGAGCCAGGAATCGAACGCGGGACCACAGTACTACTGCTCTAACCACTGAGCTACTCCGGCCGATGCCTGAGTCTGCAATTTCTCACTAATAAACCATGTCGGGGAAGTCACCAGCCATCTATACGAGCGCCTTGCATGACCGGACAAAGATGAATAGATTTTACTATTACATCGATCTACGATAATTATAATAAAACACTCATACTACAATATATATTAAAACACACATACACACATAACTAACGCCTGCATTCAACAGTTAAAGATATATATAAATATTATACAGACATACAAACAATAAATACAATAATTTGACAATTAATGTGATTTAATTACATTTGGAACAAATAAAGACAATATGTCGAATTCTTTGATAAGTTATGCTCACCATAAAAATTTATATCTATCTATGTAAAGCAAATAAGTCGGAACTGGTGTGAATCAATAAGTATAAAAGAACTTCTTAAAACACCATCAAAAATTAATTATCGAGTTCGATTATACAAATAAATGTGTGTATGTCTCTATAATATTTTTGTGGGAATTTCGCAAGCAACACCTGCATCAGACTGAGTGTCCCCGTATTTTCCGCTTCGAGATTAAAAAGGAAAACGAGCCTTAACGAAGCTGTGTGAAGTGGAAATGGAGAAGAAGTAATAGAATAAAATGAGTTTGACGACGCTAGGTTTTGTTAAAAAAGAACTGAACATATTTCGGTGAAATAAGATTGAATATTTACACGACGTAAGAAAATCTCAGAAATATTCAACGACGTTTATAAATGAAGCCTGAATTATAGCCTTTAAATTAATTAAAGAACGAGAAGAGTGTTTTTTTTCGTATTTTGTTTGTTTGTTCGTCTCAATAAATGTCAGTGTTCGTCCTAAAAGTGAGTTGTGGGTTATGTATGGAGTCTCACCCCATAAATTGGTGTCAGAGTGACAGTTAACCCACCAGTATTACTAATTAGAATTTTTCATCATATTCAAGCCGGATATTATTCTAACGGTGAGTTCATTATTATTATTTTATTACGAAGTTAGTTGAGATACCTGAACTGGAAGTTGCATTTAAAAACGAACGAACGCATAAAATTAAATTGCTGCATAAATTCCTATTTGATGCTGACGGTGATCGATCTAATAGAAAGAGAATACGTGATTTTACTGGTTTCGGTTTTCAAACCGACAGCACCGAATTCAAAAATAAAATAACCAAAGTTCAAACTGATTTTTCATTAAATGATCTGATTACAGTGTGCAATCTACTTTGTATTGATAATGAGGGATCTTTAAACGATCTCGCAACCCGATTAGTTACATACCTTTCAGACTTGACCTTACTAAAAAATAATATTATACAAAATGAAAGTGACACTGACTCGGAACCCGAACTGCCTTCAAATAATATGACTTCAAGCAATAACACTGAATTATCAAATTTTGACAAACAGCAGCAATTTCCAGTTCAAAGTTTTATTCCATCGTCTATTAATTTTACTGATATTGAAAGTGTAATACCTCCTTTCGATGGTAGTTCTTTTAGTGATATAAATGTGTTGTTTAGTAATTTTGAGGATGTTACTAATATGTTTAATTTATCTGACTTTCATAAATTCATATTTTGTAAAAGATCATTACGAGGAAAAGCCCAGTTATTAACACAAACAGAATTTCATATCAATTCATATGACAAACTTAAACAACTCTTAATATCAGAATTTAGCACCACTTATAATTCTGCCGAGTTACATGATATATTAAATAAACGAAAATTGCAAGAAAATGAATCAGTAGAAGAATATTTTCTTATGAAACAAATATGCTCGCGTGGTAAACTCGAGGATTCCGCATTAATGCAATACATCATAAATGGTATACCCGACCCTGTTTTCAGAAAATTAATGTTATATGGATGCCAATCCATTGTAGAATTCAAGCAAAAGCTCAAAATTTATGACAAAATTCGACATGACATTGAGAACACTAAATTTCGTAAAGTCAAACCTGAAATGCCAGTGAAAGAGAAATCCTTTCGATCAAAATCTGATCTTTTTTGCTTTAATTGTGGTTTGTCGAATCATAAAAGTAGCCAATACAGACATAAAGATAAAGGCCCTCATTGTTTTAATTGCTCGAATTTTGGCCATAAATCGGCTCAATGTGATCAACCAATGAGGCCTAGAGTTAAGTTAGAACCCTCCAATGTTTCCACAGGTATGTCGAACACTTTCATGACCAAACAAGTCATTATTTCGTCTGAAAATGTTACATCATTGGTAGACACAGGTAGTGAAAGAAGTTTGCTAAAGGAAATTATTTATCGCAAACTCCCTACAATTTCGAACCTTGAACATTCAACTATCACATTAACTGGATTAGGAAATACTATAATCAAACCCCTAGGTTTTTTCTCTACGGACATTATGATAGATGATTTTAATTATACAACTAATGTTTATGTAGTCCCAGATTATTCCATATCTTTTTATCTTATTATTGGTACAGATATCATTCAACAAAGTATTTTAACAATTTCTGGAAATAATATTTCGATGCAAAAAATCGAGAAAAATGACGATACGTCCAATAATTTTTTGATTAATATTGTTCATGTGTTAGACAATCTTAATCTTGATTTATCTCATATTACCGATGAAACAATACGTTTAAAAATTTCAGAACTTATTCAAAATTATTCTCCTAAAAAAATAAAGACAACTGATGTTAAATTATCAATTCATCTGGAAAACGAAGAACCTGTTACTTGTCCTCCCAGGCGCTTGGCGCAAATAGAGAAAAACTTCGTCGAAAAACAAATTTCTGAGTGGCTCGAAAAAGGAATTATTCGTAAAAGCACTAGTAATTTTTCATCACCTATTGTCCTAGTAAAAAAGAAAGATGGCTCATATAGATTGTGTGTTGACTATGGGAAATTAAATTCTAAAACACATAAACGTTTCCCCCTCCCAGTAATTGATGACATTATCGATCAGTTGCATTCTGAAAAAGTATTTACTACTCTTGACCTTAAAAATGCATTTTTTCATGTCGAAGTAGAAGAAAATAGTAGAAAATATACTTCTTTCGTAACACATTCTGGTCAATTTGAATTCTTATATATGAACTATGGCCTTAGCGATGCACCGTTAGTGTTTCAAAGATATATTTATAACGTTTTTCGAGACCTCATTAATGAAAAAGTACTTATTGTCTATATGGATGACTTCATAATACCAGCTGAAAACGAAGTCGAAGGACTCCAAAAATTACAATGCGTCCTTACAACTGCATCCGAATATGGTTTAGAACTGAATCTTAAAAAATGCCACTTTTTACAACGAGAAATTGATTTTTTGGGTTACCACATTAAAAATGGTCAACTTCACCCATCCCCCTTAAAAACTAAAGCTGTCCTTAATTTCCCAGAACCTAAAAGTATAAAAGATGTACATTCATTTGTCGGATTAATTTCATATTTTCGTAAATTCATTCAAGATTACTCTTTAATAGCTAAGCCTTTAACAGATCTTCTTAGAAAGGACACTAAATTGCACTTTGGCGACCAGCAACGAAATGCATTTAATCAGCTGAAACACATCCTTTCTTCAGGTCCTGTTTTAAGCATTTATAACCCTAGTAACGAAACAGAAGTTCACTGTGATGCATCTATTGACGGTTACGGAGCACTCCTCCTTCAAAAGTCTTCTATTGACAATCAATTTCACCCTGTCTATTTTATGAGCAAAAAAACCACAGATGCCGAACGTAGATATTCGAGTTATGAATTAGAAGTTTTAGCTGTCATAGAAGCCCTTAAAAAATTTCGCGTTTACATTCTAGGTATTCCTTTCAAGATAGTCACAGATTGCAACGCATTCGCACTTACTATGAATAAAAAAGATCTTTGCACCAAGATTGCTCGATGGGCTTTAATGTTAGCTGACTATAACTATACAATCGAACACAGACAAGGTACACGCATGCGCCATGTCGACGCTTTAAGTAGAAATCCAATATGTATGATCATTCAAGATAGTTTTACTACCAAAATCATACAATCACAGAACACTGACGAACATATACAGGCCATCAAAGAAATTTTGAAAACTAAGCCATATGACAACTATTTCCTTAAAAATAACGTTCTCTATAAAAATCATAAAGGTATCGATCTGATAGTTGTGCCGGATGAAATGCAGCTAAATGTCATTAAACACGTTCATGACAAAGGACATTTTGGCCGTAAACGCTGTGAAGAACCGCTTAGCGAAGAATTTCTCATCCCTAATATGTCAAATAAAATTGATAAAATTATAGCAAATTGTATAACATGCCTTTTGTATAATCGCAAACGTGGCAAACAAGAAGGTGAATTACATCCCTTACCTAAAGAAGAGACTCCTCTTCAAACCTACCACATTGATCATTTAGGCCCTCTTGAAACAACCAACAAAAATTATGAACATAATTTGTCTTTAATAGACGCATTTACTAAATTCGTCTGGTTGTATCCATGTAAAAGTACTTCTGCTACCGAAGTTATATCAAAACTACGACAACAAAGTCATACTTTTGGCAATCCTTCCATCATCATTAGCGATAAAGGTCCTGCATTTACAAGCAAAGAATTTGCTGATTATTGTCAAGATGAAAATATAAAGCACGAGACAGTTACAACTGGTCTTCCCCGTGCCAATGGTCAAGTAGAGCGACTTAATTCCACCATAATTTCTGTAATCTCTAAAATGTCCAAAGACGAACCGACCAAATGGTTTAAACATGTTCCTAAAGTTCAACTAGTCATTAATTCAACTTACCAACGAAGCATTAAGAAAACACCGTTTGAAATATTATTTGGTACAAAAATGAAACAGAAAGAAGATATACAAATTATTGACCTCTTAAACAGTGCAGTCGAAGAACAATTCATGAAAGGCAGAGAAGAGCTCCGTAAAGAAGCCAAGAAGAATATTCTGGAAATTCAACAAGAAAATCGCAAGCACTATAATTTACGACTTAAGAAACCCCGTAAGTACAAGCTTGGTGACCTTGTAGCAATTAAGAGAACCCAGCAAGGACCAGGTTTAAAGTTGAAATCTAAATTCTTAGGTCCGTATAAAGTAATCAAAGTGAAGTCTAACGACACCGACGACGTAACGAAAATCTCATCAACTGAAGGACCGATACATACTAGCTCCTGTGCTGAATACATGAAACCTTGGCCTGACGAAAACTGAAACTTAAAAAAAAAACATCTTTTTTTTTTTTAAATCTTTTCTTCCTGTGTGCTATAAACATTTTACAAGTCACTGCTTTCAAAGAAATCTCTATATGATGTTACGCTACTTCAACTATAATGTGCAGATTAATTTTTTTTTCTTTTCCCCTAAGAACAGTTACTGGTTTTTGTTTTTTGTTTTTCAGGTTCTATTTTACCACATGTCGCTGCGGCAGCTCCAGATATCAGGACGGCCGCCTGTGGGAATTTCGCAAGCGACACCTGCATCAGACCTGCATGTGTCCCCGTATTTTCCGCTTCGAGATTAAAAAGGAAAACGAGCCTTAACGAAGCTGTGTGAAGTGGAAATGGAGAAGAAGTAATAGAACGAAATGAGTTTGACGACGCTAGGTTTTGTTAAAAAAGAACAGAAGATATTTCGATGAAATAAGATTGAATATTTACACGACGTAAGAAAATCTCAGAAATATTCAACGACGTTTATAAATGAAGCCTGAATTATAGCCTTTAAATTAATTAAAGAACGAGAAGAGTGTTTTTTTCTGTATTTTGTTTGTTTGTTCGTCTCAATAAATGTCAGTGTTCGTCCTAAAAGTGAGTTGTGAGTTATGTATGGAGTCTCACCCCATATTTTTATATACCTTTAACTGTTGAATGCAGACGTTATTTATGTGTGTATGTGTGTTTTAATATATATTGTAGTATGGGTGTTTTATTATAATTATCGTAGATCGATGTAATAGTAAAATCTATTCATCGTTGTCCGGTCATCCAAGACTGTGGCATACATGGATGGTGACTTCCCCAACATGGTTTATTAGGGAGAAATTGCAGACTCAGGCATCGGCCGGAGTAGCTCAGTGGTTACAGCAGCAGTCTTGTATACTGTGGTCCCGGGTTCGATTCCTGGCTCTGGCTAATTTTTCACTCCAGTTGTGTTTATTGTATTTATTGTTTGTATGTCTGTATAATATTTATATATACCTTTAACTGTTGAATGCAGGCGTTATTTATGTGTGTATGTGTGTTTTAATATACATTGTAGTATGAGCGTTTTATTATAACTATCGTAGATCGATGTCATAGTAAAATCTATTCATCGTTGTCCGGTCATCCAAGGCTGTCGTATAGATGGCTGGTGACTTCCCCAACATGGTTTATTAGTGAGAAATTGCAGACTCACGCATCGGCCGGAGTAGCTCAGTGGTTAGAGCAGCAGTCTTGTATACTGTGGTCCCGTGTTCGATTTCTGGCTCTGGCTAATTTTTCACTCCAGTTGGGTTTATTGTATTTATTGTTTGTATGTCTGTATAATATTTATATATACCTTTAACTGTTGAATGCAGGCGTTATTTATGTGTGTTTGTGCGTTTTAATATATATTGTAATATGAGTGTTTTATTATAAGTACCAATATCGGTTTTTATTGCACTAAAATACCTCAATTTGTTGATTTTCTGTAAGAAAGTAAACCCTATTGGTTTACATTGGAAGTCTATGAGAATGTGGCGAAATATTAAAGATATCGACAAGTTGGAGACAATCTTGGCGGCATTTGGCGACAGAACAGGGTCCCCTTCTACGGTAACCCCCTTATATGTATGGAGATACGATAGCGTAATATATATATAGAGACATTTATTTTTCACGTGGAAATCTTGTAATAGAAAAGTAATTGTTGTGGTAAGAATTCTATTGTGATTTTTTTAAATTGTTGGCAACTGCTATAATGATTTTTTTACTGTCATTTTTCCGTAACAGTTGGTTTTGTCAGATCATGTTAAGGCGGTATTAAAATATTTTAACTCCGCCCCATATCTGCAGCCTTGGGCCGATTTTTCTCATTTGCAATCTCCGCCAAGATATTAGCCATTTCAATGCGTTTGGCGAGTTTGAAGACGGTCCATGCATAATTGTGACTTTTATCGTGCAGACAAAATTTAGTATCATACAGACAAAATTTACAGACAAAAATTTTGCAGTGCAGACAAAATTTACAGACAAAAATTTTGCAGTGCAGACAAAATTTAATTTCATAGAAACAAAATCAGAAAATCTAGGAATATGTACTTTAATAAAATTTTCAGAAAAAAATTCAGGCTCATAAGTATTTTGGAGTTTTATTTACAAATTTTAATAACGATGACATGACTTTATTTTATTTAATAACTTACCTTATTAGCAATCCTACCGGCTAACTGATATGTTTTTACTAGTATGATAGAAACATATAGGTCTGAAGCAGCAATCATACACTCGTTATCTAACTCCAGCTGAGAATCAAAGTTTTACAAACGTGTAATCATGGTCACAGAGGTAAATCAGGCCCTTAGTAGTTTTCCCGGGAACAACAACTCAAGCTGTTACATGCATCAATTATTTATTAGATGATCATAAAATGCACCAACTCCAATAGCAATTATGCTACCCATGTTCGGGTCGTTGTTACATCGTAAACATAAACCGCTAGATGTTAAATATTAGAACAGCTTGACGAAAATACAGGAAACAAAGTTCTCCAGGTGAGAACGGGTTTTTGTAGCAAGACAATAATCGTAAAAATTTGGCTCTCCAAGTAAATGTAAAAGCTTAAATACTTGCGATAAACACACGCGTAAGTATACCGATGACAAAACAAGGCCTATCCAGTTAAGTGGATGGGGGGAAGAGAGGGTATACTATGTCAGCGATTGGACAACTTCGGAGCAAGGGGTAGGGAAAATGTGACTTTTTACAGGGACTGCATAACTGACGCGTTAGCATTATTGGGAAAATAGGATGCTTGCAAGGCATTATGGGATATCTAACAAAAATAACAAATGATATTAAATACATTCGAAAACAAAAAGAATTTAGTCTTAGAATAAAATGAAAGAAAGTAATTTAGTGGGTTTTATAAGAAGTAATCTACGAATGGATTAGGATTTTAAATTAATAAAAGAATATGCTGGATTTAAAGCATGGAAAAAAGATAAAAGATATTATTAAATCTAGGTAAAAAAGGTAGATATTATAATAATTTGGACTAGGTTAATTAAGATAAAAAAGGGGGCATTTTTTATTATTACATATATATATATTTCTGAGACTCACCCTCATAAATTGAAATATGCATTAAACTTATTTTTAAGTTGATCAAATGCAAAGTATAGCAGTTATTCATTTAAAACTAGTCATTAGATTAAAAAAGTTATTGAATTTAATAACATTAAATTATACTTATTTTATTCCTAATTTAATGAGACACATTGTATTATGATATAAAAGCTTTTGCATTGAGTTCAAAAACGGATTCTTTAATGTATTCAACAAAGATACTTTTAAGTAAACTTGTAATGAAAGTGCATTTTGAAGATTAAAGAGCTAACATAATTTATAAGAGTTCTGAATTGAAATATTCCCAATCGAGATAGTCAAATGAAACCACAAATGATATTTATTCGATATATTTTATTAATAAAATATTTTTAATGGAACTTTTAATGACGTTCTTGTGTTATCGAGACAATTATAAACTTTACAAGAAATGCAATGAAATGCGTTATTAAAGATTTCTATTTATCAGTAAATTTATTATACATGTAATTTTAATTAAGTAGGTATGTCTATGTATTAAACTATTTCAATGGAAATAATCATTATTTTATAATGCATACAGGTAAAACTTTGGTTAATTTCAATATTTTTCCAATTATTTATTCTAAAGAAATCATTTTATTAAATTAGCTAAATGAAATGGCAGCTTTTTTATATAGAATTAACAATGATATAGCGTAGAAGTTTTAATTCCAGTGGTTTGATTTAGTTTATATACTTTAGTATTATTGTTTACTTATTGATATAAAATTGAATTAATTAGCTCATTTTCTTTTTAAAAACATACCATTACAAATTACAGTGAACTTTCTATGGGAAAATTAAAATGAATAAGTGATTGAAATTTCTTAATTTCTTTAATATAATTGAAATAATTGCGTTAAGATGGAGTAAATCTAAATTAATAAACGGCAGATTTATAAGATGATTATAGTTAACGAAATGATTTTCAGAGTTTGTATAACAATGTAAGACCAGCGGGATAAAACGCCGTTGGTAAAAATGTAAAATAAAAAATTAAAGCAAAGTTAATATTTATATGTTTTTTTTTCACAATTTCTTTTTTTAAATTTTGTACTGTTAAGTATCTCTCATTTTCTGACTTCATGACTTGCCAAAAAATTAAGAACTTCATTGAATTCGTGTAAATATTTTGAAGCTATACTTCAAAAGGTTTTGGAGATATCATGAGCGCAAGCATAAAAAAGATCATTTTGAGAAATACCTGGTTAAATATTTAATTATGTTTAAAATATGTAAATTTCATAATGAAAGAAACACTACTACTTATTATATACCTTATTCAGTATTAAAAAATAAATTACATGCTAGTTTAAATTGATAAATATCAATTATTTTGTAAACTGTTGCAGAATATAGAAACTTGGATCAAAATAACAAATATAAAATATTAAAATTTTAATACTTGCTATTGACAATCTATATTATAAAGGACAAACATGTCTGTGCGTAACGCATACGTCATGTTTCGAATGGCAACACTTTGAAATTTGAAATGGAATTTTGGTTTTGCATTTTTCTTTACTGCAAAATTTTAAACTTCTAAACATTGCACATTTTAAATTTTTACGCCGTCGTATAAGGAAAAAAATGTACTCTTTAGTGCAATTTGTTTGAAAGCTGTATCTCAATTTAATTTTGAGATATTAATTTTTTTTTGTAGTTTTTAACACATTTTTTTGTAATTGTGGCAACTGAACTCCATTTCTGTACTCCATTTCTGTTGAAAGTCATGGAGGGGTGAAAATAGAGGGAAAATAATCACGGAGGAAAGAAAATAATATATTACTGTAACTTTTATTGCCATTTTCTCATAAAAACTGAAAAAAATAATTGAAATTATAATGCGTGCTATGTCAGCGATTTTTTAAGTTTCCAAATATCGCAAATTTTCAATTTTTACACCGACAAATAGAGAAAAAATTCTACTTTCAAATGCAATTTGTTTGAAAATTGTATCTTAATGGACTGAGTTATTACGGTTTTTAAAATAACTAGCCATCCGTGGCGACCAGTTTGGTCTCCCTTAAATGTATGCTAGGCATTGTATCATGTTACTTTTATTCATAATTTAATTTACTTGCTCAATCATGCGCCAAATCGGAAGATTCTGATAGAGAAATCAAGAACCGGGTTTTAAAAAGTTAGTCGGGCACAGGTGATAAATCGCCAAACATTGTACCCGTCGTATTTTTTCATATTTCATTATTTAGAGTAAAATATAATCCTTTCACTCATTTTAAAATGGCTAACTTTAATTTAAAACTGAAACATTTCAAATTCGTGAATTTCACTTTAAAAAATTTCTTTAAAAAAAGAAAGAGAAAAGAAAAGAATAAATACCATAAAACATTTAATTTCAATATCAAAGCATTGTTTTAATTTAACCCTCGAAAAATAAAAAATGCTGCTGGCGAGTTAAAAAATGCTATTGGGCGAGAATTGCGCCCAGCTAATATAAAAGTACGAACTTTTTGCGATAATAGCAACTTTTATGTAGTTTTATTCGAAAAAAATATTTTGATGAAATAGGTTGCCAGAAAATACGTTGCCAAATTTCTTTTCTCTCCATGGACCTTTTCTCTATTTCGTCAAATACCTATACTGGAAAAATACCTTTATTTATTTATTTATTTATTGTACTTTAAATGAGATGAATAAAAGACGGCACAGATGTCATATACGCACCACGTTAGCGCGATATTTTTCTGACGCCAATGTCATATACGCACCGGGGTACTTAACTGACGCCAAAGTGTCGTTATTTTGCTTGATATGGTAACACGTATGTTGTTGTTTATTTATTAATAAATTGCTTATTTACTTTTTTTTAATTATATAAATTGTTTTGTTCTATAGTTATTAATTAAACTTTTTTTTTTAAATTTATTGTTAATCCCTTTTTAAAAATATTACACGATAACCAATGAGGTGCGTTTCATTCAGGTGTTGCCATTAAACAATTAAGAAATAATCGCGATTTCTGTGACACGTACGATAGCATAATATATATAGATTTTCAAGCATGAATTATTTTTAAATTTATCTGTCACGTGTAGCTCGATTACGAAAGATTAATCCGCTTGCCCTTAAAGAAAAGTAAAAAGTTCAGCATTTGTTTCCGTCTAATGTTCCATAACAAAATTAAAACTTCCTCTATAGAAAAATAAATAAAATAATGTAAATAAGAAACAAATTTTACAGACATGTGATTGAACCACGCGCTTAAAGCACTGAAATGATCGGAAAGACAACCGTAAGTCGCAAAATCTTGGGCTAATAACTCCTGGCATGCGGTGACATGTGAAAGTATCGCTGTTAATAAAATTTAAAACTTTATGTGATTGCATAATTGATATTTGTCAGATAAAAATTCGTTTTGATGTTTGTGGGCAATCTAAAATATATATTACATGTAAAAAAAAAATAATAATTACAATAAAAAAAGAATGGTTTTCACCTATACTCTGTAACCCGAGGAGCTCGGGTTCGATCCCCTAGTTATAATAATAATAATAATAATAATATACAAATTAAAATATTTTTCCGCATTGATTGCATATTGAAATAGATATGTACTTTTAATAATTAAATTATTTAATGTAAAATATCAGCAGTATTATAGGTATTCTGATGTTTTAATATTTGACTTTCACACTTTGTAGCACATTAAATTGGGTAAGTTCACTAAAAGATCGTAATATCAATAAATCTGCACCTGTCACTTGAAACATAATCAGTACCCAATAGACTATTATTTAGTTTTCTATAAGACGAATAGCCCTTAGGACATATTTTCATCATCACATTTTGTATAGCGACTGCCACTGAACTGACCTTTTTTGAACGCTGTCCTGAAGCACAATCTGCATTATTATCGTTTTAAATGATAATAGATACTAAAGAAGGCAATAATATCACAACATTAAAAAATATATAATATTCTGTAAAAAACAGTTCTGTTTCTAATCAACCACATTAATTGCGGATAATACAAAGTAAAAATCTATGCAAAATTCCGATCAAGTTTCAAAGAAAAATCATGAAAATATACAAATTTGGCGTAAGTGGACGCTGACGTTAATTCTAATTAACTGTATACATGTATACATATATACCAGGTGTCCCAAAATGACTGATGGATTTTAAAACTCAATAATTTGTAAACGGTGACAGACATTAAAAAAATTCTTGGAAGAGTGTTATGTAAGATGTCAGGAGTTTTTATGATGCGATTTTCAGTTTTAGTTATAAATAACATCGATAGATGGCGTTGCCAGCAATAACCGCTACACTAGATTAATATTAACACAATTATTCTAATTGGTAAACAAATCATATTAGATGTAAACTTCCAAGTGGGCGAAAAATGTCCGGACCAGGATTCGAACCCGGGATCTCCTGGCTGTAGCCGCCAGTGACTGCCATCTGATCTATCCCGCACGATTCTGGTCGAACTTTTTCACCCAGCTAACCTTGATGATTACAGCATCTGGTCTGAAACCTGGTTCAGCTCAACAGAATAAATCTCAAGTAATGGAACTCCAGAAATCGCTGGATACGAAATTACACTACATTAATTTTAACACAATTATTCTAATTGGTAAACAAATCATATTAGATGTAAATTTCCAACTGCCAGGAAGCCTTCAACCAGGAGATCCCGGGTTCGAATCCTGGTCCGGGCATTTTTCGCCCAGTTGTAAATTTACATCTAATATGATTTGTTTACCAATTAGAATAATTGTGTTAATATTAATGTAGTGTAATTTCGTATCCAGCGATTTCTGGAGTTCCATTACCTGAGATTTATTCTGTTGAGCTGAACCAGGTTTCAGACCAGATGCTGTAATCATCAAGGTTAGCTGGGTGAAAAAGTTCGACCAGAATCGTCCGGGATAGCTCAGATGGCAGAGCACTGGCGGCGCTTCAGCCAGGAGATGCCGGGTTCGAATCCTGGTCCGGGCATTGTTCGCCCAGTTGGAAATTTACATCTAATATGATTTGTTTACCAATTAGAATAATTGTGTTAACATTAATGTAGTGTAATTTCGTATCCAGCGATTTCTGGAGTTCCATTACCTGAGATTTAGTTGAGCTGAACCAGGTTTCAGACCAGATGCTGTAATCATCAAGGTTAGCTGGGTGAAAAAGTTCGACCAGAATCGTCCGGGATAACTCAGATGGCAGAGTACTGGTGGCTTCAGCCAGGACATCCCGGGTTCGAATCCTGGTCCGGACATTTTACGCCCAGTTGGAAATTTACATCTAATAACCGCTATATCCAGGCTCAATTTTTCGGTCTATCTCTATTTCCATGCAAACAAATATGAGATAAAATTGTATTGAAAGGATCTCGAAGTACCAAAAATCGGGTATTCGAACAAAAATCAAGAATTGCAGTATAAAAAGAAAAAAACTCCTGACAGCATAGGTAACCCTCCTGCAAGAATTTTTCTTAATATCTGTCACCGTTTACATATTATTGAATTTTAAAATCCCTCAATCATTTTTTGTGACACCCGGTATATATATATATATGATCACGATTTTATGAAACGACTAATAAAAAGGCTGATTATGTTAAACAGCTATTTCTTCTAAAGTAGGAAACGTTTGGTGGTAAAATTATCTCCGATTATCCGTATTGATCCATAGGTTTAAAAATGGTATAAGAATTTTAAAATTTGAATTAGTTTTCGAGATATTAATTTTTATGGAATTTTAATGATATTTCTGCAAGATGGCAACTAGAGTGCTCCAGTCTTATGGAAAAAACGGAGAAAAGGTAAAAACACAGGATTATTTGATTTCTTTTTCGTCATTTTAGAATTGAGATTGAAATTATCATTTATCTCAACCCATAGTGAATACAGTATTGGGATTAAATTATGTTTTTCAACGACGAAAAAACACACATTTCGATCATTCGGAAACTTTTTATTATAGAAACCAAAAATCATCTGTCACTTTCAAATTCCATAGACGTAAAAGAAAAGATTTCCTTCCATTCGAAATAGAAATTGACATCAGTAATCTTAAAAACAGAAAGAAAAATTTAAAACAAGAATTAAATGATCACGTTTTAAAAACAACAAAAAAAAGAAAAGTTACGTAAAAATCTTCACAATTAAATATTAAAAATGTACGAAAACTTTAAAATCAAATTATCACATGCTAAGCTCATTTAAAGGTGGTAATTATGTCATATTTAAAAGGCCCAGACATTAAATATCGTAATGTTTAAAGTGCATAAAAAATTAAATTATTACACGTGAAAACTTTTAATGGTTAACATTAGCTCAAATTTAAAAAAATTAAATAATATTTGAAAAAAAACTTTTAAGTTAAATAATATATGCACCCGTGAATCTTAAATGAGAAAAAAAAATTAAAATAAATAAATTATTACATGCGAGATGCATTTAATAGGGAAATTTGCATCATGTATTAAAACGATACATTTAAATCGATTTACATTCCTGAGATTTAATCTGACATCACATCGTATAAAACTAGTGCGACAAGTAAATTTACTTGTACATTACATCACTTGATGCACCATAACTACAGGTAAATGTATTTACAAAATACTTCCGATTTATTTTGTACGAATAACTATTCAATAAATACTATTGGAAAATTCGGGTATTCTTGTTAATTATACCAAAATATACTTTGTAAAAATAACTTGAAAATATATATGATGGCGTATTAAAATAGAGAAAAGAATTCAGGAATAAGCTATACCAGTTCCTGAAATACACAAAACTCTATTAAGACATGAACATAACCGAGAGATTTCAAAACGCAATGCTTTTGAATGCGTGAATTGGAAAGCTATTCCCAAGTAAGTTTTCTAACCTCAAACCTAAAGAAAGAATATTGCCCATAGCGTCGTTATCAAACTCAGGAAGATAACGTCATTTTTAACCTAACCATTTTATAAAAGCTGATTTTAAAATGTGTAATTGATCTTGCTTATCAATTCCGAAAATAGACGTCATTTATTACGACAGCGATGGATGCCGAAAAATGCCCATTAAAGCTGGAAAGCATGGCAACGCAGTTACCGAAGATAGCCGCTGGTATGCTGATACTATCATTCAATATTCCGTAAGCAGGTAATATTTTTTAAACAGAGCACATTAGTATGTTTTCAGAGGCTGCGAAGTCTGAAAGGGGGTTGGAGGGTGTAGCTCGCAGGGGTTGAGCCCTAATATATATATATATATATATATATATATATCATCATCATCAACCGTTTTCAATCCACTGCTGGATGTAGGTCTCCCCCAGGTTTTTCCAATGTTTCCTGTCTAGTGCTTTAGTCATCCAATTCACACCGGCTACTTTTCTTATTTCATCACTCCATCTTACTTGAGGTCTTCTTCTTGGCCGTTTTACACCTCTGGGATACCGCTGTAGGGTGTTTGTGCTCCATCAATTGTCTTGTCTTCTTGCAATGTGCCCAGCCATTTCCATTTTAGCCGTATAATTCTTTCAATGATGTAAAAACTTTCGTCTGGCTTCTTATCCAGGTTATTATTTTCCTGTCTCTTCTAGTTATACCTAGCATACATCTTTTCATACTTCTCTGTGTTGTTTGTAATCTTTGTACCATATCGTTTTGTTAGCGTCCATGTTTTTGCTCCATAAGTTAGCACAGGCAAAACACATTGGTTAAATACCTTTCTTTTCAAACAAACATGCATGTTACTCTTCAGAATAATATTGTTCTTCCCAAAAGCACTCCATCCATTTCTTATTCTTCTATTGATTTCATTCATGATACTACTATCCGATGATATTTCCTGCCCAAGGTACACATAGCTTTGCACTTCTTTAATTTCAGTGTTGTTGTAGACGATTTTCTTTTTTGATGCAAATGAATTGAACATCACCTTAGTCTTTTCCAAGTTTATTTTTAATCCCACATTAATGCTAGCTTCTGCCAAATCTTTTAGTATATTTTCCAATTCTTCAGGATTGTTACTGATAGTTAAAATGTCGTCAGCGAATCGAAGATGACTTAAATATTCCCCATTTATTCTAATCCCTTTGTTTTCCCAATCCAGCTTCTTGAAATATATATATATATATATATATCAATTTACAGTGTGACTTTTTACATCTTCGACTAATTTCAATATATATATATATATATATACTCCAATTAAATTTAGGACTGTAACTATTGGTTGCAATACATATAATAATAAAGCCAATAAACTTCTCTTAAAAATTCTTAATCAATTATATGTACTTACTACAAACAATGATAATACACATTGTATAAAAAGTAGCTATCAACTTGTCAATATTTTAAAAAATCTTCATTGTGTATATAATATAACGACATATGACTTCAAAGATCTTTTTAATAATATAGACCTATTTGATTTACATAAAATTATAAATGCATTATTTAAAAAGTATTATAAAAAACTGGTATTACCATCTAATATTGATATTGCATATTTTAATCTTTAACTAACTTCATTATCTATAATAATTATATCTTGCAAGATAACACTTTATATTTACAGCATGTCGGTATACCACAAGGCGGTTGTACATCCAGTTTACTCTCAAACTTATACTTATATCATTATGAACGTAATTTTACTAATAATAATCTACATTTATATCGTTATATTGATGACATAATTTTAATTGATACTGATCATTCTGAAATTACTCAATTTCCAGTAGACTATCCCACTAATTTGGAATTAACGGAAAACCTTTTATCTAACAATACAATTAACTTCTTAGATCTTAAAATTACAATAAAAGACAACAAAACAATCACAGATTTATATGACAAACGTAAAGAATTTAAATTCAAAGTTAATACATTTACAAATTTTAAATCTTGTCTACATCATTCTGTATTTCGAAATATAATACTTAATCATTTATATAGAATAAAATGTTTATGTTCTCCTCCTCTAATTAACAATAATATTAAAAAACTAATTTATGATGCATTAAATCATGGTTTTCCAAACAAATTCATATATTCATTAATATACAATCAGTATTTTTCTTACATGATCTTTTAAAACAAATTAACACATGCGTAAGCAAAATTACAAAAAAATTATAAAATAAAAAAATCTCTATAAAAAAAATAAAAATTGTAAAATAACATAAAAAAATATTATAGGTTGGCTGGGTGGGTAGATGTTAGAGTACGGAGGAGGGTGGTGTTGTCTGGATAATACGCAATGGTTAATTTATAAAAAAAAATGGGGGCTTTTGTATTATTACTATATTTTTGATATGTATTTTATAAGCATGTTGATTTGATATTTTATATGTAATTGGTGAATTTCATTATATTAGCTTAATTATTGTTTAATCTTATTTACAATCATTTGTTATAAATTTTAATTTAATAAGGACAATATCATATTAATTACTAATAGTATGCCATTTTTATAGTGATTAATATACATATAAGTATATTTAATATGAATAAAGTTATACTGTATGTATTAAAATTGGGTAATTATTTTTATTATTATTCCTCTATTCTTATTAATATTATAATATTTATTTATTTCCACTTAGTGTTATAAAATTTATTATCGGTTTAATGTTTTTGAATGTCCCACATTCATCCTTTTAGGATTTTTATGGATGTATAAAATAATCCACACACTATATTTGTGCTTTTTAGGTAATCGGAATTTAAGTATCTGTTCACCTTCTTTATACTACCATATGTTTTTTATTTCCTGTTCATTTTATAATTATCTTATATATAATAGTTTTTATTAAAGATTTTTATATTTTTAATAATTATTTATATTAATTATTAATGAATTTATTTTGTTTTATAGCATATAGCTATATGCTATATATTATCGATGTTCTAGAATTATTTTAATTCTTAGTGTAGTTTAAATAAGTTAGCTAATAGAATATTTTGTATGCTTTTTAAATTTTATTAACAATAGTTTTTTAAAAATACATTGTGTGGTTTATATTCCGTTTATAATAATCTATATATAAGGATATGTTTGGTTTTGCTGTTAATAAAACAATTGTTACATTCAATTGCTTACAACTGTTTGTCTTTTGACAATTAAATCATAAAAGTAATACTAGATGGCAGCACCACAATTTGTGTTTTTTTTTTATAAGTTCTATATTTACTTTTTCCAGCTACATTTCAGTTATAATTTACTACACCAGGGGGAATTTTTAGCTAAATTTTGACGATATTGGTTAACAGTTTTTAATTAATTTAATAGTGCATTTTAATTATGTAATTACTTTCTATTTATATTATTTTATATTATATTAACAGTTATTTAACATTTATTTCAATATGTAGTAACTGCATCCTATGGTATCAATTACTGTGATTTCTTAACTGTTTTATTCACCTTAATCTTTACGATATTATGGGTGCCATGTGCGCGTGGATTTATTCTAAAATATTAAACGGTATGGTGTTTATTATTTCCTTTTATATCCTATAAATATTTAAATAGGTTTTATTGATTTTTCCATTTCATATTATTTGTTTCTATTCTGTTTTCATTTTTAATCAATTCATTTGATTTTAATGGTTGTTTGGGCACAGGGGAAAATAACTTTTAGCTTTAGCTTATTTTTCCCACAGAAAATAACCATTTTGCTTATATCATTGAATTCTGTGTCCTTGAAAACGTAATTCAATATATAAGCATTTCCATTATTTGTCGGTGTCCACTTTCTTATTTTTCTTCCATAATAATTCTTATAATTAATTTAATCTTTATATACTTACAGCTTTAATTCATAATATTACGGTTTTTGATGGTGGTAGGTTATGTTTAATTATTGGTTATATATATATATATATTAAATAGAGCAATTTATGTATATAATTAACTTTTTATTTAATTTTAAACCCCAAATTATTATTGAAAATTAAATACGTGGAATTTTTCACATTCCTAACTAAGCGTAAACAAACAGAGTGAAAAATGGCCAGATCGGGAATCTAACCCGCATCTTTGGAATAACGCTCTAATTTTCTACCATTAAGCTACGAGGTCAATACCCAGCCTGGCATATGTCAATCTTAATTGTCAGTAAGGCTGCAACAGACAAATTCTGGCAGTTCACTTCTGAAAATTAATTGAAAAATTAATTATACGATTATATGTGTTCATCTATTCTGGACTTTATTTCGTCTCATGTTTACGCCGAAGAGGTCGAGTGATTATGAACACGTTTCCATGTTGTGCTGCAGTTGATGCTTTACCGACAATTAAGAGCGAGAGATGGCAGGCTGTGTATCGTCCTCGTAGCTTATGGTAGAGCATAGTATCGTTATTAGAAAGATCTGGGTTCAATTCCGGGCATTGAAATATTTAAGTCTAGCATTATTTATAACACAATCATACTGATTTGTAATGTTATCATGCGAATTGAATACTTTTAACTGAGCAAAAATGTTTCCAGACTGGGCATTTTTCGCTCAGTTGAAAATATTCAATTCGTATTAACTTTCCATAAACTGTTTCGAAAATTTGTGTTATTCTTCTGGTACAATTGTTTATTTTCTAGAGTGTCTTAAGAAATAGATTGTTCGGCAAATTCTTAGAGATTTTATTAAGAGATAAGTTTTTATTTCAAATGTTGTTTCTTTAGTATTATGTTTCATATTAAATTAAAATACTGTTGATATAATCTATTATATTATAAATAATTTTTTGGATAATCCGAAAACTTAGACATTTATGAATCAGAAAATTTTTATGCCTACTACTGGAGCATAAAGGGAAGGTAGCATATTTTATTTTTCATTTTTTTCCGAAGAATATATTTTGAAAGTTTGAACTTTAATTGGTCCATTTCGAGCGGATTTACCTTAGTTTCTGCCATTTTAAAGTTATTTGTCTATGTTTGCTTGACTATTTCATATGCCATATTAAACATAGCTCGTTTTACTTGAATTATGGAGTTAATAAAATTCAAAACCCAATAATATAAAAATGTTAAAATTTTGTAATTTTGATATGTTACCGCTAAAACTCGGAAGCCGTTAATGTGCGCATTATCTATCTAATCTGCTGATTAACAAGGAAACCCTTAAAGTACCGACAATAGTTTCATTTCTCAAATTACCTAGGTAATGTTCACATTAATGGCTTCCGTATCATTAAAGTTCAAAAGTTTGTTTCTCTCTTTTTCTTTCCCTCCTCCTTCCATTTCTCCTACTTCCTCCACTTTTAATTTGATTTTGCTAGCGCCTTGTCGTCGCCGTTTTTTTTCTCATAATTTGCGTCGGTAACAGTACGTAGCATAGCAAATTCTGTTTTCAAATTCTTTCAAGCCTGTTAGTGCGTAAATGTGTGTCGTGATGTTTTTTAAAGTATATAAATTTAGTTCAAAGTATGCAAGCATGCAACAAATGGATGAGTAAAATGAAGCAAAGATTATTCGCAAACCTCTTTAGCGAAGATTCAATACATATTACTGTTTTAATGACAAAACGAAAGTATGATTCCACAATTGAAGATGTAAAGCGAATAAAAGTTTCCAGGACGAAAGAATCATCTAGACATTATTGATTAATTCAAAGGTATGATGTGTTGACTGTACAAGGTTATGAAAAAATCACTGAGCCCTTGTCAGATGCACGAGAAAGTGTGAAAAAGTTTGGCCGTTTGACATATTGTATTCTACTCATTTGTCAATTCGCCACGGTGGTAGAGACAGAATGATCAAGCAATTAAATACACTTTAAAAAACAAAACCCAAGCCCAAATAGAAATGTTTTTGGGCTTTATGCGAACCTTTTCACCAAAAACAATAAAATATGAGAAAAAGGATTGTTGCAAAGCAGATTACTTCATCTCATTTTAATAGCAGATGCCTGGTGAATCTCATCGATTATCAATGTCAACCAAAGTTTAAGTTGGTTCTCGTATACCAAGACCACTTAACAAAATCTGTTTTATTGAAGTTCCTCACATCAATGTGAGCGGATGAAGTAGCCTATAACTTGCTTGATATTTTATTCCTTTTTGGAGCTCCAAGTATTTTTCATTATAATAACGGACGCTAATTTTGTAATAAAGTCTTTGAATGTGTAACACAGATGTGGCAGAATTCAAAATAGTTAATGGCAAACCAAGACACAGTCAGAGTCAAAGAAATGTCGAACGAGCAAATTAATACATTGAAGACATGCTCACTACTCGGATGGCTGATAACCAAACTAACAACCGGAGTGGGGGAATACGATTTGTACAATAAATAAAAAGAAAAGTGTCCAGTTAAACTGATGGAATTTAGCTCACAGGTTATTCACACTAATTGTATATTAAACTCTTATTTCAAAGAATAATGCCCCTCGAAAATTAAATTAAGGGGTAATTAGCCCCCTTCCCTGTTTCACATCTTTACACTTAACCAGTGAGCCTCCAAATCTCCTCAGAGATGTGCCTTATCAGAATAAAGCGGTATACCAAATTTGAAGGGAGGGAATCAACGCTCCTTACCCCCCCCCCCTTTATACTTAATCAATGAACTCCCAAAACTAATCAGTGAAGCGCCTTATCAGAATGAACCAAGAAAAAAAATTGAAGCAAATCGGATATTTCTATCAAGAGTTATCGAGTTACGTACAGACATACGTACACACAAACATACACATGCATACAGAATCTGAAGGCGTGAGCTAAAAATAATCGTGCCTATCATTTTGGAATTAAAAGGAGTCCATACGAAGCTATGTTCGGTTGTCCCGCAAAACATGGGATTGTCTTCTTCAGCACATTCGATAAATACTAAAGAAAACCTTCAAAAATTAAAAGATACAGAAGAGAGTGTGATTATGGGATCACAGTCAAATCTTAGTAAAGAGGACATTCCGTTATCCCTGCTTCTACAGAATCACCAATAGGAATACACGAATTTATAGATAGTAATCTTAAACAGCCTTCTACACTGTTGAAAGAAGATACAGTTGCGCAGAATATTCAATTATCCTGCACCTCCAATGTATCACCTCTGCATGTTGAATAAGTCATCAATGAGTTACTCTCTCAGTTTCAGCAGAATCACCATCACAGTTTTGTACAGAGCCTATAATGAGAACTATACAAGACATGATCTGTATTGTTTGCTCAAAAGCAGCATCAGTTGCTCACAATAGTAAATCGTGTGATATGGTTGTTCACGTAATTTGCAGTTAAATAGATGCTGAAGTGGAAGGATAAAGTAAGAATGCATTGTGCCGCATCTGTAAATAAATAGAATCAGAAAATACAGCATGATGAGCCCAAGAAGGGTTTAAAAAAGACAGAAAAGGAAATGTTAGCAGTTTCTAATGCAAATAATCCAAATGTTGATGAAGGTGTCACTGTAAGAATTCAAGTACCCGACGTAGACAGAGCAAAAACTGGTGTCCGCTCAATTTTAGTTGTGGTTCTTAGTAAAACAGAGGATTGTTTTTATAAACTTGGTACTAAAATGGGTATTTTAAAACAATTGTAAGCAAGATCTGAATTCAGTGTTTCCAAAAGAGATTTTAATCGAAAGGAGATGTCCCTGCTGTAGGAATATCTTTGTCAAACAGCAATAAAACAATCCCGTGGTACTGGGCAGGGTTTTAGAAAATGATACTGCAAATCTAAGTATACTACAAGTAGTTGATCTTGTCGCAAAAAGCCAATTGCTATGTAATTCAAAGTGTCACCAATATTTAGATTGAACTAATAAGTACGCATAATTTATTATATATTTTGTAAATTCATTTGCTTAATTTTAATAATATTTTAAACAGTTTTATTCTTTATATCATAGTTTTTTAATTGATTGATGATTAATTCTATCTATGAATTAGATGAATATTTATTGTATGAACTTGATTCTTTAGATATCGAGAATCAATAAATAAATAACATATTATTTTAAACGTATAGAAACGTTGCTATTGTTCCAGCAAATATATTATTTTCACTTTAATGAAAGCCTAGTAGGTAATGTGCAGATTATCTAGTTAATTTGCATATTACCTAGGTGATTTGAAAAATGAACAATTTTCTACACTTCAACGGATCACGCTAGTTAATCTACAGATTACCTAGATAATTTGTAGAATAACTTATTTCTGCTCTTTTGTGGTAACAGGTACTTAGCATAATACATGAATGTACATAACTATTAATCCTAATAAAGCTATAAAGAAACACGAATTCGAAAATTTTTATTATACAATTTCAATACATTATGATCCAAAATTAAATATACCCATGGTTTAATGTTTTAATCAATGAAAGTACATAAAAAACGCAATTTTGACGCCTTCGTGGATTGTAATCTGCTGTACATTAATTTATCTACGGTCGCATGTAATCAAAGTTTTTTACATTCATTCAAAAAACGTTTTCAAAAACATTAGCATATTGACTTATAGATCATACTGTAATTTATTTTATAATGTTTTTCTGCTCAACTAGTCATTAAAAGATATTTCCTTTTAAAATTGATTCAGTATCTTACTTGTAATTAGAAAATTATTCTACCATGAAATTAATTCTTGTATTTCTAAAGAACACCTTTCTTTAATATAACATATTGAATTTTAAACTTATCGATTTCCAATTAATAAACTCCATAAAGTTCGGTGTACCTTCTATAAATTTAATTTACATTCAAGACACACTGTAAATTCTTGTGCTATTCGATCAGAATCCAAATTAAACCAAAAGCAAATAAATTTAATAAATTAAATATTTGATAGAGTGCACTGGGAAGGGAAATTAATGGAACGCCTTTTCCATCACTCCATTTATTCACCATTAATATATTTAGTTTCTTAAAATTTGTGTAAACAAAGTTCAATTAGTTTTCAAATTTAAAGCGAGAGTGTAATTGGAAATATATTTAAGTTATTTTATAATTACTCATTTAAGACGACAAACAATAAGTTATTAATACAGAAATTCTATATATATATATATTTTAAATAAGCGACATTAACCAAACCTATATTTATATTAAAAGTATTAACAAATTTATATATATTTTACTATTCTATAATGATGTATGAGTAACTTAGTTTAGTATTAGGGAATTTAGTAATCGTTATTAATTGATTTAATCAATTATTACATACTATAAAAAATGGCAACATATTTATTTTATAACACAAATAAACATTCTCTTATCTTATAAAAGTGATGATGAATTTAATTATACAAATATCAAAATCTTAATGTAATAGCAAATTTCTGTATTATTATAATTATTTAAACAAACATTTAAATCACGATATTTAAATCTTATATTTTCTAGATCAAAACATAAGGAACAAGTAAAATTTGAATTTAAAAAATCAAAAAACCTGATTGCGTAAAAAGCGAACTAATTATTTCTCATCAATGTTAAGCTAGTTTTAGATTACTTACCTATTTGTTATTTACTTGTATTGGTGACTTTTAAGTTGTGTTTAATTGTTACTTCCCATCTATAAACACCGTTTTGATGAGGCCTGTAGATTCTATGATGGTTAGAGTCACAGTAAAGCTAGAGATCCTACCTACACAACTTCCAGGTTCTATAATATTTAAACGGAGCTTCTGACTGTAAAATAGTCAATGAAACATCGTCTTCATTTTAAAAGACGTCTCCAATGATATGCCCCACAATATGGGGCGCAAAATGTTTTTTTCATGCATACCGCCATTTTGTATTTTACGGCCGAGATTTTGAATTTATAAAAACAAAATCTAACCTATAACCACCGGACGGTTAATACGAATCAATAGAGACCTCATTCATTAAAATCCATCCAGCCGGTGTGATGTTTCGAGGGCATAAACTAATCCACATACCCAGATACACGAACACATAACCCTTCTTGGCAGTCGGCTAAAAACACATTGACACAACTTAACATAATATAGTGCATAAATTTATTTTTGTTAATATTGCAGTTAATGCTTTTAATGTTTGGAATTTGGAATCTACATTATAGAGAGAAATATTTAGCGTGAGACACACTGTCATCATCCCGCTGTCGGAAACACCTGACCAAAAAATTTCACTTTTATTGCTTTTTCTTTATTTCTAAACATCGCACACTTTAAATTTGTATACTGCTGAATAGAAATTAAAATGATGTTCTTTAAAATGCATGTTGTTTGAAACTGTATCTAAATTTACTAATTACTATTTTTTTATGTTTTTATTTTTAAACTATACCTAATAGAGTTTTTTTTTATTTATCTCTATGCGGACAGCCCGATTTCGAAAGATTAAATCCATTTGCTTTTAAAACACTAAAAATACTTTAATATGTGTTTGTACTAATATTCAATAACAAAATTTAAACTTTATCAATAAATTATAAAGTGATGCAGGAAAACAAAAATTTAACAGATATATAGTCGAATTGAACGCAACATTGAAATTACCTGAATCAAAAAGTGAAATCTCGGCTATTAACTCTTGACGCGTGGTTAAATGCAAAAGTAACGCTTTTAATAAATTTGAAAACTTTATTACAATACATTATTCATTTTTTTTATATAAAAATTATTATTGTTGTTCTTATAGGGCAATCTACAAAAATAAATTATATGTAAAATATCTATTTTCGTTTTCAATAGGAAAACAAGTAAGAAAAATCATGCGTACAGCATAGATTATGAAACACTTTCCAAAACTCCTGAAAGCCTTAACGAAACTTCGTTACTTGGGGAAATAAGGTAAATAAGATAACTAAGTAAACATTTAAAAGTCTGATTTCAGTAGTTACCGCCCATAGATAAATATGTGTTCCAATTCTTTTGAACAGCCCTGTATTCGATCTGTATATTGATATATATATTATATAATGGGAAAATTTAATTTAGCAAGAAAATGCATAACAGGTTGAAATTCATCTTTCAGCAATTTATACAAATAGATGGAAACATACTTGAATACTTTTATACAGCCCTGTAGTTTACCTGTTATTTTTATAACATGCCACTATTTAGCTAAAGTTTAATTCAAACTAAAACACTCTTAAATCTACTGAAATTATATTTTCAGAAATTATCATCCAATAGACGGTCACGCTCTTTGCGTGACCCTGTATATCATTTTATCTATATTCTACAAATATTTCTTAGTACAGTAAATTGAGTTCATTGTAAAAATGCATAACTCCTTTAAAACCCACCTTTAAGCAATTTATGCTCATAATCAGTAATCTTTACGAATTCATTTACGTAGCTCTGTATATGAACTATAGCATTTATACGCACTTTATAGTATGCATAAATATAGTGAACAAGTAGGTAAGTGTAATCACAGATCGCACCGAGGGTTTCGTTTAATATTCCTTTCAAAACACTTTATCCTTTTGAAAAATATGTTAGTTCCACATTTCGCAACCAGGGGAGCACTCTATTCTAAACAAACCTCTATCCGAACGAAACTCGGTTTTATATACAATCCGCAGATATATTAGTCGAGGGGATTGGGCCGATAGCACCCGAGATAAGTAGTCGCCCCTTGGCGGTAAAAAGTAGAACTATAATATGTAAGGCTATGGTGCATAATATGAAAGAATGGTAATATTTGTGCCGGCAAAAGTTGGAAAAGTGCTCCCCTGGTGAAAAGGGCGGATGTTGGAAAAATCGCTTAAAATACACAAGTTATAACACGCAGGAGTAAATAATATAAGACAATTTGAAAATTTTATGATTTGCCGTGTGGTCTGAGATATTCAGCTATACGTATGCAAAAATTCATGTCTCCAACTTAATTAGGGCTCTCTTAGAAATAATTGCTTAAAATACATATGTGGTAGCACAAAGGGTTGAACGTAAGACCTTTTTAAGATTTTATAATTTGTCGCCTGGCCTCAAGTGTTCTGCTATAAGTATACAAAATTTCAAATATCCAATTTAATAAGGGGCTCAGTTAGAAAGAATTGCTTAAAATACGCATGTGGGAGCCCAAAGGGTTAAAGGTACGATTTTTTTTTAAATTTTTAGGATTTCTCGCATGATATGTGGTGCTCAGCTATAAGTATGCAAAATTTAGGGGCTCACTTAGAAAGAACTGTTTAAAATACACATGTGGGAGCTCAAAGTGTTAAATATACGGCTTTTTCAAAATCTCCAACCTAATTATGGCTCACTTAGAAAGAATTGTTTAAATTACACATGCGGGAGCCCAAAGGGTTTAATGTACGACTTTTTCCAAATTTTATGATTTGTCATTTGATGTGAGGTGTTCAGCTATAAGTATGTTAAATTTCACGCCTACAACCTAATTAGCGTCCCACTGAGAAAGAATTGTTTAAAATACACATGTGGGAGCCAAAGGATTAATGTACGACTTTTCAAAATTTTATGACTTGTCGTATGATGTGTGGTGTTCAGCTATAAGTATGCAAAACTTCAAGTCTCCAACATGTACAGTTTCTGCGAACGGGCTCTGTGACAGACGGATAAATAGACAGACAGAGGAGTGAGACGAATAGGGTTTCGTCAGATGAACGAAACCCTAAAAAAGCGCATATCATAATTTAAAAGGCATTTCGAGCAGTCATTACTAATATACAGTAATTCGGATATAGTATAGTATCTGAAATCTTTTCACATACACCGCAAACGATTTCCCCTATACCATTATGAACGGAATTCTCTTGTGTGGCCCTGTAAATGAATAATAACTTATTCTTTGTATCATATATTCTACAGAATGTATATTTTAGTGGACTTGATAAATGCATATGAATTTTATTATGTTTGAAAGCATGTAACATCATTTAAAACCATTTTAAACGATTTTTTCCCATAGACCGTAATGTAACGGAAAAAGTTTGACTATCCCTGTGAATGAACTAAACATGCTAGAAACTTTATTTGAGATAGGGATCGTGCTATGGTAGAGGTTACTAACATCCAAAAATTTCAGAACGATTCGACTATATTTACGAGAATTAGAGCGAGGAAAGACGGACAGACAAACCGAAGTCATAAACACTTTTCAACTTTGTTGGAAAGAGTTAAAAAAAAACGATTTACACCTACGTTCTGTAACGCCCGAAGCACGTGTTAGACACTCTTGCTTCACAAATGTACAATAATTATAAATATTAAATTCATATTTAAAAAAAATGAGACAATACTAAATTAATGCTTGCTGAAAAAAAATAAAATAAAAATAAAACCGTAAAAAACTAGAGAACAGGGCCGAAACTAAGGGGGAGCAGAGGGGGCATGTGCCCCGGGCGCCAAATGAAGGATTATACCTTTGGAATGGATCATTTTCTTCTGATGGACTGGTGGCTTCTATTATTATGAATCAGGCATTATAAATGAAGCGTTAATGAAGATGAAAGAGCAGCCGTAAAAAGTTAGAACTCTGAAATTTCTAGTCAGAATGGGGGAAATAAATGGCCATAATTTTTTGAAGTTAGAACTCTGATTTCCTGCTCAGAATAGGGGAAAAAATGGTCATATTTTTTTTTTTAATTATGGCCATTTCCCCCCCTCCCCATTCTGACCATAAAATCAGAGTTCTAACTTTTTACGGCTGCTCTTTCATCTTCACCAAGTGCTTCATTTATAATGGATGTTTCATAATAATAGAAGCCACCAGTCCATCAGAAGAAAATAACTCGGTTAAGTGGTATTCTACTGCAGTACAAAACATATTTCAATTTTAGGACTTAAACCTCAGATTTTATTTTATGTAAAATGACGTCATTCGCATCCGCTTAAGAATTCGACATTTACGATCTACTCTTAAACATCTACAGTAAAGCCTGCATAGCACATCACTATCGCGAAATAATGCACGAATGCAGCAAAAAGATGCCGTCATTCAAGAAAATCGATAAAGAAAACGGCTATCTAATGATTCATAGATACTTAAAATTAAATATAGTTTATAATAGTTCCACTGTTTTAACAGAAATTATTCGTTTATATTTTTTCAAAATAGCACGCATTTTAATTACATTTTCTTTCGGATGTTATGAGAAAATGGCAACAAAAATATATAGTTACTATTTTAGAACTATTTTTCCTTTACTTTCTACATAAATGGAGTAATTGAGTTGCCAAAATTAAACAAATGGTCCTAAAAACTACAAAAAAATTAATATTTCAAAAATCAATGGAGATACAGTTTTCAAACAAATTGCATTTAAAAGTACTTTTTTTCCAATACGACGGTATAAACATTGAAAATGTGCGATGCTTAGAAATTTTAAAAAATGCTATACAGTATTTAATTGTTCAATAATACACCTGCTTTGTTTATTCCTAGCTTCTGTAAGGTAACGTTATTTTTTGGGCACAAAATAATCTGGGAGAAAGAAATAGCATATAGTACCCGGGGGCTAATAACGTAATTAAATAGAATATTAGTATATATCTATATATGCATGTTTGCGTGTGTGTATATACCGGGTGTCCCAAAAAGGACTGACTGATTTTAAAATTCAATAACTTGCAAACGGTGACAGATATTAAAAAAATTCTTGCAGGAGGGTTAGGCATAAGGTCAAAAGTTTTATTACAGTGAATTTCAATTTTAGTTCGATTTACAAACAATAGATGGCGCTGTAAGCAATAGTCGCTAAATACAGGCTCGATTTTTGGTCCTTTATCTTGTTCCATGCAGAAAAAGGAGATGGAAATGTATTATCCGGGCCACGAAGTACCAAAAATCGAGCCTGAATTTAGCGACTATTGCTTACAGCGCCATCTATTGTTTGTAATTCGAACTAAAATTGAAAATCACTGTAATAAAACTGTTGACCTTATGCATAACCCTCCTGCAAGAATTTTTTTAATATCTGCCACCGTTTGCAAGTTATTGAATTTTAAAATCAGTCAGTCCTTTTTGGGACACCCGGTATATATTCTAAATGCAACATAGTATTATAAAGGGGGTTATATAATTAAAACTGGAGGTATTATCTGCCCGATGTAATAAAAGTTCTGGGAAAATGCAACCATATTATTTGCAAATTATTTCAATGCTGTCAGTTTTTATTTATGCAAAGAAAAGCGCATTTCATATCCAGTTCAAATGGGAGGATCGAACTTTTTGCCGTAATATTAAAAAATAGCACAAGTTGCAAATATGTGTGTTGAAAAGGATGCAGATAGTTGTTTCTGATATTCTAAAGCTTTATCATCAACGCAAATATTAAAATGACTGTTTAAAACATAGAAGTATGCAAGCTACGGAAGTCCCAGTTTGCGGCCACCGGCGATGCTGCTGTAATGGACAACATTTCAAATCTGGGTTTGAGGTTAAAAAAAGTCACGTGATATCGGTAATTTACTCAAAGAATTTCTAACTGATAAGAAGGGAGGCTAATGCTGCTTTCCTCATGAGCTGTTTCACTGGCTGACGGGGATTTACATTACGTCTACGGTGCCTTCCCTTCTTCACGCTAGAAGTTTTTACCTTCATCACGTGATCATAACGTATATGGAATATCCTCCATTGTATAAAAACGAACTGAGCAGTTGCGTTCTTGCGTACCCGAAGAGGCGAATGAGAAGTGCTTACCCTTACTGAAACAGCTTAAGCAGAAAGGAGAAAATGGTGAAAGCAAGAGACTGAATTAAAAAAATGTGTGTCATATTTTAGAAAAATAGGGTGCACTGGACATATGATTAAACATGTTGTTAGAATTGTTGCATGTATGATAACCTTCCCCAAAAATCATGATTTCAAATTGATGAGTATTTCTGAATTATTAAAACTTCGGAAAAGTTAAAATTGTGACTATTAGACAAACAGTGATTGGAAACAACGGACCCTTTAATGTCATAATTTTTAACATAGCTTTTTTTTTGCAACTAAAATCACTTGATCTTATTTCAATAAATGAAAATAAAAATTCTAGCGCTATATGAGTGAATATCACGAAAAGTGAGATTTTGAAAACAATTTTTTTTTTAAAAATATAAATTGTTTCAAATCTTCTGATTCTTTTAAAAATGTATTTTGACAAGCTGAATAAAAGAATTTACACGTAAAATATTAGATTTTGAAGAGCTTAAGTTCATTTTTATGTAATTATAATAATATGTCATTTTCATGGCATATGTATGCCACGATAATGACAATTTCATTCTAAAACATTTTTCACATTCTTGTTTTTTTTTTTTTTTTTTTTTTTTTTTTTAGATCTAACATTTTAATTTCATTTAAAGGAACATATTTCCTCTATAATACCTCAAATTTAGTGTAATATTCAGTTTTATTTGTAAATTATTGAAGACAGGAAAATGACATAATAAAAGTTTACTCAATTTTTACAAAGCCTTTAAACACATTATTTTCAAAGAAATATCTAAAAGATCTTGATAGTAACAATGATTTTACTATTTCTGACTTGAACTAAGTCAAGAACAAGAAGAATTACCCTGAAGCGTCATCTTTATGCCTCATAAAGAACTAAAATGGACAGGCCACGAAAATGACATTCATTTTCAGTGACAATCATAATTTAATTGTGGAAAATTATTGGTAAAATACAGAAATTGTTACATTCCTCATATATGTGTTATATAAGGTATAATTAATAATTAGAAATTAAAAAAATCTAGAAAAAGATATTTGTACAGTATAGTAGAAAGCCTTTAACATTGCACACATCAGTGTGACATGACAGGAAAATGACTATCTGAAATTTTAAGTCTTTTAATTGCTTTATGTTTGTGTTATTATGAATGTTATTATGTTAGTGTGTTATTATGTTATTATAATATCTCTTAAAAATGCTTCTAAGAATATTTTTTATTAGAATGTAAAAAATAAAATTGCATGATCTGACATTTAATAGACATTTTATTGTGCGGACTGCAATTTTCGTATTTTGTGATATATATTCACCTTGCGTAAAATAAGTAGAATACATATACAGCATAAATAATTGCACAAAAATTACTTTCAAGTGCATAAATATAATATAAAGATATTTAAAATACAAATCGAAAATATCTTAAAGTACATCAGAAAAACGTAGAAAGTTTTAAACTATTACAAGGCCGTCATCAGTATGATTTAAATGTTGTTATTATTTTCTTTGCACTTATTCAAGAATTGTCCGGAAGAAAAACATTGTAATTTAAATTTAAAGGTTGTACGGGTGATTCTAAAAAGGTGGGCATTGGACACACGTCATAACTTTAAGCCTTTCAAAGGTAACTTTAATTATCATTGACTTTATTTTATTTTATTATTATTATTATTGTTATTTTATTTATTTTTTTTTTTTACACTGAGATTTAATTCTATTCAGAGACAGAAAATTACATAATTTATTGTAAAAGCTTTGTATAAATATCTTTAAAATTTTATTATTTTATGCTAAAGAGGCCAATTTCGGACATTCATAACGTTAACTGTTCCAATGTACCACCAAGAAAAAGAGTTTTAACTTTTTTCCACGTGGTTCTAATGGTAAACAACGAATGCATAAAGGAAATGGATGATTTTTTGATAATTTCGTTAAGAGATGGCAGGCTGATTTATTGCTTTTTTGAAGATAGAAGGACTTTTCTATAAAGAATTGTTCTTTATTTTGTTATGTCTGAAAGTAACGTACGTAACAAAGCATTTGATTTTATTATTATTATTACTGGATAACAAGAAGTTAATTATACATATATGTATATGTATACAGACACATTTACTACATTCTTAGTCTTAAGAATGTTTTAAATACTAAGAGCAATGTCCAAAATCTGTAACGTACGTGCAACAAAATGTCCAAAATTTGTAACGTACACAATTGCTAATTAAATGATTTAATCATTAATTTTCCAGAATAGTTGCTGTCTTTTAATGTTTGTGTATAATTTTGTAGACATACTATTAAAATATTTACATATTATATTTATAGACAAAATACTATACTATTAAAAAAAATTGGCCTTAAATTTGAAAATTAAAAAAATTACATATAATTAAAGTTTAATGATCCCACCTTTTGAGAATCTTCTGTCAGATTAGATGCCAGGTAAAGTTGTTCAAAATTTCAACAAAACGAGCTTTCATCTATTATGTAACAAAAATTTCTATACTCCATGAATATTGCATGATAGTGAATCATTAAAAGCTGTAACTTTATTAGCAGTTATTTCAATTTATTCTCTTATTACAATTGATTACAATGTTTTTCTTCTGGACAATTCACGAATAAGCGCAAAGAAAATAATAATAATATTTAAATCCTACTGACGACGGCTTTGAGATGGTTGAAAACGTTTTAGTTTTTTCTAATGTATTTTAAAATATTTTTAAATTGTATTTTATATATCTTTATATTATATTTATGTACCTGAAAGTAATTTTTGTACAATTATTTGTGCTTTATATGTATTTTAATTAAGATCACTTGATTTGACCACCATACATTTTATTATACTCTCAAGATATATTGATTATTCCCGGATGTGAAAATCTGCCTTTTGGATGTTTGAGATTCGTAAATTTGATTTTGTTAAATGGAGTAAAGTACTTTAAACTGGAATTTTAACAAAATTTTAGGCGTTTGGTGGTTGATTTTTAGAAAATATAGAAGTGTAATTAAATATTTTTTGCGAACAGTGAATGGTTACTATTTATGAGGTTTTTTTATTGAATCGACGATTTCAACTGGAGAACCGTGAACAATGGCAACGAATTAAATATGGTTTAATTGTACTTTGAGTGAACTATATATTTAAGTGTCGGTAAAAGTGAGTATTAAAATGATCAAGCGTGCAATTAGTAGGATGAGATAAAAGACGATGAGACGTAAAGAAACTGAGAATGGTTTATGATAAACAGCATTGTGAAATGCGCTATCGCCGAAAGCAAAAACATCAAAGAATAGTAAACTGTTGTTATTTACAAATTGGAAATTAAATTGTATATTTACGTCTATAGGGTCATAACAGGGAGAATACTAGGAAGATTAAGATAATCCGAATTGAGTAATGCGAAGCAGTCATCGATATATTGGATGTAAAATAGAAAAAAAAAATATCTTCTTGAATTGTTTTGATCATAAATAATGATTTAATTATCACTAAGGATGGCGCTGAGGGGGAAGCCCATGGACTGAAGGTTTGTCTATGAGTGCCCCTCTCATATCTGTTGAAATAAAACTAAAAATTGCAGATTTTAAACAAAAATTTTTAAAAGAGAGCTGAACAGCTAGTTGGCCATAGACTTGGTTGCTGCCGTTGAACTTTGGAAAACAGAGAAATTTTACCACCAATTTTAACATCAAACACTGAAAGAAATTGTATGACAAGGTTTATTTAGGCTTTTGGCACATGGTCGGGAACAGCAATACAAATTTGAAGATTTGGTTGTTGAAATTTGGAAAAATTATTTTCAACTTATGCAATTTGTTCAAATGCAAATTTGAAAAAACTTTATTTTCACAAACACACAATAATTTTAATACTAAAGGAATATTCTTCTCAGAAGTTTTATTTGCAAGAAGTAATTGTTGCTACATATTCACAGAAAATTTTACCACATTATATTTTGCCACAGTATTTAAAAAACCGTTAAAACTATTGTAAAAATTTATATCGTTTTAAAACAGAACAGACAGCGTGGACAAAGTAAAATGCCTTATGTTCAACTTTATGTAAACAGTTTTCATTTAATAAATATTATAAATATTTTCCTGCCTTTTTAAATTATAGTTTTGTAGATCACTTGAGGTAATAAACTTTTAACATGTTGTTAATTCGGTAGACCAGAGGACAAGTCTACATGTCTACAAGACAACTTATTTTAATTGTTACGTTATATAATATGCAAGATCTTTTTAAAACGTTGTTCAATGTGCTTAGGATACACTTACACACACACACACCAACACACACACACACACACACATATATATATATATATATATATAGCACATTATGTTTTAAATGCGTTTGTCAGACCCAGAATCCTGCACCATAAATAAACTAAGTATAACCATAAAACATCCAAGAAATTTAAACAGATATAACCTGAACAAGAAAAAAACAACAAAAGGCTGTGGCCTCTTCAGCGGTGGGCATTTTAGAAAACACAGCAATGCTTCAGATTAAATACAATTTACAACAAACTATTATTCAGTAGTGGCAGTGGGTTTCGGCCAGAGTGTCGCAAAGCATAAATCAAATGCATAAAAACAATTGAAAGCATATCGCGAACACTCCCCCACCGGACCCGACGGCACAATAAATACTGCATCTCGAAGATACAACTGATTCAGAACGTATGTGTAATGTATACTGAAACAATAAAATTATTTTACCCAAATCCGAGCAACACAGCCACAAAAGACAATAGCCAAATTCCAGTGATCCATAATCTGTCCAAAAACGTTCCATGTCTGTTGTCACACAATTGCAGACATCCTTGTAAAACATTCCAAAAAAGGCTTTAAATTATACAAATCATTAACTGTCAATCGCATAGCATCTCCTCAAAAATGAAGACTGTCTGTAAAATTAGTATATTTATTAATGAAATTCAAAGGTATATTGTTTTTATAATACAAAATGCTGGTTAAATTAAAAAGTTCTTTAAAAAATAAATTTTTATTCGAACAGAGTTTATAGTAGCGAAAAATCTGACCTATTATGATATTGACGTAAACGCGTTTATGGATATTTGAACTCCAATTAACTAAATGCTTAACTTCAAAATTAAAGTTATCCCGTTTGTTATAGATTGATATGTGTATACCGTTTGAAATGTTTATTTTCAAATCAAGATAATCAGCAGCACTATTATTTTCATTTGTTTTTTTTCAAAACCAGCATATCAGGATAAATGTTACATGGTATCCCCAAAAAATCACAATCACAGTTCAAAATTATCAAATCATCGATATGTCTGAAAGCCAGAAAATTAACATCGTTATTGACACTACAAAATTGAAATTCATAATAAAATAAAAATAAGTTAGCTGCCGTTGAAGAATAACTTGTTCCCATTCCTATTCCATTATTCTGTAAATAAATATTTGAACCTGTATAAACATAGTTGTTATATAAACAAAAATTACATAATAATTTAAATAAATTAAAATCTAAATCGGTGTCAGCTATAATTAAATCGGCAACTTTTAAAAGGACATCATTTAATCTTGCAATAGGAATATTTGTGAAAAGATTCTCAAAATCATATGTCTGGACACTTTGTATATCATCTTTAATTAGTTCATTCCTGATCTCATAACTGTTCAAAATAATCCAATACATATTACTATCTTTATACTTAAATTTTAGTATATTCAAAATCTTTGTTAACATTTCCTCAAATTTGCGATTAAATCCGTTTCCAATGCCGTTTACATTACTACAAATAAATCTGTACTTAATTGGTATCTTATGAAATTTAGGTGTTACGAAACGAAAAGGAAATGACAATTTTTTTACTTTAGGCAGAGGAATATTAACCTTTTTTGAAAAGGCCAGATGTTTCTCAATCAGTGTCTGAATAGTAGATTTATACAAACTGTAGGTGACATTATTGTTAACCTCAGTAAATATCATATTAGCATAATAGCTTTTTCAAATAACTGCAAAATTGTTAGATGCTTTATCGACTGAACAAAAAACAAAGGTATTTTTTAATTTCGATATTTCCTTCTCTAAATTTGCATTTATTCTATGGTAAGTGTACTACACTTACCATAGAATAAATGCAAATTTAGAGAAGGAAATATCGAAATTGAAAAATACCTTTGTTTTTTGTTCAGTCGATAAAGCATCTAACAATTTTGCAGTTATTTGAAAAAGCTATTATGCTAATATGATATTTACTGAGCTTAACAATAATGTCACCTACAGTTTGAAAAATCTACTATTCAGACACTGATTAAGAAACATCTGGCCTTTTCAAAAAAGGTTAATATTCTTCTGCCTAAAGTAAAAAATTTGTCATTTCCTTTTCTTTTCGTACCAGTGGCCGAGAGGTTCTGCTCTCGAAGCTGGTAGACGGGAGGTGCTGGGTTCGATCCCAATCGCGCCCGTCGGCCTAATTGTTCGGAGTTTTCGTGGTTTTCTTCGAGCCGTGGATCTTCCATGCGTTAATACGGATTAGGTTCCCTTAGAAAGACCCCCACGGAGGGCACTCCCCCCGGGCCTATATCCCTCGTGTAGATAATTGGCCGTCAAAAGTCAACCCAACCCTTTTCTTTTCGTAACAACTAAATTTCATAAGTTACCAATTAAGTACAGATTTATTTGTAGTAATGTAAACAGCATTGGAAACGGATTTAATCGCAAATTTGAGGAAATGTTAAAAAAGATTTTGAATATACTAAAATTTAAGTATAAAGATAGTAATATGTATTGGATTATTTGGAACAGTTATGAGATCAGGAATGAACTAATTAAAGATGATATACAAAGTGTCCAGACATATGATTTTGAGAATCTTTTCACAAATATTCCTATTGCAGGGTTAAATAATGTCCTTTTAAAAGTTGTCGATTTAATTATAGCTGACACCGATTTAGATTTTAATTTATTTAAATTATTATGTAATTTTTGTTTATATAACAACTATGTTTATACAGGTTCAAATATTTATTTACAGAATAATGGAATAGGAATGGGAACAAGTTATTCTTCAACGGCAGCTAACTTATTTTTATTTTATTATGAATTTCAATTTTGTAGTGTCAATAACGATGTTAATTTTCTGGCTTTCAGATATATCGATGATTTGATAATTTTTAACTGTGATCGCGATTTTTTAGGAATATCATGTAACATTTATCCTGATATGCTGGTTTTGAAAAAAGCAAATGAAAATAATAGTGCTGCTGATTATCTTGATTTGAAAATAAACATTTCAAACGGTATACACATATCAATCTATAACAAACGGGATAACTTTAATTTTGAAGTTAACCATTTAGTTAATTGGAGTTCAAATATCCATAAACGCGTTTACGTCAATATCATAATAGGTCAGATTTTTCGCTACTATAAACTCTGTTCGAATAAAAATTTATTTTTTAAAGAACTTTTTATTTTAACCAGCATTTTGTATTATAAAAACAATATACCTTTGAATTTCATTAATAAATATACTAGTTTTACAGACAGTCTTCATTTTTGAGGAGTTGCTATGCGATTGACAGTGATTTGTATAACTTAAAGCCTTTTTTGGACGGTTTTACAAGGATGTCTGCAATTGTGTGGCAACAGACATGGAACGTTTATGGACAGGTTATGGATCACTGGAATTTGGCTATTGTTTTTCGTGGCTGTGTTGCTCGGATTTGGGTAAAATAATTTTATTGTTTCAGTATACATTACACATACGTTCTGAATCAGTTGTATCTTCGAGATGCAGTATTTATTGTGGCGTCGGGTCCGGTGGGGGAGTGTTCGCGATATGCTTTCAATTGTTTTTATGCATTTGATTTATGCTTTGCGACACTCTGGCCGAAACCCACTGTCACTAATGAATAATAGTTTGTTGTAAATTGTAATTAATCTGAAACATTGCTGTGCTTTCTAAAATGCCCACCGCTGAAGAGGCCACAGCCTTTTGTTGTTTTTTCTTGTTCAGGTTATATCTCTTTAAATTTCTTGGATGTTTTATGGTTATACTTAGTTTATTTATGGTGCAGGATTCTGGGTCTGACAAACGCATTTAAAACATAATGTGCTATATATAATCTGTGTGGTTATATGCAGCTGTAGCGCTTATCGCATGGATTTTATTTTTATTTTTATATTTTACTTTTAGTTTTACTTTTGACCTTTTTGAGCTTATATATATATATATATATATATATTTCACTATATATGCTATAATTATTGAAACATACGGGCGAAAAAAGCAGTCTATAAAATTCAATATAATATAATTATCAATCAATACATTGATTTAAAGTTACTAAGACTTAAGAGAAGATGTATAAATTATATTATGAAAATTTTGAACAATAACAAAAACAAACTATAATTCAAAAAACTTAAAAACCATAAGTCAACATCACAAGTTTAATGCTCTTCCTTTAACCTTCAGTTGGTGAAAAGACAATGTAAACTGTAACCCCCCTCATTAAAAAAAAATATCATCTAGCAGGTTTCGTATGACAAGACACTATTATAATGAACACGCAATTTTCACAGATCAAATAAATCTTTAACTCCAAGTATAAGCCAAAAATTATTACAAAACAAAAATATAACAATCCAAATAACTGTTATATAATTTTAAATGACATTCGATAATTTACAAGCAAACGATTATTTTTTTAAATATTAAATGTAAGGTATCTCGTCTTCACCCGTACCTTCACTGAAAGCGCCATGATAACATTCCTTTTTACATCTGACATCTTACGAAATCTACTGTTAGTACTACTTTTGTTTTCTAACAAGTGGAATGGAGATTACTTTGCCTCTCAGAATATATGTCATTAAATAAGACGAAAAAAAGGTACTTGTACTAAACACGAATGTACTCTAATTATAATGAAAGTACCCTATCACACTATTAAAAAATATAATAAATAAATAAATAAATAAAACATTGTAGATTTACCAGCACAAGCTGCTGACGTCCGAATTGTCAGCACATTCTGCTGTTAATTTTACGCAACTACTGTATTTTTCACGTTTATATAGTCAAGAAACCAAAGAAAGCTACAGCACATTTGACTGTGATCGAGTATGAGCGCGATATGAACAGTACTTTGTACTGTAAAAATGTCGTTTTTTTTTTCAGTGTAGTTACGAATATATATGACGATCGCGGCAAAAGGTTTAATGTATTGAATATAATTAATTTTTAATAAAAGGTGTGTATTTAACACTTCGTAGGAAAACAGGACATAAAAATACCATTACATTGATTACGAATTGATTAACATTAAATTGACGTAATTAAAATGGATTTTCTTTTGTCTTTACGGTCCTGAAAGGATTAGATGAAATAAGTTTTTAATATGTATTTTAAATTAAGTAGCTGAGTGAAACGAGAATAAATGAATATTTGTGGATTTATTAACTGCGTCTGGCTAACTGAAAAGTATTTAAAAATTATTTTATCAATTTATAATTAAGTTTTAGAAATAAAATAAATTGTTGTATTGTGATCAGAAATCCTCATATGTACATAAATTTAATAATTATAGCACATAAGGAAGTGATAGAAAAATCAATTATAAAATTCCATTTTAACAACCACGGACGAACTTAAGTTAAATAAAAACGTATAAACAGGAAAAAAAGACCTTACAAATAGACTTGTTTTTAACACTTTCCAACAAAGTTGAAAAGTGTTTATGCATTCAGTTTGCCTGTCTGTCCACGCTCTAACTCCCTTAAATATACTCAGATTTTCTTGCAGTTGGTAATCCATGTTTAGTATCAACTAACCATGTTTGGTATTGTATATGAAGTATACTGGATTACAATTTCATTTACAGGGCTACCCAAAAGAATTCCATTACATTATGGTACATGGGGAAAAATCCTTTGCAGAGAATTTTAATAGCATTACGCTGTTTCAAATGTATTTAAACTGATATAAATCACTGAAATTCACTACGAGATGATTAAGACAGAATAAGGTCCTCATAGCATTTGTCGTTCATTTACAGGAACACACAAAAGAAATCGGTTACAATACTGTCTTTGAGTACTAATTGCTGAAGTGCGTTTCCAATTTCGGTTTGCGCTTTTAAAACCAACTGTTTTTATCATATACAGTGCTGTTCAAAGTATTCGGATAATTTTCCAATTGTAGATGAGGACACCTGAAATTGGGTTTTAATGTGTTATGAATTTCCATATGGTTGAATTGGACATAATATTTTAACTTATTAAACTATGAAGTTTTGTTCCATTATTCTGAATGTGTTGGGAAGTGTTTCATAATCTATGATTGACGCATGATTTTGCTTTCTTGTTTTTTATAAAAATGAGTAAAATTTTAATAAAACGTACACTTTTTTATAATTATCTTATAAAAATTCAAGAACAAGAAATACAAATTACAAAATTATTATTTTTTCGATAAAGGGAAGAGACTATCTGATTCAATTTTGTTCATAACTGTTTAAAACACTGAGGTGGAATACAAAACAAATTTATTCTTGGCTGGGTAATTTTTATATAAACATAAACTCTGTTTTCATAAACAAAATGTTCAAAATTGAATTAAAGAGTGTTTGTTTTTAAAACTATTTTTAAAACTAAAATCAAGTAAAAAATAAAAAAAAAAACTTTTTTCTCCCACAAAATAAGATGAAAAGTAAGTTTTGCCTGGAAAAAAAGATTCAATTAGGTATTCTTTAAAAAGGTTTGCGAAAAAATATAATGCCTTGAAATTTAAAGATATGTTTCACAACATTTCACATACTCTACTTAATTAAATTGTTACTAAAAAATTAGCTTATAGAAAGTAATAATAGTGCATGGATGTTTCCTATAATAAAACATTAAAAAAATGAAACTAACTTACAGAAACAAACTTAAATAATACCCGCTCTTGACATGCGACGGGTCACCCTTTTATTCAATTCACATATTTACAGTACGAGTATCATATTTAAATTAAATATGTTTTCAACTTTATTTAAACTTTATTGTCAACTTTATTTAAAAATAAGATGAATAATCAAAATTCTTATTTCTAAAACCATTTGTAGGAATTTTATGCATTTTTTAAGTTTTTTAGGTAAATTGCCTTCCCATATAGGGTCACTCCAGGATAGATGGGCACAGTTTTTAAAAATTCAAAATAAAAATTTTTAGAAAGCAAATACAAGAAATATTTATGCATATTTAAAATGCTTATACGTATACTCATAATATTTTATGGAAAAAATAATTAAATCTCTATATTCTAAAAAAAAGTAACTACCGCTGTCACCGCCGCCGCCGGTTTTGAATTTTTTGTGACCGGAGGTCTTTCTTCGTTAATATTAAGAAAAATAATGCATACAAAAATATGAAAATCGGTGGTTTTATACAGAAATGTTTGATAAATACGCTGATGCAGACAGTTTTCAAATCGAAGAAATATTTTAAGAGTTATTTAATGCTAAAATTGGACAAAATCGTTCCACTAAAAAAGTTTTATAGCAGCAAAAACTATACATGGCAGTGTAATCATTTTTAGATCATTTTATGCGTTAGAATTTCCCGGAGTGCAGATTGCATTAATTTTTTTATTTTGACTCATTTTTCGAGGTTTTATTTCTATTTTAAATTCAAATTTTCAGCATTTCTAGAGGTATTTTTTACAGATTTCAGAAAATTGTACTAATTTAAACTGTTGCCAACTGTATAAAAAGCGCAAGCAATAATGTTTGCTTCAAATTAAAAATTTATTTACACGTGACTATTATAAACAGGAAAAAAACTTTCAAATTAGAATTAAATAAGTACGTATAAAAAGCAGGGACTTATTAAAAATTACGTCATAAAAAGTATACACGTGAATTTTAAAAGAGAAAGGATATTGTAAAATAATAAATTCATTAACATGCGTTAGAAGTCTTAGGAGAAATTACGTCATATTTACGTCACATTATAGTTATTACATAAAATGAACACAAAATAATATTGCAAAAAAGTTTAAATTTAGAAATTGCGCTAGACATTTATTTGATATTTTGAGAATTAATTTAAAATGTCTCATTTAAAAGAACTTTCTTTTCGCTTTGTTAAAAAATACCAGGAGACAAAGACTCTCTTTACTTAATTCCTTTTATATTAGCTTATTTTGAATTGTTGTTACACGTGTATGCGTCATCAAGTTATTTTTATTTTGACGTTTTATTTGTGTTTTTATTAATGTTGTACGAATTTATTTGTTCTTTCGTTATTTAAAATAAAAATTATATCAATTTGTATAATTTGGCGAGTGGTTTGGCGATTTATATAATTTGGCGAAATTGGTCAACAGGATAATCAAGTAGTACCACAGCGGATTTGGCGTTAAAATTCCCCAATCAAAGAGAAATGAATAGAAATTCATTCATAGGGAGATCGCCACTGTTTTTTAAATTATAACTCAATCTTTCGGAATCTTTTTAAAGCCGATCAAATTAGCGTGCATTTAGAGTCTGCGGTGTCTGGCCGGGGGTTGGCGAGCGTAGCTCGTAGGGGACCGAGCCCCCTAGTATTGAAAACAAAAAGTGTTAAACAAAATTGAAATTAAAATGGCAGATGGCCATTTCTCCTTACAACCGAGGAGAGATGGCCAGCCAATACAAGAAAGGAAAAGTGAAGTTAAATACCAAAATATTAACACATTTCATATAGTTAATAATGAAAAAGTCCTTCCGGCCAGTGCCGAGAGGAAGAGGTAGCTTTCATATTCCTTATTTTTAAAAAGCCAACTTATGTCATTCAAACACACGAAGCTCAATTTAGTGGAAACCGAATATAGGAGATTCAATACTAATTTTTATCAATGTAATGAATGAGAATTTCGCGAAATTAGTCAGCTTTATCCAAGCTGATTGTCTTTAAAGTAACTTATATTTGGCTGCCAAATTCGGCGATTTCTTGAAGTGCCTGCCATTTTAAGACAACATGGTGGATGAGGCTAACCAGTGAACTTGGTCGAGACCTTAGTAATTGCTGTGCACTTACTCACTCACACCGGAATCGGTTGATATATACGAGTGCTGTCGCAGGCAAAAAATCAGATTATCAAAATGTCACCCACAATAGAAATTGAAACTGCTATATCTGAACCATTTTTTAAGGTAAAGACAAACAAAAAAATGCTCCTGAATCCTTATATAAAGGTCAAATACTTAAGAAAGAAACCTTTTTCAATTTCTAATTTTTTTGCACCTCACTTTAAAATTATATATATATATTTTTAATTTAATGGCCGCCATTTTGAAACAAGATAGCTGATGAATCTGTCCAGCGAACTTGGTCGAGGTATTGATGTATACTATCCACATGCCTTCTTACATCGAAATAGGCGAATACGTGTGTTATCGCGTGACAAATACAAGATCGTTTCAAAATGTTAGCCATGCTAGAAATTCAAAGGCTATAATTCAAACATTTTTTAAGATATAAATAAAAGAACAAATTTTCAGAAACAAAAACTGCTCCGGAATCTTTGTATCAAGGCCAAACACATAAAAAAAAACTTTTTCATTTTCCAATTTTTTAATACCTCATTTTAACTTTAATTTTTTTTTTAAATGGCAACCCTTTTGAAACAAGATGGCGAATGAAGCTGGCCAACGAACTCGGTCGAGACATTGGTATGTACTATGTACAGACCAAGTTACATCCAAATCGGTTCATAAATACGCCTGTTATCGCGTGACAAAAATCAGGTCGTTTTAAAATGTCAGCCACAATAGAAATTCAAAATTCTATAACTCAGCCATTTTTTTAGATATAGACAAAACAAAAACTGTTCCGAAATCTTTATATTAAGGTGAAACACATACAAAGAAAATCTTTTTCATTTTTGAATTTTTTGGTATCTCATTTTAATTTTTTAATTTTTAAATTTTTTTTAAATAGCCGCCATTTTGAAACAAGATGGCGGATGAAGCTGGCCAACTAACTCGGTCGAGATATTTGTATGTACTACGTACACACCAAGGTACATCCAAATCGGTTCATAAATACGCCTGTTATTACGTGACAAAAATCAGGACGTTTCAAAATGTCAGCCACGCTAGAAATTCAAAATGCTATAACTCAGCCATTTCTTAAGATATAGACGAAACAAAAAATTGCTCCCGAATCTTTTGATCAAGATCAAACACATAAGAAGAAAATATTTTTTTCAATTTTCAATTTTTTGGTACCACATTTCAAATTTAAATTTTTCTTAAAAATTTAAATGGCCACCATTTTTAAACAAGATAGCGGATGAAGCTGGCCAACGAACCCGGTCGAGACATTGGTATGTACTATGTATAAACGAAGTTACATCAAATCGGTTCATAAATACGCCTTTTATCGCGTGACAAATTTCAGGACGTTTCAAAATGTCAGCCACGCTAGAAATTCAAATTACTGCAACTCAGCTTTTTGTAAAGATATAGACGAAACAAAAACTGCTCCGAAATCTTTGTATAAAGGTCAAATACATAAGAAAAAAATATTTTTCCATTTTCAATTTTTTGGTACCACATTTCAAATTAAATTTTTTTTTAAATATTTTAAATGGCCGTTTTTAAACAAAATGGCGTATGAAGCTGGCCAACGAACTCGGTTGAGACATTGGTATGTACTATGTACGCAGCGAATTACATCGAAATCGATTCATAAATACGCCTTTTATCGCGTGACAAAATTCAGGACGTTTCAAAATGCCAGCCACGCTAGAAATTCAAAATGCTATAACTCAGCCATTTTTTAAGATATAGACGAAACAAAAACTGCTCCAGAATCTTTGTATAAAGGTCAAATACATAAAAAAATATTTTTCCATTTTTAATTTTTTGGTATCACATTTCAAATTTTAAATTTTTTTTAAAAATTTAAATGGCGCCATTTTGAAACAAAATGGCGGATGAAGCTGGCCAACGAACTGGGTCGAGACATTGGTATGTACTATCTACACATCTAATTACATCGAAATTGGTTCATAATTACGTTTAATAGTTACGTTCATAATTACGTTGGTTCATAAATAGTTAGAGCGTGACATAGGTCAGATATGTATATATATATATATATATATATATATATATATATATATATATATATAAATTTTGAACGGAGGGTGGTTTCGGGGTCTGGGGGTCATGATCGATGAAAATATACCAAAATTTTTTTAATCGCTTTCCTCCGAACGGCTGCAATAGGTAGCTTTTTGTAATGAAAGCTACCTAAAACATGTGTAAAGATGCAGCTGTAAGATGTAAAAAATAAATGAATAAAACTTGAATGAACAAAATAAGTATTATTTCAATAGTTCATATTTCGTTATATCTTACCACATTCTTGGCAAAGGTCTTGATAAACTGTACGAGTTTCATGGAACCACTTCTGGAACCTTATGCATTGTATCCAGACATCCTTTTTGGATGTGATATTATATTGTTTTGCACAACCAACACAGTGATCCTAATCCAATTCTATTTTAATGTATTTCGTTTTCTTCGCTACTGGAAAAGTGTCCTTTTTCTTCTCGAGTGAGTTTTATGTTTATTACATTAATTTAGTTTAACCACTTTATCAGTTTCTGTTATGAAAGTTTCCGACCTTTTCAGTATTTCCTGAAACAAATAAATCGTTATGTCTTATTATATTATTATTATTATTAAAGTATTTATATTAGTTAAAATTTAAAAAGATTATCTCAATTAATATATTTATAAACATAAATGTTATATATATATATATTATAGTTAATTATATTTGGTTAAAATCATCAATCCGTATAATTTTCAAATATTGATTAACGGTGGTCATCACTCCTCCATTTCATGTGGCCATCTCTCCTGAAATTGAAGATCTCATAGTCGCCCAATTTAAAGCATCAATAGCCATTGTACGTCTTTTTTAGGCTTTGAAGTAAAGATTTGATTATATACGTGCCTTAAAGTGTATATAGTAAATATATATATATATATATATATATATATATATATATATAACGCATGTACTGCAAAACATTCAGATATCTAAGTTTAAAAAATATTCAATCACCAAATTAAATAAACATTAAAATTACACTTACTTTTTATAATCAAAAAACACAATTCCACGTCGCAATAAATAAACTCCTTGAACTATTTCATACGAAGAAAGTTTATGTTGCAATCAATAATCAAGTTTTGGAAATATTTAGACTGGCCATCTCTCCTCTATGGCCATCTATCCTAGATTTACACTAAGTAGGATAAGTAGAAAATACAAAGTTAATAGCGCCAGAACTTTTTAGCTTGTAGTACACTAGATTCGGTGGCATTAAACGTACCGACCTCAACGCAACGACTTGGACTTGGACGAGATGTGGAGAAGAGTTCGTGGAATCACAGATTCCTAAGAACCGGTAAAGATCTCTAGGATAGAACAATTTGATCCACAGCCAATATCTGGAAAACATAAGTCTGAAAACGCGGAGTGGAGAAAAGACCAATGCTAAAAAGAAAGGCCCTTTAAAGACGCTATATATTTAAATAATAAAAAATAAAACATACAAAACAGTAAAGAATTATTGAATTAATAATAATTGAGAAATAGAAAGAAAAAATATATCCTACAAACATTTTAAAGAGATATAAAGTCTTGGCGTAATTAAATAATTAATTAACAGAACTTATTAACATTTCAGAATTAATTAACATGCCTGTTCCGTACCTAATGGTAAGTGCTGGAAGAGCGCCATCTGTGAAATAAAAGTGACATTGAGTTCGAGAGTATTCAGTTGGAAGAGCGAGTTGTTGTTGTGAAATGGCGATTTGTTTTCGCAAGTTTATTTTGAGTTGTTTATGTGACTGAAATAAATAATGTGATGTAGTCCTAAAGAAATGTTGTGGTGTGTTCTTATTCTGCGTTGCGACATCTGGACCAGTAGAGCCGGAGAAATTCATTAGTATTACGCAATATGGAAGTAAATAGGATTTTCTTTCCTTTTCGATAAATAGTGGAGAAACGTTCTAAAAAAAAAAAAAGTCCTTCCGGCCAGTGCCGGGAGGAAGAGGTAGCTTTCATATTCCTTATTTTTAAAAAGCCAACTTATATTATTCAAACACACGAAGCTCAATTAAGCGGAAACCGAATGTAGGAGATTCAATACTAATTTTTATCAATACTAAATCATTATGAATGAGAATTTCGCGAAATTAGTCAGATTTATCCAAGCTGCTTTTATTTAAAGTAACTTATATTTGGCTGCCAAATTCGGCGATTTCATAAAGTGCCTGCCATTTTAAGACAACATGGTAGATGAGGCTAACCAGTGAACTTGATCGAGACCTTAGAAATTGCTGTGCACATGCTCACTCATATCGGAATCGGTTGATATATACGAGTGCTGTCGCAGGCAAAAAATCAGATTTTTCAAAATGTCACCCACTTTAGAAATTGAAACTGCTATATCTGAGCCATTTTTTAAGATAAAGACAAACAAAAAAATGCTCCTGGATCCTTATATCAAGGTCAAATACTTAAGAAAGAAACCTTTTTCAATTTCTAATTTTTTTGCACCTCACTTTAAATATAATTTTCTTTTTAATTTAATGGCCGCCATTTTTGAAACAAGATGGCTGATGAAGCTGGCCAGCGAACTTGGTCGCGATATTGATGTATACTATCCACATGCCTTCTTCCATCGAAATAGGCGAATACGTGTGGTACTTCGTGACAAATACAAGATCGTTTCAAAGTGTTAGCCATGATAGAAATTCAAAGTGCTATAATTCAACCACTTTTTAAGACATAAACAAAAGAACAAATTTTCAGAAACAAAAACTGTTCCAGAATCTTTGTATCAAGACCAAACACATAAAATTTTTTTTTTCATTTTCCAATTTTTTAATACCTCATTTTAAATTTTAAATTACATTTTTTTTAAAAAATGGCAACCCTTTTGAAACAAGATGGCGAATGAAGCTGGCCAACAAACTCGGTCGAGACATTGGTATGTACTATGTACAGACCAAGTTACATTCAAATCGGTTCATAAATACGCATGTTATCGCGTGACAAAAATCAGGTCGTTTTAAAATGTCAGCCACAATAGAAATTCAAAATGTTATAACTCAGCCATTTTTTTAGATGTAGACGAAACAAAACCTGTTCCGGAATCTTTGTATTAAGGTCAAACACATACAAAAAGAAATCTTTTTCATTTCCCAATTTTTTGGTACCTCATTTTAAATTTATTTTTTTTTTTTAAATTTTTTTAAATGGCCACCCTTTTGAAACAAGATGGCGAATGAAGCTGGTCAACGAACTCGGTTGTGTTATTTGTATGTACTATGCACACACCAAGGTACATCCAAATCGCTTCATAAATACGTCTGTTATCACGTGGCAAAAATCAGGACGTTTCAAAATGTCAGAAACGCTAGAAATTCAAAATGCTATAACTCAGCCATTTTTTAAGATATAGACGAAACAAAAACTGCTACGGAGTCTTTGTATAAAGGTCAAATACATAAGAAAAAAAATATTTTTCCATTTTCAATTTTTTGGTACCACATTTCAAATTTTAAATTTAAAAAAAAAAATTAAATGGCAGATGGAGCTGGCCAATGAACTCGGTCGAGACATTGGTATGTACTATGTACACACCGAATTACATCCAAATCGGTTCATAAATACGAGAGTTACAGTGTGACATAGGTCAGATATATCAATTTTGAACGGAGGGTGGTTTCGGGGTCTGGAGGTCATGATCGATGAAAATATAACAAAATTTTTTGAAATCGCTTTCCTCCGAACGGCTGCAATAGGTAGCTTTTTGTAAAGAAAGCTACCTAAAAGTGTCATGTTTAAGAGACGAACATCAAGAAATTAAGTAGGTACATGAGCTTTTCTGGTCATTTACTCCCTTAATATAGTTTATAAATGTGTTATGTATTTCATTATTTTATTTTGAGTTAAGAGAGTTAATTGTTTTGAGTTTTGTAATTTATTCTTAAAATGTTTAAAGACGCGCGAAATGTTGATTTGCAGCTTGCTGCTACAGAGTTAGGTGAAGTAGTAACCCATAAAGTTACAAAACCAGATTTAATTAATATTATGAAAAATACTGAGAAATTCAAAAGTGACCCTGAATATGTAACTAATCTAACAGACGGTATAATTGAGGACCGGAAAGAAGAATCGGAGAAAATCGAGAAAATTAAACAATTAGAATTGCAGCTAGAACAAATTAAATTGGAAAGAACGAAAGCCGAATTAGAATTATCTCGCATGCGAATAAATTCGAAAACTACCGACTGCGATTCAGAAAATAAAATTGATTCTCTAGATTCTCTAATAAATAGCATAAAAACTTTAACGATTAGAATTGCGAGTCGACCTGAGGGATGGGGATTGTTTTTTGGTTCTTTGGAAAGATCATTTATAACGAAAAATGTACCCGAAAAATTTAAAGCAGAGATTCTTTTGAATTTATTAAGTGAGAAAGCTTCAAGTGTAATTTTTACATACGTGATAATGAGCTGAATGATTATGATAAAGTAAAGAAAATTGTTCTTAGAGAATTTGAACCAACTCCCCAATGTTGTCTCGAGCAATTCAGAAAAACTACTAGGCAATCGAGTGAAACCAATGTGCAGTTTGCGTCACGTTTGACAACTAGCTTTGATTACTATTTAAAATTGCGAGAAGTGTCTAATTTTCAGAAGCTGAAGCAATTAATTGTATCAGACAAATTGTTTCAGACTTTAGACAAAGAAACAGCAGCTCATATTAGTGTTAGGCAATCAGATTCATGGTTCGATCCAGTGATGTTAGCTAAAGAAGCCGATCTGTATTTTGTGTCACGCGGGAAATCATTAACTGAGAACAATAATCAAAAATCCTCGAAAAATGTGCCTAGAGTATTTCTATCTGATTGCAAGACATCAAAATGTATTTTTCGTTCCGAAAGCCACCCCTTATATAAATGCAAAAATTATATGGCGTTGCCTGTTTCTGAAAGGATAAAGGTAATTAAGAAAAATAATTGTTGTTTTAATTGTTTAGGCAGCCATTTGGTTAAAAATTGTAAATCAAATTTTTCATGCTCCTTGTGTAAAAGACAGGGTAAAAACAAGAGACATCATTTTTCACTCCATTTCCGAAAGACATGGAAACATTGCGCAATGCAAATGCGAGCCGAGCAGGTGGGCAAGAATTGCCTTCTTCCCCTCCCCCCTACTTCAAGAGTAAATGAATTTATTCTGTCGCCAGACGCGCCCGCCTTTCGATCTAATCAAAACAATGATAGTTTCGTACTTTCTACACGAGTAATAAATCAAGATAAAACTGTATTGCTGAGCACTGTAAAATGCTTATTGAGAGACGATACAGGAAATTATTACGAAGTAAGAGCGGTGCTTGATCAGGGAGCTATGAATCATTATATGACTTTAGATTGTGCTAATAGCCTCAGATTAAAAAAAGAGAAAACCAATTAGACAGTTTGCGGTATCGGAGATACATTCACGAAAATTAAATCTGTTGTTACCGCGATGATTTCCAATTTTGAGGAAAATTTTGAAAAAGAATTAGATTTTTTGATTGTATCTAAAATTACGGATTTCATGCCGTCAAAAATGTTTAACATTAATGTCCCAGAATTAAAATATGTAAAATTAGCAAATAAAAACTTTAATAAGCCAGGTCGTATAAATTTGCTTTTAAGCGCTGAAATATTTTACGGGTTGTTACGGCCAGGTCAAATTTGTCCGGTTAATAGTAATTTGATTTTTCAAAATACGGTTTTTGGATACGTAGCAAGTGGAAGTGTTCCCGTTTCAAGTCAGGGAAGGGTTCATTGTGGTTTTATTCAGGATAATAGTCTTTTAAACGAAACTATGGAGAAATTTTGGGAAATAGGAGATGTTCAGATTGAGGTACCGAAAAATAAAGAAGCAATAATTTGCAAGGAGCACTTTGAGAAAAACGTGAAAAGAGATAGTACGGAGAGATATATTGTTAAAATGCCATTAAAAGAGGATCCGATGTGTTTAGGGAAATTCAGAGATATTGTCTTTAAAAAATTAAATTCGCTGTGAAATCGTTTTTTAAAAGAGCCTGCGTATTTAGAATTATATAGAGAATTTTTACGCGAATACGAAAAATAGGGTCACATGACAGAGATTTCGGAGTGTGAGGAAGAAGTAGAAACCTATTATATACCGCATTTAGGGGTCTACCGCTCTGATAAAAGTACAACAAAAATTCGTGTAGTTTTTAATGCGTCTTCACAAACAACCTTAGGGAGCTCTCTTAACTCCTTACAATATAACGGTGGGGTTATTCAGGAAGACCTTTTTAAAATAATGACGAGATTACGTAAGCATATTTATGCGTTCGTTGCTGACATTAAACAAATGTATAGGATGATTTTAATTTATCCGAGTCAAACTAAACTTTTGAGAATTCTTTGGAGGGAGGGGGTGAATGAACCAGTTAAAACTTATGAGCTCAAAACTGTAACATATGGTACAGTAAGAGCACCTTATCTGACAACAAGAGTCTTACTTCAATTATCAAGAGATGAGCAGGAGAACTATCCTTTAGCGTCCAGAATTTTAGAAAGAGATTTTTACATGGAGGACGTCTTAAGCGGCGCAGCCACTCTAATCGAAGCGAAAGGGCTGCATCAGAGTTGGTGGAGGCTCTCAATAGTGCAGGAATGTCTTTGCACTAGTGGCATAGCATTAACTTAGGGTTAAAATAAGGCCTGACAGTGATGATAATTTCCAAGAAGAATCAAACGCGCTTGGTGTTATGTGGAAACCCACCATTGACAGCTTTACTTTCCAAATCCAGATGGAAAGCGTGGTTCCGCCTACGAAAAGAACAGTGCTTTCAACAATCGCACGGATCTTTGATCCCCTTGGACTATTGGGTACAGTCATAGCAAAAGCTAAAATCTTTAAGCAAAAACTGTGGTGCTTGAATTTAGGTTGGAACGATCCACTTCCTAAAATGGTAGCGCAACAATGGCACAACTTCATCCAGTCCCTGCCACCGATAAACAGTGTGAGTGTTAAAAGGTGCACATTAATCAACAAATTTGTGCATGTTGAGCTTCACGGATTTGCCGATGCTTCCGAGTCTGCCTATGGATGCGTCATTTATTGCAAATCAACATCAGATAATGGAGCCTTTGAAGTAAATCTGGTATGCAGCAAATCCCGAATATCACCACTTAAATGTGTTACTATACCAAGGTTGGAACTTTCTGCAGCCGTCCTTTTAGCAAAGTTGATGACAAAAGTAAAAAGTGCCTTACAATTTCAGGCGATTGATATTTATTTATGGAGTGATTCGATGATAGTGCTTTCCTGGATACGAAAAGTGCCGTATCTTCTTAAAACGTTTGTGGTAAACCGTGTAGCGACAATACAGGACTTGACAAAAGTTCAACAGTGGCGTCATGTATCTTCTTAGAACAATCCAGCAAATCTTATTTCAAGAGGAATGGACCCTGAGAAACTGGTTTAAAATAAGCTGTGGTTCACAGGTCCTAGGTTTCTGACTGAGCGAGATTATCCCAATCGCGAAATTCCAACGTATATCATTAGAGATGAGTTCTCATACGAACTCAAACATTTACAACAAAGTGACTTACCTGTTCTTATTATAACTGCTAATCCTTTTATTGAAGAGTTATTTGACATTACTAACTGTTATACTCAAATATTGCATGTTATTACTTATCTTTTCAGATTTATTCACAATTTGAAGAATCCAAATAAAAGGAGGTTGGGTCCTTTGGAAACAGAGGAGATAAACAAAAGTGAATTGTTTATCATAAAAGAGGTTCAAAGTAGCGAGTTTCACGAAAAGAATGCTCCTGATAAAAGTAAGATAAAATCTGTAAACCCCTTTTTAGACAGCGATGGAATAATAAAGGTAAACGGTAGACTAAAATATTCTAATTTAAGTTTCAACAGTAAATTCCCAATTATTCTGCCTAAGGGACATAAGTTAACTAAGTGAATTTTAGTGGCATATCATGAGAGATATTTTCATTTAGGCTCTACTGCCTTATTACATTATGTTAGACAAAAGTTTTGGCCAGGTCAGGGTAAGGCAACGTGTAGGAAAGTCGTGCACGATTGCATTAAGTGTTTTAAAGATAAACCCATAGGAGTTGAGAAATTAATGGGTAATTTAACAAAAGAGAGGGTAACTCCTGACTTCCCATTTAATTGTTCAGGAACAGATTTTTGTGGCTCATTCCTTATTAGCTATAGAAATCAAAGGAAAGGAATTTGTCACAAAATATATGTGTGCAATTTTGTATGCTTAGTCATAAAAGCCATTCACCTCGAAATTGGGACTGATTTGACTTCAGAGGCCTTTGTGGCATGGTTAAAGAGATCTGTGGCTCGCAGAGGTTTGTATTCGAAATTATATTCGGACAACGCCATAAATTTTATAAGAGCAAATAAAGAGCTTTCTAAATTACATAACTTAGTTTTAAAACCAGATGAGTACGCTTGCAAATTATATGTCAGCTGAGGGAATTGACTGGAACTTCCTTCCGTCAAGAGCACCTAATTTTGGTGGCCTCTGGGAAAGTGGCATGAAGGCAGGCATTCAAATATCATTGTAAAAAACTTTTAGGCAATTCCAGGTTGACATATGAAGAATTCCTAACGGTCATTACCCAAATAGAGGGTATTCTAAATTTAAGACCGCTTGTACCTCTGTCGTCAGATACTGATGTGTATGATGTGTTATCCCCTGCCCATTTCCTAATTGGCAGGCCCTTAAATGCTATAATTGAGTCAAATTTAATTGAGGTTAAAGACAATAGGTTGTCTAACTGGAAAAAACTGAAAAATTAATTCAGATTTTTTGGAAGAAATAGCACATTCAGTATCCTAATAATTTGCAACAGAGGTCCAAGTGGATGATAGAAAAAGATAATGTTAAAGTTAATGAGTTAGTGCTTCTTAAAGATGAAAATCTACCGCCTCAAAAATGGGCAATGGGTAGAATAATAGAGATTTATTTTGGTGAAGACAAACGGGTCAGAGTGGTTAAAATCAAAACTCAATCTGGAGTTTACAAAAGACCAATTTCTAAGATTTGTATTTTGCCTGTTAATGTGTAATCTTGTATATATATATATATTTCTTATATGTGATTTAACATTATCAATATTGTGCTTATTTTTTATTTACATTGAAATGACTATACAGGGTGCAATATGTTATCTATCGCCGACCGTTAATTTCTCAAACGTTGGTCATAGACATATAGTTCCAATTACAAAAACGTTTCAAATGAGGTAAATATTCATGTTATGGCATTATTTAAGGTAAAAAATCAATTTTATAAAAATTACGAAATCTAACTTTTTATACGGTCCCCCAGTCCCTATAGTCATGTTTAGTAAAAGATTACACATATCATAACATATATAATACAAAAAGTTTGACATCTGTACTACAAAAATTGACACAGTTATTAAATTTCAAAGTTTGAGATTTTTGCACATGATTTTGTCTTTCATTGAGGGATCAGTCGATTGATTCGATCGGAGTTTTTCTTCTTTACCACGTAGTACAACTACGTACAACCGTGTATTGCACATGCACAACCTGGATCATCCGAAGATTCGGCTTAGCCGCAGAACCGAAAATCTGCGCACAATAGGGAAGTAAGGAACTAAGCACCTTTTTGTAGAACAGCATTCATTTTCCAAACACATTTTTAATACTATACAGATGGTGGGCGATATTGCGTTTGGCATGATAGAATTTTTGGATGCTAATTCGATTTTCTTGCGCAAGGTAAGTGTGCTGTCCAGGAAAACATTTAGATTATTTACCTCTCGTCCAAATCTGACGAAAGATACGTCAAGGTAAAGTGGTTGTGTGGTTGAGCCATTACAAGATAAGACTATTACCTGTGATTTTTAAAGGTCATTAAGCGCAAAAGCATACCACTTTGCGAACGTGATATTGAAGATGCTCGTATATAATAAGGCAGTCCTTGTCAAGATCCCTCACAGTGGTGTCGTCCGCATAAATATCCAATAAAGTATGTCGAGAAGCTGGTTTATCAGAAAGAAATGATATTCGAGGCTAGAGTAGCACAGTTGAAGTTTATTCCAACAGAGCGAAAAATGTCCAGGCCAGGAATCGAACCTGGAAACTTGGCGTGCCGTGCCAATGCCTTACCTGTTAGGCTATCCGGACGATACCTGGTTGACATAATTCACTCTCTTATTTGTTGGACTTGGCTGCGGACTGCAGTGCTAGTTTCATTCATTCGAGCTATAACTATAGCATTTTCATGATGAAAGTGTGTTTTTAACACGGAAACTCTTGTATACCATGTAATTAGGTCATAATGAAGGGATGGAATATTTTTTCCAACTGGATTAAATCATATTCGAGGCTAGAGTAGCACAGTTGAAGTTTATTCCAACAGAGCGAAAAATATTTCTGTTGGAATAAACTTCAACTGTGCTACTCTAGCCTCGAATATGATTTAATCCAGTTGGAAAAAATATTCGATCCCTTCATTATGACAGAAAGAAATGTTTTATAGAGCCAGGTGCCTAATTTGGATCTTTGTGACACCGGAACTGACTGGCGGATGTATAGAAACGATACTGGCATAGCTGTTATATGTCCAATGTTCTGATTCAGAGGTGCATATGTGCGGTGGAAACTTTAAATTTCAATAATTCGTAAATTAGGCCCGAGAGCCAAAGAGTGTCAAAAGCTATCGTAACGTGAATAAAAAGGAAACAAGTATACTCAGAATTGTGAAGGCCATCATGTATGTACTCGACTACCCTAAGTTGAATGTTGAATGTTTAGGCCTGAAGTCAAATAGTTTAGATACGTCAGGTAGAAATTTTTAAAGGCGTCTGAGAAAAATAACCTCAGTCAAATTACTAAGAACTGTAAGAAAACTAAAATGTCCGTAACTCCTGGTCAATGAAGGGATTTCACCAGATTTCTTAAAGTATCCAATAACAGCCTCATTCTAGTCATTAGGAAAGTACCGAAATTTAAAGAGAGCATTGATTGGCTAGATAATAATCATAGTGATTGGGTAGATTTTTGAAAGCCAAATTTGTCATCCCATCATGCCCAGGAGACTTTCTGTGGAAACGATTTCTTATCACTGCAATGCCGACTAAGATTGTCAAAAATCTCGACAAATCGCATTAATATTCGATACAAATCAAAATCGTAGATCGCAAAATCTCGTATATTAGATTATAAGTTTGAAACCAACATCTTTTTCGAATGTCAAAAAATCGCAGTGAAACTAAATAAAAAAATGCTTACAATTACAATGAAAAATGCGTTAAAAATAAAAATCTCTTAATATTAAAAAATAACAGGAGACAAAATTTACTATAATGCACTAAAATATTCTTTCATAAATGAAAAAAAATGGACTCAAAATGCAAAAGAAAATATCTGAAAATCGCTAAATATCGCTTCAAAAAATCACTAAAATAAAAAAATCGTAGAGGACAAAATTTAATACATTACTCCATGCACATAGTATGCAAATTTAGATCCCCGATACAGCTCACAGTTCTATGTATCCGCTATTGTTATTATGTTTTAAATTATAACTGCCCTTTTCAATAGTTTAAAATGTATCATATTCCACAAATAAGGAGACTTTGTGATCATGGGTTGTTCTATTGAAGATACGATCTTTCGATCGAATCAATCCCTCAATTCGAGTCAATTCCTCAATTCGATATCGAATCTTTCTTTTTAGGTTATATATATATGACGTAACAGGTTTCCACATTTTCTGTACAATTAAGTCACTGCATGCGAAATTACATTTTCAATGAAAGGCTTGAATGAGATGGCGACTGAATGCACAGTTTACATTGATATAATGCCACATCTCATTTGAGCTCAATTAAACAGAATAATTGTTATTTTAAGCTAAAGTTTCAACATACCACTAAATGCAAATTATCTGTAGCCGTACTAAACACGCTAATCTATTATAAAGCATGCAAGTAGTTCTATATCTAGTACCTAATAATATTGCCAAATAACATGTTCATCTTATGTTTCGGATTAGATTTTGAATTAGCTGAAGTCACATAAGGGCTTTAAAGAGTCAGATATATTAAGTATTCAATATATAACATTATAACAAAATTTATTTGAAAATAAGAAAAATCTCAATACTTATTTCACAAAAATGTGAAAATGGGAATGCTGTCTGCAACAAAGTATAACTATTTGAAAATATTTAAATTATGAGTTAAACGAAAATAAATTTATTTTGGCATACTGATATTTTTTTTTCATTCATACGGTGGATATACAGTACGTATTGTTATATTAAACTAGTTGGATACGCTTATCCTAAAACTTTCTTCTATCTCATACATCTTAATATTTCAAAAAGTAGTTACAGATATTGTAGACCGGGGGCCGGCAGCTCAGACAATCACATCATCGAGTTCGTGGATGAAATTCTAGGATAAGTTAAAACTTGATTCGCATATTAAAACGCAATCGGTCTGCTATGTCATATCCTGGTGGAAAAGACCTGAAAACTCGATTTTAGCAGCTGACTCGTAGGTTTATCATTGTGTTTTCCTATACCAAAAGGTATGAAAACATGGAGGACTGGGAGCAGGAAATACCAATGAAAAACCTACGAGCATCTTACGCTGCACGAATACTAGCCGCTCGTCCCCAAGGGGTTAAACCACTGAAATTATCAGAATAAAAAATGCCAGTGCTCTTTGGCGACTCCTTCTACTCCTGGCCCTAGACCAAAATTAAAATATCGCTTTTAATAAATTAAAAAAAATAATACATAACATAATTGTTATTTTCAAATAATAAAGGTTGTTGTTAAACATATATTAAATGTAAAAAAAATCTATTAGGGTTTTCAATTTAAAAAAATATATATGATTTTCACCTATATGCAGTAACATGGTAGCCCGGGATAATGTTCTTTGTATTAATAAAATAAATATGTTTGACTGTGTTTCTGTCTGTCTGTTTGTTTTTTGCCGATCTATAGAGAAATCTCTCGCATAGATCTGCAAATTTGGTTAACTGTCTCTAAATACAGCTAAAACTTAGATTTTAAATTTTCTTACTAGAATTCTTGTGTTTTGTTTAGTTTTTTTGGACAGAAAAGTTCGTGTATTTTCCTTGTTTTCCAAGTTTGTTGGCAATACTGAGCCATTTATAAAAGCAATTCTAATGAAATCTTCTTGATCGATTTAATAAATCTCGTCCTGAATTCAATAAAGTTCTTTCGGTATTCGACGGAATTTTTTAATTTTTGGCGAAGATATATTTTACAATAGATAAAAAACGTGAAGCGTTTAGATGAAAATGAGCTTTTAGGGAATATATTAATTATATTTATTCAGTGAATATAAAAAAATTTTGCTCTTGTAGACTGAAAAACATTTTATACATGGAGCTTTGAAATTTGTGCAGATATACCACACGGGAGTCCTTGTGATATAAATAATCCAGCTAATGAAGTAGTTTTCTTAAATTTGTGTTTTATTTATGTTTTATTATTTTATTTTTTGCTTGATACAATTTTAATTTCGTTGCGAAATATAAGCCGGAAAAAATGCTGAACTGTTTTTTTTTAGATTAATTTAAGTGTAAACAGATTTATCATGTAATCATCTGTTTGCAAAACACAGAGACAGAATTTGAAAAATCATGCTTAACAATTGTTTAAAAAACAGTAAAAATAAGTAAATCGAGATACAGTTTTTAAACAAATTAAAATAGAGTTTCCAAATAACTTGCATTTAAAGGTAATTGTTTTTGACGGTGTAAAAAATAAAAATTTGAAGAATTTAGAATTAAAAAAAAAATGCATTAAAAGCTAATAAATGTTAAATTTAATCGCCTACTGTTGCCATCATGAAAATAACGTCAACGTTACGCACGGACACGTTTGTCCTTTGTAATATAGATTAATAAAGATAATAGAACGGCACATTTAACAGAGCTTAAACTGCAAGCTCGAATATATATATAGATAGGTAGATAGATATTATACAATACATTAAAAGATTTCATTCATGACTTTCCCTCGAGCTTCACATAATTCACTCAATATTTGCTGATATAATTCTTTGAATTTTTATCGAAAATACTTTAAAACTTGTCTGAACAATTTTTATTTATTGATAAACAAACGGATTTTACAATAAAATGGATCTTAAATAATTTTCAAATGTGCTATTAACTAAAATAAGAGTTTTATTAAATTTTAAAGCAATTTATTTATAATCGCTTTATTTACACATGAATCCAAGCAGGTAGTTATATCTCATACTTCTCGACAAGTGGGTATAAGTAAATTACGTACAATTTTGTGAAAATAAAGTTGTCTGAATATAAAAATTTTACATCACTGTAAATAATTAATATTGATGATTTTGTTGTACATAAACGCACAATTCATATAGTAATTTGAAGTTATTAAATGTCTTTAGTATATCTTTTCTTTTTTTATGATTAAAGCAATTTTTTTTTTTTTGAAGATTATCATTCAAATATATTTATCGGAAACTAGTACACATACTTAAATATTTAATCATCATTAAAGTATTATACAGTCGGAACTTCTTAGAAGAGTATTAGATAAATATTTAAATTAGAATCATGTAACATGCTGATAAGTTTAAATGATTAAACACACGACTGATAATGCAAATTACTGGCTTAGAATTACTCAACTCTGATGTTTGTATAAATGTGTATTCTTAAGTCAATAGCTAGGAAAGAAACAACCCGCATTAAATAAGAAACATTCAGTAAAATGATCTTGGGCTATAAACTTTAAAGATATCACAGAGGATAATAGATAGAAATAATGTAAACACTCTAATGAGTATTTTTTACCATAAATATTTTAAATTTCCGTTTATTCTTATGTTATAAAAATAAAATTTTAATTAAAAGTTTTAATTAGTATTTTCGATATTTAACTAATGTATGTAAATAACTATGTACGCAACTAATGAAAACAGTTTATGAAAAATTATAACGCGTGCAGTGTATAAAAAAATACAATGAAAATAATTTTTTATAATAAACTAAGAGTAAAATAACTGCGATTAAGAAGTCAATATGAAATCAAGTAATAGATGATGAAGGTAAAATTTGGACAAAAAAGAAACCGCTGCTGAAACATTTTCTTTACATAAATAAGGAACAAATTTAATCACTGGCGATAGATGATTTCAATAATAATGATTTCTAAATAATAAGTAAAAATCGAAAACACAAACTAAGCATTTGTACAGCATTCATTTTGTTTCAACTGTTAGAGAGCACTGACATTCTCCATCTTAGAACTAAATACGACCAAAATGCAACAAGTGTTCACGTAATCTGCGCTATCACACGTTAAATACCAGCGATTGCGTGCGCCGGAGTAAGGCTTCATTTAGACAAATATCAACAGTTAAAATACGAAATGCATAAAATAAATTCTTCCTAAATGCATATTTTACTTTTTCACGCATTTTTCTATTTGTTCTTGATAATAGCGCTATGTATCTGCAAAACTTGTACTAGTTATTTATTTGCTTGAAAAAAAAATCACATTTTTAGCCGATTATTTCTGCAAAAATAGTTACTTATTTACTCATTTAATTTCGATTAATTTTACTCATTTAATTCGATTAATAAACTCATCTAATTTCGATAATGACATAATGGTACTTAAAAACGTCTGGTAGATCATTCCTTCCCATTCAGTCACTTGGAATATATTATCTAATCAAAAACAAATCGTTGTAAATGATCCCGCCAAACCAGAAACCTAAAGCGTCAGAAAACCACAAAAAGAAGTGATATCACATAAAAAGAAGCAATATAGAAGTGCATACTCGAAGTGCCGTGTAAAAATCTATCACTAATCATAATGTTTCCAACGGACTCGGAGTGAGGTACAGTATGTGAGAACTGCTTGGCGACCTGCAGGCTTTTATAATGTTTGTTCTTCCTGCACTTATATATGACTATTTGTTTACCAATTTTCTTCTTGTATTACTGATCCCAGTAAACTGGAAAAAATTGAAGCTTGTGGAGTTTACATGCCCATTCATATTAACATCATATGGTCGATTTGTTCATTTTATTTACTGTTATTTGAACGAGAAACACCACTTTTAGGAGGGGGATTTTCTAAGTAAACATGTAACAAACATTTTGAGTTTGTAAAATAATAATGAAAAAATAATGATCATACGATTATTACTAACAAAGCATCTAATAATAGACGTTAACTGAACTAAGATATATTGCAGTAAAGCCTACGTAAACAGAATTGCCCATAGACAGGGAAAAAATCTGTTTAGTAAGTCTTCTGTTACAATATTATTATATAATATTCCTTATGTTGGAAACATGACATTGGAAACATTGTAGTTTCCAAACAAACGGTTATATCAGTGACTGAATTATTTTTCTTTCTCAGAATAAAGAACCGATTGAAAAGAACTGATATTAATGAAGGAAGAATAGATTGTTAGTATTCTGTTGTCAGGGAATGGTACAACCTGTTCAGAACAATATTCAATGTAACGTTCGTTGCAACACATATCATGCAGATAACCCATGGCATCTTGCCAAAACTTATAATCGATCTTCAAAAGGACATGTTTCGCTGCTGATATAAGGACATCTGGACGACAAAAAAGGGCAAGTCATGAATACATGTCAATACTGGTGCTAGAATGAATTGCTATGAATCCGACAGTAGGAACCCGACGTTTCTCTGTGAAAATTAGCCAAAGCAGTGACCTGCACATTTTGCGGAGTAACAAGTAGCATCCATACAGAATACAGATGTTGCAACATCTTACACAGCATACATTAGTCACCGCTGTATTTTCATAAAAATGCTTATAAAAATAATCTTAATTTAAATTTCCTTTCCCTGTTTGTTTCTAAAACGCACTTCTTGCTCCTTTATTTGACATACATTTAAAAATATAATTCTGTTTAAAATATTTTTTCTACAACATATTTAAGTTGTTTGTGGGAAACAACTGAAATACATTTAAAGTGCTCAGATGGTTCACCATTTGTATGGATGCACATCATGTATTTATTTTTACAAAAGCGTGGACAGATTGCCATACATAGAGATCGTTTTTTTCCTAACAATTAATTGCTATGTATCATACGAAAATATTAGAAATTATTCGATTACTTCTTCCGTTATTTTTTCTTAGATTTATGTATGTAATAACTAATGTCTTTTCAATCGATATATTCTCATATACATTAAACAAGAACAGCAATATCTTAAAAATTCAAAACATCATTTTTTCAACTTTTAAGGATATTTTAATATAAAATAAAAATAAATGTATTATAAGTAAATAAATAAATAAGCATTTTCGAAATCATTCAAGCAGTAATGCAATTAAGTATTATTTTAAACTCTAAGAAAAAAAAACTGAGAGTGCATTGTTTTTCTTCTTATTATTATTTTTTTTAATATGAATGTGATAACCTTTATCTAAACAAGCACTGAATATTTAATATCCGTGCATCTATAAAAATGCTTTGAATATAATCTTTAGAATCTTTTTTAAGCCTCTTTTATAGAAATGAAAATAATAATACTAAATCACAATAAATGAATGCTTTTTCGCACGATCCAAGTTCTTAGTAAAGAAATTTAAGCTTACTTTTGAAAAAAATTTAAGATACTGCAAATGTGTTCAAATCTTTAGAGATTTCAAACGTTGTCACTACGCACATTCAAATCTTCAGGGACTTCATTAAAGGTGTCAGGAAAAGCATCTTGAGAAAATGCGACTCCATTAAATTGAAAAAAAAAAAGAACTCTATCGTAACTTTGCAAAACATTTTAAACTTTTATTTTATAAAATAGAAATAGTTCTAGGAGAATTTCTACGCGTTTAATATTGAAAGATTTTGCTATGCAATACTTTTTTTTAAGATAAAGTTTTAAAAAGGTTTCACGTAAAAGTAACAATTTCCAAATTGATTGTCTAAAACACATCTAAAGATTTCTTTCAAGATTCGATATTTTTTATATTTATATTAAGATGTTTTTGAGTATCATATTTTCAAATAATAAGCTTTATTTTTTTGCAAATTTTCTCTCATTAAACTATGACTGTCCCGTATATGGAGGTTACGTACGGTCTCTATATTTGAAGTCGCAATTTCCAAATAGGAATTTTGTCTTTATCTAATCACTGTATTTCTCCGATTAAAAAATGGGAAATGCACTGTAAACACTGTAGATTTGCCAGAACAAACTCGATCACAATGAATGTGCTGTATCTTTCTTTGGTTTCCTGACTATATGAACATGGAAAATACAGTAGTTGCATAAAATTAACACCACAATGTGCTGGCAATTTGGACACATTATTTTGCAGCACAAACTGCTGGCGTCCAAATTGCCATTACATTGTGCTGTTAATTTTACGCAACTACTATATTTTCATGTTAATATAGTCAGGAAACCAAAGAAAGATACAGTGCATTCACTGTGATCGAGTTTGTGCGAGAGATGAACAGTACTTTGTACTGTAAAAATCTCGTTTTTTTACAGTGTGTTAGAGTTCGAAATAGTGTCACTCAAAAACAAAATATTGTGTGCAGGATTCTCATCCATAGGGGGATTAAATGAGGCGCAGGATACTTTTGAGCAGGACTAAGTCGTGACCAAAAGTCGATAACGTTTAGGCACTGCTTAAGATATGGATAAAAAAATTGTCCTTTTCCCAATATTTTCCTTTTCTTTAAGTATTCAGTTTTCACCAAATATAATTTTTTCTGTCTTTATATGTATACAACCTATATAAAATCATTTCCAGCATAGCTAAATTCATAATTAAGATAAAAATACAATCACCTGAAAATGCCTTAATGCCTAACTTAATTTTAATTCCTAAATGCCACGCAGGCACAAGAATATTGGGATGAAAAGTTTATTTTTATTAAGTAAGTGAACAAAAGATTTGCTTGTTTTAAATTAAATTTGTTCGAAAATTCCGGTGACGTTCATTCATTTTTGCATTTTACGAATAGAAGTACCTTGCCCCTGAAAGGGTTCAAGATGAATATTGTACTGGTCAACATCCGATCAATATACAACATTTTTATTCCTATCAAAATATTATTTCTGTTATATTATATCATTATTAGCGTCCTAGACTTCAATATGTAGTTTTATATCCAAAAAGAAACAAAAATATGGATTAATTTATATAACAATATGCAACCTCTGTTACTTGTATTCAACATTTCTGCCAAAATTTTCATTTCCCAGCAGTAAATATATTTGTAAGCGGTCAAATAGTTTTAGTATATTGAAAGTGCAGATGCCTTTTGAATTTTTGGGAACATTTTTTGAGAACTTTTCCTATACAACAAGCAAAATATAGAAAAAATGTGCGAGTAACATAAATTATATATATAACAGAGGTTACATTTTTGTAACAGAAGTTAAATACACAAGTAGAGCGACACAAATTAAACAGTAAAAGTGTATTTACATTAATCTAAAAATAATGACACTACTGAAGAACTTTGATGTTTTTTTATTATGCATATGAATTTTAAATTAGATTTTTGTAAATTTATATACAAATATGTAGTAACAGAAGTTACAGATAGCAGATGTTACATTTAACTAAGAAAAAAATGTATTTTCTATAGTTTTATAAAAAATATGTAAATCTTACATTTATTTAAATTAAGTTAACTTAATTTCATATAATAAAAATAAAACTAATTAAAATGACAATATTTCAATTTAAAGTTTATGTAACATAGGTTACAATTAAAAACCACACTAATCTGGAATTCAGATGTTTCAGCTTACTGACCATATGTGAGCAGAACAAATTCGAAATGGCTGTAGCATATCTTTTCTAATATTTTTTTACCTGCAAGCAAGTGCAGTAGTAACGTCTGTAGGGGACAATGGGAGTCATTTCTTTGACAAGTAAAGTTACAGTAACAGAGGCTACAATTTCAAAATACAAAATTTAATCTTAAAATATAATTATAAAAAATAAATATTTTAGTGTTTCGGGCCAAACTAGTTAAAATGCTGTGTTTTATGATTTCATAAAACCAGTTTAAAATGTAATTTTAAATATTATTAGTTAAAAACCTAAATTGAAAACTATGCCTACAGTTATTCGGACAGACTGTTTTGTTAGTCAAGATGAATACAAATGGATAATTTAAATTTAAAAAAAAAACTTTTTAAACATTTTTTTTAACTAATGAAGTCCTTACTGGTTGTTGTAATGGAAACAAAGCAATAAAAATAGTTCTCTCCCATTTTACCCAGAAAAAAAAAAAAAAAAAAAAAAAAAACATTCCAATTGTTGACATGAAAAGGACATTTTTTTTTTCACCCACATTTCAAGTTCAAAAATAACTAACAAAATTGCTTAAGCCTTTCAAGAGCGGTGGTCACACGATATGACCACCTAATTTGAATTCCAAAACTGACAAACGGGGCAAAGAATCTTTTAATAAATTTTTGCTTTTATAATGAAAGTGTAAAAAAACAAGTTTTTATTTTCCAAGAAATTCGTTTGTAAATTCTGGTGTCAGTTACTTATTTCATTATTTTACAAACAGAATTTTTTCTGTCCCTGAAAGGGTTAAATTATAATTGTTGTCTTACGCCTTCCTATAAATTTGCACATTTGTCAACAGAACCTTTATTATCAATTTCATATTTAGTTTTCCATATTAGTTTCCTTTCAAGATTTCCATATTTACAAGTAGTACAAATATATAATTAATATAATACAAATGTATAATTCTAGTAATTACTTTTCGTGGATGAAAAAGAAACGTAAATATTAATCAGTTAAACTCTACTAGCAAATACTTAACTGAATAAATAGTATATATTGCATATTTCATTACAATAAAGAGGCAGACGTGACACAATACAATTTTAGATTAATAACTGAAAATTACTCAGACATCATTCTGTTTATTAATGGTTTTGCTACAGTTCATTTAATGAAGTGAAAAAAATATTTCTCACTCTTCATTACTGCAAAAACGAAAAGAAAAAAAAAAGAATTTTCGAATACCCCATTTCTATACAAAATATGTACAATTATATAAAAAAATATTTTATTAAACACCACTTACAAAACACTATATTAAAAGCTTTCCTTTTATACACATAAATTGACCAGTAATTAGAATCCATTTTCGAAATGAGATTAGTTCTCTCCTAAACTGCCTCACTTATTCTCCAGTGACACGTGTCTTCATTTTTCGTTAATTCTTGCATACTCTTTAAGCTTATGTGCTTTATCGTCTGTGGTAATTTTACCACATTTCATTTTTTATATCCTCCTTTTGGTAGCTTGAGCCATTTTAATTTATTTAATTTTTCCCCTTCCCTTTTCTGTACCCCTTGTTACTTTGTTTTCCTGCTAGCACAGTCATAGTTATTTTTAATTATTTATTCATTTTTCTACGTTTCTATTTAGCCCGATGGATTCAAGCAATAGTTTAGTTCTTTTATTTCGATTTTGTCTTTATATGATGTCACCAAACTTTGGTATCAAATCATTTTAAATATATCTTTGACAATTGAGTTTAAGAGTTCTATCATTTCTCCCGTTGCCATCCTTTATTTTTTGTTTGGCAGCCCTAGATTTTGCTGTGTTCACAGACTTTTACACTACCAGGTGTTAATTCGATTCTTCATGCGCAGTCTGTTTGGCAAGGCCTCCGTTGAACGGCTCTCACTTTTCTCTCACCAGCTTTTTTTTTTTGGCAAAACATTTTTCACGCAAATAAGAAGTTCATTTTTTTCCATTCGAATGCGCTTGTCAAAGGTCGTTGTGAATACGAGTCAAATGGTTTATACGTAGACAGAGCCTAAACACGCCGTGGAGGTAGTTGAGCACTATTTACAAGTTTTTCATGGATAATAAGACAGAGTGTTATATAATATCGGCAGTTTTGGAATGCAAAGTGATATGTGTATTGGTTAGTTCAACAACAGGGTCAAAACGAGTATCAGAATGATCTATGGTAATAGCACGATGGTTTTTGGGATAATTTTCCAATGATAACCTCATCCTCATTTTTAAAAAATAAAAAAAGTGTGATAGTATCCCAGAAAAAATCATTTTGCAAGGACAAGGAGTGGAGTCCAGCAATGATAAGTATGTTTTTATGTATTTTTCGTACAATATTATTAATACAGGTTAAAGAAAAATTTTATGATCGTATGAATTTCCAGTTCCAAAAAGTACCCTGTTCAGTTGATTATGGTAAAATGTGAAGAAGTTATGTTTCGCACTTTCAAATTCCATTTTTTTTAAATATTAAAAAAAAAATGCTGTTTGTGCTTAGTGTTTCGAAGAAATAATTTGTTAAATATTTCTGTCTTTTTATTTTATGCAAGTGATGAGTATTTTTTTGTTATACCTTAAGCATTTTCTTGTTATACCTTCAGCATTATCTTTTATACTTTGAAGGTTTATAAAACCAAAATGAGATGCACTTAAGATATTTTTCTTTAGAGCATAAATTCCTCTATTGAATGAAAATTTTTTATATAGCTCACTGTTTGTCTAAATAAAGATATGACTTTAAAAATCTGGGTTATATATGGAATTATAGAGGAGGTATAATTCTCAATACAAATTGTCAGTTGGAATTCTAGAAATGCTGATTAAAAAAATATTTCCAATAAAATAATTCTGCATAGAATTTTAGCTGGCATTAAATCAATTCAACTTATTTTACTACACTTTTATTTTCAATAAAAATAAAGGTCTACTAATAAAGAATGTTTCTTCAAAATACATATTGTACTACATCGTCTAAAATTAATTTATAACTGTCACTTTATGTAAGACACAATTAATATTAATTTAACCTGTTAGTTTCTTAACTTTCTTAAAATCTATTTCGAAAGCTTTCGTTTCGTTTAACTGATACCAATGCTTTTTTTGTTGTTCTATAATTTATATTCTACTAATGTTCTGATATTTATTTGCTTGTTCTTCGCTGAGTGAGAATTGTGCCTTAAGTATTTGAGGGTCTCGTATAGTTCGGTAATGTCAAAATAATATACCTAGAAATCAATATTATAGATATACATATTGATCAGAAAATAATTTGTAAAATTTTGAAAAGTAGTAGAGGGAACTTAAGCAAGAATTAATCGTCATAGAATGTGTGTCCAAAAATAGAGCGTTTAAGCGCTGATGACGAAAAAAAGGTGAAATTTCAATGAAAGACCACCAATAGATGGCACTTATACGCGTCATTTCCACAGACACCTTCTATGCCAAAATTGTTTATTTTAGTTTCCTCTTCCACATTTTAAAATGTTTCCTGATAGTTTCTGATCACCCTTTATACGGTTATAAAATGTAAATATTTTGATGATGTTTTTTGCAGTATTGCAACCGCATGCGAAATTGGCGCAGCTCTTTCCCTATGGGATTTTGCGCCATAAAACCCTATACAACAAACCAAATGTGAAAAAAGAAGAGGTGATAAAAATCTTAAATGGCATGGAGGAAACTATAAAAGTCACTTATGAAAGATGGAAAATAAACTCCATTATCTAGATGTCGGTATAAGGAAATGTTATGGGAATTATTAAACAAAATTCTATAGAAATTTAGAAATTATAAATGAGAGAATAAATGCGAAATGTTAATGAAGTTTTTCAACTTTTAGGAACTGAGCTCGTATTAAGAAGTGCTAAAAATCTTAAATACTCTGGAGGAAACTATAAAAGTCACTTATGAAATTAACATGGTCAATGAATTGCATTATCTAGATGTTTAAGTAAATAAATATTATGGGAATTACTAAAGAACATTCTATGGAAATTTAGAAGCAGAGAATGAAAATAAACGCAAAATGTAAAACTCCTAGTAGCTATAAACCTCCAGTCCTAATATCTCACATAAATCGAGCCCTATTTTTATGTTTGAGTGAGTCACTATTAAAAGAGAAAATATCTAAAATTAGACCTCTGACTGTCCAGCAAAGGGTCAAAATTGGGATACTATTTACGCTATAATATTTTTTAAATGCTAAAAGAAAGGTAATGAAGAAAATTTAAATAAATATATGAACATAATTCTTGAGAGTGCTAATTGTCACTCAATGTTTTAAAACATCTTTATATATGTAGAATTATATTGATTTAAATTATGCTTATTTTGCACTGACAGTAACAACTTGGGGATTGGACATTTCACGCTGCTAAGAACTATAAAAAAACAGCAAGAAGTGAGGGAGATTTAGATGCGATAAAGTATATACAAAAAACGTGAAACAACTTGGTACTATAGATGCAGCACAGAGACCAAAATGTACTTTAGAATAAGGTTATTCTATTTGATAAGACATATTAAAATAAAGAGAGAAGCTATTAAATAGATATACACTGTATGGCCAAAGGTGACCGACCACTTTCGATTTTAGATGTTTTATTAAATATCTGGAAAAGCACTTGAGGAGTTATCCTGAAACTCCAGGTGTGTAAACAGAATAGTACAGGTCATACATTTCAGTCAGGTTTTCTTCTCGAAACACCATAGGGGAACGTCAACAAATTGAAAAACAAAACGAATATCTTCTGGATAACCCTGTAAAATGCAATGTAACAAAAGCGTTCAAACTGTAGATTATTATTAAGTGTCTTATTTTAATAAACTGCGTTCATTTTTATAAGGAGAGCATGTATACTCGTTGAGAAATTAATGTTTTTATAAAAAGGTTTTTGCTTATAATTTGTAGAGTTCTTAATATAAAAAAAAGTTCTTTTCAGAAAATATGACAAACAATATTGTACACAATACCCTGCAATCAGAATTAAAAATAATAAAAATTTTATGAAAAATGAGCACGTTTACAAAATAATGATTCATTGTGCATTCCCGAAAGTAATCATAATATAATTTGCATAATGTGTTAGCTAAACATATAGAGCAACTTTTGTGAAAGTCTCAAAAAACATAGTTTGAAAAGTCTGAAAATTATCGTTGATAGAATAAGCTCAAAATCCGTTATTCTCAAAAGGAAGCAAAAAGATGAGGGGTTGTATACAAATACAGTAGTGTGTGCAATATTGTGTATTCTATATTGTCACTAATCAATGGATATATGGATACATAAACTCATCGTTTTGCTTCATTCTGGGAACAAAGGATTTTGAGTTTATTTTATCAACAATAATTTTCAGAATTTTCAAGCTATGTTTTTGAGACTTTTACAAAAGTTGCTCTATACATTTAGCTCACATATTAAGCACATTACATTTTGATTCGGTTCGGGCATGCGCAATGAAATATTATTTAGTAAACCTTCTCATTTTTCATACAATCTTTACTATATTTTAATTCTGATTGCAGGGTATTCTGTACAATGTTGTTTGTCATATTTTTTGAAAAGAACTCTTTTCCATATTAAGAACTCTGCAAATTATGAGTAAAAAACTTGGCGAAATTTGAGACTGTTTTTATGAAAACCTGAATTTCTCTTCAAGTATACACGGTATCCTCATACAAATGAGTACAAAGTTTTACAATAAGCCACTTAACCACAATCCACAGTTGAACGCTTTTGCTACATTAGTTATGACAGGGTTATCCAAAAGATATTCGTTCTTTTTCAATTTGTTGACGGTCCTCTTTGGGATCTCGGGAAAAACTCATCGCGGAACTATATTACGTATACTCTACTGCATACACACCTGGAGTTTCAAGTTAATTCCTCATACATTTTTTCTGGGTATTTAACAAAATATATAAAATCGCAATTGGCCGGTCACTTTTGGCCATATAGTGTATTTACAATATCTTTATTTATTATTTAGAAGATAATGTTAGACATAAATATCGTAAAATAATAGTTTGGAGTAATGTTTATTAATGCAATTTAGGTCGCATGTCTAAAGTAGAGTTAATACATATAAATTTGAAACAGGTAATATTTTTTTTAGCTGAAAAAAATATTTTTATTAGGTTTAAGTGCACTCAGTATACCTTTAATATCGTTTTAATTTTTGCTTTTAATTTCTTCTATATGGACAGTCGTGGAAAAAGAAAGTAAACACCCCCTACTAACTCCTCAACAAATCATCGTAGAAGAAAGTTACTGGTACCGAACGATTGGAAATAAAGTCTACTTTTAAATGATGTATATAAAATTTTCTTAGGGGTCATCTACATATTAAAACGAATCCAAACTTCATTTTTTCAATGGCAATACCAAATTTTAACGAGATATTTCAAATCTTCGGTTCAAACTATGCCTAGACACCAAAATTCAAGTCATTTGAATAATAAGTTTTTGAATTATAAACATTCAAAATTTAGTGCTTCTAATGTTAAATTACATTTTCATATTTTTATTTATATCTCCCGAAATTATGCTCCTAATGGGCTAATTTTTTTTTGTAGTAATAATACTAATATACCCAAACATAAATAAGCTGAATTTGCAAATTTTATAATTTTATGATATGAATTATGAATTATGAAATTAATATTCGAAAAAATTATGAATTGCAACCTACAATTTTTTTGATGGATTTAGATTTATTAAGTCCTGCTTTATGGAAATTCAAAAATTTCACATTTTTCTTCCAAGTAGTTTTCAAATTATGCTTAAAAAACGGCAAAATGATGGTTTAAGGTGTCGTCTATGAAGGAAGTGAGTAGACATTTTGAAATTTATTCTCCTGTAATGTAATCTAACACGCTTCATTGACTCCTTGAGTGGCGCTTAAGGTGCCTTGATCAAGGAAGCGGCTCTCTCGGTTAACAATCCAGTACGGAACTTCAATTTGGATACAGCCTTTAAAATACGCTGGTTTTAAAATAATTAATTTCTCGGAAACTTATGGAACGAATTGTATAAAAATTCGTTTTTAGGCTAATTGAAGGGTGTAGAGTTCCTTTATCTGTCAGAATTGGTTACTGCTATTGAAAAAAACAAAGTTATGGTTTGTTTTAATATGTAGATGGTCCCCTAAGCAAATTTTATATACATCCTTTAAAAGTAGACTTTATTTCCAATCGTTCGGTACCAGTGACTTTTTTCTACGATAATTTGTTGGGGAGTTAGTAGGGGGTGTTTACTTTTTTTTTCCACGACTGTACAAGAAGGAAGTATTGGATTCGTGAAAAAATTCAATTTCCAGTTTTTGACGGATTTCGAAGTTTTAGAATGTTCTGAACATGATCTGACTGTTTTTAGAAAATGTTTGTCAATCAGTCTGTCTGTGTGTCTGCATGTATATGACACAAATATTGTGGTCGTTCTATCTTAGGAAATAATCCACGGATGTTAAATGGACTTCAGGTTCTGTTAGACATTGATATAATTTGTCGCTGATTATGTTTTAGAGTGAATCGCCAAACATGTGTAGCTGCCACGCTGCATTTGTAAGGATTTCCGCGATATCTCTATCTAAGTACTAATGTACGGAATGCCATCAAACTTCATATAAGGTTTGGTGGAATACTGCCTAACATGTGTTGATGCTATGCCCTCTTTCTCACGATTTCTGATAGCTATATTTCAAGAACGAATATATTGTCATTAATTTTTAGTTGCAGACGATTCAATTTATATAAAATAACGTTTTTTTTTCATGGCCCAACGCACTAGCTTATCAATGAATAAAAATATAATCCATACGTTCTTTTGTTCTTAAACTCGTTTGAATCGCAAAGAAAATTGTAATAACTTCAAACAATATTCTACTGTTAGATGGCAGACATTTTGGAACTACGGCAACTTTGTTCTGAAGTGAGACAAATTGATGTCCAAGCCGGGATATCCAAAATTTTCTGCATTGCATTTTACCATAATAGCAAAAGATAAATTTAACTTACGTTTTTTAAGTTAAACTTATCTTAAGTTTAAGTTAAATTAAAGTTTTTAAGTAAGTTTAAGTTAAAGATAAACTTCAAGTTTAACTTTTTAAAGATGAATTTAGCATTATATTTATTTATTTGCAACAAAATATATTTTCATTTCCCCACGAAATTTATTTTGGTAGCATTATAACTTATTTTAATGTCTAAATTCTAATAATTCCAATTTCCTTTAACAACTACCACCTAATAAATATATTACTCTCTTTTGAGATTCTTGTATTATGAAAAAGAAATAGTACTTTAAAAACAAGTTTTGTCAGCACTATGAAATTTAAATCTATTTTTTTCTTTTGATTTGTTCCTATATGTTATTATTGTGTTGGTACAAAGTCTTTTTACGCAAAATATAATCCATTTGAATGTCATTAAAAAAAAAAAGATCTAAGCCTGCATTTTCATTTATAAAACCTTATAATATATTTTAAACTGAATTTTTTTTATCTGGCAATATAAGACCTCAAATCAACTTTTCTATATTCATATGAAACAAAATTATTCCTAATACAGTGGCATGATAGTCTTGGTATTAAATGAATGTATATCTTATAAAATTTTACGATGAATAGATATTTGCATAATCTCAAAGCATTTGTGAATAGTAAAGCTATTTTTATATTCTAATTTTTATAAGAGAACGCTATTTATATCCTATTTTAAACAGTAGACGTGAGATCAATATTCTTGTAACTTATTATTAGACAGTGTAGGGGAGACCGGGGATAGTAGGCGCAGTTTTTAGTTATTGATTTTTATTAATTTTTTATTAAAGTTTTTTTATGAAACTTTAACTGTACTTTTAAAGAACGGGCATTGGGCTATAAATAACCCGAGTTTTGAGTTTGTAGCTTTTGCAGCTTATGCTTAGCGGAAGCCTAAAGTAAAAAGAAAATTGTGCTCCAACCTACCCCATCACGGGGGAAGTTGCCTATACCTATGGGATAAGTTGGCACACACTTTTTAAAAATTTAAATGAAACTCAAATAATACACGCAATTCAGAGAAATCAATTTCCTTATTACCAGTAAATTTGAAGAAAGGCGCTAACGCCGTACAATGTAAATTCTAAATTATACAGACATAAACATAATGAATAAAACATTAACATTGAGTAACTTCTATCCTACTCGATATCATAATCGGAGTTATAGTTGTCACAAATAAAAAAACGAGTATCTCCGTTTGGGCAAATCTCGTGTGCCCAAAATCTTGCATTGAAACCACTTTTCTCGGTTTTTGCTGTTTTTCAAGCTACCAGCACACACTAAACACCCAGCCTACTTGCCCTGTGTTCAATGCGCCATCCTAGCCCCATAATAAATTTCTTCACAAAAGGACAGGTAACCATCTAAGCATAAATAATCCAAGTAAATCACATATGGGGTAGGTAAAGTTAATCATACACTAAGAAAAACTGCACAAGTTAAATCGTAGTTATTAAGATAAGTATTAGAAATTAGAAAAGAATGAAGCAACAAAAAATTACTTATGAGTGCATAAAACAGAAAAATCGTAATAAATTTCCACTGCACGTAGGTAACGCTGCAAAACTACAATGAGAATTGTATAATGAGAAAAGCAAGAAGAAAGGTACTCTGTGACTGGTTGCGCAATCTGTCCAGAAACAGGCGATTTATGAGGACTGCGCCTACTTACCCCTGTAGCCAACAAGCCCCGGTCTCCCCTATACCACAAATAATTAAAGAAATGTAAGTAAATACTGAAGTGACAGGATATATATCTCATTCGTATCATACGAAATATATAGTTCATAACTGAACTACTCACACTAATAAAGATACAAAAGGTAAATAATATACACATGTCTTAGCTAATGGTACCTTAAATCTCAGCCCTTTAAAATCATGCAATTGTTTTCATGCTGCTCTGAAATATTCAGCACCAGATGCAATGTTATGCTTTGATAACATTTGTTTGTATGATTTATCAAAAACTATTAAAGGTATGTGTATAAATATATTCTATTTTTGCTATATAATTTTTTTTGTTTGTGTTATTACGTGTGATAATGATTTAAAGGACGTGTATATAGTGAAAGTAACTAGAATTAGGGGAGAGTAGCCATATTTGGAAAGCCGCTTTAATTGGATCCTTGCCATTCTGCCGTTATTTACAGGAAGAGATTCCATCTACCGCTGAAATCCTACTCATCAGAATGACGTCGCTCATGATTAGAAGAAGCAGCCTCCTACCACATGCTGTTTTCAGACAATTTAAAAAACCTAAAGTTAGCTGTTTTGATCCAATTTTTTCCTACTAAACGTAAGTGAATATTTTAAAACTAAGGTAAGTTGTTATGTTTTCATATACATATATGAATTCATCTGTTTATTGCACATATTTTTCACGCGAATTTGTTTGATTTCGTTTTTGTTCTTAGTCTTGAAATCAACTATTTTAAAAAATGGCGCAGTTGCCGTAATTAGGTCAATTTAAGTTGATTAAATTGGAGTAGATATGCGATCATAAATTTGAAAAGTAAGTAATGAATTTCGAGGACGGTACGCTTTGTACACTATTTTTTTTTTATATTTTATAATGGATTACTATCTCCATGCAAGTTTTTTTTTTGTATATCTGGATTAATTTTTTTATTCAGTTTAGTCCAATAAAAACATAAAAATATTTTTATGTGTCTATGCAATAAGTTTTGTTTGCATTATGTCTTTTATCTTGTATGTAATTGTATTTATTTTCTTTGAATTCTTTATTCCTACGGCATATTTGATTTACACAGTTGAATTCAAACATTTTCCTCCTGCAGGATATTTGTAACGGAAGACTCTTTACAGTTTTGGAGGGTGGAATTATACTTTTTTTTTTGCCATTAAAACGCATAAAATCTGAAACCTTGATGAAAATGTTGAAAAAATTAAACTGTAGACTAACTGTCTGGAAGGAAAACAGCCGTGGCAGCAAAAGCTGTTAAAGATAAAGGAAACAAAAAGCAGACAGAAAGTTGTGAAGAAATTGACCTGCAACAAGGCTGCAAATACATATACTCCCCCAAAGCAAAAAGATAACTAGAAATGTTATTTCCTTTCTAAATTCAGTTAAATCAAAGTGCAGAGAGAGCCAAAAAACAGTTGTGTTAACATGATAGCCATATAAACTAAACATTGAAATGAGAAGTAAAAAAGACAAAAAGGAAGCTTTCACAGCACAAAAGCAATTGTAACATCGAATTTTATAAAACAGGCGTAATGCAATTAGCAAGAAAATGATGGAAGAGAAGAACTACAAACATAATGTAAAAAAAACTTCTGTAAAAAAAAAAAAAAAAAAAAAAAAAAAAAAAAAAAAAAAGTTTTATAATTCAAAATCTAAAAAGAAAAATCTAGACAGTGATGATTGGTTTTGCCTAATTTGTAAGAAAAATAAAATAGCAGAAATGATTCAGTGTTCAGATTGCCATATACGGTTCCATGTCGTGTGCGCTGGCAAACAAAATGCATGTATAAGCTTTGCATTTATATGATATTCAAGTAACTGACAATTAGTTCCATACTTTCTATTCTTAATTACTGATAACTTTGATTTATATTTTGAATACATTTTGATTTAAAACAATTACTCTTATTTTCAGATATTTGATTTCATTATATTTCATTGCTGTTATTTTGTTTGATTGTTTCATTAATAGCAAACTTTGCTTTTAATAAAATTAGTTATATTCCCTAGTCATTAAAACAACCTGATATTATTTGGTCCAATTTAGGAGACTGGGGGTCCAACTAAGGCGACCAGTTGCTGAATTTGGACCACTTTTGACAAATTTTTCAAATTAAAATAAAATTTAAGATTTTCAAAAAGAATTTGATCTAAATATTTATTTAGTTAGTAGATGAATAGATTGACCCTATGTAATGATCTTTTACAGATATTCCAAAAATTAAGTGGGTTATACCTGAAAATAAGTGAAGTGGTCCAAATTCGGCTACTCTCCCCTAAATTATTGAAGAAAACACTAATAATCTATAACATTGGACCTTCTGTAATATATTAATAAATAGAGACTTTTTTATACATGAAGATATTACTTACATTTTAATAGAGATTAAAATTGAGTTAAAGTTAAATAATGTAATTTTTGTAAATGGCGTTGTAACCCAAGTTAAAAATATACATGATAGATATGAAACGAGGTTGAAGAGAGTATTATGTCAATTTAATTTTTAAAACATTAAAACTCATCTTAATTCCGGAAGTTATTATGGATATACAGAACGAGTTGGTGATAATTATATTTTCAAATGCAACTAAAATAAAAATGCTTGCATCATTAAAAATTAGTTCAATTATCAAAAAAATATTATTTCAGATATGTTATTGGTTGACGTTTAAGGGGAGTGCAAATTGTTTTGCTTTTTTGTTATGTTTAACAATAAAGAATCAATATGAAAAAAGAAACAAATCGTACATAACTGTACAAGTTTTTCATGTTCATCATTTTTCTCGTACATGCTGCATGTTTTATCATGGTCTCATTGCTAATAATGGGACAAAGATAAACTTTTTTATCTTTTGCGTTATCAATCTTGTGCATCACCAGGGCAAGATGTCAAAATGTATTTTTCCTGCAAAAGCGTATTTAACTGAGAGTTGATTTTTTTTAAAAATTAGTATTATAAGATAGCAACAGTTTCCGTAAGATTTTCGTTTCATCCTTTTGCTTCTCCTAAAATCTTATCTAATATAAAATACTTCTTCTTTATAACTGGCTATTAGAAAATGCAAGAGCCGTTTCCTAAATTAGACAAAGTAGCATTTTAAACGTATTTCAACGATTATCTAAGTTAAAAACTGATTTTCTTTGATATACAATGAAAAGTAGGAATGTGTTTTGGGAATAAATTATTGATAGAAATTTTACATACAGTTAATGTAATTCCGAACCAAAGTCCAAATGATATTTCTAGTCGTTAGAGGCAATTGAAAATATTCATAAAAATTTATGAACCATGATCTCCGTATTTAATCTAAAATTTGTACATATTCTACGAGATATGTTAAAAATTAGTTTAGTAAGAAAATGCATAATAGTTTGAAAATTCATGTTATACATGTCTAACTACACATGTTCATGTCTAGCAATATACGGAAACATACTTGAATTCTTTTGTACAGCCTGTACTTTACCTACATATTTTTATGTGCGCTACATAAAACGTTAAAATTTAATTCAGGTTAAAACTTAATTAAAACTACTCAAGTCACACGTCTAAGCAATATCACCCTTAGGAGGTCATGCAGTTCTTTTTGTAGCCCTGTATATGATTTATTTATATTATACAAACACTTCTCAGTATACTAATTATAATTAAACTTGAAAATGCATAACTCAGTTGAAAATTGCTTTTAACCTATTCACGCTGATAATCCACAATGCTTGCTAATTCTTTTGTGAAGCAATGTATAATGATCTATAGCATTTATACACTCCACATACTAAGCGAAAATTTAATTAAATGTACATACTATAAATGAAATCGCATTTACAACACTTATAGCTAATATACAGTGTATTTCAGATACAGTACTCTATCCCAATCTTTTGCGTGTCCCTGCAAATAAGCGATAAATGCTATGTAGCTCATGTTGTACAACAAGAAACTTGCTAGTATACTAGCCTCAGTAATGTACATAATTTTCATTATATTTGAAATAGTTTAAAGGAACTAAAATACGCTGCAAACACTTCCGCGTAAACTATTACGTAAAGGAATTCTTGTGTGCGGCCCTGTAAATGAATAGTAAATTTTTTGCCAAACATATTCTTCAGAATTCTTTAATCAGTGCACTACTTAAATACCTATCAGCTCCATTATGTTTTAAATTGTGTAACATCATTAAAATAAACTTGAAACGATTTTTTCCTATAGGAAAAAAATTTTGACCATCTCTGCAAATGAACTAAGGTTGCTACATATTTTATTTTCAATAAAGAACGTGCTATAGTAAACATCAATAACATACAAAAAAGCAGCTCAATATGAGTATATTTACGAGTGTTAGAGCTCGGACAGACGGGCAGACAAAACGAAATCATAAACACTTTTCAACTGTGTTGGACAGATTTGTTAAAACATTAAAAATACACATGCGCAAATTTTAAGATTATTTAAACTTTTACATGATGTCACTATCGTACAATATTGAATTTTTAGATTATTAATTCGTGAATTGTTTTAATAAACTATTTAGAAACATTAATAATAACATTTAAAATTATCCAAACAGAAGATTAACTAATTTTCAAAATCTTTGACTATATGTTTAGGGTGTCAATTAGAGACCAGCGCGGGTCTGGTTGCACTCGAACCGAAACCGCAAATTTTATTTTACATTTATTTCACATCATAATAAAAAAAAAATATGCTCGATTATAATATTTTGTCTAAAAGAATTAATGTAAAATTATTTCACATCATAATAAAAAAAATATGCTCGATTATAATATTTTGTCTAAAAGAATCTCTCTATTCTAAAAAAAAGTAACTACCGCTGTCACCGCCGCCGCCGCCGCCGCCGGTTTTGGATTTTTTGTCACCGGAGGTCTTTCTTCGTTAATATTAAGAAAAATAATGCATACAAAAATATGAAAATCGGTGGTTTTATACAGAAATGTTTGATAAACACGCTGATGCAGACAGTTTTCAAATCGAAGAATTATTTTAAGAGATATTTAATGCTAAAGTTGGACAAAATCGTTCCACTAAAAAAGTTTTATAGCAGCAAAATCTATACATGGCAGTGTAATCATTTTTAGATCATTTTATGCGTTAGAATTTGCCGGAGTGCAGATTGCATTAATTTTTTTATTTTGGCTCATTTTTTCAGGTTTTATTTCTATTTTAAATTCAAATTTTCAGCATTTCTAGAGATATTTTTTACAGATTTCAGAAAATTGCACTAATTTAAACTGTTGCCAACTGTATAAAAAGTGCAAGCAATAATGTTTGCTTCAAATTGAAAATTTATTTACACGTGACTATTATAAGCAGGAAAAAAACTTTCAAATTAGAATTAAATAATTACATATAAAAAGCAGGAACTTATTAAAAATTACGTCATAAAAAGTATACGCGTGATTTTTAAAAGAGAAAGAATATTGTAAAATAATAAATTCATTAACATGCGTTAGAAGTCTTAGGAGAAATTACGTCATATTTACGTCACATTATAGCTATTACATAAAATGAATACAAAATAAAATTGCAAAAATGTTTCAATTTAGAAATTGCGCTAGACATTTATTTAATATTTTGAGAGGATATTTTGAACTATTTTTGTTAGGAAAGCGCAAATAATGTTTCATTGCTAACAAAAGTACTTTCACGTGATTATTTAAAAGAGAAAGAATAGCTTGGTAAAAATTACGTCAGATTAAAAACGATTAATTTAAAATGTCTCATTTAAAAGAACTTTCTTTTCACTTTGTTAAAAAATACCAGGAGACAAAGACTCTGTTTACTTAATTCCTTTTATATTAGCTTATTTTGAAATCTTGTTACACGTGTCTACGTCATCAAGTTATTTTTATTTCGTCGTTTTATTTGTATTTTTATTAATGTTGTACGAATTTATTTGTTCTTTCGTTATTTAAAATAAATATTATGTCAATTTGTATAATTTGGCGAAATTGGTCGACGAGATAATCAAGTAGTACCGCAGCGGATTTGGCGTTAAAATTCCCCAATCAAAGAGAAATGAATAGAAATTCGTTTATAGGGAGATCGCCACTGTTTTTTAAATTATAATTCACTCTTTCGAAATCTTTTTAAAGACCATCAAATTAACGTGCATTTAGAGCCTGCGGTGTCTGGACGGGGGTTGGCGAGCGTAGCTCGTAGGGGGCCGAGCCCCCTAGTTAATGTAAAAAAAAATAAATCATTGTTTTTCTGAATGTAATATTTTGTTATTCGTATAATGCTATTAATGTTCAAGTGTGATATATAATTAACATTATGGTAATGTCTATTTATGTATACTTCTTAGCTTTATTATTTTATCCATGAAGTCAAATATAATTATATAGAACTATTAATTTTCAATAGTTGTGTATTTGCTATGGCAGCAATCAATAAATGTTTCTTAACGAAAACTACCAAACAAGTTTAAAGAAATATTAGTTTACCTTCCAAACTTTGCGCAAAGTAAAAGTTTTCAAATTACATTTGTTTAATTTTTCTACAACTGTCATTTCCTTTCAGTGGCAGATCTGACTTTGAGCATATACCACGTCCAGCATTACTTTTCTTTAGGGAGAGTAAAAGAAAAATGTGCTTCATTTCCTTTCTCCGGTGCTTTTCAATTAGAATTTTCAGATGTTACTGTCAGTTCTTCGGGAAAAAAAAACTCTTCTTTTCTCAAATACTAGAAACATTTTCAAGCAAAATTCTTTCATTTTTATCTTTTTATATTTGTTTTACTACATTTTAATTGCTATTTGTTAAAGAAAATGTAATGATGATAATTGCTTTTGCTACTTATTTTAACCTCGAAGCCGTTGCGTGTGGTTACTACATAACAAAAGCACGTGATATGAATTAAATCCTTCTATATATATAAAAAAAGTTACGTTTTGGAAATGGGCCAATGAAAATCTGCGTAGATACCGGGAAGCGAATGTGATTGGTAAGACCTTTCTGACACTATAAGGGGTTACCAAGGAAAGGGGAGCCTGCTATGTCGACAAACGTCGCCAAGTTTGCCGCCAACTTGGCGATATATCGCCAAATTTGGCGACAAAAATTAACCGCCAAATGTTACGCCAACGTGACGCTATTTGCAGTATTTATAATATTTATAATTCCAGTATTTATAATCCAATAGGATTTACTTGCTTGCAGAAAATCAACAAATTGAGATATTTCAATGCAACAGAAACTAATATTAGCTTATGAATAGAGCCTAATTGAACTATTTACATTCTTTTTTAAGCACAAACACTAACTATTTACAATATTCGTAATACTATATATACAATTTTACACATATATGTTGGGGGAGAAAAGGCGGCGAAGTGAAAATTTCACGGGAGAGGAGATTTATATGATAAGATTATTTACTGTAACTACAAATTAGAGGAGACTTTTTACAAAGATAATGAAGAAAAAATCGAAATAACTTTAATAAATTTGTTACTTTTTAAACTTAACATATTTTTAAAATTTACATTACTTTTAATTTTCTTATAATTTATAATTTTATTTAATTATAAATTTATTTAATTTGTAATTGTTCAAATAAATTATAAATTTTACCCTTTTTCAAATGATTTTATACTTAATAATTCGTATAATTATGAAACTCTGTAAGCTCAAATGATTATGTGCTTGGGGATAAGGAAATAAAATTGTCAGGAGTTGGGAGGAGCGCGTTTTTACTAAGTACAATCTAAAAATTGAATGCATTAGAAAATAAGGGATCATGAAGCAATCCAGAATGGAAATGCGAACCAATTACGTCTGGGGTTGGTATAAAATAGGGATTGCTTCGAGATACTGTATGGAATCTAAGGGATTACGCGGGGGGTTGGTGAGCGTAGCGAGCAGGGGGGCGGAGTCCCCCTAGTATAAGAAAACAAAATATAAGAAAGTTACTATAAGAAAGCATTAAAAAATATAGAAATAAGCGTAAGATATATATTTTTTGCGCTTTTTGGATATTAAAATACAAATTTTATTTAAATTTCGTCCTTTATAAGTAATAAATGAATAAAACATGTCGATTAAACAAAAAAAAAAAAATCATAGCAGCAAATTTTTATTATAGATGTTCGTCGTAATTTGTAAAATAACATTATACATTTATAACATTTGCCATTTTTTCTTTTAAAAATTTAGTTAAATTTTATTGTTTATTCCAATGTGAAAATAATGCACTTTGCAAAGAAGGTACAGTAACTGAAACAAACAAGTCGGAAATTGTACGGCAAACGTGACAAATGAGGTGCTTTTACTATAACTATTTATATAAATATTCAGATCTTTGTGCAATAGCTGTTGCACTCAGATTTGTCAATCATTTTCAGTCAATGTCATGCAAAATGCATGAACAGAACACCAATGTAGTACTTCTAAGTGTCCTGTTGCGTCTGAGTCTCGTCCTGCAGTCGTCCGGTCGAGATCTCCTGTTCCTGACTGTTCCCATTGGCCCGTATCTGAGGGTCCATGTGATAACGATGACAGCGAGGACGACTTTTTACCTAGCCCGAAGCGAACCAAATAGCTTGGAGATGTTCGCCCAGTGCTTGCACGTAAATATATCAGTTAGTATACAAAGCCTGCTTTTTTTCTAGAAAAATATATGTAAATACTCTAAATTCCTGTACATAGTAATTTGATATTGTAATATTTATATATATCTTTGTGACATTTATTTTAAATAAATGCATGCAGTAGCACTTTTAAAACTTCAAATTTGTTTGTTTCTTATTTAATTAACAAAAATTTTAATTTTCAGTTGCTTTTTAGTTAAATACTTGTGTTTTTAATGCGTAGATGGACTTTGGACATCCGCCATCTTGGACGTCCGCCATCTTGGATTGCATAATCCCTGGACGCCCGCCATTTTGAAAGGCCGCCATCAAAATGGCGACCCACTGACTGGACTTCAGTTTTTTTTTCAGATTTATTCGTGACGTAGGCTTCTGCTATTACGTAATCGCGATAAAGGGCGGGAGGTCAGCGGGATAGTCTTGGTCTGTGATTAAATTGATCTGTCACTTGTAATTCGCTGAGTGTGCGTGTTTCGAGTGTTTCTGGAATGTAGTTCTGCTTAGTCAGGCGCAATCGAACCTGTGCTGATAGTATGTTTGATTCGCTTGCATAAAAACTGCTGAGCGCCTACGTAATGTTAGACTGAGTGTGTTGATAACACCCTGTATATAATGCTACATCCAAAGCAGCTAAATTCACTCGAGTTTTGTGATTTGGAAGTAGCATGATGCTGTGTTCACGCTGGGTTTTCAACTCAAATGCCGACCCCTCAGAGCCTGTTTTTAATCCTGCACAGCACGCATACTTGCTGTACAATTTCGACTATACAGAAAACGGCACCTGTTATATTAGTGGCTTCGTAATATTCAAAGAAATGCTTGATATTAACGATTGCCATGCATGGTATCCTGACGCAGTTTTTGATAAGGCCTGCTATTCAAGCGAATTCTATTCAATGTTGATCAAACACGATCATGTATTTGTCGAGTTTGGATCAATATGTGAAACTACAGAAGACTACCTGTCCGAATACTTTAGTAGAATGTCTTTGTCTGAAACAAAAGTTTAATTTTTATTTAAATTACGCAAAAAATTTTAGAAAAATTGTGATTTCTTAATAAATCACATTTTAAATTTAAAATTAAATTTAAATATTGGTTCTGACTAACTAAAGCTTGTAAAAATTCATTAAAAATTTATTATAAATGCCTGCATTGTACACAGAACCAATACTCAGCCTGCTGATGACAAATCTGAAAATGACCGACTATGCGAATGCAAAATGCATGAACAGAAAATCTATTATGATTATATATATATTGCATTCAATAAAACGGAAATAGTATGACTCAATGTTAAATAGGACGTGATCACCATTGCAACATAGAATCATTACCTATCATGGGATATCATTGAATTAATTATGCATGATAAGATTTAATCGATTGAAAAAACTATTTTTTAATATCGTTTTAAGTTTTTATTCGATTTTTATAAAATTTGAAATTTCTTGACAAAATTCTGCAACGATTATATATATTAAATTTCGAATCATTCGGTTAGGTAGTTTTTGCCCTGTTATATGCTGGCAGACGAGCGGAACAATCGACGATTACTGGTGCTACGTATTTATAAAATTATAAACTCACATAATAAACTGAAAATTAAAAAAATTCCAACCATGACGGTAGTAATTTTTTTTAAAATATTTATTTACGGAAATAATCCGCATTTATTATAACCATAAGGGGCAAAACTTGTTAAAATAACAGAATGTACGCTTTAAATGCAGATTAATTCCGTAAAATAAACAGCTTTTATTGGCTCTCTTGCTGAAAGTTTTTTTTCTGAAAAAAAACAACAGATTTTTTTACAGTGTGGTTGAAATAAATTAAAACGCATATAAACCTGCTTCAAGAAAACAGTTGGATTACATATTTGCTGGATATCGTTAATCATTCAGAATACTTACTAATTTTGTTTTGATGTGACTTAGATTTCAAACCTCTCAATTAAATTCTATTAGAAACAACCATATTAAATACTATATTTTTACACGGTTAGCAAGAATCCTCTATTTATTAGACTAATACAAGTTTTTGGAATATAAATAAATTTTTATACAGGGCTACAGAAAAATCAAGATGCATTGTCGTTTACCGTTGGTAAATGCCGTATAATTACGGTTGGTAAGTGTATTTTATGTTGTATTATACGCTTTTTACTCAGATTAAAATTTAGCTTAATATGTGGTGTGCAGAAATATTAAAGTGCATTTCAGCCTAATGATGGTGAAAATTCCTAAAAATGAATTTTGTAACTGAACTAAATTTTAGCATCTCATGCAGTATATATGCAAATATATAGATAATATATAGTGCTGCACAAAATAATTTGACTATTTCTTTTAATAATGCAATGTAATTGTTAAAATTGGATTTTTAAATATGTTATAGGTTTTCTAAATTGCTTACTTACACATCTTTTCCACTTTATTTAACGTTAAAATTTTGGAACAGTTTTCTACATGTGTCTAAAAATGTTTCCGGATCGTTTAGATCTTGTGTAAAGGGTACAGGCTTGTACGAAATTGAACCTTTTAATTCTGGGTAATTATCAAGCATTCTACGTCGTCTTTTTCCCAAAATTTGTTATATATATCTTTCAAGACACCTATTCATATGCAAAAAAATAAGAAAAAGATTTAAAAAGTTTTTTAAGTTTTATATTTGTTCGATATTCCTTTTTTATATATGCTTTAGTCATACGCAATTAAAATAAAAAATCACAACACCAGACTGAACTGAATGATGCACGGTGCGATATGATTCATACATTCATGTTTGTGAAAATCACATCACCATGAAGTAAGCATCAGAATTAAATGAAATTTAATACACAAACCACTGGTATTGGCGCAATCAAATGATTACATTTTTAAAGCAAAAAATAATATTAAGTGTCCGAAATCAGTATTTGGTGTAGCAGCAACGCGCTGCAATAAGTGCTGCTATACGACGGGGCATAGAGTCGATGAAATTTTGAATGTTTGCCTGGGGAAGAGCATTCTTTATTTTTTATACACGTACCGAAAGTTCATCTGTAGAAGCTATAGGATGAGGATCATGAGCGAGACGCCGATCAACGAAATCGCACGCATTTTCAATAGGTGATATATCCGGCGAAAATGCAGGCCATGGAAAAAGCTGTACGTTTTCAGCTGGCAAGTAGTCTTAAACATTCCTTGCAATATGTGGCATGCATTATCCTGTTGAAAGACAGCTCCAGGAATGTCTTGAAAGAAAGGAACGACTTCGGGCTTCAGCACTTCACTTATGCACCTGTTGTTGTTCATAATATGTAACATTTGTAGCAGCTGGGACCGTCCATGATATGCTATAGCACCCGGATCACACGTCCAGGTAATCTTCTTCTATGTCGTTCGATAATGCACCCCGGAAAGTGGCATCATTCACATATTATCATAAGTAAGTATTAATATAAATTAGTAGTAAGTATTAAGTAGTAATCAGAAGTATTAATATAAATTAATACTTCTGAAAATCAGGATCCTCAACGTCAGCTGTGTAAATCTATCTTTTGTAATCTCACTTTGCAAAATATTCAACATTCTGCAATCCGCATTTTTTTTTTTAAGTTACATAAATATTTGTAAGCATATACAAATCTTGGAAGGATTTGGAAATTAGAAGCGTTAAATTAAACTCGGTGATATGCAATGATATTCCGAAATTTTAAATAACTGCTTATTCTTGTAATTTTTTAGATGGAAAAGGACATTTCTTAGTACTGAACCCCCCTGAACACACGTAGTCTCATTAAATTTGAATTAGTAATTTACTATTGATTGTGCGAATGTTTATAGTATATAAAGGATTTCATTTTACACTAGGATAGGATATGTCAGTAGGATAAGTTAGTGTTTGGACAATGATTTTATGTTATCCTAATATCGAAATAGCAAAATTTACTTACCTGAGAACCACGAAACGTTTGTGTCTGACGAATATTTTGAATCAAATCTCATATACAAAAGGAAATAAGGAAAAGTAAATTGAATCTATTGCATTTAACTTATATCTAATTTAGAAATCTAATGTTTTTGTAATTTGTCTTTCCGAAAACCAGTTTTGGTAATTATTCTATAATATTTATATGTAAGAGGTTAACTAAATAGATAAAATTATGTAAGAATATATCTTATTATCATAAAATTAAAGTTATAACCAGCTATTAATGAAAAAAGTACGCAAAGTGAATGAATTCCTTTATGTATACTGATCTACATGTTTCGAGCGAGCAATTGGAGATTTTATCACGATCAATATTGGTTAAAAAAAAAAAAAACTATTTCTGTCAAAATTTTAAAAGCAAACTTGGTAAAACTAAAATCACGAGATAACAGGCGTAAGTAAAGCAGGTGCTCTAATACAAATCGTCATGTGTGAAGTTGAATTAATTTATCCTATTGCTTTTTATTTTGTAAAGCATCTCTTTCATATTCTTAGATGAGTTTATTAAAAGATATTTATTTACCTTTAAATGTATATATGTTTTTCGCTTTTAGCATGTTATAACTTTAATTTAAATAACTACTAACCTAATCTACTCGATAGCAATAGCATACAAAAATCACACAAAAATAGGCATATATGGAGACTTTTAAACCTACTGGGTAGTCATTCATCATCGTGTCCAGTGTTAATTGACCAAAACGCAATCGTGATTAGGCACTATTAAATATTTTTAGGATAGCTTTTAATAGTATCCCCATTCAATAATGTTACTAATGTCTTTTCCATTTGACGCAAACCTACGTTACAGAGCAGATTACGAAAAATTAACTAAGATTTTATTTAATTGGACATGTTATGTTTCGTAATCGGAATTATTTGAAGATATTTTTTGTAGGCTATAAAATACAATTGTTCGAGAACTGATAAACGGAACAGGAAAAAATAAATAAATGTGCATAATGATATAAAAAATTAACTGATAAAACCTTTTTTTATATTATTGAAACAAATTTATAATATTCTACCAAAAGTTGGAAACCTAATTTAAAAAATCTGACAAATATATTGGCAAAATTTCACACTAATTAGAATTATTTAAAACACTTATTAGGAAATTTTAGCATCAATCATTTACCACTTAAATCCTTTTATAAAATATGTAATTTTTTTAAGCAATTGCAAATTTGAAAATCATCAGAATTGCCTATAATGTTCTATATTTTCCGAACGAATGAACTAAACATAACGCAAAACTACCTCAATGCAGGTACCTGACCAACGTGCCTACTTAATAGGATGCTTTTTGTGGCAGTTATCGCGGAACCTAAAGACAGACAGACAAACAGACAGACGGAACCAAAAACATATCGTGTATCCGCAGCGATCCTTCACTGACGTTTCGATAAATATCAAACATGCTATTTGCGTTTTCAAATTGTTCAAAACCCATTATTAGTCTCAATATATGAAAACAAGTAATGTGCATTCATTTCCAAGTGATATTTATATGTAATAATCGTATTTAATATTATTTATCTGAAACTAGTAGAAAAAAATTCATTTATAAAAAAACTTAATTTTATCGGATTTAAGTATCAACGATAATACTTTTGTCTAGTAAAACAAACGCCATTCGTCGCTTATAATTAAATAAATTATTTTACTTCATGCACTCCATTTTGAAAATAGATTTTGTATCAGAAACAATCTATTACATCTAAAATAACTATACGCATTACTCGTTCAAATAAATACAAAGGCATAACGACCTGTCTTCAAAAATATTGTAAATTACGTGTTAACTGTAAAATCACAACTACATGGAATATTACTATTATATCACATTATTAATTTAATTATAAAGGAAATTAACCTAGCCAAATTGAATTTATTATCAATAATGCAAATAGGATATATTTTCATTATAATTCTAGTTTCGTCTCTTATACAAATTAAAATTATCGAACGTGGCACTTGTGTTACCGCAAGTGATATTCTAATTATTATAAATCCAAGATATTTTTGATAACATAATAATAAGGATTATATTTTAATGTGTTTTTGATTTTAATTCTGTTTTGATTTATATCAGTAAAAAACGTGGTTCATATTAAATTAAAAAAAAAAAAACAATACTATTATATTATAATAAATATGCTATAATGTCGTGTAAATTTTTCTTCAAATTCAAACATTTACGAAATAAATAGACAATGTTTTTAAAAATAAATTATCTAACATCCTTGTTCACATGATTTTGAACATCACCACATCTAGTATTAGTACAATGTGTTTCCGTTATGATGATAGATGTATACTATGAAGTTATCACCAATAAAGTTATCTGCACAAGAAACCTTTCTCATTGAGCTTGTAAAATATTTTTTCCTGGGATAGAATATCCGATATCATCGTGCATAATAAGCTGTACGCTGCTTGTGTCTCCGACACATAGAGCATCAGACACTGACAAGGAGATGTCCTCATAAGCTGATACTCAAGATTAAATTGAAAAAAGAAATACAGAATATTCTCGTCGTGAGGATATATAAATATATAAAAAATGTCTTGTGGAACCACAATATATCGTCAATATAAAAAAGAAAATTTTATTTTTTGCGGATTTATCGTTTGCTGGTATACCAATGAAATTTTAATAAAATGCGCATTTATGATAAACGCTTTTTAAGGAGAAGCTTTTCTACTCTTCATGCTGAACTAGTTTAACTTAAAGAATTAAATTTTTATACTACAGTTTTTTTCATATACATCTATATGTATATATCATGAAATTTAAAAATTCTATTGTATGGTTTAGAACAAAATTTAAATTTATTAAATTGCTTCCAGCAATTGATTCCAGCTATTATTAAGTATTAAGGTACGAAGGTACGATTCTGTTTACTGTCTATTCACCTTCGATATTGTTTGTAGGAGACAACAATGGAATAGTACTGTTGCCATGGTAAGAAAAAACGACTTATTCAAGAACTAAATTTATAACGAGAGCGTTCTTAAATCGGACCGTTACATCGAAAATACACTTACACTCCAGCCGGTGGAACCATGTGCACTTAGATAAATGCATCAACACGTAACTTATAAGCAACTCTTATAATAAGTTAATAAAAGAAAAATTAACTATTTTATCATTTAAATTTTAATATATTAATTACTGCGCATTTAAACATTCATATAACAAGCAATTTCCAAATGCATTATAATCGTCTGTATTTGGAGAAAGAAAAGTGTTGCTAGCCAAATAGTTTTTTTGCGCCAAATACTCAAAAGTATATACACTTACACTATGTGCAAAACTACTTAAAAGATGACAGAATACTAAAAACATGTTAAATTATTTTAATACCTTAGTACTTTCAACTATAAAAAAAACATAGTCTTCGTCTGAAGAATATAAGAAATACAATTGTTGTTGGCGTCTAATTTTCAAAATTCACGTAGATGGTGACGAAAGGAGTGAAAGTTGAAGTTATTTTTTAGATACGGAAAACATTAATAAATAAAACATGGATATAGGGAAGTGGAATATTACTCGTTTTATGATTATTTAAGTATACTGAGCCAAATTCTGGGTATATTGTAGGATAAAACGTCATTGCAAACAGTATTTTCTTTAGTAATAATTTCTATTGATTCGCGGATCATTAAATCATTATAATTCCTTTAGGGATATATAATTTTTGCCTCTTCGAAATTAACTTGTATATTCTGCTTCTGGTTAAGTCTTGACAGGGCTGTTGTAGGTCGGTTATACTTTAAATCTCTCAAATGTTCTTTAATACAGGCTTTAAGTTTACGTGAAGTCATTCCTATGTATTCGAGATAAATATTTTCTGTTTTCAATGGAATTATATATACTCCAGAAATTTCATCTTCCAGGATCGGGTCTATTTTGGCACAAATTAGATTTTTCAGTTTTGCTGGAGGAGTGGCGAATAAGTTTACGTCAAAGCGGAAAAGTGCATGCCTCAGATTTTAGAAAAGTCCTGGTTATAATAAATTTAATCGCCACTCCTCCAGCAAAACTGAAAAATCTAATTTGTGCCAAAATAGACCCGATCCCGGAAGATGAAATTTCTGGAGTATATATAATCCCATTGAAAACAGAAAATATTTATCTCGAATACATAGGAATGACTTCACGTAAACTTAAAGTCCGTATTAAAGAACATTTGAGAGATTTAAAGTATAACCGACCAACAACAGCCCTGTCAAGACTTAACCAGAAGCAGAATATACAAGTTAATTTCGAAGACGCAAAAATTATATATCCCTCAGAGAATTATCATGATTTAGTCATCCGCGAATCAATAGAAATTATTACTAAAGAAAATACTGTTTGCAATGACGTTTTATCCTACAACATACAGAGAATTTGGCTCAGTTTACTTAAATAATCATAAAACGAGTAATATTCCACATCCCTATATCCATGTTTTATTTATTAATGTTTTCCGGATCTAAAAATTAACTTCAACTTTCACTCCTTTTGTCACCATCTACGTGAATTTTGAAAATTAGACGCCAACAACAATTGTATTTCTTATCTTCCTCAGACGAAGACTATGTTTTTTTATAGTTGAAAGTACTAAGGTATTAAAATAATTTAACATCTGTTTAGTATTCTGTCATCTTGTAAGTAGTTTTAGGTAGATTTCGTATGAAATACTACCTATTGGGATCGTTCCTATGTTGGAATTTCTGAAAAATTTTTGCAGATCTACACCGATCATGACCCCTAGAACCCAAAACCACCCTCAGTAAAAAACTTTATATATATATATATCTATCTATCTATCTATCTATCTATATATATCACTTTCTTCTGGACACGATAACTTTCGTAATTCTGCACCAATCTCTTCCAAACTGATACATTAAATCAATGGGCATAAAATCTCGGTCAAGTTCGTTAATGGGCAAAATCGGACCAAGGGGACGGAAATAGGGAGGGGTTTTGTGAAAACAGAAAACCCCCCATAACTTCTTAATTTTTGTACATATCAAATCAGTTTAAAGTTTTTATTACTTCTAAAAATAGGGCCAAAAATTTATGTATCACAGATTTTTGATAAAGTTAAAAATGGGCTCAAGGGGCGCAAAAAATAGGGTTTTTGGGAGAAAAAAAATCATAACTTCGTCAATTCTCAAGATATAAAATTCAATTAATTTTATTATAAATCTACTTAACATTATCTAAAACTTTTATATTCACAAGTTTTTGATAGGAGCAATTCGTACCGCAAAATAAAATTAAAAACGAAAACAAAAAAGGCGTTTGAAGAAGAAAAAAATCCATAACTTCGTCAATTCTCAAGATATCAAATCCAATTAATTTTATCATGAATCTCCTTAACATTATCTACAACTTTTATATTCACAAGTTTTTGATAGGACCAATTCGTACCGCAAAAAAAATTAAAAACGAAAACAAAAAGGGGGTTTGAAGAAGAAAAAAATCCATAACTCCGTCAATTCAAAAGATATAAAATCCCCATGAATTTATCATATATCTTCTTGATATTGTCTACAACATCTATATAGACAAGTTTTGGATAGGACCAATTCTTAGAGCAAAAACAAATTAAAAATACATACCGGTTGAAGTAAAAAATTGATCTTAGTAAGGGTGTATTCAAATCCAAACTGCTTATTTTCTGACTCATTTTACAATTCATTTTTGCTCTCAAAGGCTTCCAATTGGTACGTTTTCTTACTCAGAAACTATATAATGTACCGTAATGGTCGATTTTCTGATAGGGGCAGAATATATTTTTTTAAATGCTGTTAAAAAGGGCCTTTTGAACCGAATTTCCCGAAACGGAGTGTGTTGGAAAAGGAAGTATTCAAATCCAAACTGCTTATTTTCTAACTCATTTTAAATTCATTTTTGCTCTCAAACGCATCCAATTGGTAGATTCGCTTATTCAGAAACTATATAATGTACCGTAATGATCGATTTTTTGACAGAGGCAGAATATATTTCAAAAAATGATATCAAAGTGGGCATTTTGAACGGAATTTCCCGAAGCGATTGTGCTAGAAACGAAAAATATTGTCCTTCTGAGAAAATAATTGTTTATATATCAAGTTTTAATTAATTGAACAAAAAATAAAAACACAGGTCGCTTATAAATCTCTTCAAAAATCACGTCAGCAAGTTTCATATTTTTTTTTAAATTAAAAATGAATCTGGAATTATGCCAGGAAATTTCGAGTTGTTGAGCATGGAAAAGTATTTTTTTTAATACCGCCCTAACATGATTCTGATAAAACCAGCTATTATATGAAAATGAAATAAAAACTCGTCAAGAGCGGCCAGATGAAATTGTTAAAGTGGATTTATCTATAATCATGATTTAGTTTTTGTTTGTGAAATTAGTATATTTGACTTCGAAATCTACCTCTGCCTGTAGGCCGGGCCGGCAGGGATTTTTTTCACATAGTGTAAGTTTAAGTTTTACTTTTTTAAGATGAATTAAGCATTTCTATGTATTTATTTACTCAAAAGTATTTTAGTTTATTACAGATTTTCTATTGGATTTTAACTTTAAATTTCACTGATTTTTACATTATTTGTTCCTTTAGAATTGTTTTCCAAATATTATGAGTATGCGCTTTAAGAAGACCTTCCTCTTGAGTGTCCAAAATATTCGGAAGACTAGTCGCTCAAACTTCAACTCATTCAAACAGTTTCTGTATTAACGTAATAAATCGTATTTGCTGATGAAAAACTTTTTGCTAGTCAGAACATCTTCTTAATTTCGCATTTCTAGGTTAGACAAGTTGCGGAATCGGGACATAGAACGAACACGTGATTTGTTTGTATTCGATGATTTTTTTCCAGTTTTGATATGCATTGTATTTGTAATTTCTGTTATACATTCTGATGACGACTCAGTGCTGGAGTTGAAACATGTCAAGATAGGTTTTTAATATACTTTTAATGTGTTTTTAGTAACGTCTTTTAAGCAAATAAATATTTGAATATATGTTTTGACTTTTCCGTTTGGTATATATGTTACCGTTAAAGTGTAAAATTCAGTTATTTCTTAAAATACCTAGTTATTTCATGAAATAACTAGCCAAGTCCGTTAAAGTGTTTAAAATTATTGGATTATATGGTTTAACTAGTTATTTTATAGAATAACGATTGCCTAACCAATAAAGTGTAAAATAATAATTTTGACATTAAAACAAATCCGTTGTTTTCGAAATTAACTGATGATAAATAGTTAAAGTCACTCGAAAACTACATTTCAGAATATTAATAGATGAACTGAAAAGTAATATATAAAAACGGAATATATAATATAATAATATTTTTATATTAGTAAAGTAGTAATAGAACATAACAGGCAGTGTAACAATTGTTATATTTAAGTTTTTATAAATTATAATTACGTAATTATTAGGTATTTTGTCCTATTGGCAAAAACATTTACACCTTTTAAAACATATTACAAAGATTTTATCCAAAACGCAAAATATAGATAATTCTTACAAAAGAAACAACAACAACAACAACAACAATAATAATAATAATAATTTTAAATATTATTAAAAATGTCATGCTGGCAAGAATAATTATGTTATTTAATAACAACACTTCATAAAGTTTTTTAATAATTAATAATGCAAGAGTATTTTAATTTAAAATTTATGAAATACTTTCATTTTATTTTCCATTATTTCTAAGAGCAAGGATCGCTGTGATGACGCTTAGGTTTGCATTGCATATTATTCTTGATACAGTCACACTTTTTATTATCACACAGTGCTTACTTCTGCAATCGAATTCAATATTTCTTTCACGAGTAAGAATAGCACTGTTTTTCTTTGTTTCATGCTTTTTTAACAAGGAATCCAACCGCCCTTGCATTAAGTTTTTCTTATTTCCTGATTGATCTTTCATACCTGTTGAGTTCATTGTTTTAAAAAAATGATTGCAAATATCTTTGAGAATAATCCCAAATGAAAAAAGCTAACATAAATCCACCGCTTACAAATTTATGCATGTTCAATACACATATCGGCAAAACATGCACCCCGAAAGACATTTAGCAACGAAGAAGAGGTCTAAGAAGACATCTAAGAAAAAACTGACTAAAACCAGCTATAATCGATACAAACGGCATTCGTGTGCCGTATTTAGTACTTTAACGGTTAGACAATCGTTATTCTATAAAATAACTAGTTAAATCGTAAAATTCAGCATTTTTATACACTTTAACGTACCTTGTTAGTTATTTCATAAAATAACCACGTATTTTATGAAATAACGGATTATACGCTTTAACGGTAAAATAGATATTGTGATTTAAGAATGCACGTATTAAATATTAGTTTATTAAACTTCCAAGAAACAAAATTTATATATTTAATATGCTATATTTTCATGTTCTTTCTCTGCTTTGAATTATTAATTTACAAAATGGATTTAGCATTCAAGTGTAAAGTAAGGTATATTAAGTTTGTATTAAGTATAAGTCAAGGGATCTATAAAATTTTGCAAACGGTTATATGGCTAACATTCATTTATACTTATTTTTATTAAGAAAGCTCACTGGTCAATCTTTTGTTATTTATATATGTAATCCATAATTATTCAGATAATATTTGAAGATAATATTATCGCAAATGTTCAATTATATTAATTTCAAAAGATTATTTAAAAGTTTAACTTCGATTTTTCTATACACAGTGTTAATTATTTTCAGATAAATTTTAATTAAGAAAATGTTTTTATCGAGGGTAAATCATGAGAATTGAAACGCGTTCGAAATCTATAGATAACAGAAGTGTATACAGAAATGTATAAAACTTTCTATCTAAAAATCTATTCGTGTGATGGGTCATTCAATGGTAACTTACGTTACATTTAGAACACTTTAATTCAGCAATTTTGATAAAATAACGCAAAAAAAAGTATTAGAAATGCAAAGATGTCACAATTTGTTAATTAAACCTATTCAAAATTCAATTTAGATGAAAATTACATAATGTTAGTTTTATTTTTTGAAATTATAAGTTCAAAAAATAAAACTAACATTTTGTAATTTATTATAGTAATTTATTATATGCAATTTATTATGTTAATTAAACAGTTATATTTATTATGGTAACTGACATTATTGGAAAAGGAACGTAAGTTACCATAAAAAGTGTAATTATCATTCTCATTTTTTAGGTAATTTTGAACCAAATTGTGCTTTGGATAGATACAATTAACAAATCGTGTCAACTTTACATTTGAATATTATCTTGGTGTTATATTACTGAAATAACTGCAGTAAATTGTTCTAGATGCAACGTAAGTTACTATGGAATGCCCCTGATATGACTTAACAAGAAATACATATATTGACGTCGGTATATTATAAATATTTACAAATATATATATATATATATATATATATATATACATACATACATATATATATATGTATGTATGTATGTAAATAACAAAAAGCTCTGCTCTTAACCATCTTATGTAGCAAAAACAAAAGTATTTTTCGTAAACTTTAATGTTTATGTAAATTACATTAGGGTAACGTTTTTTTGAATCATTCCCCCCAAAAAGACTCTACGACTTAAATTCAACATCCATTAAAATGCTTCTTTACTGAATTTTTCGGATACCAGTAGCTGCTTTTCAAACTAGACATGACTTCTATATTTCATAATAAGCAATAATAGTTGTTGAAAATTGGAAATGCATCTAACACTGTAAAAAAATACGACCAGTTTTCCTGTAGGAATCAGAAAAATAGTTGCCCTCATCGTACTGGAAAAATTTCCGACCCAGCTCGGAATAACACCCGTACAATACCGTTTTATTGACGATTTCCTTTTTTACGGATTTTATTCCGAGCTGGGTTGGGAAATTTTCCAGTAGGATAAGGGCAACTATTTTTCCAATTCCTGCAGGAAAACCGGTCGGATTTTTTTTTACAGTGTATGGTACGATAAATATGGAAATAATATCAATAATTGTTATTTCATTTATACCTTGACAGTATAAAATTTTTATTAAGCTACATATATTTGCAGAGATATAATTAATAAGACTGTCCTAAAAATTTTCGATTTATTGGATTTTTTTATTACACTGATTACTTTCATTTTTCATGCTTTCTATGTTTTATTGTATGTTACCTTATTTCATTATAATCCTAATTTATTTAAATTCGATAATTGTTTTTTAAGTGTCAAAAGTGATAAATTACACTTATCTTTCTAACTAATGAAAATCGAGAAGAGTAACTACTTTAATATAGTAATCGATCATAATAAACACACTTTATCACAAACTATTAATGCCAATAATTCATTATTAAAAGCATTTTTATCTTGATATGTGTAATGATTTTCACTCACAAAGAGACGCAAATAATGTCACATTTAAAAAATCCCTAGTGTGTTTTTTTCTTTATGAATTATGTGATAATTGTTAAAATTTATTTATAGTTCAACCAGAATAATGAAATTTCATACTTATTTAATAAAAGAAAAGATGTAGTTTAATATAGTAATAACAATAATATTCAAAACATCTATAGGGAAGTAGAAACACTTTAAGTATCTGTTTACAAACGTATTTCACGATGTAACTAACATGCAAATTTTACTTACAAGAGTTTTGCAATAAACAGAATTAATATCATTGCAATCTTCTGATCCTTGCATTATTAATTCCTTGCATCCACATTTAAAAATATTAGAATCTAAACACAGCTTATGTTTTTACTCTTTTATTTTTAAATCATTTGAAACTTTATCGCGAAATCCTTTTTTAGGTGTGTTTGTAATCGTATAAATACTTAGAATGTGTAGTCTTCGCCTGTTCCGACTATCTGTCCGACCGTCTGTCCGTATGTAACAACGCAAAAAATACCCAACCGAATGGTTTGAAACTTAATATATATACTTGTTGCCAAATTTTGTGGAATCATTTCAAATTACACGGAAATCGAATCAAAGTTAAAAAAGATACTAATAAAATTTTTATTCATTCTATCAAATCCTATCATATGTAATAAATTCAATGATATACAATAATAGGTAATGATGCTAGGTTGCAATGGATGTTACGTCCTATTTAAGATGGGGTCCCATAATTTCGTATTAAGGAATTTAATATATATATATAATCGCACTGAATTTTGTATTCATGCATTTATGCATAATACTGCAATAGCTGTTGCGCCAAGATCTGAATATTTATAAAACTAGTTATAGAACGAACGCACCTCATTTGCCACATATGTTGTACAATTTCACTCTTGTTTACTCTGCAATGAGCGTCAAAGTAAAACAAATACCCATATTTCACATATAAAATGTATCATAAAAAACATATTAGCATAGAATATAAAGTTGAAATGCAGAATTAATTGGTTTTTAATAAGATTTAATTTAATTTAACCATTAAACGAAATGAAAATGAACTAACAACAAATTATATTTAAACATTAAATTTGTCACTTTCTACGCGAGAAAATAAAATAAAGAGATAATGGGAAGGCTAAAATTAAGTGCAATAAGTAAATTATCTTTATCAAACAATAGTTAATCCTCTTCCAATGGCGTTATAACACCTCCCTCAATCTTCTACGAAAATATTCATGAGATTATTTTTTACGTTAGTTGAAATTCTATGCTATTCTACACAACTTTTAGTGATTTCTTAATTCTTTGATCGCGACATTATTGCAGTTTTATTATAACAATAATTTACATTACTATTTGTCACTGAAAAAGAACGTGTTTCTAAAAAGTACTTTTTCAAATGCACATATTTTAAAAGTTTCTAGTATGTTGCTTTTGTACTTTGCATTATGTAAGATAGGTGATCCAAAGACCACCTTACAGAAGATTTGGTGACTTTTCATAATTTTCTGGCTAGGTGTGAGGTACAAGAGGCTGAATTTTTTTGTGTCAAATTTTACGCTTATCTTCAAAAAATGTCAAGTATACTTTCCTCTGCAAAATAATATTTAATTGTTACTGTACTACAATTTCTAAACTGTAGCACTTTGGCGCATGGTGTTCCACAGGTGGTCCATATATTAAAACACTTCTAAAATGTGGAAACATTACTCGGCAAGCTATTTTTTTCTTCTGGAAGAGTTTTACAATTTTCAATTAAAAGTAAGTATTTAACTAGAAGGAATTTACAAGGAAATTTTACAATAAACGTTTTTCAAAATCTACATTTTTAATCGAATTCCATGCATAGAGTGATATGAAATTTTCGATTTTGTCTTGTTTAGTCAGTCCCTGACAGACTTCATGCACTTATGGCAAGCCTTGAATAAACAATCATATTCTATTATTTTCTCTTTCTTGCATAAATGGCAAAACCAGCTCAGTTCTGGCTGGCAACCACTTTTGTCACTCATGGTAGTATCAATTTTTTAAGAGTACTTTTTGGAAGTGTAACGCATTGGGTTTTGATTTTCTTATTATGTTGTTTACTATTTTACTCTGTTGAGTTTTGATTTTGATATCTTTTAAGTTACTCTTACCTTCTGACACGAAAAGATTTTGAACCACTTTTTGCTCACGGTAATTCAGGGCTTTTCTTCTGGGAGTTGATTATGATCGATTACTCCTGGAGGAGCATTTTCCGTTGTGATAGATATATTTAAACTTATCTAATTTTTTGATAAGTACCGACATCAATGGTGCAAAACATTTTATCGTATTAGTAACGGCACTTTCCGTATGTCCCGTTTACAGCTAAACCAATTATGTTTTTAAAGCTATACTAAAAAGTTCATGAAACACCCTAGTACAGAGTCGGCGAACCTTTCAACATTTCCGTGCCAATTTTTTTCCAAAAATATCTTATATGATCATGACGTGCCAACAAATTTAGCAAATCAAATTGCAAAATTAAAATAATGTTTTTAATTATATGGTTAATATATTGTTATATACTTGAGTATTAAAAAAAAAAAATACTATTTCTCTTGTTGCGTTTTAGATGCCAAATAATTCATGTCAGCTTCGTATTTCAGTTTTTCTTTAAGATAATGCGAGTTGAATTGGAGCCATCTGACAATGTATCAGAAAAATATGAAAATGACTTCTTTAAAAAATTTCCTTCTTCGAATTGTTTTTGAAATTCCAAGTTAATATAATTTCACCATCGGCAATTTTGCTTATGATCGTTATTTTCCGACAATGTCTGAATTTTCGGCTTATTTCAAAATTTTTTGAGCCAATATTTTACTAGAATGGGATTTATAAATTTGCTTTTCAGTTTAATGAATCTGTATGATAGAGACAACCAACCTAATTTAGAAAAACTCACCAAGTCTAAATTAAAAATATTGCAATTTGTGCATTTTCACCGTATGAAAAATAGGGTTGTTAAACATAGCAACTAACATTTTTAAAACTGATTGCTTTTTCGGATTGCTTTCTGGAGTAAAATTGTTTAACAACTTTTTAAAAGTACAGAAATTTTACTCAATATACATTTTATTTAATCAATAATTTTTACATCTGAATTTACAAAATCAAAAGCGTTTCTACAAAAATCCAATAAAATCAAATCTATCAAGCCAAAAATGTTACACATAAGTTACCAGAAGTTTACATTCTAAACAAATCAGCTGTTTTTCATCAAGCCATCATAATAATTTTGTGCTTTACACACCAGTCCTAAAAATATTTTAATTTATAACATGAGTCTATGCCGCGCCGAAAATAATGCCCCGCGTGCCAACTATGGCACGCGTGCGATAGTTTCGCCGTCCCTGCTGTGGTAAATAAATAATCCCTGCCGGCTCGGCTTACAGGCGGAGGTAGATTTCGACGTTAGGTACTAATTTCACAAACAAAAACTAAGTCAATATTAAAGGTAAATACACTTTAACAGTTTTATCTCGCCGTTTTTGACGATTTTTTAATTTCATTTTACGAATATACACGAATACACACAAATATATGGGATATATTTAAAAAGGGCGAAAACTAATTCCGAGAACCTCAAAATATGCGAATATATCATAATCGTGTTTTTATCATGTTTCAATGCGTTTTCTCAAACTCACATGACATTTCATATTCACCTGCTGACATCCATTATATTTCCAATATGACGAAATATTTACTTTTTTTTTAATTCGTCAATTTATTTCATTTTCATTTTCACGTGGAAATCTTGCTATAGAAAAGTTATCACATAATATTCACCTTTTTTTTATTCGTCAAAATATTTATTTCATTTTCATTTTTCACGTGGAAATCTTGCAACAGAAAAGTAATTGTTGTGGTAAGAATTTTATTGTGTTTTTTTTTATTGTTGGCAACTGCTATAAAGAAAAATGTTTAAATATCCGAGTAATTTTTCTGTAAGAGCTGGTTTTATGAGAATCATGTTAAGGCGGTATTTAAAATTTTTAACCCGCCCCATTTCAACCCCTTGGACCGATTTTGCCCACTTCCAATCACCGCCGAGATATTAGCCAACTCAATGTTTTTGGTAAGTTTGAAGACGATCGGTGCATAATTTCGATTTTCATCGTGCGGGCAAAATTTAGTACACACACATATATATAAAGTTTATATATATAAACTTTTAGCTGGTGGTGATTTTGGGTTCCTGGGGTCATATAATGAAAAGTTATGAAGAATTTTTTAAAAAGTTGCATGATGGTAAAGACTGCAATAGGCAGTATTTCTTATGAAATCTACCTAAAACTCAACAATCTTCAACTAACAGAAATACTTCTTTTAATAACAGCAGTGTTTCAGAACTTTCTGGCACTTTTTTGAAGATTTTTTTTTAAATAATTTATGTCAAATAAGTATGTTTTGAAGTTGAAATTTCTTTAAAAAATTAAATTAAATAACGCAATAAAATAACCTGCATGTTTAATAGAATATCCTGAATAGAAAGCCTTTTATCAACATAAAGGTTTCTTTATTCGTTCTCAATGTTTTAAAATATATTTTAAAATTTGTTAGTGTTGTCACATCTACAAGTGAAGCCCTCTCATTATAAAATTATGAAAATCAGATCGGTAGAACAGAATTTTTTTGCGACTTAAATACAGTATAGCGCCGATTATCCGAACCGGTCGGGAACGAGGACGATCCGGTTAATGAAAATTTGGGATAATTGGACACCTCTGAAAAACAGCTATGGCAATGTTTTTTAGGTAACTTCCATTCACACATTTTCCAAGCTAAGGGCTGCCAAATGTAGTATTGCACATTTTAGCGTATTACAAATCACGTGTTTAAAAGTTATTTTTTCCCTCTTTTTTTAAATTTTATTTTCTAAAAAATTGGACACTCTTATACGTAGAAAATACACATAGAAATTATTACATGTATAAATGCATACACTGCACGAACAAATGCGAGCGGAGAGAGAATGGGGGTCCGTCCTTATTTCCAAGGACACCAAGAGAAAAAAGAAGCAATTTTTTAACCCCCTTAAGAGAATCGGAAGACGATGAGATGTTTTCGTGTGAAATAATATGCCTGAAAATCTCGCGCGTTAGAAGTGCAACTCCTTGGGTTCTACAAATAGTTGATTTTATATATTGCTCTCTTTGCATTTGTTGGCGATTTTTATTATTACAGGATTATGAAATGGTCATTTAACGGTTAACTTTCGTGACATCCAACCGAATTTACCCTACCGCACATAAAAAAGTTTCCATTAAAAAATTTTTGGAGAAGACGGGAAAAAATAAATGGCCCTTGATCGATCCAGTTTATTGGACAATCCGATTATCGTCGTCTGCATAAACGGCGCTCTTCTTTATATGGTTTATCTAAAAAACATATTTGGCCTACAAATCCATATTTTTGATATTATGTTTCCATTACGTAATGCAAGTATTTATTTATGTTTACATATTATTTTATTTATTTATTAGGAATATGAGTCTAAAGAAAACTTTTTCATGTAAAACAAATATATGTGCTTATGATCAGTACTTTAAATGATGTGTAATACGCTAGAGATTCCGCCAATGTCGTAAATGCTCACAAAACAGTCTTTAATGCTACTTTTAAACAACAGCTTTCCCTTAAATGGATAGATAATAAAAATTATTTATTCAACTTATCTTATATCTTAAGCAGTTTTAAAAATTGGCAATTTTTCGCACAATTTATCAATTTATCCGTGTGTAATATGGTCAAAATGCCGGAAATTGACGATCATTGCTCTAGCTCAGTGGTTCCCAACCTTTTACTGGCCACGCCTCACCAAATGATCTGTAAGGTCACTATGCCCCTCCTTCCCTAATGTGTAAATTATGTCATACTATTTAAAAATGTAACCCCTAATTTCACGGCAGAAGCGTAATAGAACTATTCATTACACATTTTTTAGTCGATGGAAGATGTGAAACTTCTGTCATAAATGTGTTTTTAACATAATTTTATAAATGCAACGAGATTATACATCTTCGCCTTTGAGCCAAAGAATTGTTTTGTTGTAATTTACCAACTTATCTCAATGTTAAAGAAAAGTGTTATACTGTCTGCATTTTTAACTTCACAAATTTTCTTAAAGAGAGACCTACATTTAACATTAAAATTGATAAATTCATGCATTTTTGTAACTTATTCAAAGTTGGTTGAAAAGCTTTGGACACTAAGGATTCTTTCTATGGATACAAACACAATACACAAGAAGCATTTTAAGATTCTCAATTTTGTCAAATGTAAGTAGCCATTATTCCCCATCACAACATATTTTCTCTGTTTTCGTTTCCAAATACCATTAATTGTCTGCCACGTATTATCTGATTTTAAAAATTAAAATGCATATGCGATCATGCAAATTTGTTTACTATGCAGAATGCCTGCACTAGAGCCATAGATATATACTACCTACCCATTTCCTTTTCTAATGATATTCAAGATTTATAATTTTAAGTTTGTAATACATCGTTCAGATATTTCATATCAAGACATTCAAATTTACATATACTTTTAACTAGTTTCACGTTTTGGACATATAGCAGAGCGAATAGAATTATAAAACTCATAAATGGAAAAAGGAAAGTGTTACGAAAAATTATAAAACTTTGTACCAGGAGAACATTATAGCAAGTTTTAATACTAGAAAAATAATGTTAAAATATTTTAAAAGCTTGTTCGTATAATTATTCTGTTCTCAATATCTATTTTAAACTTCTGATAGGGAACATTTTAAAAATTCTATAAAAAACTGGCTTTTTAAAATTTTTCCTGTACTTCCTTTATTTTTAGTCTTCAACATTACTTAAAAAATAAAGACAAAAGAAACTGATAGAGAAAGAGTGGGCAACCAATTTGGAATTGCCCCCCTAGAAAGTCCAATCGCCCTTCAGTGGGGTGTACGCACGTTGGGAACCACTTCGTGTAGCTGTATATCTTAAGTTAAATTTGTTCAATCGCCATGCAGTTCCTATTTCTTAGTATGGTACAAAATACTACTTCATGGAGATTATAGATAGTAGTCTTATTGATTGTATTTTTTAAGATCTTACGTAGTTTTCAATCCTATTGCGTATAATATTTTAAGAGGTACACGTCAAGTATTTAAATATATCATCATCTACTTCGGGTCAAAATGTGTTAAAAACATCTGATTTATATCGCATATGGAAAATAGTAAAAGTTTGCCAATAAACCTTTTATGCAGTACTGTTTTCACTAAATATGTCAACTGATGCCCAATGAGTATATAATATTTCTGTAATGTAAGGCGAAAACTTTTTAAAACAGTTTTATTCTTGCCTTAAAAATAGTTTGAACCGTTGATAGTGAAAGAAAAAGAAACCCAATCATTTTATTTCCTCTGTGTTTAAACTAATATGGTTGTGATAAATATGAAAGATAAAAAATTCGAAAACATTTCCGTTTTCAAATAACATTCAAAGATCTTTTTAAATGTAAAATGTTCTGAAAAAAATATATATACATATATATATATATATATATATTACAAAATTTTATTTTTTTCGCCAAGGTTAAAAGTATTCTATATAAATTTCTCTTTTTCATAATATTCCGTATTAGTTTCATAATATTCCGTATCTGCTTATTAAGTTAAATCCCTAGTCTATTAATCTTCATAAGATCCTAATCCATCCAATAATATTTCTTCCAAACTGCGTAAATAAAAAAAAAAAGGCTTTAACTATTTATATTTATCTAATAAAAACCTTTTAATATTTAAATTACTATTAAAATACGCTATTAAATCCTGGTATATCATGTTCCCTTAAATTCTTTATTTAATTGCTAAAATATTATAACTCATAAATTACCCCGTCTAAAAAACCTATTTTTTTTAAATTCATTCTTTTATTAAAAAATATCCAGGTGCCAACTAGAATATTTCAATAATTTAAAACTTACGCAGAAATAAATTCTTTTTTCTTTTTGTTAAAAATCGTCTGTCGGAGAGAAAAAGCTATTTTTAGAAGCCATCTCGACGGCAGAGACTGAATTTTTTTCAACTTGTACGTCTGGTTGCTGGGCTATGGAATATTCTGGGCCAATCTTTGGCGCCAGGAAACTGGTTCACCTCAAAATTAATCCGACAGAAAGTATAAATACACCGTCCAGAAATTAAATATGATTGGAGGAGAAGAATTAGCTGATCTTTTTGTAACTTTGCGCCGGTAAAGTAAGGTTAGTTGGGGTAACTGGACCCACGAGGTAACTGGGCAATAGGCTATTCTATAAAAATACTGCTGATGTTTTTTAACTTTTAGATTTTGTGAACAATGCACCTTAATCTCTATTTCATAAAACAACGTGTGTCATAACTCTCACTTTGCTTCGATAGGTTATCAAAAATTTACGTTTCTTTTTTTTTAAAACAACGTCATTATGGTTGAACTTCTTCGGCTTTTTATTAAAATACTGCAAGTACTTTTCTATACATATTTACTTCATGTTTCAAATGTAATCCGGGTGTCCCAGTTACCCCATAAATTTTTCAAAAATGGCGTAACTGAGACATGTATCCGGGGTAACTGGACCATGCTGGATCCAGTTACCCCAATAGTTATAAATATTTTTTTTTAGTTTCTCTTAGTACGAAAATACATTTATCCATTGCTTTTTGACCACAATAAAGAAAATTATAGAATACCTTATTAAAATTACGGAAAAAATCTAAAAAAAAGCATATTGGATGGTATCAAATAAATTTCTTGACCCCTTAAGAGGTGGTAATGCATCACACAATTTTAATCCCTACTTGCAGCATTGGAACCAGAATTTTTTAATAAAAATTTCACCTTTATTAAGTATGCGAAAATATAATTTTACTTGTCTACAAATAGATTCTCTTTTAAATACCGGTGTCATTAAATTATTGCACCATTTTTAAGAATGCAAGTACCATGCCCCTGAAAGCGAGATAGCCAAATGTTGAAATTGTACGATACACAGGGGTCGCATTCTGTATTGAAATTTTTATTGTTCGTACCACTATTTTGAGAATAATATCTTCATCGCACCTTTCTTTAGAATATATTTAATAAAATGATCCTGAAGGTAACTCATTAAAGGTTTTGGTAGGAACAATAAAATATTCCCTATATAATGCGACACCTGGATACAGATAAAGTACTTAAGTACTTACGTAGCCGTTTGTTCATAAATTTACCTTGCTATTTTTTCCCCTTAAGATACCCATGTGACTTGTATACTTATTAGGGATAGTAAAGTATATAAGTACATACTTAATTTGTATGTTGTTGGTATAAATAAATCTAATATTTTTACTTTTAGTGCTTTTTTTAGACTCATTGATAGCAAAGGTTTCCCTTACTACGCTCTTTAGTTGATATATAATTTACATGATCTGCCTGGTTTAAATTGGTTTGACCCTCCTGGTCCACTTACACCATTTTTATGGGGCAACTCAACACATGATTAAAGAAAGTTGAAATATGGATATTTTTATATTTTTAAATATTAAAATATAATTTTGAGCGTTTTTGTCTGATAGAGGGTCTGATAGAGGGACATTTACAGAAGTTCAGACTTTAATTCAAATGAACATTAGCTTTTTGAAGCTGAATTGTCAGAAGCTCCAGAGTCATATTGTAAAATAATGGCTCAGTTGCCTCAACTAACCTTATATACTGATTGCGGCAGCCAGATACGTAGTAGAATGTCAGAATTTATAGTTTGTTAGACGGCAGTTAAGTAGAATTCAGTAGAGTTCAGAGCAATGCCATGCAGCGGAATTCAATTCAGGAGTTTAGAAGCGCATATAGTATGCAGATGAAGTACCAATCGTGTACAGAAATGCGTACCGGGCCACGTGTATAGCGCATGCGGAAACCAGCGAGATATGGGTATAGATGCAAAACGATGAATTGTAGACTACGAAGGGAATAATGTGAGAGGTCAGCATTCAAATGGAGGATGTTGCAATACTTCCAAAGTGTACGTGAAATTCCTTCTTTCGTCACAAATTTCAATTACTATCTAGAGTAATGAGTGAAACGAGCATTTCCCTACCAAAACTGTTTTATAACCTTTTATCTACTGACGGTATTTATAAGTACCACTCACTTTAAACTTTCATCCCATAGTGAATATTACCAATTTTCTAATGGTACTTTGCAAAAACCCTCTTTTAACTCCACTTTATCCGGATACAAGGCAGCAGTAGTTCTAGGTCTGTTATTTTAGCGAGGGAGGTGGCTATCTTTGACACAGATGATGGGTTTTGTGTAACTTCCAATAATGGCAAACTCCCGTCTGTCCAATAATGGCATATGTAACTTCATATATTACATATGTCGAGATGCAAGAGAACATGTTGTCCCTGTAATATCGACGTCACATAAATAAAGGACTGCTAGCAAGATCGAAACCTAAAAAGAATAGTTTTTTTTATCCCTTTCAGGGGCAAAGCATTTTCAATTCTAAAGTGTTGAAATAAATGATTGGCATCGGAATTTGCCAAAAGATTTATTTGTAAAAAAGAAAAAGTCTATATTTCACATATTTATTAAATCAAAAATATATTCTGGTGCCATTTTGCCTTGTGGGTTTTCTGTTACGATATTTTAGTCATAGCATACTGAAGGTACTTTAAAGTAATACTTTAATTAATTACTTCTGAATAATCAAATTTCTCACGGGTGAGTATTTTTTTTATGTTTATCCTTTAATTTGCATTGCAGTAACTGGAAAAAAATATATTACATGAAACAAATTGCAGTAAATAAAGGGTTTATATGCTAAATAAAAGTGGAATTTAGCTCAGTTGAATATTCTACATTATTTATTTCATCTATTTTCGTCATTATTCACCAATTGGCCGAAACGCTTCTGCGAAGTAATTGGAACACAAGGAAAACATGAGTGTCGTCAACTTCTCCTGCCGTTACATCATATATATATATATATATATAATCATACTAATGAATTTTGCAGGTGATACCAACATGTTAATTTTGTTTTTATAAAGCTTGTTCGCTTCAGAACTGATAAAGTAGAGCAAAATGAAATGATGAATTTGAATCACTGTTGAAGTAATTAATTTTAAAAATATTGTTAAATAGGCAACTGATGAATTACATTGTTTATACGAATTATCTGAAATGAGATGTTTAAGGCTGTTAGTCAGTCAACTTCCAAATTCCCTCTCTAATGTTAAACCTGTGGGCTTACAATGCATTCCTATATTTAAAATATACCTTCAGTAAATTAACATTTTAAACTTCTTTTTTCTGTGTACACTTCCTAAAAGATGTGTCTTTTAATATTAGATGTCAAAATGTTTCTAAAATATACAGTTACCTTTATGTGTAGTGTTAACATTCTACTCATAGTTTGACAGCTTTTAACACATAAAATATTAAATTAAGCACTACGGATACTCTGGTGTCGCAAATTGAAGATTTGAGTTTAATGCAAGTCGCTCTTCTTCTTAAAAATCAGAAATTCACTTTTTCATAAGAAGCTGTGTCTTATCTTTAGAGCCCGAACTGTGAAAGCACGTTAAATCTTTTTCAGAAATCTTTAGTATTTATCATTTTGATGTGACATGCATATCAAGCAACAAACATTGATGTTTCTCGATTTATGGCAGAACCAATCATATAAAACCAAAATTGATAATGCAATATATTTTATAGACGTTCGCCTATATCAAGTTTTCTAGCTTTAAAAAGACAGGTACCGTATGTTCTGATGTATATAAAAAACTTTGATAAAAGGAAATGGATCGAAATCTACAAATGCGCGTTATACGCTGGTTATGAGAATGAAAGATTAAAAATTAAGAAAAAAAAATCATAAGAAAAAAGTTTAAATAAACATGATATTTATTTACAGAAACATAATATTTGTATGAAAACTTATAGTTACAGTAAAACCCGGCTGTCCGAATCCCAATTTTCTGTAAGCCTTCTTAATCCGAATACCTTAAAGCACTTTTATTTTTAAATATAAACTATTTTATTGTTAAACAAGCATGTTCTTCCAAAATAAGCTAATATTTCTAAAAGTATTAAAATATACACATTAAAGGCATATAAATAACTTTAATATACACATTTTTGCGAAAATGTTTATATCAACAAAGGCCTTGAGAATGTCAACGTCTGAGAAATTAAATATATGTCAATCTGAATAAAAATATATGCCTTTTAAGGGTATTATTTATCACTTATTAGCTTAATTTGGAGGATTTCAAGTGATTTTTAAGTTTAATTTTATAAGCATGTTCTTTATAAAATAAATAAACAGGGTCAACATACTTATTTGATCCATTTTTCCATCAGCCAGCGCTTCAATCAAAAACCATATCAGCATTTTACAGTAATGTGTCTTAATGTTCGCTCATTGGTTGGACTGGAGAAGAAACAATAAAATCGGGCATGAAAATAGCTTTTCCTCGCTAATATTCTCATTTTAATTCAATCCTTCTCAAGCACACTTTCTACTTGGTGCAATGATGCACTATCCAAAACAACAAACGCTTTCTGACACGGTTTCTTGAAAAAAACGCTTTTCCTCTGGAACACTCTTATAGAAACCATTCAATGAAATTTTGGCATGTCATACATGAATTTTTCTGTGACAGGTATTTGACTGAAAAAATCTCTCATTCAGAGACTCTTGAACACTCTGGGCTGGACGATTGTCAAATTAACAAAATACAGATGTTATGATATCCTGATGCACTTGAAACAAATTTTTTTTTTTATCAGTAATTTCAAAAATTTCGCCTGGAAACACTTGTGAAGAATCTACTGAAAGTTTTCCCTCGCAAATATCGACCTGAAAACACCACACCGTCTCCTTCATTGATCTAACCACCACAATATGTATAAAATTGTAGATTTCTGGTAATTTCCTTATTTAAATATTTTGCCTTTGCAGGAAAAATATGCCAATTTAATGGCGTCGTCCAGTTTCAAATTTTCACACGATTTTATTGTGCATCTAGTTAAGCTTATATTTCTTGTAAACTTCGTGCACAGCTGTTCAAATTTGGCACCATTTCTAACCCAGTACGCAAGTGTAGACATTCCTACAGCTAAGTCAGATCAAATTTTCTTCGGAGCCTCTACGTTCTCAACTCTTTTCAAAGCGTTGAGCCTGGGCATCAGGTTTATAACAACCCGTTTGTGCTTTAACGTATCACTCATCGTAAATCAAGTTTAGAGAAAATTAACATATGTGTAAACAAAATGGGGGAATCGCATAGAATACGGACACTTTCTGCACTAGCAAGCACGAACGCGTTATCTGATTAGGGGGGATAGAGAATGGTAAGTATGTGGTAGAATAAAAAGAAGCCTACAGGTTATTCGGAAATTCCTATTGAACTCCGATCAACCAAAAATATTTTGGTCCCATGCTTTTCGGATAACTAGGGTTTTACTGTATTATCCTCTTCTGTTCCTGGGTCCTCATACGGGGACCTCTGTTCTTTTCCTTATAAAAAACTAAAATGTCCAATTTTTTATATTTTAACATCACTTCTTATAGCTGAATGTTTTTGCGTTCAAAGCAAACGAATAAATGGCAGCATCTAAGCTGATTCTCTCATAAAATAAATGTTATTTTCATCTGAGTTTGCAAAATGTCTAAAAATTCCCAAAACACAGTATGTCCAAGAAAGTGAGAAATTTTCATATTTAACTTAAATCTTTTTCAATAAACATTTTTGAGGATTTATAGATTATTTATTTGTTTAAAGCTCTTAAATGTGTTATTGCGTTAATTTAGGTTGACGGTTATTAAATTGATGTTTTTAAAGGGGTTTGTAGTTTTAGATCGATATTTTGAACGTACATTACTAAGCGCCTAAAGGATCAATTTCAAAATAGATATTTTTTCTGTCATTTATGATGTTATTTTGTTTGAAAAAAAACAAATTTGTATTAATATTTCAGCTTCGGAACTGAAGAGGTTATACTTTACAAAAATCGGTTTTTAATTTTTACTGTTTTTATAATGAAGGTTACTTCGCGGAAGTGTGTGTTACACTGCGAATATAATTTAAAAGACAAAAATGAAATCTAAAATTTATGTGCTCCTTACACGCCGAATTTAATCCTTTTTTTATGAATGCAATTTTCATAATTTTAGGTTTGTACACTGAAGATCCAGAAAAACTGGTGTAGTCGTTCGTATACATATAATGGAGGTAGATAACCAATCAGCGTAACAGAATGCGGTCAGCAGTGCTAATATTAGATAACAGGTGCCTGAAGAAGACGTTAGAGGGGTTCATGCTGCTAAAAAGGCACGTTTTCACGATTTAGGTGACTTTGAACACGGCGATATAGACAGCTCACCAGAGAGGAAACATAGCATTTCTTCTGACGTATTCGAACCTTCGCGTACGACCATTTCACGTGTGTACCATGGATATAAAGTATCCTAAAAAACATCAAATCATCGACAGCGGTGGGGTCGGAAAAAGTTCTTGAAACTATATGACAGACTACAACTGACGAGAATCCTCAAACGAGATAGACGTGCAACACTTTCTCAAATTGCTGCGGATTTCATTGCTGGAGCATCAACAAGCGTCAGTGTGCGAACTGTCCAAACGGTTCGTGGTTGATATGGGCTTTCAAAAGTGTAAGCAAACTCGTGTATCGTTGTGGACTGCACTGCGCAAAAGCTTTACGCCTCGCCTGGGTCACCCAATTCCTCAATTAAATTGTTAATAACTGGAAACACGTTGTCTGGCCTGATTATTATCGATTCCAAGTATATTGAGAGGATCGACATATACGGATATGGAGACAACCTCATGAAACCATGGACCGAGTTTATCGACAATGGGATATTCAAGATGGTGAAGCTCATCTCTCGGTATAGGATGTTCATAGTTGGTTTGATATGACACCTCTGATACATCTAAAGACGACTCTTATAGGTGACAAGTAAGGAGGCATCATGTTCAATCACCGATTAATCCACCAATCATGTCAAATGTGCATTGCGAATGACTTGAGCAATTCCAGTAGGACAATGGGATTCCCCAAACTTCTAGAGATGATACCGAGGGACTCGAGGAACCCACTTCTGATCATTGAACATCTACATCTCCAGACATTAACATTATTTTTTACATCTGGGATGCCTTGCAATCTGCCGTTCAGGGGAGATCTCCACCACCTCGCACTCTTATGGATATATGAACTGCCCTAAAGGATTCATGGCGTGAATTGCCTCGAGGATACATTCAGATATAAGTCCAGTCCATGAAATGTCGTGTTGTGGCAGTTTTGTGGGTTCTTTGGGGTGCCCTACCCGATATTAGTCCGGTGTAAAAGTTTTTCAGGCACATGAGTGTACTATTTACTAAGAATATAAATTCTTAACAACGGATGCCTCAAAAAATAAAACATTTTATCTAACAGTTCATTTTAATCGGTCAAGATTGATCCAGAAACTGATATTTTATTAAAATGTATTTACCAAACTTCGACATTTAAAAGCAGTTAATATTATTATTTAATGAAAATTGAAATTTATAGCGTATAAATATCCATGATGTACTTTTAATTAAATATGAAATTAAACATTAAATAATTACACATTGTCTTCAACCAAAAAAACTTAATAACAAGTTTATCAATATTCATTACAAGAAATTAATAAGTGGAAGACAATGACCATCTCTATTTCAATTGAAATATTTGGGAAGTAAAACAAAAATTATGAGCAGCATCTTTTCCGAGAAACCCCTTCGGAATAAGTAACTGCAAATAAGTTAGAATTTGATAACCTTACAAAGTATTATGTCCAGAAAGATTAATTAATTTTTCTCACAAAGTTTGATGCGAGATTTCGACATGCTCTCGTTAATAATTATTAGGTGTTTTGAAAATAATTTGTGAAATTAAAGTTTAATGGGAAATATTGATAAAACATTTGTTTGATTTTTTACATACACAGTTTACGTCTTTTATCCTGACAATTTTTGAAGAATAAATTCATATTTAATGTAAAATTTTCTCAGAGAATAACATGCATTCATAGTGAAAGTGTTAGAATTGTACATTCATTTCCCTATGTTGTAGAAACACATTAATATATATATATTTTTACATTAAAACTTAAAATGTATTACTTTTTTTTATATTTAAAAATTAATTTTACATTAAATTTAACTTTTTCTTTAAATAAAGTGTTAAAAATAAGTGTTAAAGAATTTTTAAATACTGCAAAATCTGTACAATTAATTGTACATATGCATATACATGAAAACTTTTTAAAAAATAAATACACCATGAATTAAAATTTTTCAATTTGTTAGCTAAAATAAGTTATTCCAATGTAAACTATATACTTCCACCAATTTTGATTTATGAGCATTTGATAATAAATGCATTTTTATGATTTTTTGTAAGTAAATTTGCGTTTTAAATTTATATAATTTTGAATTTTTTAATCGTCAGAAAATATAAATGCGTTAAAGGACTTTTTATGGTTTAAAAAATAAAATATGTTTACAGAGATTCACGCTTTTGGGAAGAATAAAAATATTCTGTCTTTCAAATTGTAGAAGTATTATTTGATGAGGCATAATTTGTGGGATTTTTTGAAAGTATTTATGTAGATGAAAAATTTTCAAAGATCCTTTTTATAAAATTTCAATTTCGTGAAATCATAAGTTATTCTTTATCGTATAGAACTTTTCAGCTTGATGCATGTAGATTTCAAAAATCATATACTGGGTCTTTTTTGTTAAACTGACGCTATTCACAGCAATCTGCAGCTCGTTCTAACAATCCGGATGACACTAATCTTGGTAGGAGGGCTAATCAAGTCATGAGAAAAGAAAATTCCGCGAAAACATTAGTTCCAAACGCTGCCGACAGAGGGAAATATGGCGCCGTTGTAGGCTACGCAACAGAGAAAGCGCATTAAGCATGGGTATCAAATGGAGAGAACAGCGCCATTAATTTGTGCTATAAGCGCACTAGGGTAACCTGAGACTCGTATTAAACCTGAGCTGAAAATGATTCTCGGACTTATTCGTATTCATTTTTAGTCCATCTTCCCCCAGGGACTGCACTAAAACTCTAAAGCATTTTCTGAGTTTCCCTGGGTGGCCGTTCTCGCATCCTCGTTTATAGACCAATTTACTGGTGCTGTTAGTAAAAGGTATGTATAATTTTGAATATTTATTTGTTACCCGTTTTTTTTTCTTATTCTCTGCTGCGTAGACTACAACATCTTAATGTTTCCGCACATCGGTGGTGTTTTGAACCTTTTTTTTTGATAATTTTTCCCCATGGCGACATTAGTCCCCTTACGAAGTTTAATGCCATTTATTTTATTAGAACGAGCTGTAGTTGGCTCTAAATAGCGTCAGTTAAAAAATAAATATCCTGAACATAAAAAGATAAAACATCATAACACGCATAAACATAGAAAACTGTACTCTGCGAAATTATGATGATTAAATTTAAATACAATTTCAATTTCAAAGTTTTATAAACTTGTTAATTGACCACGTTTTAATATTTATCTATTTTATAAATTTCATAAATTATCAAAATTTTATAACTCAATAAATTTTTGCGTGAAAAATCCATGTTTAAACCTGTTGACATGAACTGAGTCATCGAAATGTGGGGCATTTAGCCACCTTATGTAAAAAATTTACAAAATTATTTTCATTCTCATTAGAAATAATTATAATACCATACCTGTATTTTCGTTAGTAACCTTAAAAACTAGTCAGATATGAAAATCCCAAAACTCCTTTCTATGTCATACATATTAATTCTCAAAATTTGCTATCACAGTGCCAAAATTAAATGGCAATCTATGCTCATCATAAGGATTCTAAAGATATGAAAGTCCGTGCATTAGTTCTTGGTATGTGACTATTGCTATACATGTAAAATCGTGTAACTCATACAAAATGCAGCATTGCAGCGCAACTATTTGAGTGATTTACACCAAAACCTAATCAGCAACAATTTATGTTAAATTCTAACTGAATCTGAAGTTAGAGGAATATCCGTGCATTAGTATTTGAGATAAAGCTATAGCGGGAATCTTACAAAATCCTGCATAGCAGCTCTACCTATCGTGCGACTGGCACGAAAATCTAATTAGCAACAACTTGTGTCAACGTTTAACTGAATCTGAAATTACATGGAAATTCTTGCTGTCGTACTTGGGATAAAGCTATTGCGGAAATCATGAAAAAAGGCAGCACAGCATCGCTAGCTGTTGAGCGATTTACACAAAAACGTAATCAGCACCAAGTCATATAAAGGACTGACTGAATCTGAAGTCGGATTAAAATCCACGCATTAGGTCTTGAGTTGGAGCTATTGCGGTAATCATAAAAAATGCAGCATATGTGCCACCTTTTGGACGAAATACACAAAAAACGAATCAGCAGCATATTAGATGTAAATTTCCAACTAGGTGAAAAATGTCTGGACCGGGATTCGAACCAGGGATCTCCTGGCTGAAGCCGCCAGTGCTCTGCCATCTGAGCTATCCCGGACGATTCTGGTGGAACTTTCTCACCCAGCTAAACTTAATGATTATAGCATCTGGTCTGAAACCTCGTTCAGCTCAACGGAATAAATCTCAGGTAAAAGAGCTCCAGAAAACGCTGGATACGAAATTACACTAGATTAATTTTAACACAATTATTCTAATTGGTAAATAAAACATATTAGATGCAAATTTCCAACTGGGCAAAAAATGTCCGGTCTAATATGATTTATTTACCAATTAGAATAATTGTGTTAAAATTAATCTAGTGTAATTTCGTATCCAGTGTTTTCTGGAGTTCCATTACCTGACATTTATTCTGTTGAGCTGAATCAGGTTTCAGACCAGATGCTATAATCATTAAGGTTATCTGGGTGAGAAATTTCCACCAGATTCGTCCGGGATAGCTCAGATGGCAGAGCACTGGCGGCTTCAGCTAGGAGATCCCTGGTTCGAATCCTGGTCCGAACATTTTTCACCCAATTAGAAATTTATATCTAATATAATTTATTTACCATTTAGAATAATTGTGTTAAAATTAATCCAGTGAATCAGCAGCAGCTTGCATCATGGTCTAACTGAATACGATTCTTGAGATTTTCACAAAATTTTTGTCACATACACACAGACAGACTCAGAGACTCACTTAGCGACAGACAGACTCAAAGATTCACTTGGCGACAGACAGATTCACACATTGACAGACAGACTCACAGTCAGACATTTTCTAAAAACAATCAAATCGTGTTCAGGACCTTCTAAAACGTATAAATCCATCAAAAACCGGAAATCGAAAATTTTCACGGATCCAATCTTTCTCCTTATAAAGATAGATGAAAGTAAAAAGGTTGATAACCGTAGATGAGCTACCAGCCACAGCTGATATGTATGATTCGAAGAGACTTGTGGTTTGAAGGTTATTTATCAACAGTATTAAAGATTTCATATTGGAGAAAAATAAACAAAATTCAGTATCAAGACCATAGAGGGGGTAGCTGAAGTGCAAACAAAGATATGTGATAATTCTAAAATGATTTACATCTGAAATTGCTTAAAGTTAATGGCAGATAAACCTCCCCCATCTTCATTTAAAAGAATTAATATAGATTTGAATATATCTAATTTGAAACTAGTTGGATGGGCTAATCCTAAAACTTTCTTCTACCTCCTACATCTTAATATTACCAAAAGTAGTTACTAATGTTAATATTGCGATATTATTAATTCAATACCATACCAACTTTGTTTTTCATCTTAAATTTCTGCTTCAGTCAATTAATCGGGATAAACACGAGTTAAACTCAAGCATGATGTTCATTAAATTGTATAGTTTTTCGTTACTATGTTGTACATCAACTTTTTGCGAATAGTCGGCTTAGCAGGACGCGAGTTCTCTTCGCTGCACGAAAGGTTGATGAACAACGGGATTTCGAAAAAACGATAACCTATACAAAACTCGCTATCACAGAGCCTTTTTCCGGCGGAATATTTCGAAATTCAAGTAGGACCTGTCGGTCATAGCTAAAAATATACACAAAAAATTTGGCTCATTTCTATGCATAATTCATAAAATTTTCGATGGTACAATAAATAAAAATGGCAGAAAAATATCTATTACTGTGACGACATCAGGGTGAATATTTTCAAATTCAAGGAGAAACTGCAGGCCATACTCAAAAATAAAATTAAAAAAATTTGGTTTAACGTTATGCATAACTTTACGCACTTTTCGATGGTACAATAATGGAACACATAATTCTCTATTACAGCGCCCCCTTCAGGCAGGATTTTTTTTAATTCAGGAGGATCTGCTTGCCATATAGGGTAATTCCGGGATTTATGCCGCACATTTTTTTGAATTTGTGTATAAAGTCCCATGGTGGACATAAAAAAAATCATGCTGTGCTATTTAATGTTAAATATACAACGCGCGTACTGCGACAAAAAAATGCAAAACAAATTATTACTATTTTTTAACATTTTTTTTCTAAAACATTACACTGCGGCGTGTCACCAGTACATTCAGGCTGAGACGCCTCACTTGTGCGGTAGTTATGCCGCGCTTGTAATAAGAACAGAATGAAATTATGAATAAAAGTATTAAAACAAAAATATTCATATCTGGACTATAATTATGGATGTAATAACAAAATGAAACTAAATGAGTACAATGAAACGTATTAGTAGATTCAAATTAATAATTGTTGCCTACTTTCACTATTAAAAATATCGACTTATTTTTTTTTACATTAAAATTTAATTGTTATTTCAGCAAGAACGTAATATGATTGTAATACAAAGGGAAAAGAAAAAAAGTAAAATTGCGTTTACATAATTTATTTGTTAACCCTTTCTGGACAGGTGGCTTTTACACAAATTTTATTCGGTTGGTACCACTTTTTTAAAAGAAGTTACCTTTACTTAAATAGTCATGAAAATGCTCTAATTAAACAAAGCAAATATTACTTTTCTTTTTTACTGGTGCCAGAAACAAATTTTATAAGCTCTTTATGGAGGTGCTTATATGCACCTATGGTCCCGAATGGGTTAAGAGATCGACTTCAATCTGCAGAAAAGTGTTGAAAAAGTACAGTCTTTATGTAACTACAATTAAACACATGATGCAACGAAGCCAATTACACTTCCTGTTTTTTGGAGTAGTTTGCAAAGAATGTCAGTGTTACGCGTAATCCAATTTTTCATTATTATCATCTTGACTTGCATCTTTCTTGCCCTACTTACTTTTAATTTTCCTCTTTTTCTCCTTCAGTTTTAGTAAACTCGATAACATGCCTAATATGGTTAGTCTGTGCAAAAGAAAAGGAAAAGTGAATAGCACTTAATAATCCCGTACAAAAGAAACTGCGGCATGTATACCGGAATAGCAGTGAGGCATGTATTCTATTTTGAATGGTGCAGACGTCGGCCATCACAGTTACCTGCCATCGCAAAGGAGAATGGCGTAATCACACACACAGTACTCTATACAAACGCTACACTTAGTTTTGACTTTGAAATCATGCATGCATTTAGTAATTAGTGTATGAAAAGTATTTAAACATAACGTGTTTAAAAGTTTGGACAGTGAAATCATGAACTTACGTCAAATTAATGATTGTACTTCTACAAGTAAACATCGAAATGGGATTCCCGTTATACACTGGTTAAAATAATCTCATTGCGCACCTATACTGTGCGTTTGACGACTACCTATCGATAATTACTAGAAATAGAAGAGGTGCGGCATATATCCCTTATGCGGCGACTCTCCCGGAGTTACCCTATACCTTATTTCTCTAAATAACGAAGTTTTGTTAAAGCATTCAGGAAGTGTTTAATAATCTATGCTTAACGCATGATTTTTCTTACTTGTTTGTATTTGATATATGATTTAAAATATCATACCAAACTCATTAATTATAATTTATTCTTAAACTTGACATCCATAAGCATAAAAGCAAGCCACTCACAAAACACGAAGAACAGTGTAAACAAATTGCTCCAAAATATTAATGCTGCTACTCACTCAGATAATATTTTATGTGTTGGAAGCTGACGAACCGCACTGTAATCTCTGTTCTGACTATATTATTATCTATATTATGGTGAGAATAAAGTTAAATTACGGTTATTTAACCGTTTTATATAAAAACGGTTGAATAACTAGACAAATTGCTGCGATCTTTTAACATTGCATCATGCATGGGTAACATTGAAATAAGTTCTTTTAAGCTACATACACCAACCGATCGCACGAACACAACTCTTTTTATAATAAAGTTAATTATTAATACCTAAATTGTCCAATTTTTAAAAATAAAGTTCATGGAGATAATGAATATGTAAAAATATAAGTTACAGTTTAATTAAATATATTAACAATAAACTGAAGTCATACAACACATGATGCTTTTATAATCTTTATTTTAGAGAGATTGTATTTTTATTTGTTGAATGTAGTATAGCAATATTAGCTAATGATCAATAATCATACAACTATAGTTGTATGATTCGAAATAATTTCAAGCAGTTTCATTTCCTTTTTTAAAAAGTAAACTGAGTGTTTAAAAAATCATCTTATAAACCTTTCAGTAAATTACCCATATTTTCTAGAACGTAATATAATATTTCTACTGTAATTTATAAAAACAAATAGCTTACATCAATGAAAAGTATTAAACTTTAAAATTATTATATTTTTTGCTGGCTACAGGAACGGTTGTAATCAAATATTTCTTTCACTATGATAAATTCCCCATTTCTCAATAAGTTAAAATTACAAACATCCCATAACTAATATTGTTACACTTTTAAAGATGAAATACTTAATTTTGAATACTTAATTACCAGTTATCAATCATATGCTACGATCGCATAATTTACTATGATAGATTGCAAAATTTGTAATAAGTTCTTTTCTTCTCGATTGAATTAATTATAATGGTAAGTGTCATTCATCATTTTTGACATTTATGAAAGTTAGAATTTACCATATTTAAATCAATATGTCTCGTAATGACCTGAAATAATAATATTTGGAATTTTTTTTAACTAGCCTTTTGTGACTGTAGAAATTTGGTGAAAAAACGTGCATAGAAGTGTGCAAAAAACGAACCTTTCTTCAATACTTGAAATTTTGTTACGTTTGTTGCTATCATATTTCATCCTTTAATCATATTTATTCTATAAACATGTTTTGTTCGAGCATATTTACCGTTTGTTTAAATTTGACTCGGTATAGTTACATGAGTTGTCTTCTTCAAAATTTATGCAGTTCGTTTATAAAATATTACATATTTATTTGAACTGACAAAAGGAGAATATACTAATTCATTAATAAACTTATAGTAAATGGATGACATATACAAAGTATCATATTATTGCTGTTTTTCAAGACTCGTAGAAACGTTGTATTACATGTTGGAATATGCATTTGTTTCAAGTGAAATATGAAAACTGATAGAAATGCAGGATGAACTAACTAAGTTAAAGTACAAGATTGATTAACGTTAACATTACCTACTAACTCCCCATCTTTGAATGAAATTTTAATTAATTAAAATTGTTAGACTTTGATCACGTTTTTATTTGTTGGTGAGTTATAAAAAAGAAATATAAGTGTAAATTTTATTTCATAAGAAACATGCTTTCATTAAAATTCACAAAAATGTAGAAAATATATTTATTTTTTAAATGCACTAAAAAGTAGAAAAGTCTTGAAAAACCTTAAATGCACGGAGAGACTAAATTAAATTGAGGTGAGCTCGATTATGGAAGATTAATGGATTTAAATGGGAATTTTGCCAAATTAGCCAACTATTACCAAGTTGTCTTCATATATGGCAACTTTTTTGTGAAAAGTTGGCGATATTTCGCCAAGTTGGTTAAATTGTGGAGCTATTGTGGTAACTCTGTCATTAGTACATTTCAAAATATACTCATTGTTGAAGCTGATGCTGAGTTCTCCATAAGAGATCAAACATAGCCATTTAGAAAATTTTGCCCCCGTTGCAACACTTAGGGATCGAGTTAAAAAAAAACAGCGTCTAGTTCATGTACACTGTAAAAAAAAATCTGTAGTTCTACAGATGTAAAGTTACATGCTTACTAAACTTTCACCTGTAACTGTACGAAAAAAGCTGCAAATCTACAAAACTAGTTTTTGTAAAGCTACAAAAATCTGTAACTTTACAAATGAATCTGCTAAAATTTCAGTAATCTTACTAAACTTTTATTTGTAACCCTGGCTGCAGTTGCATGAAAAGTTCTCGGAATCCCAGTTTCCAAAAAAAATTCTTAGTAACCTTACAGATTTTTTGATTTTCGGCGCAAAAGTGTGTCTGTTACATGAAATTTTGTTGTTGCCGTTACATGAAAAGTTCTAGGAATCCCAGTTTCATAGAAAAACTTTAGTAACTTCACAGATTTTTTTTTACAGTGTAGCGTTAGTTGGGGCAACTGGGCCATGATTTTACAATGTGACTCTGGGGCTTCTGACAATTTAGCTTCAAAAAGCTAATGTTCATTTGAATTCATTTGAATTGTTCACAGTCTGAAATTCTGTATATGTGTTCCGTTAGGTTCCCTCTATCAGACAGAAATGCTCAAAATTGCATTTTAATATTTAAAGATATAAAAATATGCATATTTCATTCATTCTTTCATTATGGGTCCAGTTGCCCCATAAAAATGGGGTAAGTGGACCAGGAGGGTCTATGTTCCACACGCGTTTATTTTTTTTTCATCTGAGATATCAGGTCTTGTTTGAAAAAGTGTAAACAACTTAAAAAAATAAATCAAGCAGATCATGTAAATTATATATCAACTAAAAAGCATTGTAAGGGAAACCTTTGATGTCAATGTGTCTAAAAAAAGCAATAAAAGTGAAAATATTAGATTTATTTATACCAAAAAGATAAAAAGTAAGTATTAAGTTATCTACTTTAGTATAGGTAATAAGTATAAAAGTCACATGGGTATTTTGAGGGGAAAATAGCAACGTAAATCTATGAACAAAAGGCTACGTAAGTACTTAAGTACTTTATCTGTATCCAGGGGTCGCGTTATATAGGAAAAGTTTTATTGTTCCTATCGGAACCCTTAGTGATCATTAACCTTCATGATCATTTTATTTAACATATTCTAAAGAAAGGTGCGACGAAGATATTATTTTCAAAATAGTGGTAGGAACAATAAAGTTGCTCTATAGAATGCGACCCCTGTGTATCGTACAATTTCAAGGTTTGGCTACCTCGCTTTCAGGGGCAAGATACTTGCTTTCGTAAAATATTGAAATAATTTAATGACACCAGTATTTATCAGAGAATCTATTTATTTTCGCGTACTTAACAAAGGAGAAATTTTCATTATAAAATTCCGGTGCCACTGTAGCAATTGAGGATTAAAATTATGTGATGCTATAACGGCATCACTGCCTCTCAAGGGGTCAAGAAATTTGGTTTGATACCACCGAATATTATTTTTTTTATTACGTAATTTCAATAAGGTATTCTATAATTTTCTTTATTGTGAGCAAATAACAATGGAGAAATTTATTTCCCGTAGTAAGTGAAACTCAAAAAAATTATTTATAACTATTGCGGTAACTGGATCCAGCATGGTCCAGTTACCCCGGATACATGTCCCAGTTACCCCATTCTTGAAACATTTATGGGGTAACTGGGACACCGGGCTTACAGTTGAAACATGAAGTAAATATGTATAGATACCTAATAATATTAATGTAGTTATATGTCTAATCTTTAAGAAAAAAGATTGTTTAATAAAAGTAATAACAGTATTTTAATAAAAAGTCGAGGAAGTTCAACCATATTGACTTTGTTTTTAAAACAATAAACGTAAATGTTTGACAACCTATCACAGCAAAGTGAGAGTTATGACTGAGTTGACACACGTTGTTTTAGGAAGTAGAGATTAAGGTGCATTATTCACAAAAGCTAAAATTTAAAAAACATCAACAGCTTTTTATAAAATAGGCTATGGCCCAGTTACCTCGTGGGTCCAGTTACCCCAACTAGACTTATTGCCCTCAGGAATATATTTATATTTCAAATTTTAAAGGTCTATGTCAACAGGAAGTAGGTGAAAATTGAGTCACAAAATTTGACTGTCAGACACATACATAACTGTATGTTAAAGAAAGCATCTTCTTAACGCTTAAAATGCACAAGAAAATTCCTTATTTTTCTAACCCATTTTTTTTTTCATTTTCATGCGTGATAAATGTATGCCTTAATGCATATAGTAGCTTGAATAGTATTTAACCCTTTAGTGCGCAGATTTGCATATTTGCAAACAACAGTGTTTTGAATTAAATTATACGAGAAAATAAAAATAGCAATATTTGCTTTAATTGATAGCACACATTCCGTATTTAAATAAAGCGAAATTAACCATTGAAATTTTCTAGTGTGAAGTCAGAGTCTCTGAACTACGTAGTTTCTAGAACGTATTCTGTCGTGGGAATTAAAGGGTTAAAGGTTAAGTTTTATAACACAAGTAATTATGTAAAATAAGGTTTTTCTAGACATTATTAAAGTATTTACTAATTTGCATTATTTTAGCGTAAAACAATCGCACGACAGTAGTTTTTACTTGTATTGCAGATGTGCAACAGAATAAAAGTTTGACGTATTATATGAAAAATGTATCTCTGATTTTTTTTCATTATTTTTTCTGTGTAATAAACCTTTCAGAGAATCATATATATATATATATATTAAATAAAATAAAAAATCGCACATTTAAGGGTTAAAGGGAAAAAAAATAAAAATAAAAATGAATTTGAAGGTCCCTTGTCCCCAAGAAAACATCATTCTCTCAGTAAACAATTTCGCAAAAAGCATTTGATGTGTCATATGAGACAACTCAACAGAATAAACTATAGTCAAATGTACAACTGAGGGCTCTTTTCCAATTAGGGATGTCTTTACTCAATTTAGAAAATCCCAACTACTATGATTACTTTATCTTTTAGATTGACTAAGGTGAAAATACTAAAATATATGTTACAAAATACCTCGATAATACGCTACAAAATATATGGTGGAAATTTGAACACAGTATTTTCAATCTTGTACTTAGTTTAATATAACGACAAGAAAGAAAAAATCATTCGTCAAGCATAGATTATGAAACACTTTCCAACACATTCAGAATAATGATACATAACAGCAACGTTTAATAAGTTAAAATATTATGTCTAATTCAGCCATATGGGAACGCATAATACATTTAAAAAACTAATTTCGGCTGTTTCATCTACAATCGGGAAATTATCCGAATTTTTTTATCAGCCCTGTACATATTGTATTACCCTATTGTATAGTAATAATCTTGTTTTGAATTCAGTGATTTATATCAAATTAAAAACATTTGAAATAGCGTAATGTCATTAAAATACACCGCAAACGATTTTTCCCCATTGACGATAAATTAATGGAGTTCTTTTGAGCGTCCCTGTAAATGAACTATTACTCCCATATACTTCATATACAAAACCAAACATATCTTGTAGACCCTAAATAACGTTTATCATTTGCATGAAAATCAAAGCATATTTACGTGAGTTAGAATGCCGACAGACGGACAGACGAACAGACAAACCAAATGCAGAAACACTTTTCAACTTTGTTGGAAAATGTTAAAAAAGAAAAAAGTGTGAATCATTTAATTATTTTTATTATAAACGATAGATGTTGTTTTCTAGTACACATTTATACACAAAGGTCATTATACAAACCAGGGTCATTAATTAGACGTAAATAACACGAAAGGTTTGATGAAAGTAAATTAATGTAAACCTACAAATGTTCAGTTACATATGATCACGGAAGAAATATCTATACGACGGATTATTTTTAGCTTCATAAGATTCAATGTGAGTGAAACGGTTTTTACACTATATATATATATCAAAAAATAAACGACTGGACTGGACTTCCATTACCTGCGATATATTCTGTTGGGTTTGATTCTTATATCAGAACAGATGCTATGATGCATACAATCAGTTGGGTGAATTAGGTCCTCCAGTTTCGCCCGGTATAGCTCAATTGGCAGAGCACTGGTATATTCAGCCAAGAGTTCCCTAGTTTGAAACCTGGCCTGGCCATTTTTCGCCCAGTTAAAAAACAGCAACTGATATGATTTGTTTACCAATTAGAATAACACTGTAAAAATTAATCTAGTGTTAATGTTAATGCTGCTATTTTTTCATGTTTGTCGGTAATGTCATGAAAATGTTTACTTTAATTCGTTTTAAAATAGATCTTTTTAGACGTATGTACTCGCTACAGATTTTCCTTATTTATATCAAGATCATCACGAACATTATAGTACTTTTTATTTTCTAATTAAAAGTTCTTTTTGGTTTATTGAAAAACTCATGATAAATAAGTAATAGAGAAAAAATAATTTATCTTCTCTTAGCAACCCATTCTCTCCGAAAATATCAAATTAATGGTTAAACTTTATATGCTTAATTATTTTATGAACGAAATGAAGGAATTGTGCATAAACAAAGACGCAAGATGAAACGTTAAAATATTTCCTATATAAATATATATAAATCTATAAAAAAAATCTATATAAATCTATGCATGCTTTTAATAAATAAAATAGCATTATAAATGTTGTTTGATGTTAATTTAGGTGTGAATACAACAGACTACTCAATATTATTGAAAGCTTATATTAGAACTAAAATAATCGCCACTATTTTTTTTTTTTTTACCGATGGTAAATAATTGGCTAGAAGGGATTTTATATATAAAGGGAAAAGATTTTCTCCTACAGGTTTTTTTTTCCCTAAAAATGAATGGGTTTTGTATTCAAGAAGCGAAGAAACTTTTTGATGAGCTGACAGTAACATCTGAACAATTTAATTGAAAACAACTGAAGCTCGAAATGTAACGATTTTTTGTATGAGACAGTTGGGTAGTGGTTTATGCGAGAAAATCTGATCTATCACTCAAATATAATGACAGTTGTACCAAATTTAATCAAATGTAATTTCAAAAAAGTTTCTTTATAAAAGTATTGTTATAAATTTAAATAAAAATTTCTTTGAAATGGTTTTTAGATTTTTATAAGAAACAAATATTACTTCAATTCTTGAATAAAGTAAGAATATGATAAATCATAGGCTGTACTCTGTACTTTTATTATCAAAATTAATGCAAACTAAAAAACAATACTTTAAAAATGCATGCAGTAAATAACGATTTTCATTTTTTCAAATGATGATATATTTTTAATAGAATATTTATGATTATTAATTGTTTCGACAGAATAATTGTTTTCTTGTATTAAATTTAATAAACTGATACCAAATCATTAATTATAATATTCATTTTAGAAAATTCACATATATGTTACATGAAAAAAATCTTGTAACATTCATTTAAATTATTCTAAATTGCCGGCGAATTCACAATTTCCCTATTTTTTTAATATTCTGTATTATTTATTTCGAGTTAAATTCCTATAAAATTAAAGCGCATATCTTAATATTAATCTTGTTGAAAAACTTAATCTAAACTTTTAATCCCTTCATTAATTTTTTTCAGTTACGAAAACTGCAATATTCTGAGCGCAGCTACTTTTATTTTTCGAACTTTTATAAAAGCCATTTTTACTATTTTTATTTTATTCCAGATCAACTTCCCACCACTTGTCTAGCGTCAGCCGTATCACATCGAAATCCCTCCGTCAGTCGATCCGGAACTCAATTCTATTACGCCTATTCCATTGGTACGCACTTTCCATTGGTTAAGTGACGGATCGCATTTTCTTTCGTGTCTCCCTCATGAATTTGTTTGGTTCGTCTAAAGTTTATATTTCAATCGGTATTCCTCCGCGTATTCTAATAAAATGCTCGAGCATGAGCTTAGAGAGAAAAGTCTTTTGCTGTTTCATTTTTTATGTAATCTGTTACCTGATATCCAAAGTCGCGTAGAATATCTAAATCGTCTTTTAACACCCTTTTCGCATGAAACATTAGTTCTTGCTCTAGCATGAACGCTGTGATAAATTCTCGCATTGTAAGAATTGTTTACGTTTATATGTTGTGATGAAATAAACAGATTCAAGTGAACTGAGCCTATGTTTTATATGAAATACTCGGATTTCTTAATCCTTTATTCACCACTCATGCGGCCTAATCTCCATTGACTGTATCATTGATGGTGTATCGATTGACCTTCGCCAAGTCATCACTATAGACAATCGATAGAGTTGATTAAAACAGTCAGCTGAAGTTAAAAAGCAGTAAACCAACGTTTAAAATGCACAAATAATGGATGAAAAGCAGCAAACCGCTGTTTCGAATCTACAGTGAGATTCTTCTTCAGTGCAAGATAGGGTAAAAGGAACAGCGTGTTAGAAAAAGCAAGGCTGAGCCAAAGCACGCTGTTCCTTTTTCCCTATCTTGCACTGAAGAAGAATCTCGCTGTAGATTCGAAACACCGTTTTGCTGCTTTTCATCCATTATTTGTGCATTTTAAACGTTGGTTTACTGCTTTTAATATTCCTGCACAAAGGCTATAATTGCTATTTTAAAGTCAGCTGAAGTATTCTAAATGTCCACAGCTGCTAATATTCCACAGCGTTGATACCTCCAATAGCGATGTTTGCATTAAGTGGATACAACCTCACCAAAGCCAGATAATAATAATATAAATATATAATAATAATATATAATAATTCCAGACTAATAATAAGCTAGAAGAAGCAAGGGGTAGTTCGGTAGCTTCATCGCCCCGAGCCCTCCCTTCCCGGTTTTCGGTGTCTTTAATTTGTGTAAATTCCCTTTTAAAATTGTCCGGTTTCAATTTTTGATTTTTTTTCAATATGGCTTTTGCTAGAGAGTCTCTTACTCGGGACGTGGCTGGGGACCTAAAAATCTTGCTTCCGCAAAAGAGTCGGAGTAGAGTAGAAGAATAAAGGGCTGCGGACGAAGATGGGCCGCTCGCCGCGGCGGTTGATAATTAATTATTATTATTAATTGATTATTAATTTCATCATAATATTTAGTATTAATCCAGTAGGATGTCGTGAAAAGCACGACGTGATTGTTCGACTTAATTCACTATTCTTAACGTAATATATATATATATATATATATATATATATATATATATATACATACATATTTAAATGCTGATTTGCGTTTAGTGCTAATTAATATTTTTATAAACACGTTTATTCATCCATTGTCCATACAATACATGTCTACGAAGTAATATTTATCCTTTAATTAGAAAAAAATAAGCAATGCATGGAAAATATTTCCTTAAACGGACTTCACTAACATCTCAATGTTAAGCTCAAAGATTCTACAAGCAAATTTTAAGGAAAATTAAAACCACTTACCTACCTTGATACACTGACGTTTACTTTTTGCGAGTTGCTTGGCGAATTAAAGATAGAGAGGTTTCGTAAAAAAGTTTGGTTTTAACTAAAAATTTGTTGTTATACAAGAGCGATAATTCCTTGCATTGTTTTATATTTAGAAATAATTTTTTAAAGTGTATTTAAAATTATTTCAATTTTGATAATTGTTTTCTAATTTGCATCAAAACCTTCTTTAAAAAACAGCCAGTAGATTCTGTTCATACAGTCTTGACTTATTTCAGGCTATCAAATATCATATTACTTTATTTAAAAAGAAAAAAAAATAATAATCTTATTATTGTTCTTCTCCAATCAGTTCCGCCGACAATTGGCGTATTTTAGAGCGTTGTTATAGTTTTCTTTGATACGCAGAATACATTTTATTCACAATCGCTTTAAAATACGTTGTTTCTCGGCATCACTCATGTTTGATGCCATTATTGGCGGCGAATCGAATTACGTCACGGACAATTTACCCGTAGTATTTTTTACAAAAGCGCGAAAACACAAAATAATATTTACCAATAGTACACTGTAACAAAAAATCTGTAAATTTACTAAAGTTTTTCTAGGAAACTGGGATTCCTAGAACTTTTTATGTAACGCCAACAAGAAAAATTCCTGTAACAGACGCTGTTACAGGAATTTTTGTTGTTGCCGTTACATGAATTGTTCTTGGAATCCCAGTTTCCTAGAAAAACTTTAGTAACTTTACAGATTTTTTTTTTTACAGTGTACTGCACAAATATACTAATAATATTATACAAACGGAACTAGCAATCTATACCTTATGGATGTTTTTTCTTTCTTTCAGTTCATTCCTAAAATTAGAATTCCTTCATACACATCAAAAGAGATGGAAAATTTGCAAGTGTCGTACAAAATTTACTGATCTTTCATAAATAGTTTCATTTGATTAAAGAACTTTAACCCATAATTCTATTATTAATTAACAAAGAACAATATGTTATCTGCTGAAATCATTCCTGAAAAATTAACTATCTTTGATGTTCCATCAAAACCCATTGAGCTGTACTCAAATTATAAAATGCCGCAATTGTATACCTATTACAATTATATATATAAATATATATAGTAGACACATTCCCTTTAAATAATATTTTGCTAATATTTATATACAGGATGTCCATAAATTACTGTTGTGGTTTAAGTACTTTATAACTTTTGATTTAAGAACAAGATTATTACATATTATAAAAAGACAACTAAAAAAAGTTTTTAATTTCCCAAACAAAGTTACATATACAGCATTGCGTAATGTTGCAAGAAAAAACATTGTTAACAAAAAGAAAATTTTAATTAAATGCTAATTAATATTAATATTTTATTAAATTAATCAAAATGTTCCTGGTAATACATTGCTTTATCAATTGTAATACGTACATTTAACTGCGCAAATTGATCTTGTACGTATACACGCATCTTGTGCACTGGAAATTTTAAATTATCAAGTCTCACCCTTGCAGAATTCGACGCCGCTATTGTTGAGTTTTTGTTGTTTCTAAAAAACTTTTCGAGATGTACTTTATTACTACGTATTAATAATTTTCGTCATGGTCTTATGTCAAAGGATGAAGAAAGGAAAAATCGACAATAATTAAAGATATCAATATAACAAACTTATTTTTAACGCTATAGACGAACGTATATGGAAGTTTTCACGTATGTCTGTAAAAAACACGATTTAACGGCTATTCAAAAAACATAGGGTAATTCTGTGTGCTGGAACAATCTATTCAGCAATGAGTATTGGTTATTTTTTAAATCAAAAATTTTTTTAATCAAAAATAGAAAACAGACAAACTGACTACCATTGTTTATAACAATCATATTAAAACGTGATCATTACCACAATGAAGACATTTTAATAAAGAAAGGCTTACGAGATAGGATAATTAATACAATGGTTTTCTGGGACATAAATTATAAATGCTGTATAAACATGATAACATAATTTAGAAATATTGGACATCGTCTTATTCAATAAACAATATCTCAATATTTTATCATACCATTTTTATTCCAGTTGCATTTTTACTCCTCTAACAAAATACATGTCATTCGAGTATATACAATTTCATGTTTTTTGTAAAAGTATTCTGTTATACGATATCATTATTTTCATTTTTTTAATACTTTCATCGTTATTCTTTTTAACAAAAAAATACAAAAATATTTATTCACAAATTGACTTTCTTAGTATACGATTTCAGCTTCATTTTATTCCATTTTACCTTATTTCGAAATTGAAAAATAATACCTATACATTTTATTTTATTTTATTTTATGTTATTTTTTGTTACTGAAAACAAAAGAAAACTTTTGTCCAAATACAGAGAGAAAGGATAGGAACCATCCATTACAAACTAAGAAAAAAAAACACTAATAAATATGATCTTATAGTACATATTTTCAGCTGATTTTACTCATTTTTACTTTATTTCGAACCTTAGAAAATATACTTACAGAAACATATTTAAATTGTTGAAAAATATTTAACTTTCTTAAAAATATGTTCTGTTAATCCCAAATACATCTTTAATCATAAATTATTTTTTTAATCATAAGCTGAAATAATTAATTAATTGAAATCTTTTGAGTAGGCAAGACAATCATACCAAAGACCGTCGCACAAAACACACCATGATCCTTATGATAATTATCTGTTTCAGCTACGTGCTAAATTGAATTTGAATACATTAATTTATTCTGCAGATCACTAATTTTACTTCTGCATGCAAAAAAGCCATCTTAAGTCAAAAAAGCAAACTTTGAGTGCGATTTCCAATCTAAGATAATTAACATGTATGTTAAACATATTGGGTCCAGAAAAGTAATAGTTCCGTGTGATATATATATATACTAGCAGATCTACCCGGCTTCGCTCGTGTGAATAATAAGGTTCCTCCCGGGTAAAATACATTAAAATGAAATAATACAGCAATGGCAGTAACTGAGATCCGTCCATTCCCGTCAATGAATCGTTAAAAAGACCAATAAGAAATATCTCGCTATAATAAAAAAAAAGTAACTACCGCTGTCACCGCCGCCGCCACCGGTTTTTTTTTTTTTTTTTTTTTTTTTTTTTTCAACTGGAGGCTTTTCTTCGTTAATATTAACAAAAATAATGCATACAAAAATATGAAAATCGGTGGTTTATACAGAAATGTTTGATAAACACGCTGATGCAGACAGTTTTCAAATCGAAGAATTATTTTAAAAGTTATTTAATGCTAAAGTTGGACAAAATCGTTCCACTAAAAAAGTTTTATAGCAGCAAAAACTATACATGGCAGTGTAATCATTTTTAGATCGTTTTATGCGTTAGAATTTGCCGGAGTGCAGATTGCATTAATTTTTTTATTTTGACTCATTTTTTTAGGTTTTATTTCTATTTTAAATTCAAATTTTCAGCATTTCTAGAGATATTTTTTACAGATTTCAGAAAATTGTACTAATTTAAACTGTTGCCAACTGTATAAAAAGCGCAAGCAATAATGTTTGCTTCAAATTAAAAAATTATTTACACGTGTCTATTATAAACAGGAAAAAAACTTTCAAATTAGAATTAAATAATTACGTATAAAAAGCAGGAACTTATTAAAAATTACGTCATGAAAAGTATACACGTGAATTTTAAAAGAGAAAGGATATTGTAAAATAATAAATTCATTAACATGCGTTAGAAGTCTTAGGAGAAATTACGTCATATTTACGTTACATTACAGTTATTACATAAAATGAACACAAAATAATATTGCAAAAAAGTTTAAATTTAGAAATTGCGCTAGACATTTTATTTGATATTTTGAGAATTAATTTAAAATGTCTCATTTAAAAGAACTTTCTTTTCGCTTTGTTAAAAAAAACCAGGAGATAAAGACTCTCTTTACTTAATTCCTTTTATATTAGCTTATTTTGAAATGCTGTTACACGTGTATACGTCATCAAGTTATTTTTATTTCGACGCTTTATTTGTGTTTTTATTAATTTTGTACGAATTTATTTGTTCTTTCGTTATTTAAAATAAAAATTATATCAATTTGTATAATTTGGCGAGTGGTTTGGCAATTTATATAATTTGGCGAAATTGGTCGACAGGATAATCAAGTAGTACCGCAGCGGATTTGGCGTTAAAATTGCCCAATCAAAGAGAAATGAATAGAAATTCGTTTATATGGAGATCGCCACTGTTTTTTAAATTATATTTCAATCTTTCGAAATCTTTTTAAAGCCGATCAAATTAGCGTGCATTTAGAGTCTGCGGTGTCTGGACGGGGTTGGCGAGCGTAGCTCGTAGGGGGCCGAGCCCCCTAGTAAGTAAAATAGTCTTAATTGCGTCTACTATTAACTATACCATAAAATAATATACATTCCAAACAAATGTCATAACATATATTAATGTACAATTATTTGCTTAAAAAGTTTCATTTCAATAACAAAAAATTAAAAATATTAAAAATTTACATGTTTCGACTCTTTCATTGAGTCATCTTCAGAATATTAAAAAAAAAAAAACTACAAACACAATGCCAATTGTAACATTATACGGATGATGGCAACGACCTAACCCATAAATTTTGCCTTTACTGAAATTTTTCTTAACATATGAATATCATACAATTTCGTTTTTCACACTGTCGAATAGAAAAAGGTTCAATCGAATGAAATTTATTTGAAAATTGTATCTCAATTTTTTCATGTGAATGGATTTTAAAGAAATTTTCAATCATGGATATTTTTTAATTTGCATGCAGAAACGGATGAGATTTCTGCGTTTTTGCTCACCAGTATTTTGTTACAGAAAATGATATTTCATTTAATCGGAACACTGTTGCGATTTCACAGAACCAACTTTTTCTCTAAGAATATACCGGTGTGCAAAAACGCGGAAATGTCATCCCTACATGCAGCCCAATTATGAAAGATATACCTGTTTTCTCTTAATGCAATATTATAAAGTATAGACATTGCTATGAGTAACTCTAGCATCATATTGGTGGTGGCAGCAACGTAACACAACTATAAATTTAACTTTTGTTGCAATTTGACCTTTAAACATCGCACATTTGGTTATTCCAACGTCTAATAGAATACATAAAGTACTTTCAGCAATATTTGTTTGAAGCTCTTCTCAATTTACAGATTGTTTATCCTTTTTAAATTAATTTTCAATCACGGAGATATTTTTAAATATACCTGCAACCCAATTAAGAAAGATATATCCGTTTGCTATTAATACAATATTATGAAGAAAAGAGATTTCTATGAGTAACGCCTAGCATCATATTGTTGATGGCAACAACTTAACCGTACCATAAATTACGCTTTTACTGCAATTTGATCTCTAATCATCATGCATCCCATTATTACAACGTCTAACAGAAAACAAAAAAACAATTTCCGTAATTTCTTTGAAAATTTTATGTCAATTTACAGATTTTTTTAATGTTTTTAACGTAATTTTCAACCTTGAATCTTTTAAAATATGCCTGCGACCCAGTTACAAAAGATTAACTTAATTGCTCAAAAACATTGTAAATAATTCAGTATTTGTTTGTTTTCGTGTATTTTTACATAACTAAATTGGCAAATTTCAGTATTTGTTTGTTTTCGTGTGAGAATCTCATTCCTGCTCCTTATAACTTGGGTTCTTCTCAAATAATTTTAATTCAACTTGTACTATTAGTTTTTCAGTTAAGGTTTTGGTGCATAATATTGTTATACGCTGATAAGCCATTGAATTATAGGGGAAAAATTCCATAATCATGTGGAACCCGTTTATGAAAGATTAGTCTTTTTAAAAATTCTGAATGGATTTCATTGGAACTTGTATTGTTTGTTAGATAATTTTACACAGATGTTTTCAAAATATTGCATATAGTTTTACGTCACTTTGTTATAAAATTATAGAAGAAAGTCAATAGTCAGGTGAGTTCGATTATAAAAGATTAGCCTTTTTAAAAAGTTCTACTGGACAGATTTTGATGAAATTTGCGCTATTAAATTGCACCTAACTGCCTGGAATAATTTTAGTATATAACATTTTGTTGTACATGTTTTTTATAGAATTAACTGAAATGTTCTATAATAAGGCGAAACCAATTCTGAATGATTAGCCTTTTAAAAAAGTGAGATATTTTTTGTGGAATAGTTTTATATACATTGCATATCCGTCTATCATTCTTAGACGAAATCCTACTGTAAATGATCAACTAAAAAATTAGGCCCAAAACAGCATAAATTTTGTCTTACACATTAGAAAATATAATAGCGCATTGATGATCGTATCGTTTTCAGCTATACGGAGCGACATTTGAGATAAATATACATATTGCTTTAAAATGGAAGATAAAATTTATCATTATATTTCCTTTAATTAAAGATTTGTTCGAAGAATTTATCCGCAGTGGAAGAAATGTGATACTCAGATAAATAAGTGATCGCTAAAACGAAAATACCAAAAATATTTTCCCTATAGTAAATATTTTCCCCTATAGTTGTTGAGAAATCTAACAAATATACTAAGGGTTAAAAATATATTCGTGTTTCAAATTAAAAACGATTTTTATTTATGTACTACTAACAGGCAGTATATCAGGCATCTTTAACACATGTATATAAAGATTCATTGCCGATAATTTTTAAATGGAAACTCATACTTGAATTCATAAAATTCAAATCCGCGGCCGTGTTCAATTGTAATGTCAGTGATGAAATTTTGTTTAATAAAGAAAAAAGCTTACCCTAAAAAATAGTAGCTATAATTTCTATTTAATATAAATCGTAGAAAAACCGCATTTTATATAACCGTATTCGATATAAATCGTAGAATGTTCATCATTGCATTCCAGGTGTTAAAACATTTATCTAAATGATATAATTAAAGATACTGTAGCAGCCGGTTAACCAGTTTGAAATCATATTGATGAGATTGACGTCATATCTAGCAAACGATTTTTTTTTATTATTATCTTTTTCCTAAACTGATTTCTTGATATTGAAACGACTTCATTAAAATAGATTTTTTAAATTCAGAAATACTCAACAAAGGTACTACGCCAATTTAAAACATGCTTAGTTAAAGTTTTTACATAAATATATGAAAAATATGCATTTTCTTCTTTGAATGACGTCAATTTCAAAAACAGCAAAAATATAGTGAGACAATCTGAATTTTTATTGGCTAATAAAACAAAGTACTCGAGTTATCAATTTCTTTAATTATTGAGCAGTTTTTTAGATGTATGGCAACAGGAAAGAAACGATTGAATTATAAAATTAAAAAAGCAGGTATTTCTATAATGTTAAATTATGGAAGGTTATAGAAAAAAGGGATAAATATTGATCTGATGAGTTTTTAAAGTAGACAGTGAACTTTTCCACATTTTAAAATGTTTGTACATGAAGTTTCGTGCAAATAGGTCAAAAATTGAAGAATTGTATAAAGGACATACATACAGAGAACGGATTTTATATATATAAACTAGCAGAACTACCCGGCTTCGGCCGCGTCAATTATAAGAAGCCTTCCAGGTAATATAAATTAAAACGAAATAATACGGCAATCACAATAACTGAAATTTTTGCATTCCCATCCACAAATCGTTATAAAGACAATCAAAAACATGGCGTTATTGTATTGCAAGCATAGTAAAATCCCTGAGCTTTAATAACAGAATGCACGTTTTCTTTGGCGGTTATAAGAGAAAAATATGTGATTTCCGGACAATACGAAAAAAAGAAATTCCTCCTAATCGCGCAGCACTTAGTGAAATTCTCGTTTGTATTGTATTATCTACATTATAAAGTAAAAACACTATGTATGTGCCCATAAATTGTGCCCCATAAATTGTAACCCATAAAATGTGCCTTTACTGCAATTTTTCTAACTTTTAAACATCACACAATTTCATTTTTTACAATGTCGAATAGAAAAAAGTTCTCTCAAATGAAATTTGTTTGAAAATTGTACCTCAGTTTTCTGATTTTAATGGATTTTAAAGTAATTTTTAAGCATGGATATTTTTAAAGTTGAGTGCAACCCGATTACGAAAGATAAACCTGTATACACTTAATGCAATAGTATAAAGAAAAGACATGTCTATGAGTAACGCTGGTATCATATTTTCGGTGGCAACAATCTAACAGAACAAATTTCCCTTTTATTGCAGTTTAACGTCTAAACATTGTACATTCAATTGTTCCAACGTATTATAGAAAACAAAAGTACTTTCAGTGATATTTGTCTGTAATGTTTATCTCAATTTACGAATTCTTTGTGGGTTTTAAAATAATTTTTAAGCATGCATATTTTTTTAAATATGCTTGCAACCCAAATACAAAAGATTAACTCAATTGTTCAAAAACATTGTAAATAATTCAGAATTTGTTTGCTTTCGGGTAATATTCAATAACTAAATTTGCAAACGAAATTAAAACGCCAAAAATAAAATAAAATAAGACACGAATTTAACAAATATCAAATGAAACTTCTCAAAATAACCTGATAAGTATATAAAATTCAAATGGGAATTTCGTTCCTGGCGCATATAACTTGAATTCTTCAGAACGGATTTCTATGCGACTTGCACTATTAGTTTTTTAGGGAAGATTTTAGTGCGTAACATATTGTTTTCCGTTGCTTAGTCATAGAATTATAGTGGAAAGTTATATAATCATGTGAAGCCAATTATGAAGGATTAGTCTTATTAGCTGATTGAAAAATGCAGAACTATTTTTATCTCTAAGTATATTGACGGGTGTATCTTCGGTAATGGGGCTGTGCGCTAGGGTATTCTTATTTTAATGAGTGTGCCTGACACCTATTATGCATGTACCTTTGTTTAAATCAATATAGAATGACTCATGTTTTAAGCGACTATCTTTGCAACTTGATTACAAAATACTAACCTGCAAATGCTTAAGGTGCTTCTCGAGTTCCCTGCTCAACAACGCGAAACTTTCTGACACATTATCTCGCTCATTAAACGTAAAGGCTTAAAATTTGTAGGCCTGACTATTAAAGCGATTTGGAATAGAAATGAGTTTTTCCTTTTTTCATAAATAAATTACTTATCGAGTTATGAGCAATTGTGGTTGCGTGACGACCGGTTTTTATCCTTTATTGCACTGTTGCGTCCGAAAATCAGTTCAAAACACCAACTGAAAGATCTTATACCTTTACCAACAAATGGAAACTATCTTTCGATTATATAGTTTCTAAATAAGAACTCCTGTCAATTTCATGCGTTTCCGAACAAAAATTAATTAAAAAATATGTCAGAAAATAGCTCCTTTGTATTTGAGAACAGCCTTAACTTTATGAAAAGTCTTAACTTGAAGTTTATGAAATAACTCACATTTTTAGTTTTAATTTTAGAACTCGCGGAATTTAAATTAAAAAAAGAATGTTCTTTTGACACATTATGGTACTTTTTTTAACTTTAAAAATTAAAATACATATTTTCTTTGGCGAGCGTAACAGAGGTATACAATATCTTCACAATACGGTGGAAAATGCAAAAAAATACATCCAAATAAAGTAGTAGTTACAAAATTTTATTGAAATTAAATGTACAATGATTAGATGAAATGATGTCATTTTCCATAAATTTTAAATCAAGACATCTGTCAAGATTTCTTTTGAAAATGCAAATAACCGCTCTCTTTTTTCTATAAATCACAGAAAATATTAGCACTGAATCTAAGCCAATACAACAGTTAGCGATAATGTATAACTATAAGATATGGCTGTAGTATGCAATTGAAGTAGTAAGCAAAATATAGGAGCCATATATTTACAATGAGTTTGATTACACGTTGAAAAGATTTAATAGAATGTGACGTCATACCCAGCCTTTTTTTTCTTTTTGTTAAATTGTTTTCATGAAATTTGACTGTTTGTATTAAAATAGATGTTTTAATAATAAAAAAAACCATTCAAATTGAGGTGCTACGTTATTTTCCCGCTCTTATAGTTAAAGTTTTTATTTTATATACAAAAAATGTAAATTTTCTGTTTAGAATGACGTCAATATCAAACACGCAAAAATATAGCAAGAAATTCTGAATTTTTATTGGCAAATAGAAACAAAATACACGCGTTATCCTTATTTTTTTCACATTATTGTGTCATTTTTTAGGGTTTAGTAACGGGAAAAAAAACGTTTGAATTAAAAATGATTTAAAAAGAGATATTTCTATAATGTTAAATTATGGAAGTGGTACACTGTAAAAAAAAAAATCTGTAGGTCTACAGATGTAAAGTTACATGCTTACTAAACTTTCAACTGTAACTGTACGAAAAAAGCTGCAATTCTACAAAACTAGTTTTTGTAAAGCTACAAAAATCTGTAACTTTACAAATGAATCTGCTAAAATTTCAGTAATCTTACTAAACTTTTATTTGTAACCCTGGCTGCAGTTACATGAAAAGTTCTCGGAATCCGAGTTTCCAAAAAAATTCTTAGTAACCTTACAGATTTTTTGATTTTCGGCGCAAAAGTGTGTCTGTTACATGAAATTTTGTTGTTGCCGTTACATGAAAAGTTCTAGGAATCCCAGTTTCCTAGAAAAACTTTAGTAACTTCACAGATTTTTTTTTACAGTGTAGAAAAAAGGGATAAATAGTCGTCTGATAATTTTTTAAAGTAGACAGAGATCTTTTCCACGTTCTAAAACGTACGTACATCGAGTTTCGTGCAAATCGGTCAAAAATTAAACATTTGTATAAAGGACTTACACACAGAGAACGGCTTTTATATATACGAGTTGGAACCCGTCGAAATTCGACGAATTAAAATGTTTAGAATGGAACTGTTAGATCGAATTTGTAATAAACCTACAAAAATAATTACAATAAAAAATTCATCTTGCATTGGTTATCTAACTCTTAAAACAAATAATGTTTTTAACCTAAAGTTACCAAAATATTATTTCCAAAAACTTCAACTGCTTAAATTATTGAAAAATTAAACTGTATTGGAATACGTAATCAAGATGCGTAATTATGTTTAAGTTATCGATTGATGCTCTTACGTTTGTTTTTACGGGATGAAAAATCAGTAAAATTCACAATTTAAAAGCATTTTAACGCGCAATACATTATTAATGAATGCATTTTCAAACTTAAAGTCAAGTTTGTCCGATACAACTTTTCATGTGAAAATTCGCATAAAATTTAAGTTCTAATTTCAGTACCCGCGAAAATTTACCATTCAGAAATTTGCCTTTAGTTGACATAGTATTGACATTTAGTATTGGTCAAATATTTAGTTTTATCAAAGAAAATGATCGTTTTGTTTTAAATATGACATCATTTTTACTTACTGAATCATTTTGCCTAGCGTCTCAAACTCAGTATCAGCGTAATGTAAAAATATTGAAATATCTTCTTCATTCTTTTGATTTATGAAGAAGAATGAGTATTTTTGTAATGGCTGACGTCATTTTCTGTTCAAAAATTTAAAAAAGTTACTTTTATTTGTAATGTGGAATGGCATCAATAATTATATAATCAATAAAAATAAATAAACCATGACTATTTTCCCTTTATTTTTAATAGAAATGGAGTACTTCAGTTGCCACAATTACAAAATTGGTACTAAAAGCTATAAAAAAATTACTATCTCAAAAATGAATTGAGATAGAGCTTTCAAACAAATTGCATTTAAAAGTACATTTTTTCTCTCTATAAGATGGTGTAAAAATTTAACCTATGCGATATTTAGATGTTTAAAAATTTTCAGTAGCGAAAATTGCAAAGCCGAAATTTCATTTCAAATTTCAAAGTGTTGCCATTCGCTCAATGACGTATGCGTTACGCACAGATATGTTTGTCTTTTATAATATAGATAGATAGATAGATATGCTCCCAAAAGAGGATGAATCTATAGCACTTTCAAACAACTCACACTTGTCCATATATAATTGCTTTGTGTAAAAGTCAGTATAGTTGTCGACATGTAATGAATTAATTTTTTTATGATGGTGTAACTTATACGAACTATTTACTTTTTACTCTTTTTTACATTTTTTATGATTATTAAAAGAATTAATAAAAAATTCTATAAGATAACAATTACGCAAAAGAAAATTTGTTTATAGTAATCCTCTGTGTTTTAGTTCAACATTGTTTATGTCTTTTAGAAGAGGATCTCGTAACAGGAAGACTCATATTGTTACACCTTCTGTATATATGATTTTTTGGTACTTGTTAGTTATCCCGTCGACCAATTTCGCCAAATTATATAAATCGCCAAACGTCTCGCCAAATTATACAAATTGACATAATTTTTATTTTAAATAACGAAAAAACAAATAAATTAGTATAACATTAATAAAAATACAAATAAAACGTCGAAATAAAAATCATTTAATGACGTAAACACGTGTTGTCAAGTGAATGTGACATTTACGACAAACCGTTATTGTCATTTAATCTTACAATTTGGCGACAGTAATTTGGTCGACGGGATAACTAACAAGTACCTTTTTTTTTAAATAGGTAACAAATAACTAATTTAAAGCATTTAATAAAACATAAACTTCAGAATATGTATTTTTTAATTTGAAAATAAGATTTCTTTTGGATTTATCGAAAAATACGTTATGTTTTAATCAGAACGAAAAATCATGCGTCCAGCATAGTTTATCAAACACTTTCCATTTCATTCAGAATACTATTACAAATCTCTCAGTCCATTTAAGGTGAAAGACCATTTCCAATTTGAAAAACACATTTGAAAAACACATAATGCACTTGAAACCCAATTTCTGCTAATGACACAAATAGTCGGAAAATACCAGTTTTTTTGTGGAGTCTTGTACATGATCAATATGTACTTTATGTAGATTATTGTTAAATTAAAGTTCATATTAGGTATTTTAAGTTCAATTATTGGTTAAACTTTTCTGTAGCCAAATTATTTTGCGCGTGCCAGTAAATGAACGATAAATTACCTGAGCACAATATTCTACAGTTAGTGCCATGTAGTACACCTAAGTGATATATCTATTCTATTATATATATAAAATCCAAACGGAAATTTCGTTCCGAACGCCGAGATTTCGAGTTCTATCGCATGGATTTTTACATAACTTATACAGTTAGATAGGTATCGTTCCAGGGAAGGTTTTAAGCTATAACACATCATTCTACCTAGATTAGTTATAGAATTATTACGGAAAATTCTATTATTTTGGACTTTGTTACTTCATATTTCTTTAAATATCTGGGCTCCTGTTGGTCGTAGAGCTTAGATCTCGCGCCAAAAGTAGCTCCACGGTAACCAAGCAAACTTTTCCCCGCGATTATTTTGCCGTCTTCCAATTTCCTCTAACTCTATTAGGGGCCCGCGTAGAGCCCCTTTAAAATATTTTTCGTAGAAATTTCAGCAATTATCTTAAATTATTGGTTAAGACCGCCACCCTCCCGATTCATGTATCTACGGAAAGGTTGCATGAAGGAGTTTCGTTCAGATACGCTTTCGTTAAGAATAGAGTGCGCTCCCTGGTGGTGGAATGTGGAACTAACATAACGCGATATTGTTAAAATTAGGAAATCTAACAATGCGATCTGTTTTAAACTTTGAGATAGTTCATAACACATAATCTATTATCTATTCTATTATATATATATAAAATCTATTATCTATTCTATTATCTATTATATATATAAAATCCAAACGGAAATTTCGTTCCGAACGCCTAGATTTCGAGTTCTACTGCATGGATTTTTATGGAACCTATACCGTAAGATAGGTATTGTTTCAGGGAAGGTTTTAATCTATAACACATTATTCTACCTATATTAGTTTTAGAATTATGACGGAAAATTCTGTTATTTTGGGCGATAAGGTTACCATTTTATTTCTTGGCGAAATTCATCCTTGATAAAAAAAAAAAAAAATTGAAACGGCTATTAAATCTCGAAAAATAAAAGAAAAACTGTTACTAATTTTATTTAAGTGAAAAAAAATGAAAAAAAGAAGAAGAAAATCCGTTTTAATGAGTGATAATATTAAAAAACGGAAACATTTAATCAAACCCTGAAAGAAATATTTGTAATGCTTAAAAATTAATTTAATAAGAAATATTACACTTGATACGCAATATTTGGCTCTTTATCGCTTGCGTTAGATATGGAAACGTATCTGAAAATTTGATTAGATGAAATTTTAACGACATTTTCTTTCTGTTCTGTTCTTTTCTTTTATTTTTATATCTAATTGTCCCATCACGTGACTTATAGAAAAAACAAGCAGATGTAATTGTGAATCACATGTGTAATTACTATTTGTTTCTTTACAATTTTTTATTTTTCTTTTGTCTCCAAACAATGTGATTTTAAGCCAAAAATGCATAAGCGTGACATTAGCTTGAGGATGTTCTCACAAATGGTGTTTTTTTTAGATGAAAGAGATCATTTTTTGAGTACATTTTCATATTCAATTGTAACTTATATAGATATCAGTTAATATTTTAAAAATGGAATCGAATACTTAAATTTCAGTGTGAATTTCTGCCACACATACATATTGTAAAATAATTTCATACTTTTTAAAATGTTTTTCGCCGTAATTCCGAAAGCATGTGATATTTATAAACTGGAACTCAGATCAACGAATATTACCCATTTTATTTAAGCAAATATTATCTATTTTCTCAAGTCATATCGCCAATTTCATTTATAGAAAAATTCACAGATTCGAAATCTAGGATATAAAGATAATTTTTAAGGAAATTTATGTTTTAATACGTTATACTATGGAAAAATTCAACATTTTGAAAAAAAAAATTACAAGTCTTTTGTAATTCGTCATTTCTTCTTCGTCTTTCTTCGTACTTTCTCCTCTGTTATGTAATATTTCAAATGATATTGGACTAATTTTCGATCATCGATTCACCGCAAAATCGCATATCTAATATAGTATATAAAATAAAGTCTGGATTAGGGGACTAATTAACGCACAGCGCAAACTACTGAACCTAAAATCTTTAAAATCGTGGTAAAAATACTTCTTATGACATAAACTTCTGCTAAGAAAGGATTTTCTAAAGACCCCTAATGGTTTCTGCACGGGGAGGGGCAAAAATCGAATATCAAAATTAGGCGTCAAATGATAGCATATTTTAATGTAGTTTTGTATGCTGAATCGAATGCTACCAAATAAATTTTTATAAGTCCAACAGTTCATGACACATTTCATATTTTTCTAATTTGGCGGTGTCTTTGGCATTTAAACCTCAAAATATCTATCATTACATCCGTTACTCTAGCAACGGAAAAAATTCAAATCAACCCTTTTGGCTAAAAATTTAAAACGGCTCTATGAGTTTGAAATAAAAATGCAAGCATCTTAATTTGAAAAAAAAAATAGTGATTTTATGTAAAATAAAAGGGAAAAAATTACTGAGAATTTAGCGTTATAAAACAAAAATGGAAAAAGTACTACTTAGATATTCCGTCGACCAAAAATCTATCGTCAAACTATAAGATTAAATGCCAATAATGGTTGATCGTAAATATCAAATTCACTTGAATTTAAACAAACTACACGTGTTTACGTCATCAAGTGATTTTAATTTCGACGTTTTATTTGTATTTTTATTAATGTTTTACTAATTTATTTGTTATTTCGTTATTTAAAATAAAGATTATGTCAATTTATATAATTTGGCGAATGGTTTGGCGATTTATATAATTTGGCAAAATTTGTCGACGGGATAACAAGTAGTACCAATGAAAATATTTAAGTATGAAAGCAATGTTTGTAACGACTTAAAAATTATTTTCATATATATAAACTCGGTTTATGACGTCAGATGCCATCATCCGAAGAATCTACAAGAGTCTTTTTCCTTTTTTTCCGGTCATAGGTTCCTCAATGAAAGAAATTGGAATTGGAATAATATTGTGCGATTTATAAATTGCTCCTCGATAAGAAGAAAAAATGGGTACATTTATAACAACCGTGCGCACATCTCGCTGATAGCATTTTAAAAATCCCCAGTAGCAGTAGTTACATTTTGCGTATGTAAATTAAAAATATTTTTTTTTGCTTTTAATTATGGCATTATTTCCTGTTATTGTTTATCTTTTCAGTTTTTTAAATGAAATTAGTATAAGGCATGCATTTTAAATTAAATGAGTGAAATGTTTGTGTTTTAAATGAAAATAATAAAATAAGAATATGCTATGAAAACAATCTTTATTGATTTATTACCTGCGCCCGGCTGACATAAAAGTATCACAAAAGCCACATATTCACTTTTCTTTGAGTAGTTGCTCATGAGAATTCAAGTTAACCTTCCGTAATCGGATACTTCACATATTGGTGTATTAGCTTTAATGTTGAAAGCATCGTTTTTTGTTTGAAACGAAAACTTTACTATGAATTCTATTACACAAAATCGCATCATCATCATCTACTATATATTTACAACGGAAATTTGTATTTCATTCCGATTGTTTATAATACTTTCGTAGGATATACCACAATTAGTTAGGTAATAATTTTGGAAAGGTTTTAGTGTATACATATTGTTCAAGGGTATGTAGTTATAGAGCAACAGTAAAAGTTCAAAAATTAAGTGAACCTGATTATGAAAGTTTAGCCTTTTTAAAAAAATCTACAGAACATATTTTGTTACAAGTGGCCCTGTCGCATGACTTTTAGGAATGGTGTTAGTATATACGATTTCATTATATGTTGATTAGTTACAGAGGTATTAATTCCTGTTGTCATAACGGTCTCATTACCCGACCATAAGTGCGCTGTTTATAATCAGCTAAAACAATTACTTCTTAATTGCTAAATTTTGTCCAACGCTTAAGATAACATTATATCGCAATGGCGTTCGCATCGTTTTCAGTAATGTGCAAGGTCAAGCTGAAGATCCATATTGTTCAAAATACAAGTTCAAATTCACCATTTAGTTTAATCCAAGGTTCATTTGGAAATATTGACCAGCGCAGCGGGCATAGCCTGCTAGTATATATATATATCAGTATGTTTATAATAGAATAATTTCGTTAAAATAAACCGCAAACGATTTTTCCTACAGACCGTAATGTAACGGAATTCTTTTTAGTGTCCCTGTAAATAAACCGTAGTGCTACACACTTCATTTTCAATACCGATCATACCATAGTGACACCCAATAACATCTATGTATTTCATGGTATCGGACTATGTTTACATAAGTTAGAGCACAGACAGACAGAAAAGCAAACAAACCAAATTCATAAACACTTAGAGATTGTTACTTTTGTCCACTTATTTTTTTTTTAATGTTTTGCTCGATATGCACTCGATAGCCAAATTTTTGAGAGCCTTGATAGATTGTAAGAACAGAGTGTTAGTTTCGGGAAAACACAATTCATACATAGGAGACATGACCACAGTACGAAAACCTTACAGTACAAGATTCACTTTTATGCTGCGTATTGGCAACTCTATCATTATTAAATGCTGTAATTCTTTTAGTAAGTTTTCGAAATAAATTCTATAATAAAATCTTTAAAATATTTATCAACAAAAGCATCTTCCAAAAGTTTATTTTTATATTCTTTAGAAATATATTCACTTATATTTTCATGGGAAAGAATAATAGCCCACTAATACGCTTATATGTTCTTAGGTTACTTTTCTGAAACCATTAGTGAAATCTCAAAGGATTTGAAAGTACGTAGTAATAACATTTCTATTCCCAACAGATTCAAACACTTTTAGAGTATAACCTTTTTAAAAAAAGAATAGTTCAATTCTTTTAACTCTTTTCATGCGTTTTGGAATGTGTAAAAAGTACCAATAAAGATTTTGTGTTCTTTTACGTTTTTTGAGATAAAAGACTAGAACAAAGAAAGATTTTTCACCATATTTCTGTTCCATGAAATCATTGGATTTTAAAACGTAATTCTGTTTCCACTCATTGTAAACGATGTATTTAGACTTTTAATAATTCCACCTGTATAACCATTAATACGTCTATTCATTTTAGCACAACATATTTAAAATTAATACGAAATTTCATTAAACCATTTTACAAAGTAAACTCTAAAATTCAACGCTTCGTCTTTTTCACGCAGCATCGTCTACTTCCCCAATTTTGCTTCAAGCGTACGATCTACTGTTGCTACTAATGGCTTACTTAACCCTTAAATTAAAAAAATCATTGTAATAATGTTTTTCGTCTTCTATTTTTTAAATAAATCACGGGAAAAATACTTAAAAAAATTATATTCTGTTTTAAGCATTGTTTACGGCTGAAAAACAGTTTGTTACTAATCGGCAATACTGGTCTTTAATCGAAAAAATAATTTTCCTTCATAAAATTCTATAATATTAAACACACAAGAATTTTAGGAACTATAATAAGAAATAAATTTTACTTGCTCACTGCAGAACAAAATAGGGTATTTCGCAAGCTTCCAAATAAAACAAAAAGAACAAGTAACAACAATTGAAAAAATAGATCTATTTTTATTCTTAAACAGCACAAGTGTTGTCATCTACATGTTGAAAACAGATTTAATAATATTTTCAGAATGTATTTTATTGGCAACATTAATGCATTATAGCTTCAATATTATTCTAATAGTATTTTAGAGCCTAAATTGGGTATGTTGCCTAAAAGCAACACCCGGCATTTAAGGGTTAAATTCAGGCAGCAGCGAAAGAGTTGAGGGATTACAATTTATTCAATGTCCTTTTTGTCCATTGTATTAACGAATCTCACAAACAATTATAGCGTTTACAATTAAGTATTTATTAAAGGTCCATCATAAAAAAGTATACAAGGTGTTTGTAAATTGCTTTTAAAAATTACAAAGAGTGATTGTACCCAAAGGATCAGCGCCTTATGTATAGGCAACTTCAGGTCGAAGCATACTTATTTATTGAACTATGATGGGCGTTTTACTCTAAGCTGAACTTAAGTTGCACTCATAACTTTAATAATTATAGATATTACTTTAACGATGCTTTCAGATTAACATTGCTCTCTGTGAAATGTAATAACATGACTAGACGTTTTGCATATGACCAGCATTTGTATCCTAATAAAAGAAAGCTAAGAACACCAAAATTCGGTTGCATAACTGCGTCACCATAGAGTTAAATTGCTATTCTAGTACTTCTGATTATTCCATTACAATCCATTTAAGCAAAGTTGTGGTAACAATTTTGCTAAAATATCATTATTACTTTCTTCTGTCTCCAATAGAAGAAAATGTTACAATCGAAATTTTTTTCGACTTCCGATTTTCGACGGACACGTTTTATTTGTCAGAGATCACAAAAACATGTTTATGGAAAATGTCTGTCTGTCCGTGTGTCGCCATTGTAGCATCGAAAAGTATATGAAATTATATATAAAAGTGAACCAAATTTCTTTTTGTATGTTTTGGGGTTTACCAAGCAGATCCTCCTTCAATATGGAAATATCCTGCCGGAAAGTGGGGCTGTAATAGCCATTGTTGTGCCATTTTCATTACAGTACCATCGAAAAATGTATAAAATTATGTATAGAATTGAACCAAAATTTTTTTGTATGTTTTTGGCTGTGGCAAGCAGGTCCTCCTTCCTTATAGAAATATTCCACAGGAAGAGGGCGCTACGTTAGAGATGTCTGTGCATTTTACTTGTTTTACTATCGAAGCGTGCATGAAGTTACGCATACAGTTGCGCCATTTTTTTGTAGAATATTTTTGGCTATTGCAAGCTGGGCCTCCCTGAATAAAAAAAAAAATCTGCTAGAAGGAGGCCGCTGTAATAGCGATATGTGCCATTTTCATTATTTTACTAAGAAAAAATGTATAAAGTTATGCATAGAACTGAACTAATTTTATTGTGTATGTTTCTGGCTAAGGCCAGCAGGTCCTCCTTTAATATGGAGATTTTTCACCGTAAGGGGCCGCTGTAATAGCAATCTATGTGCCATGTTCATTATTGTACTATTGAAAGGTGTATGAAGTTATGCATAGAATTGAATCAAATTTTTTGTGGACTGCTTTCGCTATGACAAGAAGGTACTCTTGAATTTGAAAAAAAATCTGCAAGAAGAGGGACTGTAATAACAATTTTTGTGCCCTTTTCATTATTGTACCATTGAGAAGTATATAAAGTTATGCATAGAATTGAACCAAATTTTTTGGGTATGTTTTTGGCTACGGTCAGCAGATCCTCCTACGATATGGAAATATTCCGCCGGTAGGAGCGCTGTAATAGTGGCGTCTGTGTTATTTTCATCATTGCACAATCGAAAAGTGTATGAAGTTAGAATTGAACCAAATTATTTGTATATTTTTTATAGGGTAACTCCGGGAGAGTCGCCGCATACGGAAAAGATGCCGCACCCCTTGTATTTCTTGTAATTATCGATAGACGGCCGTCAAACGCACAGTATAGCTGCGCAATGAGATTATTTTAACCAGTGTATAGTGTGAATCCCATTTCGATGTTTATTTGTAGAAGTACAATCCTTAATTTGACATAAGTGCATGATTTAATTCTCCAAACTTTTAAACACGTTATGTTTAAATACTTTTCATATGCTAATTACTAAATGCATACATGATTTCGAAGTAAAAACTAAGTGTAACTTATAAGTGTAAAAGTTTCTATAGAACACTTTGTGTATGGTTACGCCATTCCCCTTAGCGATGGTAGGTAACTGTGATAGCCGACGTCTGCACCATGCAAATTGGGATGCATGCCGCACTGCTATTCCGGTTTACATGCCGTAGTTTCCTTTGTACGGGATGATTAAGTGTTATTAACTTTTCCTTTTGCACAGACTAACCATGTTAGGCATGTCATCAAGTTTACTAAAACCAAAGGAGAAAAAGAGGAAAATTAAAAGTATGTAGGGCAAGAAAGATGCAAGTTAAGATGATAATAATGAAAAATTGGATTGCGCGTAACGCTGACGTTCTTTGAAAACTACTCCAAAAAAGAGGAAGTGTAATTGGCTTCATTGCATCATGTGTTTAAATGTAGTTACATAAAGACTGTACATTTTCGACTCTTTTCCTGTAGATTGTAGTCGAAAAAACAGGCCTCTTAATCCATTCGGGACCATAGGTGCATATAAGCACCACCATAAAGAGCTTAAAAATTTGTTTCTGGCACCAGTAAAAAAGAAAACTGATATTTGCTTTGTATAATTAGAGCATTTTCATGATTATTTAAGTAATGGTAACTTCTTTTAAAAAAGTGATACCAACCGAATAAAATTTGTGTAAAAGCCACCGGTCCCAAAAGGGTTAACAAATAAATTATGTAAACACAATTTTACTTTTTTCTTTTCCCTTTCTAATACATTGATGTTATGTTGTTGCTGAAATAACAATTAAAATTTAATGTAAAAAAAAATAAGGCGATAATTTTGATAGTGAAAGTAGGCAACAATTATTAAAATAGAATCTACTAATACGTTTCATTTTACTCATTTAGTTCCATTTTGTTATTATATCGCTAATTTTAGTCCAGATATGAATATTTTTTTAAAATATTTTTATTTATTATTTCATTCTGTTCTTATTACAAACGCGGCATAACAACCGCACAAGTGCGGCGTCTCAGCATTAATGTACGGATGACGCGCCGCAGTGTAATGTTTTAGAAAAAAATTGTTAAAAAATATTAATAATTTTTTTAAATTTTCTGTCGCAGTACACGCGTTGCATATTTAACATTAAATAGCACAGCATGATTTTTTTTATTTTATCTCCGCCATGGGACTTTATACAAAAATTTAAAAAAAATGTGCAGCCTAAATCCCGGAATTACCCTAATATAGGGGTGCACAACCTTTTTAAGAGAAGGGCCACTTACAAAAATGTCTGTCTGGGTTGTTTAGGGCCACATCAGTAACACAAAGAAAATTCTATTTCAGTGAGGGGATCTGTGGCTTATAATCAGATAAAAAACATGGTTTCAAAGGGGGGGGGGCGTTTACCCGCTAGGTTCCCCTACCCAGTCAATATATCCAATTCAGTTTTCCACACCAGATCAACGAAATTTGCAATTTCTTCCGACGGCAAATTGACGAAAGTCGCGCTTTTTTATCGTCATTCACTGACGAAACTCACGATTTTTCCGCGCATCATTGACAAAATTCTCAATTTTTCCGTGCCAGATAAAAGAAACTCGCGATTTTTTGGATCGTGATCGACAAAATTCGTGATTTTTCCGTGATTGACTGACGAAATTTGCATTTTCTACCGCACCAGACCTACGGAATTTGCGATTTTTCCGTTCGCAATCGAATAAATTCGCGATTTTCCGCTCTCCATCAACGAAATTCGCGATTTTTTCGCTCTCGATCAACGAAATTCGCCATTCCCAACTGATTCTGACGAAATTTTCAATTTTCTCCCGGCAAATAACCGAAATTCGCGAGTTTTTTCCAGATAAACTGACAAAACTCGAAATTTTTCCGATCCTGATCGACGAAATTTGCGATTTTTCCGCACCTGATCGACGAAATTCGCGATTTTTCCGCACCTGATCAATGAAATTCGCAATTTTTCCGCACCCGACCAACGAAATTCGCGATACCTAACTGACTGACGAAATTTCCAATTATTTCTTGCCGCAAATTGACGAAATTCACGATTTTATCTCACGATAAACTGGCGAAACTCACGATTTTTCCGTTGCCGATAAAAAAAATTGCAATTATTTTGCGCATCATCGATAAAATTCCCAATAATTCCGTGCCCGATCAATGAAATTTGCAATTTTTTCGCGCCAGATCAACAAAATTCGCGATTTTTCCGTGCCCGACGAGCGAAATTCGCGATTCATCTCTCGGATAAACTGACGAAACTCAGGATTTTTCCGTGGAGGATCAGGAAACCTTGCAATTATTCCGCGCATCATCGACAAAATTTACGATTTTTCCGTGCCCGATCAACGAAATTTGCGATTTTCGCGCCTGATCAACAAAATGCGCGATTTTTCCGTGCTCGACCCACGAAATTTGCAATTTTTCTGAACCCCGATTGACAAAACTTGAAATTTTTCTGTGCCCTATCAACGAAATTAGCGATTTTTTGGTGCACGTTCAACGAAATTCACGGTTTTTCCGACCCTTATGAATAAAATTCGATTTTTCAGCACCTGATCAAAGAAATTCGCAAATCTTGCGCGCCCAAATAACGGAATTCGCTATTCTTAACTGTCTGACAAAATCAAATTTCTTCCCGCGGCAATTTGACAAAATTCGCAGTTTCTCCTTGCCGGATCAACGAAATTTGTGATTTTTCCGCGCTTGATCGACGAAATTTGATATTTTTCCACGCTTGATCGACAAATTTCGTGATTTTTCTAAGCCCGATCAAAAAAACACGCGTTTTTTTCCGAGCCCGGTCGACGAAACTCTCGATTCTCCTCACCTGATCAAAGAAATTCGCCATTTTTCCTTGTCTGATCTATGAAAATTGAGCTATTTTTCGACTGAGGAAATTCGCAACTTGGTAATTTCCTATGTTGATAGCTATGGTATCGGCCGGCCGATTAACGGAGTTTGCGATTTTTAACTGACTGATGAAATTTGCAATTTTTTCCAACAACAAATTGGCGAAATTCATGATTTTTTTCCTGCAATCTACGGATAAAAATTGTGATTATTTCCAGTTACGAATTGACGAACTTCGCGGGCCACAGGTTGTGCATCCTTACCCTAATAGGTCAAAACATATTTTTAAACATTTGTGCAGCCCTGTAGGGGAAAAGTAGTGTGTATGGGGAAAATTGTTTGCGGTGTATTTGAAAATATTTCAGATACTATATTGTAACTGTATATTAGTAATGATTGCTCGAAACGCATTTTTAATTATGATATGCGCTTTTTTATGGTTTCGTTCATCTGTCGAAAACCTATTCGACTCGCTCCTCTGTCTGTCTGTCCGTCTGTCACAGAGCCCGTTTTCAGTAACTATACATGTTGGGGACTTGAAATTTTGCATACTTATAGCTGAACACCACACACCACACATCATACGAAAAACCGAAAATTTTTGAAGTCGTACATTTAACGCTTTCGGATCCCACATGTGTATTTTAAACAATTCTTTCTAAGTGATCCACTAATTAGGTTGGGGGATTGACATTTTACATACTTATAACTGAACACCTCACATCAAATGACAAAATCTAAAAGTTTGTAAAAGGTAGTACATTTAACCCTTTTGGCTCCCACATGTGTATTTTAAACAATTATTTCTAAGTGAGTCCATAATTAGGTTAGAAGCGTGAAATTTGGCATACATATAGCTGAACACCTCGCATCAAATGACAAACTATAAGATTTTGAAAAAGCCGTACATTTAACCCTTTGAGCTCCTACTTGTGTATTTTAAACAATTATTTCTAAGTGATCACCTATTTAGGTTGGAGGCGTGAAATTTTGCATAGTTATACCTGAACACCACATATCACACGACAAATCGTAAAATTTTGAAAAAAAATCGTACATTTAACCCTTTGGGATCCCACATGCGTATGTTAATCAATTCTTTCTAACTGAGCCCCTTATTAAAATGGAGATTTGAAATTTTACATACTTCTACCAGAACACTTGAGGCCAAGCGACAAATATTAAAATCTTGAAAAAGTCTTACGTTTTACACTTTGAGCTACAAAATATGTATTTTAAGCAATTCTTTCTAAGAGAGTCCGTAATTAAATTGGAGACATGAATTTTTGCATATAGCTGAATACCTCAGACCACACGGCAAATCATAAAATTTTCAAAAAAACTTATATTATTTACTCCTCTGGGCTCTAACTTGTGTATTTTAAGCATTTTTCTAACCTCCGCCCTTTTCACCCTGGGAGCACTTTTCCAACTTTTGCCGGCACCCCTTGGACCATTCTTTCATATTATGCACCAAAGCCTTACATATTTTAGTTCCACTTTTTACCGCCAGTGGCGCCTAAGTATCTCGGGTGCTATCGGTCCAATCCCCTGGACTAATATATCTACGGATAGTATATAAAACGGAGTTTCGTTCGGATATAGGTTTGTTTAGAATAGAGTGCGCCCCTGGTTGCGAAATGTGGAACTAACAAATTTTTCAAAAGGATAAAGTGTTTTGAAAGGAATATTAAACGAAACCCTCTGTGCGATCTGTGATCACACTTATCTACTTATTGACTATATTTATGCATACTATAAAGTGCGTATAAATGCTACAGTTCATGTACAGAGTTACAGAAATGAATTCGTAAAGGTTACTGAGTATGAGCATAAATTGCTTAATGGTAGGTTTTAAAGGAGTTATGCGTTTTTACGCTGAACTGAATTTAGTGCACTAAGAAATATTTGTAGAATATAGATAAAATTATATACAGGGCCCGCAAAGAGTTGGATACATGGCCGTCTATGGGTGATAATTTCCAGAAATGTAATTTCAGTAGTTTTAAGCGTCTTTTAGTTTGAATTAAATTTTAGCTAAATAGTGGCATGTAATAAAGGTACTAGGTAAACTACAGGGCTGTACAAAAGTATTCAAGTATGTTTCCATCTATTTGTATAAATTGCTAAAAGATGAATTTCAACCTGTTATACATTTTCTTGCTAAACTAAATTTTCGCATTATATAGTATATATATAAACACAGGGTCGTACTGGCATAACTGTTAGGGCGGTGGCAAAATGGGTAAAAAGGGCGCCGATTGCCTTACAAAAAGACCCAAATGCATATATATATAAGGTGTGTCCCAACGAAATAAAGCCACCCTAATTCTGTGCCGTAACTGGACACGAAACAAACAAATAAGAACAAGACAAATATATTAAGAAAGTCCATATACAAATACATAATACGTAGTAACTCATTCCCTGCCCCACCTGGGCAGGAGAAAAAGATGAATGTGTAAAAAAAGAGGGGGAAAAGTGTCCCGCCGAAATAAAGCCACATTCAATATTAGTATGTATTGGTAACTACCGACATTCGAGCTGCTGCAGGTCAAAATTTTTATGATGTCAGGAAGTTGTCAAATACTTGTTCTGAACCAGTCGGAATTTCTGCAGACTTTAGACGGCTGAATTTTCTATTTCTCCTTCAGTATTGGAATGGGAATGAAAACCCACGTATCAAAGTTCGAAAAAGGACAAATAACAACTTTTAAGGAAAAAGGTCTTTCACATAGACTAATAGCTAAGCAAATCAAACGATCTAAAACCGTAACAAACAATTTTGTAAATCAGGGAAATACGTACGGGTATAAAAAAAAAAGCGGTGTACATGCAGAAAAATGACTTCCAGGCAGAAAAGAGAAGTTTTGCGTCGTCTTCACGAGGTGGTATTTCCCTAAAACAGTTGACAAACGAAGATAACATCCCTGTGACAGAACCAACCTTGAAACGAATTGAAAAACGTATAGGCATCTTGCAACACAAGAAAAGGAAACAGCTGCCCATGTTGAAAGTTATCCACATGCAATGGAAATTCGATTAGGCCAAATATCATCGAACCTGGAAGGACCAGTGGCATCGTGTTATAGTCTCAGATGAGAAAAACATTAATTTGGATGGGCCAGACGACCTTGCTTTCTATTGGTATGACATGAGGAAAGAAGAGAAATTTTTTTCCAAAAGACAGCAAAGTGGAGGCTCATTAACGGTGTGGGGAGGCATCGGTTATGGAGATAAACATAACCTGGCTTTTCTCTCAGGCCGCATGAAGCCTACCGATTACCAAGAAATGCTAGAAAACCATTTACTGTCATTTGCAAAGAGACTTTGTAGACTAAGTTGGATCTTCCAGGCGGACAAGACCTCCATTCACGTTCAAAAATCCTCCTGGGAATGGTTTTTGGATAATCGGGTACATGTCATGGAATCACCTGTACATTTTCCTGATCTCAATCCCCAAGAAAATGTATGAGGTATCCTCAGTAGGGCTGTATATGCCAATAACAGACAGTTTCAGTCTGTGACAAAATTGAAGGTCGTCATCATTGAAGCGTGGGAGAATATTGATGCTATTTTCTTCCAAGGATTGGTAAATGGTATTCCACATCGTATATTCCACGTCATATATAACCATGGCGGATATATTGTCTATTAACAGTAGTGGCTTTATTTCGGCGGGACACTTCCCCCCCCCCCTCCTTTTTTTACAAATACATTTTTTTCCTGCTCAAGTAAGGCAGGGAGTGAGTTACTCCTTGTAAATATGTATTTGTATATATATTTTCTTAATATATTTGTTTCGTTCTTATTGTTTTTTTTCGTGTCCAATTACAGCACACAATCACGGTGGCTTTATTTCGGTGGGACACACCTTATATACACTTACAGTGAAACCTCCCTGTGCGACCACCTCCCCGAACGATCGTTTTTGCATAGAACAAAATTTATTCCCATAGGCTCAATACTAATTTTACCTCCCTGTCAGAGACCATCCCAGTTGAACTCCCTCCATGAGCGACCCATTTCTTTGAAGAAAACGAAACAAATTCCGTTTTTTCCTGGTCGCCTGAAGAAGGTTTTATTAGAAAAATAATTCCGGAGAGCGCATTAGTCGTCAAACTTCTAAACTAAGTTTAGATTTTTTTTATTCCGGTAACTTTTAAGTGTTTAAACTCCTGTGTGCCTTTTTAGACAATGAATTTAACTCTGGTGACAAATTAAGGATGACGGTCAATACACTTCCCTGCCAAATTCTGTCAGGAAACTCTCAAGGAAATAGATAAATAAATGAAATCGCCATTATTTGTTGGCATCCAAAAAAAAAAAAAAAAATGCATTTATTTACTGAACTTCGAAAGGATTTCGAAATAAAAGTTATAAAAGATAAAACCGTAAAATCAAAGCTTACGTCAACGTATTCATTTTTTACACTCTGCAGTAATTAACTTATAAAAGTTTAAGTATCAAAACATAAGTTAATTGCATATTTTTTTCCTAATGTGAAAAATAAATTTTAGTAACATTGTTACCTTTTTTCAACAATTAAAATCTAGATTTAAACATGACCTCCCTTAAGAGACCACCTCTTGGAGCGACCAATTTTTATTGGAACACACACACACACACACATACATACTATATAAATTATGTATAAAAAATACTTTAAAAATATATACGACTATTTTGTTATAGCGAAAACTTTATTTCTAAAATAATTATGACAACCAAATTAGTATTTTATACTATAGAAATGTAATTTACACAAAAATAGTTCCCCGCAAAACATTGCACTTCTGATGTTAGACCAGTGTTGCCAACTTAGAGGTATTTTTTTCCCACCACACTTTTCTAAAAAAGCTATCTCTATTTTCGAAATCTGCTCACCTTATCTAATGAGTTAATTCAAACTTTACCCCGAATATCCGAATAACAATCTCCATACAATTATCTCCAAATGGAAAATAAAATATTAAAATAAAACAAACAAAAACAATTTCGTTGGGTCAAAACTCAAAAGTGCAAAACATTATTTTATACAATTGAATAACATTTTATATAATACAATCTCTAGGATACAAATACTATTTATGGTGTAAAAAATTTCAGAAAATTAATTTTGGTTCAGGGCAAGAATGACGTCTATTTTACGTGAATTATTTTTAAAAAATGTTTTATTTCTTTATGTTTTCAACATTAAAAAATTATCATAGAGAAGCATTTGGTTTGAATCCCGCTATTTAAACAGTTTAAATATATATATATATAGTCTGAAATTGCATGAAAGAAAATATTCTTTAACATTATTACTACAAGTTTCGTTATTATTCACTTTAGTTCGTAGGTAGCAATAGTGATGGGCGATTCTCGAAAATTCGACAATCGAGAAAAATCGTCATCGTAAAAAATCACAATCGATACAGCCATCGATTAATTCCTAGAATATACAATCGAGATGTTTTACAATCGATTATAACGAGAGAAGTTAAAAACAATTGTTGGAAAACTTAGCTATTATTCTGGCCGAAAATTTCATAGTAGTGATAGGGCTTGATCGATAATTCTGCTATCGCAATTATTTGCTCCCGATTTAGGCTTAAGGGGTTACTTCAGTCAAACGAAAAGACCTGCTCGCTAATGCTAATCTTATGGAAGAAATTTATAAAGATATCTCATTTAAATTTCAGTATTTTAAAATGATTTTCTTTGCATTGGAATAAATTCCCCTTTCTTCTTTATGAAACTGCAATGTCCAAATCGCGTAACTATGGCGCATTTGATGAATCAAATAACCTTTCTACTTTTTAGATAACTCCAAAAGGTTTGATACAGTTTAAAGTTCCCCTAAATGTCAAATAATGTGGAATTTCCCCATTGATCGAAAACAAAAGTTTCTTTCGAAAAACGTAAGGATAGTAAAGATACCTGCCAAGAGGGAACCTGTCTAACACGGAAACTGTTTTTCAGTACCTAGTGATTCCAACATGACTCTGTAAGTCTGTATCGAAATCCAAAGTAGCTATTTTATGACTCATTTAAAAACTCATTTTTTATTTTAGACGCATTAGCTAGAATCGATTAGCATTTCCCTCTTTTCGATAAAGGCAAAAGGTTTGATACAAATTAAAGTTCCCTAAACGTCTAAAGTGTATCAAATGCTGTGGAATTTCTCCGTTTATCGAAAACAAGACAGCTTTATCGAAAAACGGAAGGATAACCAAACATACATAACTGCTGAGAGGGAACCTGCCTAACACGGAAATTGTTTTCCAGTGCCTAGCGATTCCAACATGATTCTTCAAGTCTGTATCGAAATCCAAAGTAGCTAGTTTCTGACACATTAACTAGCTCATTTTTTATTTTAGGCGCATTAGCTAGAATCGATTAGCATTTTCTTCTTTTCGATAAAGGCAAAAGGTTTGATACAAGTTAAAGTTCCCTAAATGTCTAAAGTGTATCAAATGCTGTGGAATTTCTCCGTTTATCAAAAACAAGACAGCTTTATCGAAAAACGGAAGGATAACCAGACATATATAACTGCTAAGAGGGAGCCTGTCTCATACGGAAATTGTTTTCCAGTGCCTAGCGATTCCAACATGACTCTTCAAGTCTGTATCGAAATCCGAAGTAGCTAGTTTTTGACACATTTACTAGCTCATTTTTTATTTTAGGCGCATTAGCTAGAATCGATTAGCATTTTCTTCTTTTCGATAAAGGCAGAAGGTTTGATACAAGTTAAAGTTTCCTAAATGTCTAAAGTGTGTCTAATGATGTTGAATTTCTCCGTTTATCGAAGACAAAGGAGCGTTATCGAAGAATAGAAAGGTAAACAGACAAATGTATCCGCTAATAGGGAATTCTATAACTAAAATAAAACTTCAATGGACTTCATTTTTGGTATTTTGGATAATTTTAATCTTCCAATCCTTACCAACGTGGTATTAGATGATGGGTCTGGAAAAGGTAGAAAAAACGCCCCCCCCCCCCTCCCCCGAAGCGGCATTAGGCCCCAAATTGACAGTAGGGCAGACCAAGGATGAAAGTTAACTTCATGTAAGAGAGGACTAGGGAAATTGAGAATGGTAAAAAAACCAAACCATTGAATATAAAAAAAATTTGAAGAAAAAGAAAAATGGTAAAAGAACAAGTGAAGCGTGTGATTAGAGCCAGACAAATGGAGAGGGCCCGATGGGCCACAGCTGGTCCAGAATGAGTGCCCGAGTTGTCAGAATGTGTCAAGAACTTGGAGAATAGTATCTACAATGAAGAAAAACAATGAGACAAAATATTATGAAAAACAGATGAAAAATACCAATAGCCTGAGGCTAAAAGTAAAATGTTTCACTGGGCGGCGTCCCCTGGTGGTAGTAAAAATAAAATTGATACGAAAAGATAGGGAAGAGTAAAAATACTTTATTTTGTGAATTTTATAATTTATGCACAAACAGTATACTAAAGGTTTGAAGAAACAAAACTTTAAAGCGCCCTCTTGAGCCGAAGAAGGGAGTTAAAATTAAGAAACATATGTCCATATTCTTTATTCGATTTTAGACACAATTTTATGTTAGTTTTATAATTTTCCTATGAGTGGAAGATACCGTACCAGAGTACGAAAAAAAAACCGCCGCTAAGTATATTCCTTTAGAACATTTTAAGCCCAGAGGTCTAAAATTAACGGTGGATTGTCAAAAGAAAGGCAGATTTAGAAAGGTTATGAGATTACCCTTATTTTAATACGTTACATGAGTGGGGTAAAATAATTTTGAAAAATCCTCTTCCCTGAGGCGCGACACTTAAAATCTTGAAAACACATAATTTGCAGTGCAATTTTGTTTTAACAATAGCATTCTAATATTAAGAGATATGGGACAGATTAGGAGGTCTAAAATAAGAGAAACATTGAAAATCAAAGACAAACTGGCGCCAAATTCACTAGAAAACTTCTATATCAACAACTGAAACCCGAACTGATGACTTGAGGGTCCTGTCCCTGCCGGCGAAGACACTCACGAGCTAATGCTAATCCTATGGGGAGGGATTTTTCTAATATCTTGTTTGCATTTTGACATTTTTAAATATTTTTTTTTGCATTGGATAGCCGAGGTCCATCTCTACAGCGCACCTTTTTCACTTTTTCGATTTTGGTCACAGATATTTTTAATAAAGTTACTTTCACTTTCAAAACCAGTTCTGAAAATGAAAGTGTCATTCTAATAATGTCTTGCAAATAGCGGTTGAAGAAAAAATCATCTTAGTAAGGGTGTACTCAAATCCAAACTGCTTATTTTCAGAGTCATTTTACAATTCATTTTTACTCTCAAAGGCTTCCAATTGGTACGTTTTCTTACTCAGAAACTATATAATGTACCGTAATGGTTGATTTTTAGATAGAGGCAGAATATATTTAAAAAAAATGCTGTTAAAGTGGGCATTTTGAACCGAATTTCCCGAAGCGGATTGTGTTGGAAAAATCATTGTATTAAGGATACACTCAAATCCAAACTGCTTATTTTCTGACTCATTTTTAAATTCATTTTTGCTCTCAAACGAATTTAATTGGTAGATTCGCTTATTCAGAAACTATATAATCTATCGTAATGATCGATTTTTTGATAGAGGCGGAATATATTTCAAAAAATGATGACAAAGTGGGCATTTTGAACGGAATTTCCCGAAGCGATTGTGTTAGAAACGAAAAATATTGTCCTTCTAAGAAAATAATTTTTTATATATCAAGTTTTAATTAATTGAACGAAAAATAAAAATACAGGTCGCTTATAAATCTCTTCAAAAATCGCGTCAGCAAGTTTCATATTTTTTTTTATTAAAAATGAATCTGGAGTTATGCCAGAAAATTTCGAGTTGTTGAGCATGGAAAAGTATTTTTTTGAATACCACCCTAACATGATTCTGCTAAAACTAGCCATTATATAAAAATGAAATAAAAACTTGTCAAAAGCGGCCAGACAAAATTGTTAAAGTGGGTTTATCTCTAATCATGATTTAATTTTTGTTTGTGAAATTAGTATACCTGACTTCGAAATCTACCTCCGCCTGTAGGCCGGGCCGGCAGGGATTTTTTATTTTTTCGCAACAGTTATAAAGAGAAAATAAAGAAATACATTAGACAAATTTTGAAGATTTCACAAAAATCCAAACTAATAAACACCCGGCCCGGCCGCGGGCCGAGATCGGGCCGCGCATCTATTTTCATTCACGGCAATCGGGCCGGGCCTAGCCTACTCTTTACGGGCCGGGCCTTACTTTTTCCCTGAAGTTTCGGGTCGGGCCGGCCCTAACTTATTTTGTCTGCACACACCCGGGTACTGGTTTCATTCCTAATCTTCATGGCCCAAAATTTTCATTCCTAGTTTTCACCCAGCCCGTATGAAAATCATTTTCTCGGCGTGGCCTGGTCCGTTCAAATGTCAGTAAAATTAGGCTTGGCACAAATTTTTTGTCAAAAAATGCATACATTTTTAAATCGCCATTATCCTACAATTAAACATTCAAATTCATTCTTTTTAAAGAGTAGTAGATTTCAACGCTTATTAAAATACAGTTAAATTAAAATATAGTAAAACGTGTGAAAAAGAACCTGTCTATGACGGAATCTCGTTTTAAACTGAAAAACGTGTTGATCCATGCAAAATTAATATACTACTACGTAAGAAAATAATATGTAATACATTTTTTACACTTGCTAAGAAGGGAACTTGTGTATAACGCATTTTTTTTTCCTTTTCTATGCAATTCAGTCTTAGATTTTACTGTATAGCATTTTTCAGATATTTAATGCTTCAATACATGGAATATGGATTAACAATATTAATGATAACTGAAACATTTACATACAAGAAATAGAGATTCATTAAAAAAATAAATATCGCACCCTGCGGCACTTCTATAAAAATGAAGATTATAAACATGAAAAGAAAAGTTAAGATAAATATTTTTGGCTTGAACTCCTCGTACGAGACAAATTTTTAACCAAATCGACGTAAAAATCAATGTTTTGTAGAAATTCACTCGGGCCGTGGCGAGCTCGGGCCGAGATTTTAACTTTTATACCGGGCTGGGGAGGGCCAATAATTTTTTGCTACGGGCCGGGCCGCGCTAGGGCCGAACTTTTAACTTTTTACCGGGCCGGGCCAATATTTTTTTTTGTACGGGCCGGGCCGAATTTTTTTTTCTCTGAGTCAGGCCGGGCCCGGGCCTGGAAATGTCGGCCCATGCAGACCTCTACTACAAGTCTTTTCTTTTATGTACAGTTTGGCCGAATATTCGGTTTCATTTTTGTTTTCAGCCTAAAATCTTAGTTTCGGCGAAAGTACTGGCGAATATTCGATATTACTATAACTGACCTTCTCTAGCCTCCCCCAAACGGCACTCCCATCTATTGAGCCGCACATAGTATGTATTCACATACAAGGGGATAAATTTAGAAGGTATTACTAATCGTTATTTTTAAATTAAATTATTTTTTAATAATTTTTTATGTTTATAGCACCTTATATTGAATTATTTTTGTTTCAATCAAATTATTTTTTAATTAATAATTATGTACTGCTGTTTCTACTCAAAACATTATTCAGATAACATGCATATATGTATGTTTATGTTAATTACTTTGAATTTATTTTTAAAACAGTTTCGCTTTCGTTTTCGGTCGAAACTAGGAAGGTAAACAAAATTCGGTTTCTGTCGAACACTATTTTTATGTTTGTAAATGAGCAGAATTTTTCGCATTATTTAACGTTAAAAAATATTTCTTTGAGAACCGCTTTAAGGATTTACCACGTAATCATAACTTATAAATTTCAGAAAATCGAGTTTTATTTTAGCGGCTTTATCCACGGAAAACTTCTTTATGTGGCCAAAATCTGGAATAGATGATTCTATGTAAGTAAAAAAAAAAAAAATACAATAAGCATTATATTATAATTATAACATAAAATTTAAACTAATAAAAATTTTCTCAAAATTGCATTTTTAAATTGTTGACTACGACACGATTACTTTAATAATAATGAATTGTTTTACTTTTGTCAGCTTTTTTTCTTATATAATTATGCAGTGCATTAAGGACTTTTTTTTATCATCATAAATCAGTATTAATCTGCGGTAAAAGTTGAATACCCTCTTCAAATAAGCAGCATTAAAAAAAAATAAATAAATAAAATAAAATAAAAAAAAGCTTTTCGCAATTTCCACTCTTTGTCCCGTCTAGTCACTAAAATAAGTCATATTTAATTAAAAATTACTGTATATTTTAATTCCAGATAAGCTAAATTTAAACTACAATGTTCGCCGCAACTCACACGCACAAAAAACGCACCAGAAAAGAGGCAATAATTTCAAATATATTTACATTTTTCAAAAGTAATATATATCAAAATTATATTTAAGCATTGTATTACAAAATAAAAAACAAAGTCAAAGAAAATAGAAATACTTGAGGGGGCTCGTCACTCAACTTCCAAATTCTCCTCCGTAATGCTAAGTCTATAAACTTTTGATGCATCCGTATATTTAAAATATCTTCTCGGAAAATTCACATTTTTAACATCTTTTTTTCTGTGAATTCTTCTTAAAATTTTAACACTTGACACACTCGTAAGATTTTAACACTTCATATAAAATTAAGTCTATACCTTAGAAATATCTTGAGAACTAAGAAAAAAAAAGAAACTTTTAGGAAGCGTACACAAAAAATAGAAGTTAAAAATATTAATTTCCCGAGGAGATATTTCAAATATATGAATCTATCCAATGTCCATAGACTTTACTTTAGTGAGGAGAAATCGGAAGCTGGGTGACCAACCCCATTAATTGCTTAATGTGGAAAAAAAATTAAAAGAAGAAGAAGAATCTTGTGTCGTGCGTTAATTAGTATTTCATGGGAAAATACCTCCAGCAGAAAGATATTGAGCACCAGAAATCTCAGAATACAGTATAATCAATAAAAAGTGTCACATCTGGTATTACTACAGAAACCATTGGGTGTCTATAGAACTCATTATCTAGTTAACTCGAAACCCCGCAGAAATGGTAATTTGTCTTCTTAGGAACAAGATCCCATCCCACGTTATTGACTAACAGCATTGAAAACTGAACACAAACTGCACTTCTCTTTACTTATATTCACCCATTCTTTTGTAAAACATCTTTTACAGTTTTAGTGGTTTGTCTATTTATTTTCATTACATGTGTATTTTTCAATTTATAAATCGAGGTAGTGTTTGAAGTTTAAAGCGGTTAAGCAGATCCGGTTTTAAAAAAACGTTTTTAGATATTGGCATTTTCGGATGCTAAAAGTATAATCGAATTTTTAAATATATATGAAAAATTAACGTTTTCTTCTTTCGAAAGCAAAATTTACATAAGTTTCCATTGCAAAATCTTGTGAAGAATTAGTCTTGACGGTCTAACACTTATATTATCATTAGGAAACTATGGAATGCTCCACTTTAGTAGAACAAGAGTATCAATTTATGTGTGTGTTTGTGAAGAGTGAACGTGTATGTAAGTATGTGTGTGCGTGTCTGTGGGGGGAGGGGGGGAGGTTGCTATTACAAAAACACGATAATAGTTTTTTGAAAGTTATTTTTACAGAGGCACTTGAAAAGTCTGACCAAGTGACCAAGGGCCCCATGATTACAAAAACACGATATTAGTTTTTTAGAAGTTATTTTTACAGAGGCGCTTAAAAAATCTGACCAAGAATGGCGTGATGACAAAAGCACGATAGTAATTTTTTGAAAGTTATTTATACAGAAGCGTTGAAAAAAAATTTGACCAAGGGCGCCATGACTACTAAAACAAGATATTAGTTTTTAAAAATTTATTTTTGCACAGGTGCTGAAAACAAAAATTGACCAAGGGCGTCATGATTACAAAAACACGATGTTAGTTTTTTGAAAGTTATTTTTACAGAGACGCTGAAGAAATCTGACCAAGGGCACCACCGTAATTTCAAAAACACGATTTAGTTTTTTGAAATTTATTTTTACAGAAGCGCTGAAAAATATCTGACCAAGTGCGCATGATTAGAAAAACACGATAATAGCTTTTTGAAAGGCATTTTTACAGAGGCGCTGAAAAAATCTGACCAAGGACGCCTTGATTACAAAAAACACGATATAGTTTTCTGAAAAGCAGTTTTACAGAGGCGCTGAAAAAAATCTGACCAAGGGCGCATGATTAGAAAAACACGATAATAGCTTTTTGAAAGGCATTTTTACAGAGGCGCTGAAAAATATCTGACCAAGGGCGCCATGATTACAAAAACACGATATAGTTTTCTGAAAAGCAGTTTTACAGAGGCGCTGAAAAAAATCTGACCAAGGGCGCATGATCAGAAAAACACGATAATAGCTTTTTGAAAGGCATTTTTACAGAGGCGCTGAAAAATATCTGACCAAGGGCGCCATGATTACAAAAACACGATATAGTTTTCTGAAAAGCAGTTTTACAGAGGCGCTGAAAAAAATCTGACCAAGGGCGCATGATTAGAAAAACACGATAATAGCTTTTTGAAAGGCATTTTTACAGAGGCTCTGAAAAATATCTGACCAAGGGCGCCATGATTAGAAAAACACGATGTTAGTTTTTTGAAAGTTATTTTTACAGAGGCGCTGAAGAAATCTGAACAAGGGCACCATAATTTCAAAAACACGATTTAGTTTTTTGAAATTTATTTTTACAGAGTTGCCGAAAAAAAATCTGACCAAGGGCGTCATGATTACAAAAACATGATAATAGCTTTTTGAAACGCATCTTTACAGAGGCGCTGAAAAATATCTGACAAAGGGCGCCATGATTACAAAAACACGATATAGTTTTCAGAAAAGCAGGTTTACAGAGGCGCTGAAAAAATCTGATCAAGGGCGCATGATTAGAAAAACACGATAATAGCTTTTTGAAAGTCATTTTTACAGAGGCGCTGAAAAATATCTGACCAAGGGCGCATGATTAGAAAAACACGATAATAACTTTTTGAAAGGCATTTTTACAGAGGCGCTGAAAAATATCTGACCAAGGGTGCATGATTAGAAAAACACGATAATAACTTTTTGAAAGGCATTTTTAAATGGGCACTGAAAAATATCTGACCAAGGGCGCCATGATTACAAAAACACGATGTTAGTTTTTTGAAAGTTATTTTTACAGAAACGTTTTAAAAAATCAGAACAAGGGCGTCATGATTACCAAAGCCGCCTCTGACAATGGGACCAAATGAAATAAAAATAAAAAATATGCTGTCTTAAATTGGCATTCCCTTTTTATTCTTGTCTTTTGTACTTTTACAAAAAGCAGAAATATCAAACTACCGGGCAGCAACCCCGGGCGCTTAATATTTGACAGAAAATATGCTAAATACGTTATTAATACTAATATTAATTTATGTGGAAGTTACTATTCTTCGGGGTACTGAATAAAATCTGGACCAGGGCGCCATGACTATCAAATTCTCTGCCAATGAATCCATTTAAAATGAGAATATGTTTCTTATACAGTGTTTCGTCGCTTATACTTGCACAAAAGACAGAAATACAAAAATACCTGACAACACCAGGGTCGCTAAATACTTAGACGCAGAAAATATGCAAACATATTAGACGCAGACTTATTAGAAGCATTCTTAGAGCAGAAATTATTTAGGCGTATATCTAAATAAGTTAATACTTAATATTATTTTTCTTAGAATTTATCTTTAGTACAAGCTTTGAAACAAAGTCTGGTCCAGGATACCATGTGTAATAATGGCATATCTGACTGTCGATAACTTCTGTTATCTCGAAATTGGGTTATCTAATTGTCTTTGATCACACATAGTTTGCTTATGCTATACTTTAAAAATAAAAAGCATTACTGTTTAATTTTCCAAATGAAAATTTTTGAAAATTTTATGCCTTTCAGAATACACAACTTTAAGCGTGCTTCAAAGAAAACAAAAAAGACGATGGGCGCACCGGGCATTTGCCTCGTTGCCCGGTGGGCCAGTACGACCCTGTATAAACATACAGATCGAATACAGGGCTGTTCAAAAGAATTGGAATACATATTTGGCTATGGGCGATAACTACTGAAATCAGATTTTTAAATGTTTACTTAGTTATCTTATTTGCCTTATTTCCGTAAGTAACGAAGTTTCGTTAAAGCTTTCAGGGAGTGTTGGAAAGTGTTTCATAATATATGCTGTACGCATGATTTTTCTTACTTGTTTTTAAGGCTTTCGTTCCTACTTGGTACGTACGTCCAGGTGAAGGAATTTTCTTCCCTGCTGGGCATTAATCTTCCGTTATTTTTTTTTTTTAAATTTTTTGTGCCATAATTTGTAAATTGTGTTTCGCAACATTTTTAAATTGCAAACGGTTGGGTGTTTATTTTCGAGATAAGATGCTACTTTTACACAGGTGCTTTATTTTTTAGAAAAGTCGGGTTGAAAGGTTTTAGGAATGGTTTTCAACGTATGGTTTTCAACGTCAACAGATAAATAAGAAAACGCATATGGAAAACTCTGAAAATGAAAAACAAATTACTTTTATAAATAACAAAAAATATGCGGAATCGATTCTTTCATATTAAAAAAAAGTACATTAAGTATTTGAAGCTTAGTACATTTTTGAGCCTTTGTGAACATTTTCAGCGTATCTTCACCAACAGTCGATTTAAACGATATATTTTATAAACGACTACAATCACAACAGATGCTCAACAGCAAAGATAAAATTTGTTTTTGTTTTTCTCATTATTCATATCTATCATACACATATGTGCACAGTATAATTTTACTTACTTGTAATTTTATTAAAGAAAGCATAACTTTATTAATGTTATTAATGTTTAGAATGAAAATATGAATGAAGTATTGTATATTTTATAATTGTTTTAAGGGAAATATTCAGAAAATATTCTTTGAAAATTTAATTATTTATGAAAATATAATTATTTGAAAATTTAATAATTTTCAGTATTTATAAAATTATTGTTTCTCGATGAGTACATGATGAACTCTCTATTCCTATACAAAAAAAGATTTTAATTATTTACTATTATATATTAAAAAATATTTTTTTTTACATTAAAGCCTTTTAAATGTTGCTTAGTAAATTCCTTTCTGTTACGTTTCTGCTTTATTTTCTCGTAAAATTTGACTACGCTTTTACTGTTAACAAATTATTCATCTTAAATTAAAAACAAAATTACTATTAAAATCATATTTGAAGGTTTGTTTTGTTAAAATTTATCCCATTTTTTTATTATCTCTTAATTAAATAAAGCATCTTTATCCCAAATACCATTCTAAATTCAGATTTTAATTGAAAATACCAGTATAACTTCTTTTTATCTATTAAAATTGATTTAAAATGCAACAAATGCGACTTTAGTTACTGTTTAAATACCATGACGTTATGATAAATTGGTGCTCATATATTTTATTATAAATCATTAATAACACGTTTTGTATTACAGTTTGGATTACACTTTAAAATGTATGGACAATCATTAATTTAATTGATTTTTATAAATATAAAAAGTATGTAAAAGATCTGATAACGAAAAAAAAAATTCTTTAATAAATAATGAGTGATAGACGAAGATTGTTTTTTCATGGAAAGTGAAATATCCATTAAACACTTGACGCTTTTTAAATTGTTTTACATTTTGGGAATATTTTTACCATTTGATTTGCAACGACCGAGTTTAACGATACTTTTAACAACTATCGCAACAGATTCTCAGGATAAAAGAGATTTCAAACTCATTTTTCATAATTTTGATCCATCAAACGCAGCTGTTTAAATATTAATTTTTCACACTTGTAGTTTTCTTAAAGAAAACATATCTTAATAAGTCAAATTAAAATATGTATCGATAATTGTGTATTTTATGATTCTTTTCCGTAAAATTTCTATACTACAGACACATCTATACTAATATTATAAAGAGGTAAAATTGTTTATTTGTTGGAGGTAAGCTCTGGAACTACCGAACCGATTCCAAAAGTACTGCTATCAAAATGATGGTGTTTGTTCAACTTAGAACATACTATATCTTATGTCCGTGCCACTGACCAAAATGGGGTGCAAGAGCAAAAAACGTTCTAAAAATGCGAGTTTTGTGTTACTGAAGGGCCTAGAAATATGAAATTTGGAATGGTACTTACTTATAAGATACTAATGATCTTTAAGGTCATTTCTTAAAAAAATCGAAATTAAAAAAGGGTCAAAATGCGCGAAAAGCGTTCTAAAAAACGTTCTAAATCGCGATTTTTACGCAATTTCGGGAAGTACCAAACCCATTTAAAAAATAATGTTGTCAAAATGATGGTGACAATCTTGCTCCAACATAGGCTACAATTTATATCGGTGTCACTAATCCTAAAGAGGGTGCTGGAGCAAAAAAACATTCGAAATTGCGATTTTTGTGTTACTGAAGGGTCCAGATACATGGAATTTGGCATGGTAGTTACTTATTAGATATAAATGATCTCTAAGAACATTTCTTAAAAAATGCGAAACTTAAAAGGGGTGAAAATGCCCAAAAAGCGTTCTAAATGGCGATTTTTACGCAATCTCAAGATGCACTAAACCGATTTTTTTTTAAATGGTGTCAAAATGATTGTGATAACCCTTTCTGCAATATAGACTACATTTTATGTCCGTGCCACTACCCCTAGAGTGTGTACAGGAGCAAAACAACGTTCGAAATTGCAATTTTTGTGTTAATGAAGGGCCCAGATACATAGAATTTGGAATGGTAGTTACTTATGAGATATACATGATATCTAAGAACATTTCTTAAAAAATTCGAAATTTAAAAGAGGTAAAAAAGTGCGAAAAGAGTCCTAAAACACGTTCTAAATGGCGATTCCTACGCAATCTCAGAAAGTACCCAACTTATTTCAAAAGTAATGTTAGAAAATTGATGATGACAGCCTTTGCTCCAACATAGGCTCCATTTCATGTCGGTGTCACTACCACCTAGGGGATACAGAAGAAAATTACGTTCTAAATTCCGATTTTTGTGTTACTGAAGGGCCTAGAGTCCTGAAATTAGGCAGGACACATATTTATAAGATACAAATGATCTCTAAGAACATTTCCTAAAAAATCGAAATTTAAAAGGGGTGAGCGAAAAGCGTTCTAAAAAACTTTCTAAATCGCGATTTCTACGCAATCTCAGGAAGTACCAAACCGATTTAAAAAATAATGGTGTGAAAACGATGGTGATAGCCCTCGCTGCAACATAGGCTGTATTCGGTCTAAATTGCAATTTTGTAATATTTCAGGGGCTGGCAACTTAAAAATAGGCATGGTAGTTACTTATAAGATATAAATGATCTCTAAGAACATTTCCTAAATAATTCGAAATTTAAAAGGGGTGAAGATGGACGAAAAACGTTCTAAAAAATGCTCTAAATCGCGGTTTCTAAGCAATATCAGGAAGTACTCAACCGATTTAAAAATTTAATGGCGTGAAAATGATGGTGACAGCCCTTACATCAACATAGACTATATTTTATGTTGGTGCCACTTCCCCATAGGGATGCAGGAGCAAAACACTTTCTAAAAATGCGATTTTTGTGTTACTAAAGACGCTAGACACTTGAAACTAGGCATGGTAGTTACTTATAAGATATAAATTAGAGGTGCACAACCTGTGGCCCGCCAGCCACCTAATGTAGCAGTATTTTTATCCAGAAAAATTTTCCTAATTAACTGAAAGAATCTTTGCTATTAAATAACAGAGATGTTACTTTTAAATTTTTTGTGGTGGCAAACGATTTTCTGGCAAAAAGGTTGGGCAGCACTAATATAAATGATCTCTAAGAACATTTCCTAAAAAATCGAAATTTAAAAGGGGTGAGCGAAAAGCGTTCTAAAAAACTTTCTAAATCGCGATTTCTACGCAATCTCAGGAAGTACCAAACCGATTTAAAAAATAATGGTGTGAAAACGATGGTGATAGCCCTCGCTGCAACATAGGCTGTATTTCATGTTGGTGCCACTACACCAAAGGGTGTGAAGGAGCAAAAAACGGTCTAAATTGCGATTTTGTAATACTACAGGGGCTGGCAACTTAAAAATAGGCATGGTAGTTACTTATAAGATATAAATGATCTCTAAGAACATTTCCTAAATAATTCGAAATTTAAAAGGGGTGAAGATGGATGAAAAACGTTCTAAAAAATGCTCTAAATCGCGGTTTCTAAGCAATATCAGGAAGTACTCAACCGATTTAAAAATTTATTGGCGTGAAAATGATGGCGACAGCCCTTACACCAACATAGACTATATTTTATGTTGGTGCCACTTCCCCATAGGGATGCAGGAGCAAAACACTTTCTAAAAATGCGATTTTTGTGTTACTAAAGACGCTAGCAACTTGAAACTAGGCATGGTAGTTACTTATAAGATACAAATTAAAGGTGCACCACCTGTGGCCCGCGAGCCACCTAGTGTACCAGTATTTTTATCCAGAAAAATTTTCCTAATTAACTGAAAGAATCTTTGCTATTAAATAACAGAGATGTTACTTTTAAATTTTTTGTGGTGGCAAACGATTTTCTGGCAAAAAGGTTGGGCAGCACTAATATAAATGATTTCTAAGAACATTTCCTAAATAATTCGAAATTTAAAAGGGGTAAAAATTGACGAAAAACGTTCTAAAAAACGGTCTAAATTGCGATTTCTACGCAATCTCAGAAAGTACCAAACCGATTTCGAAAGTAATGGTTGGAAATTGATGATGGAAATAATGAATCCAATATAGGATCTATTTCATGTCGTCGTCAATACCACCTTGCGGTTGCATTTTTAAAAACATTCTGAATTGTGATTTTTGTGATACTGAAGTGGCTAGCAACTTGAAATTTTCATGGTAATTACTTATGAGATGTAAATGCTCTCTGATAAGAGTTCCTTAAAAATTTGAAATTTAAAAGGGGTGAAAATGAACGAAAAGCATTCCAAAAACGTTCTAAATAGCGATTCATACGCAATCTCACGAAATATAAACCGATTTCAGAAGTAATGGTTTCAAAATGATGGTGACCGTCTCCGCTCCAACATAGCCTATATTTTACGTTGTTGTCACTACCATCTTGGGATTACAGTAACAAATAATTTTCGTTCTAAATAAGCGTTCTAAATTACGATTTTTATGCATTCGTGTGAAATACGAAACCGATTTCAAACATAATGGTTCAAATTGATGTTGATAGAATCTGTTCAAATATAAGCTATATTTTATGTCGAGGGTTGCAGGAGCAAAAAACTTTCTAAATTGCGATTTCTGCGTTACTGAAGAGGCTAGAAACTTTAAATATAGCACGGTAGTTACTTATAAAATATAAATGGGCAGTGGAAAATAAATTAATTTCGAAATTAAAAAGGAGTGAAGCGAAGGGAAGGAGCGAAAAGCATTCTAAAAGGGTACTAAATTACGATTTCTATGGAATCTGAAGAAATAATAAACCGATTACAGACGTTATTGTTTGCGAATCAAGACTGATAGTTCCTTATCCTATACGGGCTATATTTTATGCCGGTGTCACTACCACCTGCACTGTAAAAAACGACATTTTTACAGTACAAAGTACTGTTCATCTCGCGCACAAACTCGATCACAGTGAATGTGGTGAATCTTTCTTTGGTTCCCTGACTATATTAACATAGAAAATACAGTAGTATCGTAACATTAACAGCACAATGTCTAGGCAATTCGGACGCCAGAAGTTTGTGTTGTAAAAAAAATGTGTCCAAATTGCCAGCACATTGTTCTGTTAATTTTACGCAACTGCTGTATTTTCCTTGTTAATATAGTCAGGATACCGAAGAAAGATAGAGCACATTCACTATGATTGAGTTTGTTCTGGCAAATGTACAGTGGTTGTTTTACAGTGTGGTTGGCATGAACAACAAGAAAGCCTTTAAAAACATCTAAATTCCGTTTTCTACAGAATATTAGGAAATACCAACCGGTTTCAAGGTTAATGTTGGCAAATTAAGGGTGACAGTCTCTGTTTCAACATTTTTCAGACTATTTCTATGTCAACTCTGTTTCGAATTTTATGTCGGTGGCTCTAACACCAGACTGTTAGACAAGAAGCTTGGAATTTGACATGACGGTTAATTTTAAGATGTAAATGTGTTAAGATAGTTTCTAAAAAATTCAAAACTTCAAATGAATACTGAAATGAGCGCATGAAATGAGCATAAAAGTTTCAAAATACTTTCTAAATTATAATTTAATTGGAATTAGTTTTAGTTCCTCTTATTAATTAAAATCTCATTTCTGTCTATTGTACTCTTATAATGAAGGCTAGTCAAAATTTGGCTTAATTTATAATTTTTGAATTGTTTCAAAATGTGTTCTTCTAATAAAAAATTGTCATGCAAATGTCACTTGGCATATTGCAACTATTACGCGAGCAAAGCCGAGCGGTTTGCTAGTAATAATATAAAACATGAATAAGTAAATGAGATAAAAAAAAATATATCTATTTATTCTAACTTAGCTACACTGAATAGAAATTAGTATAAAGAACTGCCTGTAAACAAGTAGTTTAAATAAATACAAATTTTAATAGATACAAAATAAAGGAATTTAAAATATACGTAAAATGTTATACTTAAAACCAAACTTTGTGGCACTACTCTCAAATAAAACTTTGACTTCCATGGCACACGAATACGTGTAACAGCAATGCATCACGTGGCACCATACCACACGAGTACGGATGCTATCAAAGTTTTCCTTAAGACAATTCATTGCTATGAAACGGGACTATTGATAATTTATTAACATGTATTTAAGCGGACAATGGACTTTCATTTGGCGAAAAATCGACTAAAAATCCATTTGTTTTTGGTTTATTCATAGCATAAAACCGCATACAATTCCAACGATTGCCAGCAATGTTACAAGATTTTCAAATTTGTTACATCGCAATTATGTTACACAAAAAATAAAACTTTAAATACTTTTTTCTCAAATTGAGAATTTTTGATCGTGTTAAAAGATTCGAAATGTTCCGTGAGTCTTATTTTTTATCCGATTTTCATAATATTAAGTATTATTGTGTGCAATATACTATATTTCAAAACTTTGGTAATTATATTTGATATATAATTTGCTAGTTATATAACTTTTTTCTGTGCAATTTTTTCTGTGGAAGTTTTTATATATTTTTTTTCAATATATTAGTATGATTTTAAAACGCATACCAACATTTGTTGCAATATTATAAAGCTACCATTTAACAAAACACTAGGTTCTTAAAGCCAAATTTAATGCGCATGGAACATTTTTAATTAGACTGATTATTTAAACTATTTTAATTATAACTTAATTAATTAAGCATATTTTAAAAAAAAATGATTAATTTAACTAGGAAATGCATGAATTAATATGTGTAAAATAGCGAAATGATTGAATGAAAAAAAAATGGTTTATGACGTCAATTGTCCCTTTAAGAAAAGATTTCCGTGCCACTCATAGTCATGTTTTGCGATTTAAGTTTGGAGTTCAAAGTGTCAGTACTAAATTTCGATACTTTTCAGTTGAAAATTAATAAAATTATCAAATCTTCCCGCGATTAGGAATTTTAAACCGACTCTAATAAACAAGGAAAACTGTTTTGCTAATGTCTACTAAAAAGCCTCGTTCATCACAGTGTGAGGCGCACAAAGTGATACAGATATCGACCTACAGTGTCTATACTTGTTTACTAGACCACGGAATGTGAGCTGCATACATTACATAAATCATGGTCAGATAGTAATCGGAATGCCGAACCCTTATTGTTTTTGTATACAAGCGAACTCAGCGCTCAATTTGTCGACCTCGAAGGGAAAAAGTACTAAGTGAACCTCGCCCAGACCGGAGCCGAACTCCAGACCTGTCGCGTGGTATCGGAACGTTCTAATAACTAAGCTACCGAGCTTTTATACTTAATATTATTGAAAATTTAGTTACTAATTGCTTGCATTATTTACATAATATTTAAAAAAAAAATAGCTTCAGCAAAAATGCAGATGCTTAAATATTACTTAAATGTTTCAGAACAAACTTGTATCTTAAATATTTAAGATATTTTTTATTATACAATTTTAATTAAATTTGTATCTTAATATAATATTCTTTAATAAAATTAGATTGTGAATGAAGCTACCATCATAATACCCATCTTTATGTATTACAAAATATTTAAAATATGGATATTTTATCATTTGCCTGTTTTTTTGTGAGAATGCATTGTAAATTAAAATACATATTAGCAACTTGTTTTGTATGAAATTATGATATTTTACTTTAAATTTATTTGACTAAATAAATAAATAAAGTAAAGCACACTTGAATACACATTAACATAAAAGATTTAAAATATTTAAAATATTAAAAACATTTCAAATACATAATGATGTTTCGCCCGGCAACCGCAAAGCATCATCAGTACAGATTAACCATTGTAAAATAAACCTCAATACAAATCAAGAACAGTTTTTCACAAGAACACCATTTTTCACAAGACAGAGCAAATTCACCAACAACAGAACCGTGACCAACGAAATAGAAGGCCAATTCATGGTGTGACGTCAAGGTAATGAAGTCACGACTGTGAAAGCACTCGGTCAAAACGCGACCAACAAAATGCATTAAACTACTGGCAGTTGTTTATTTAATACTCTAAGATCTTAATAAAAAGATTTTTAAATAACTTTTCTTTCAGTTGTGCCTTTTTATAATAAAAACATATTTTTATATATAATAGAATTCAAATAAAAAACTTATTAGAATGGAAGCAAATCTAATTTAAACTATCTGATGAGAACTAACAAATATATTAATATTTAAAGACATACCTGAACTGCGTCACGTAACCTTGAAGAACTGGTTAAGTGAGAACCAAAACATTGAGCTCAAATGCTTAAATACTTCAGAAAATCTTTCCTGAGAAGTGTCACTGAGGAATGTGATGTTAAAAATACTCAACATGCACGCTGTTACACTTTTTGGACCACGAAAGGCTCATTTGAATACAGGTTCATGTCAGATTAATGTGAAGACCATTCTCACTGAGTTTTAAAGATCATATAATTAAGATTCTGAAAAGAAAACATAAATGTTTGAAATTTTAGATCTAGGTATAACATGAAAAAAAAATGATTATAAAATTCGTACATTCTAAGGATTTATTTAAAAATACACGCAAACAAGATTTTATTTTGCTCATAGTTTATAAACAGAAACACATAAAATATGTAAAATGTGTTTTTTTTTTTCATTTAAGTAAAACTGTGGTTAATAATATGTTTATTAGATTGTAAAGAAATGAAGATTCTAGCAGCTGTGTTTTATGTTCCCATATAATTATTTTAGTAAAATGCAGCATCGCATGTTTATCAAAAGTAAAATCCAAAATCCATTTTTAAGATGTATTTTTTGTGAAGGATTGTGGAAATCTATTTTACACCTAATTAAATAAAATAGCATTTGCTTATTGATAAATAAATAAAATATGCATGTATTTCGTACATACTTTTTTAAAATACAGAATATGTGCATTTCGGTACTATTAAAATATTCCTCTGATGGTTAAAAAAGGAAATCTCAAGTTTTAAAACGCAATTTAAAAAACTGACAGAAAGCCACGGTACAGTAACATTCCGAATTATACAAAAGCTGTTAAATTTAATCAAAATGAGAAATTAAATATGTTTAGAAATAAATTTTACTTCTTTAGGTTGCTTTGTAGAAATGTTTAGGGGAAAAATGAAAAGTAAACATAAGCTACATGCTAAACAAATGTAGAAAATATAACATTCAATAGATTGCATAATTTAAAGCTTTTAATTCTATGACGAATAAACAATTACAATGTAAACAGTGTATTCGTCCTATAAAATAAGCAGATTATTGCTTAAAATAAGCAATGAAAAAAATATACTTCTGAAATAATGAACCTGTATATCAATTTATAGATAGGATTAACACCCATATATTTCACTAATAAACACCCATAGTAATAAATTTAACTAATAAAATATTCACCAAATCCTTAAAATAATATGTCAAAATGATCACAGAACTATACAGTTTATAAATAAAGACAATACATACCCATTAGAAACATGTAATATGCTTTAAAAAATAATCTTTTACAGTCGTTATGCACTTTCGTAGTACTTTACTATGGAGAAGTTAAGTTTAGATGATCCGGTCCGTTTGACGTCATTAAAGTTATGATCTGGCCTTGTCTATCGTTGGTCACGATAGAACAGGCTTCATTCAGCGTCGGCGATAGTATCTGAGTAAAGAGAATCTAACGTGAGAATTGTTACATCCTAATTTCAAAATGTAAGGGTTCGAAAATTGCGGGATCTGATTTAACCGTTTTACGTGAATGCTGGACAATTTTTGAGTTTTGTTTGCCTTTTCTGATTTCACAAATATGTTCTTTCAGACGAATTTCTATGTTAATGTGTATTCAATTCTGTCTTACTTAATTTATTTAATTTAGTCATTTAAATTTTAAATTCAGAGGGTAAATGTATTTATATTGCAAATTTACTTTTATTGTCTTTGGATCAGTCTCGTATGTATTTTAAAGAAAGATTCTAAAATATAAGGCATGCTTCGTACGCTTCAAGGAATATTTACCAGAATTTTCCTAAAGAAATATTTGGCTTATTTAATGAAAAGAAAAGTCTATCTTCAGATATAGCGAGCAGTAATTTACGAAATTCCTGGTACTAAAACACCTAAAATACACTAAATCCTCTGATGCGTAAGAACACTGTAAAGGGTCTCAATTACCATAGGCATTTAATATTATTCCCGCTCAGTAGCGGAAATGGCGTTTCCGAAATTTTGAAGTCATTTTTCTCCAAATGACGTTTTTGGGAATAACGCGCAGGATATCTCAAACACTACCGGATGTTTTTTCATGAAATTTTCAAAACATATGTTTCATGTTCGTCAGCATACACTGAATCTAAAATTTTCTTTTTATTGTTATAAAAATAATTTTTTTTTACGTGATTATACTGTTGAAATGTTAAAAATTTTGCATTAGCTAAATACAACTTTGCATTAAAAATATAAAAATGCTATTACAATACAATTTGTTTTTACGTTCAGGGTAATTCTTATAATATGAAATATAATTAGGCTTCAAAATTTTCATTCTAGTTCTAAAATGTATTTTGTAATCCTGCGAGTAAGCTGTACGACAAATTTTCTGGTCGCCAAATGTCTGATAGTTTGGAGACCCCTGTAAATGCTAATTCTTCATCTTACGTTTTTTTAAATACATGAAATGAAAGCACATTCTTATACTTTTCATTCTAATAAAAATTGTATTTTAAAATCCTATAAATTTTAAGATATTAAATATCTAAAATGGTATTTTTTTTTTCCACTTTAAGAGTCCTCGGACCCTTAAATATATTTTTATAAATGCATGAAAAGTCATTGAAAATGAAAAAAAATTCCATTTCTTAAGTAATGAAAAATATACTGAATCCTTTAATTTATGTACACAGTGAAATCCATTGCACATTTGAAGTTTGCTATCTGAATATTTTTAACGTTTGTTTTACAACGACCGTGTTTAACGATAGGTTTTAAGTCCAATCTCAGCAGATTATAAGGAGGAAAGAGAAAGTCATTTTTCATAATTCAGATCAATCAAACACAGCTGTTTAAAGCTTAATGTTTCCCACATGCACTTCTCTTGAAGGTGTTTAACATTCACACTTTTGTTCTGAATGAAAATATGAATCGATTATTGAATATTTTAAGAATCCATTTTTTAGAAAATGTTCCATACTTCAAAAATATTAATAGTGTATAACTTCAATGACAAAATGAGAATTATAAAAGCGTTCATATGTACACAATGAGTTTAAATTATTTTTACAAAATAAGAGGGATGATAGTACCCATCCGGACGAGCAGTAATTACCATGGAACACAAGGTCGCACTCTACTATGAGATGCAGAAAAGAGTAAAATTATAATTTGAGCATGAATTTACAACAGTGTTGGGAAAATGAATCAACGATAGCAAACGTTGCACAAACTGATTTACTGCTCATAGAAAAACTCACAGCAAGTGCTCAAAGTGGCGGCTATGTGTATCGTTGGACAGTTCACACCGGGGAAGGGGGGACTGGTGTACCCTCTCGAATATCCCTGGTGTTGTATTAATTTTGTCTGAGCAAAGACGATTCTCGCTATGAGATCTTTAGCCGAGTCTACAGTCGTCTCGTATACTAAAGATTTTACGTGCTCCCAGCAGAAAAAAGTCTAGTGGGTTGAGGACTGCGGAGCAAAGAGGACAAGTCACAGGTACTCCACATCCGAATTATCGCTCAATAAGTACCGGGCCGTGCTAGAAAAGTGTTCTGCGGCTCCATAGTGCATAAACCACATGTCACTCAGTATGGGAAGCGTTGGGGAGCAGAACAGACTACAGCGTACTTGGAAGTCCTTGTTCTAAGTTGTGCATGTCAAACGGTCTGGCATTATGTAAGAGCCTATCAGGTAAACCCCAACGATAATTTCCTAGAAGTTCACGGAAAATATCTACAGGTGTTTACGCGTGGTAATGCTGCGGAGATTGCTGTCAGTCCACACGGTGTTGATTGCGCACGTTAAAAATGCCGACTCTGCTGAATGTTGCCTCATCACTAAATAATAGTAATGCATGAAATCGTGGATCGTTATTCCTCATTTCGAGCATCCACTGTGCAAAATCTGCTCGGAGGTATAATCATCTTGGAGGTATAAACACTTCACATTTTGCACGTGGTAGCGGTGATCCACTCCACCTTTTGAGAAATACCTATTCCGCATGTCACAGCTCTTGTAATTGTGGAAAGAACTTCTGAATTTTCGCAAAGACTAGCTCTTCCATGTCTGGCGTTCATACATTTCGCGAAACCTCTGCATTGCTGTTTGAGTTGGAAAATGAACCAGTTTCTCGCAATCGTCGATCCACACAGGCGAAGTTACGATAACATGGAATACGATGCGTTGGAAACCTCCGCTCGTACAGTCTTCGTGCTTCGCGTCCATTCTTTTTGCTTCACCGTATGGAAGTTGCATATCTGTCATTTCCTCGTATGTGTACGCCGCAATTGCCTTCACGAAATCTTTTAGATGTTGTTATTAACGTAATACTTTTAATCGTTGATGTTGTGCCGTTTTGAAAGGACAGTGTTTGATCTGATTTGTTTTCTAGGGAACCTACTGTGCTGCTTCTTCTCAGTGAAAATTTTTATGCTGCTTGGTTTGTTTTGTCGCACTTCGGCCCGACCTGGCCATCATGTTTAAGATATATGCTACGTAGGCAGATATAAAATAACGTCTGATGCGATAACATGTTCAAGCTGAACGCGTTTCGATTTTACTCTTTTATGCCTCTCAGACTGGAATGCGAAATTATGTTCCATGGTAGTTATTGCCCATCTGGATGTGTACTATCGCCCGACTTCTTTTGCAAAAACTATTTAGATTCACCCTGGATAGTGAGAAACCAGTTTTCTGCTTCATTTTATTGCAATTACGGGAAATTATAATATCCTCTAGTGATATAATGTATTTAACATTTCTCAGAATCTATTGTAAATTTTTATTTGAACCTATTTAATGAATGAAAAATATATGTGAATGAGTGTCAGTAAGTAGGACTTATGTGGAAAACATATGATTATCTAGTGTGAAAAATTACAAATTCATAATATGCAAATTAGTTTTTTTATATAAAAATATAAATCCGTAAACTAAAATAATTTTACTACTTGCCAAGGCCGCCTAACTGTTTTTCTTTATTTCTCGTCAATGTTAAGCATGAAGACAAACGTAGACGATAATTTAAATAAGAAAAATGACTGTGAGTCAAGGAGCTCATTCTCTAACACTCTGGTTGTTTTTCCAAAGCCGTCACATAAAAATTCAGTTATAATCAAATTTAAATTTTCAAACTTACTAATGAAGAAGATGTGGGATAGAGTCACTTCACAAATTTGGTTGAGAGTAAGAGACGAATAAGCATGTTCACTCATTAACTTCATAACTAAGAAATATTAAAGATTAAACTTACGTAAATCTCTTCCACAGTCCAAGTCGATATCAACTTTTCCAAATCAATATGTTGCTCTGAGCTGCAAGGCAACGATTATTAGAAACCTTAATGTAATGTCATTAACAAACCGTGGTTATCAAAACGAAATTTTCTTCAAATCAAAACAAAATCTCTTACCTACTGACAGTGCTTACAACAATCTCTAACTTTCACTTCCACGTGTTGCAATCTCCCTCTTAAAACCTCCGACATAGATCTTAAACTCCACTGAGGTAATAACTCGACCCAAATCCTAAGACACATATTTTCGCTTCACCTTTTATACGCTGCAGGCAAATAGAGCAACACAACCTAAATTTGCATAAAACCACAGCCGAAACACGAAACCGTACATTCCAAGAGATACAAACGCACCTCGTAAAATGAGAAAAAAATGAAGTGTAGAAGTCTTTGTCGAATTAAATATTTCACGTGATATTCAAATTCCAAAATACTAGAGACTATACGTATATAAGTGGGTTGATAGTTTACTGCTACACAAGCCTACTATGGTTGTGTTTTTTAACTTTTCATAGTTAATTCGGCTGAATCGCAAAACAGCCGAGACACTTGGCATCGTTCAATTTGGCGAGGCGATAAATGGATCTTTGTTGTCACCAGTTCGTTTCGTAAATTCTTTCCACGCCTTCAGTTGTGTTACCTTGAATTTGGATTGGTTGAATGGGATGGGTTGATTTCTTGTGTATTGGATGGCTACGCCTGCCTTTGACAACTCAACTCCGCATGTTTTCTAATTATTGTACGAGTTGCGTGACGAGGTGTAGAAGACAGATGAATAAAAATAAATGAGGGTAAGGCTAGAGTATGTTATTGTTAATATATTTTGCTGTTTTTAGTTGTAAAATTTGAAAGTTAAAGTACCTGTGTAATTTAGTTTGAAATTGTGAGTATTTGTTCATTTTTTTTTTTTTTTTTTTTTTTTGTTGGAAAGTTAAATGAAGTTTATTGACGACTAGAAATTTACGAAATTATGGCAATTCAACATTTTATAGAGTTGGTTTTCAAGAAAGGAGATGTTTGTTAAGGTATGTTAATAATTTTATGTATATTTTAGTATAGTGTTTTATATTAGCCATTTATTGTATATTTCTCATGTATGCTGACCTTACGAGTTTTGTACATTTTGATATTGCTACGCAACGTGAACTGCTGAATTTTGATATTGCTACGCAACGTGAAGTGCTGAATTTTGATATTGCTACGCATTGAGAACTGCTGAATTTTGAGATTGCTGCACACCGAGAACTGCTGGTGACAGTGATTTTTTTTCGGTAAATGAACGCGAAGCGTTCATACATGTATGCTGATTGCCGCTTTAACGAGTTTCCTGCGTTTTTCAGATTGCTGCAGAACTAGGTTGCTGTATTCAGTGATAAATATTATTTTTTTATGAACGCGAAGCATTCATACTTCTTTAAATTAGAAATGAATTGTTCTATGTTTACTATAATATAAGCACGTACTTTCAATATTAAATGACCCCATGACTTTTTCTAAAAGTTGTTGAGAAATGAAAATTTTAATCATTATATCGTTACTCTGATTTGGAAAGGTACTTTAAAAATTTCACATTTTCAATAAACTTATGTTGAAATCGTTTGTTTTATTTTGAATCTCATAAAAATCAGCTTTCCTGTGTTTTCTAATACGTCGTTATTTATAAATGTTCTATTTCCCATGATTCCAGGGTGATGACGTAGTAAAAAACAGTCTGGAAGCATTCAGGAAAGTGGACCAATCACGTTAGTTTTCAGGTTGCCGCATTTTAGATTGGCGCATGTGGGGTAGTTGGCGCTTGTCAGAAAAGTCGCCAAATGGGGTGTCTCGGCTGTTTTGGGAATCTGCCGTTAATTCTTATGAATTTTTTACCGCTGTATTCGAAAATGATCTTAATTTTTTTTCCACCACACCAGGACTTTTCACAAATCGTAAAAAAAAGCGAAAATAAAATATTTTACTATAAAAAAGATTTAAAGTCGATTGTTGCTTTTTTTATTACACTATTTTACATGGTTTACTCACAATATTTTACACCATTTACTCACAATATTTTACAACATTTACGCAAAATATTTTACAACATTACTCAAAATATTTTACAACATTTACTCACAATATTTTATTACCTAATCGTTTGGAGAATCTGAACTGAGAAGGCCGGAAGTTGGGTGATCATACTATATATGAGAGATATAACTTAGAAAGTGGCTCAAAGTGAAAGAGAATATGCATAGTATATGCCTAGTATTAATCATGCATAGTATATACCCTCACCAAAAAAATAATGAAATTATTATTATGAAAAACATTTTACGTCTATCAGATTTTCGAAATATTTTTACCTTTATTATTTTTTTTTATATTTGCGAAATGAAAAAACATTCTGACGTGATGTTAAAAAACAAGGTCATTTTCGGATTCAGAGCCACAAAATACACAAGATTCAAATTTCAAAAGCTAAAAAAACATGACACAGCCCAAGTTGCGGATACACTAATAGTGTTTTACTTATTCATTTACATTTTTTTATTCGTAACATAGGATATTCCTTCAGGCGCATATTCATTTAAAATTTGTATGAAATGTATATTTTTCAAAATTTTTATTATGGAAAAAATTAAATACTTTGTACCGTGTCTAAGGAACTTGCACTGCAGTGTGCTAGGAAAATTTTATTGTATTTTCAATGAAACAAATAGTAAATTTTAGATAACATACATTTTGTAAAAATATATATATCTATATATATATTAATTTTCAAATGACGGATATTCATTAATTTGATATTTTTTTATTATCTTTTTGAAATAATGTTTTAAATCTTGAGTATTTTTATAAGAATAAAATACAGGATAAAGTTTGAAAGGAAGAAGATAATTGTTTTCATAAATAATAAAAATTATACTGAGACGATTCTCTTAGGTAAAATAGGAAAATCCATTACATAATTACATTATTAATTAAATTACATAATTACATTATAACATTATTACAAAGATTGCAAAATTTTGAAACTGTGAAACATTTTACTTTAGTTTTGCAAAGATCGTGTTTAACGATATATCTTTCAATTTTACTCACACACGATTCTTAGAAGGACAGAGAAAATAATCACTCATTGTTCAGAAACCATCAAACACAGCTGTTTAAAACTTAATTTTATCCACATGTAGTTTTATTAAAGAAAACATGTTTTAACATTTACACTATTGTTTACGCGGTTATTGTTAATCGAATATTATATATTTACCTTTTCATCCTTTCGTAAAAATATTTTGTACTCCAAAAAAATTAATAATGTAAAATTTAAATGATCAAATGAGACTTTTAAAATGCTGCGCTCTATGCTAAAAAACATAAATTAAACCAACATTAATATAAAACATAACGAATGTTTTATTCATTCAGGTTACAGCAAAACCAAGCCAAATTAGAAGGTTTCAGATGATAATTAAATTATAGAAAGAAAATATATTTTTAAGAAAATATATCTTCATCATATTGATTCATTTTATGATGCAATTTTATAAGACTTTTATGAAGAACGTACACACTTCTGTTAGTACAATATGAATAACTATTATTAAAAATATTTAAGATATTTTAAAATCTTTCTGCTCCTACAGATAATAATATATTGTAGTAATTTGTACAATTTTCTTAGTGGTCTATAGTTTCACGAAATATATATTTAGATGTAGTTAGTCTAAGAGAATAAATTTATAAAATACCGAACATAATAATACAGTAAATAATTTGCGTTTAAACAAATAGAGTTGTTCGGGGTTAATATGAGACGCAATTCTAAACTTTTCGCTGTTATTTTTATATATTGATACCGGGTCCAAATAAAAAAATGTAATATGTGCTTTGTTTCCTCAATATATTTATGGATAGAAAAATTTGCATCCTATAAATGCTATTTTTTCATAATTTTACATTTTTATCTAAGTAAATTTTTATTTCTCAGAAAACAATATTTTATTGTGTAGTTGTCGTCAGGCCTTGGGCATGTACTCCTTTTGAGACTGATCGTATAAATTAGTTTGTAATTTAGTAAGCGCAGAATCAAGTTATTTATGGTTTATTTAGTTCATTGTACGTATTGCCTTCAAGATATCTTTCACTTCAACTTTTTTTTGCACTTGTTGAAGAAAATTTTTAAATTGGAGTTGTGGATTTTGTGCTCGAATGAATCAACACAAAGCATCATGTAAAGTTGAGATAAATGTAGTCTATTTTTTACAAAATACATTAGAGACCATTTTCGAGAAGACAGTTCCATTTTTTATAGTAAGGCATAAGAATCAAGCTTCTTATGCAGAAATATTCTAGTCCTATTCACAAGTCAAAAGTTGCAAATTTAGCGACGGGAAAAACGTGTTACATTTGAAATTGTCTGTAAAATAACTTGACGACTCTCGTATGCACGTTTGTAATTTGGGTTTGTAAAGCGAACTTTTGGAAAAGAATGTCCGCGAAAATTAAAAGGACATTGTAAGGGACAAACAAAGATCAATGTACATGCGGAGAAAATTGTCATGAATTATTAATAAAAATTCTACTCTCAAAGAAACTTCAAGCCTGATCTATAATCAAACACAAACGCTATATAACCGAGTTAAAACGTCAGAAGAGATACAGAATTTATCCATAGAAATTATTTCGTAAAGTGCAAGTAACCTTCTGTAATTTTTCTAAATAAGTATACTATTTCATTTCAACATCTAATTTAAATCACATAATATTGCAAAATACAGCTGATCCGGGCAAAGGTTTTGCCCTCTCATCGTTGAGAATGTCCTCTCATACATCTTTTAATTAATAATTAATTAACTACAATTTTTAATCAAACGTTGTGTTTTAATTAAATGTTATTGTACTATGACAAACAACTGTTCAATTGCTCTTTCAGATACTTTTGTGTACTTTGTAAGTGGATCGAAAAAGGGCCGTTTACATGAGAAGAAATATAACAAAACCTTCGTTACACGCAGGCGGGATCGGGGACCCTTCAAGAATGCGCGGAACGATAGTAAAGCTGATCACGCTAAATCCCAGCTGATAAAAATAAAAACTCAGTTCCTTAAGGTAAAGACACCGATTGAGGGTACGGTTGGACTAGTTTAATATATAAATAGTCATCATGGTTTTCAACTCTCCCACTATTTAAATCTACGGTTAGTGTAGGAACAGATATTAATAAAACGAATATGATGTTGCTTCTTTTTCTGTGAGTGGTAATTTATGTTAATTTAATAGTCAAAATGAAGAGAATTTACTTTAGGAAAATTTTATTTTAAATCTATTATATTACGTAAGTATAGATTTTATTGGTTGGACTAACATATAAGGCTATTTTTCGAAATCTAAGATTCAACGCGTAAATAACTCTGCTTTTTTTACGTGGGAACATATGTAGGAGGTAGTTTTTCTTTCGCCTTTTTTCTTGGGGAAAACACACGCATATGCTTTTCGGAGTTACAATGTAGGATTTGTATGTGTAGTGCATGTTTAGAGATGGAATCGTTCAAATCAGGTTCATTTCTCCAATTATCGGTAGAATTGGTGACGGTGGGAGTTGAACGAGGATATCGTGATCAGTAGGAGTGAACATTAGCTCGATAAAATAACCAGGCCCAGTTACTATAATTAAGTAACTCTCTTTATACAGATCAAATGAGATAAGATTGCAGCACATGCAAGTATTGTAGTCTAATAAATTTAAAAGAAAATCTAGAAATAGTGCAATATATATGTGAGGAATAAATAGAACATCATTATTGTAGATTCTCTTGGCTACAAAGTTATATGGTTATTTTTTGGCCCCCTATAAGTAAACCAACAATGCAATTGATGTTCGAAACTGGTTGCAGTGTAGTTGTGTTTACGACAGCCCAAAACGGAAAGTATGTTTACGTGTGTATATCAATTTTCGTAGCATACTCTGGACAGAAGCGAAGCGTGAACTTCATCCATGTCCATTCATGTTGAGGCACGAATCAGGGAGAGAGTCGTTCATGTACAGAGCTCATGTATGTTTAAAATGTTTGAAGCGGGAATGTTTGGAAAGGTGGGCGTATTTTGAATTTGAAAAAAGGCATTCGCTTGTGTATCGATTAGTAAAAAATTATACATACTATAAGGTCTGCTGCGATTAGCCAGATTTGCCATGCAGGTCCTCCCCACCACGCAAGATATTAGTATAAAGATTTTTCAGTTTATTGCATTAAACGATGAGTGTAAAATTTGTTGCAATTACATGAGTTTTAACGATGATCCAGATGAGATTTACTTACTTCTGAGCTCCTTAAGGGCATACGGTCACAATGCGACTAGAGGTTAAGTGTTCACTAGAAACTGATGAGAGTTACATCTTTATATTCTTTAATTCTACGAGTATTCCAATACCAGATATGTGTTATCTGATTTGATTTTCCAGTGAGCTGTTTAACGTAAATTGTCTCCAACTTATGAAAGGTAAACGTTGATGTTGTTTAGGACTATAAGTATTCCAACACTCCATCTAGTCCAGGCAATAGGGAATTTTACCTAGAAAAATTAATGGTAGCACTAGAAATCGGCTTTATAGATGTTTTTGGGGTCGCTGAATCCGAATTTGTAACTTCGCACCAAAATTTCCCCCGGCAACCTCCACAAATTTTGGTAAAAAGCCCCCAAAAAAGGTTTTTAATAAAAAAAATCAATTTTCTTATTGTTTTAGAGAAAAAGAATCTAGAAATTCGGAAAGTAGACAAAATTTCCAACAAATTAGATATATGACATTATGACTTAGGATGAAGGGGAAGGGGGGATCTGCCTCGGAACATGCGCGCGGTGCTGTGTAAACTAAGTTGAGCAATTCCACTTAACCACTCACACGTTTACATTCGCCCTCCCATCTCCCCTCCGAACTTTCTCGATAAGGTTTACTTTAAGATTTTTGGGTCGCTGAATCCGAATTTTTAACCTTCCTCCCAAAATCCCCCCCCCCCCGAAACCCCCCCCAAATAGTTTTTTTTAACTTAAATTTCTTATTGTTTTAGGGGAAAGGCATTACAAAATTCAGAAACTAGACAAAATTTGCAACAAATAGGATATATGACATTATGAATTAGGATGAACGGGGAGGGTGAGGGCTGCCTGGGAACATGCACTGCGGCGCTACGTGCACTAAATGATGAAGTCCAGGCAATATGGGATTTTATCTGGCAAAATAAATGGTAGTACAGGAAATCGGCTTTCTAGATGTTTTTTGGGTCGCTGAATCCGAATTTGTAACTTCCCATCAAAATTTCACCCGGCAACCCCCCAAAAAATTGATTTTTTGAAAAGATTTGGTTTTTGAGAAAAGCGCGCGGGGATGTTCCGAGGCAGCCCCCTCTCTCCCCGTTTATCCTACGTCATAATGTCATATATCCTATTTGTTGAAAATTTTGTCTAGTTTCTGAATTTTGTAATGCTTTTCCCTTAAAACAATAAGAAATTTAAGTTAAAAACAACTATTTGGAGGGGTTTCCGTGGGGGGAAATTTTGGGGGTAAGTTAAAAATTCGGATTCAGAGACCCCAAAAACTTAAAGTAAACCTTATGGAGAAAGTTCGGAGGGAAGATGGGAGGGCTAATGTAAACGTGCGAGTGGTTAAGTGGAATTGCGCAACTTAGTCCACGCAGCACTGCGGCGCATGTTCCGAGGCAGATACCCCCTTCCCCTTAATCCTAAGTTATAATGTCATATATCTAATTTGTTGCAAATTTTGTCTACTTTCTGAATGTCTAGCTACTTTTCCCCTAAAACAATAAAAAATGGAATTTTTTAATAAAAACTTTTTTTGGGGGGCTTTTTTCCAAAATTTGGGGGGATTGCCGGGGGAAATTTTGGTGGGAAGTTACAAAGTCGGATTCAGCTACCCAAAAAATATCTAGAAAGTCGATTTCCAGTACTACCATTAATTTTGCTAGGTAGAGTCCCTATACGGTCTCTATTGCCTGGACTAATCTATGTTATTTAATTTGGTTTGTCTGTGAGGTGTGTAATATTAGTTGTCTCCCCCTTATGAAATAAGGAATAAAGTCAAGGATCCAGAAAGCACATGTTGCTGCAGTATATTACTGGGGGATCTTTAGGCTTTCGTTTTTTTTTTTTTTTTTCTGTCAAACAATCTATTGGAGATAAATTTTTGTCTCTTTTTCTGTCTTTTTGGAAATATTATGTACAAATATAAAGGTGTTGCTTCTATTTAAAGATGGAAAGTTACAGAAAATATTAGCCAGACTGCATCACTTCATCACTTCACCATTCACATCCAGCACTTCTTCACCCATTCTCATTACAGTCAACTTTCCTGTAAAATGAGGGAAATACTAAAGCAAAATTATAAAAATTTGCCAGTCTTTTTAAGAGTGTGTTTGTCATAAGTTATAATACTCTTATTTTACATAATATTATAAATCACACATGTAATAAAGATAATCCATATATGAAAAGAGTAATTCTTTAAAAATCAGAGGAGTACTATGTTAAAGGTTGCAGATATAATATCATCCTTATGATATGTAGGTTGAATCTAACTCAGAGTAAGCTAATAAAACTTATTTGAATCTATGGCTAGATTGATTCATTTATTAAATATTTAAGCTACAGAAAAATAAATATGGATGTTTGGCAACACTTTTTTTTTGTTCAATAATAACTATATATGATGTTAAAAATAATATACAGGGAGTCCCTAAAAGAACTCTGGGTTTTTTAAAAAGCATATCGAGCTAACGGTGCGAGTTAGATAAGGTCAGTTAATTTTGCTCAAATCAGTAGCTCATCAACTTTAACCATACAATTTTCAGATTGTTGCTTTTAATACTAGGTAGCGTTGCCCGTCATCGATATTAAAGTAATGTAGCAGACGCTAGTTCCATCATTCCATTCAATTATTGCAGTGCAATAGCGACGCCGCAACAAAAGGCACAGTGTGTTACCTTTCTTATAGAAAATGGATCTGTTACCATTATACAGCGAAACTTTTGGCGCGAGTATGGTGGTAATGCACTTACGGACAAAACCATTCGTCAGTAGCAACATGCATTTAAAGAAACGGAAGTGGATCTGAGTCAATTAGACATTTTTTCAGAGGATATGTCCAGAGTCTTGTTTACACTGAGAAAATCCAAGATGTAAACCATCTCAGGCAAAGGATAATCAATTGTTTGGCAATCGTCAGTCCAGACATGTTGGCCACGACATGGAAAGAGGTTGAATACCGTTTGGATGTGTGCCGTGCAACAACCGGTAAACACATTGAAATCTACTAAATGGTAAAAATTATGTTAAATTTATCTTTATGTACATATATATATAACATTAACCTAATTTTATGATTGAATTAAAAAAAATTGCTTCAAAACCCAGGAGTCCATTTATGGACAACCTGTATTATAAGGAAATAAAAATTAAATTTAAACTTAGAACTTTTCTAGGTAACGTTGCGCGTCATTGATAATTAAGTAATGTAGCAGACGCTCAATCCATTCAGTTATTGCAGTGCGATAGCGACGCCGCAACAAAAGCCTCAGTGTGTTATCTTTCTTATAGAAAATGGATCTGTTACCATTGTACAGCGAAACTTTTGACGCGAGTATGGTAATACTCTTATGGACAAAACCATTCGTCAATGGCAACCTGCATTTAAAGAAACGGAAATGGATCAGACTCAGTTAGACTTGTTTTCAGAGGACATGTCGAGAATCTTGTTTACGCTGAGAAAATGCAAGATGTCAACCATCTCGGGCAAAGGATAATCAATTGTTTGGCAATGGTCATTCCAGACATGTTGGCCACGACATGGAAAGAGGTTGAATACCTTTTGAATGTGTGCCGTGCAACAAGCGGGGAACACATTTAAATCTACTAAATGATAAAAATTTGGTATAAGGATTTTAATTTACCAGTAATATTTAAGCAAACATAAGTGTAGTTTAAGTAAGGTAATTTTTTTTAAATTGTGGTGAGAGAACAAACTATTTCAATAATTATAGTAATAGTAACTGAGTAGTAAGTATTTTTGAAAGTTGCTGATAACACAAGCATGCGATGGTTATGTTGTTGAACTTTTAATAATTAATATTTATGTATTTTTTACCGCTGAAACCGAAAATGACATTTATGTTTAACCATCACGACAGTTGATTCCGCAAATTGTAAATTTCAAAGGTGAAAAGTCCAAAAATAGCGAAAATCTGATACTAACAGTGGAGGCGATAGTTGTTCTTCTAAACTTTTGATAATTGATATTTATGTATTTTTTAGCAGTGAATCTGAAAATGACCTTCATTTTTAACCCCCACTTCAGAATGTTTCGCAAATCATAAATTTCGAAGTTAAAAAATAGCGAAAATCTGATACCATTAAGTAGGTGTAAAATGTTTCTTATTCAATTTAATTTTGTATTATCCAATAATTTATTCAATTTTTTGCTTTATGTCGGGGATTCTTGCTGCTAAACGGGGTCCAATAAGGTTGTGTTAGGATGTTCAATTTTAACTTAGAAATGTTTGACTTTGAAATTTACGATTTGCGAAAAATCTCTACGTGATGGTTAAAATTGAAAATCATTTTCGGATTCAGCGGTAAAAAATACATAAAAAGTAATTATCAAAAGTTTAAAACATGGCAATCACATCTATTTTATAGTTATTAGATTTTCGTAATTTTATGTTTTGTTAACATTGAAATTTGTGATTTTCGAAAAATTCTGACGTGATAGTTAAAAATGAAGGTCATTTTGAGATTCAGTGCTAAAAATGCATATGAATTATCAAAAGCTAAACAACGTGTCATAACCCAAATTTTGCAGGATAATGAAATTTTACATTTAACTATTTTTCTTTAGAAGATGATTCTGAATGTAATTTAATTTAGATAGCTACAATATCTAAGCGAGTAATTCTAGCGAGTAACCATTAAGCGAGTAATTCTAAGCGTACTGTTGCGTGTGAGTCTCGTACTGCAGTCGTCCGCTCGAGATCTCCTGTTCCTGGCTGTTCCCATTGGCCCGTATCTGAGGGTCCATGTGAGAATGATGACAGCGAGGACGACTTTTTGCCTATCCCGAAGCGAGCCCCTAGCTTGGAGATGTTCGCCCAGTGCTTGCACGTAAATATACCAGTTATTTTACAAAGCCTGCTTTTTTTTCTAGAAAAAAAATATGTAAATACTTAAATTTCCTGTACATAGTAATCTTATATTGTAATATTTATATATATCTCTGTGACATTTATTTTAAATAAATGCGTGCAGTAGCACTTTTGAAACTTAAAATTTGTTTGTTTCTTATTTAATTAACAAAATTTTTAATTTTCAGATACTTTTTAGTTAAAAAATTTGTGTTTTTCATGCGTAGATGGACTTTGGACATCCGCCATCTTGGATTTTATTTCCCCCACCGACGACCAACGTGTTAGATGGCCGCCATCTTGGATTGCATAATCCCTGGACGTCCGCCATTTTGAAAGGCTGCCATCTTGGACGTCTAGAGAATCTGACAAGCGGCTTGGAACCCTTCTTCCAACTAAGATTAGTATTGCGAAACAGCACCGAAAACTGGCGATATGAAGCAATTAAAATAATAAAACTTTGTAAAAAATCACCATAAAATTAAAACAAAACACAGGACGCGTTTCGAGCTAGAAACATAACAGCTCGTCATCAGCTAAGCATACACGTGTCCGAAAACGGACAAGTTCAAAAATGAATGACAAGTTCATTTTTGAACTTGTCCGTTTTCGGACACGTGTATGCTTAGCTGATGACGAGCTGTTATGTTTCTAGCTCGAAACGCGTCCTGTGTTTTGTTTTAATTTTATGGTGATTTTTTACAAAGTTTTATTATTTTAATTATTTTAATTAAGATTAGTATTACCTTAGTTGGAAGACGTCCAACGTCCATGTGACCTTTGCACCGTCCAGTTTCTGACGTCACGCCTGCATACCCCGTCCAATTTTCAGCTGGACTTCAGTTTTTTTTTTCAGATTTATTTGTGACATAGGCTTCTGATATTACGTAATCGCGATAAAAGGAGGGAGGTCTGCGGGATAGTCTTGCTCTGTGATTAAATTGATCTGGCACTTGTAATTAGTTGAGTGTGCGTGTTTCGAGTGTTTCTGGAATGTAGTTCTGCTTAGTCAGGCGCAATCGAACCTGTGCTGATAGTATGTTTGATTCGCTTGCATAAAAACTGCTGAGCGCCTGCGTAATGTTAGACTGTATTAAAATTATTAATATTAATTAATACAAGCAGAGTTTGATAAAAGTAATTGATTGGAATTTCCACTTATGGAAGATAAGCTTATTTAGATTAATATAGGTAGAGTTTGATAAAAGAAGTGGAGTGGGTTCTTTACTCATGGAAATTAGTTTATTTTCTAAAAGGAATTTAAACTTTTAACATTAAACCTGTAAAGAAGAAATTTTCACTTTTAACATTATACGACCATTCTGAGGCTAATAAAGGAAAATAGTTAAGTTTGTGGCGGCCACCTAATTAGCTTGTCTATTGAATTCATTTGTTTTTAACTTAAGGGATTGAATTTCATATCGGTCGAATTCAGGTAATTGATTTTTTTATTATAAATTATTATTTTTTTTAATAAAATGTCTAGGAAGTATTTAATTAATGGTACAGTTGTCGTATATACATTAGTGTTAACTCTTTTAGTTGCCTGTCAGTGATGTGTTATTATTTTCTCAATATCATTTCAATAAGATCAGATTGCACTCATTTTTAGCCCATTTGATGATAAGTTTTATGATTTTTTATTCCGTTTTCTTGGTATATGTTTTCGTGCTTTGTGTTTTATGGTGCGTAAGTACAGGTGGGTTGAATTATATTTTGTTTACTTTGAGTTAAAGTCATGTCTTGTTCGTATTGCATGTTTTGTTAATTAAATACTTGACTGAGAACACAGGCTCAAAATTACACGAAAACATAATAGTATTACGACTGGACCAAATGCTACAATTCCTTATTTTAAAAAATACAGTAAAAATTTCCATATATGTACGGGGAATATATGTGAAATATTTGTCTTTTGACGGAGACATACAGGTTTTAGTATAAGTGGTAATTTTTTAGGAAATAAGCCGAAAATGTCCCTTTATGCTTATTTGTTAAATTTAAAAAATGGAAATGTTCCTTGTCAATTGAGAGTATACGGAAAAATTGCAGCTAAACGTTCATAATTGTTGTGTTTGCCTATTAACCAAACATTGGATTTTACCAGTTGGTTTAGATTAGAAAGCACTTATAGCAGGCCGGTTATACAGTTCAGACCCAACTAAAATTAAATATTTAATAAAAATAAAGTTTTTAACCCCCGGTATGCTATTTCTTTCTACCAGCTATCTCTCTCCAAAAAATAAGGTTACATTGTATAAGCCAGCCGTAAAACAAAGCAGATGTATCATTGTACTGTTAAATACTATACTGTAGGTTTTTTTGTACTTCAAAGCATCGTACATTTTCAATTTTCATACTGTATCGCGGAAAAAAGTACTTTTTAATGCAATTTGTTTGAAAACTGCATATTCATTTATTGTTGAGATATTGTTTTTTGTAGTTTTAGCGGAATTTGTTTAATTTACGAAACTCAAATACTTCATTTCTGTAGAAAGTGAAATAAAAATAGTTGGAAAATAGTAATTATATCTTTTTGTTGCCATTTTTCCATAACTACTGGAAAAAAGTACTTAAAAACGTGATATTTTTCTAAAAATATTTTTAAATGAGTAATTTCTTATAAAACATAGAGCTTTTATAAACAATTTAATTATCTGTATTACAAACAAATGAAGACATATAAATCATTAGATAGGCGATTTTTTTTGTCGAGTTTCTTGAGTTTCCTTTTTTTTTCTTTTTTTGTGTGTGCGTGTGTGTTATTCAGCGATAATTCTTATTATATAATAATTATTCTTATGAATATGAGAAATTCTTCAGAGGATGCGAATGATGTCATTTTATATAAAATAAAAGCGTGTGTCTTAAAACTGAAATATGTTTCATATTATCTATATTTATATACATATATATTTTTTTTCATCGGGGGCGACACTAAATTCTGAAAAAACAGAATTCCTTTTTTATAGTTTTTTTTTTTTTTTTTTTTTTTTCCAAAATGTTGTGCGCCAGTTATACAGTTTAAACCAACTAAAAGTAAATATTAAGATTATTTAAAATGTACCTTTTCTTACCTCGATGTTTCATTTATTCAGTTTTTTTTTTGTTTTTTGTTTTTTTTATGTGAAAATTATCGGCATGCATTTTTATGAGAATCTGGCAACTTTCCAGTTTTGTTGTTGTTAGTATATAATGGCGATTAAATTCTGAACTAGGGAAATATTTTATCTACTATCCGAAGCAAGTTGACAACTTTAACAAAACACTCATTCTCTAATTACGAATACCGATGTTCGAATTCGGAATTAGGCAAGGTGATAAAAACGGGTGTGATAGTATTTAATACATATACCTATTCCATGTAAATATGCCCCAATATCGAAAATAATCATCTAGTTATTTTTAAATATTGCTGTATTACTTACATCTAATTCGAAAAACCGGGTTAAATAGCGGAAAATGTCCGTCTTAAAAACGTGGAAATACAAAAAAAAAAAAAAAAAAAAAAAAAAAACGGAAGTTATATAAAAAAAATCCTTGCCGGCTCAGCCTACAGTCATAGGTAGATTTCGAAGTTAAATACTGATTTCACCAACAAAAACAAAATATTGATTAGCGATAAGCCCACTTTAAGAATTTTATCTGTCTTGCTTTTGACAGGTTTTTAATTTCATCTTTATATAAGAGCTGATTTTATCAGAATCATGTTAAGGCAGTATTCAAAAAATATTTTTCCATGCTCAACAACTCGAAATATTCTGACACATTTTCAGATTCATTTTTAAAAGGAAAAAATGAAACTTGCTGACGTGATTTTGTAAGAGATTTATAAGCGACCGATGTTTTTATTGGCATCGAAAACTAGGTTCAAAATGACCACTTTGACATAATTTTTTGAAATATATTCTGCCTCTATCAAATAATCGAATATTACGGCTCGTTATATATATTCTGAATAAGAGAACCTACCAATTGGATGCGTTTTAAAGCAAAAATGAATTTAAAAATGAGTCAGAAAATAAGCAATTCTGAATTCAGTACATCCTTAATACGATATTTTATTCTCCAACCTCTATGTATTTTTTAATTTATTTTTGTTGTAAGAATTGGTCCTATCATAACCTTGTCAGTATAAAAAATTGTAGAAAACATTAAGAAGATACATGAAAAATTTATGCGGATTTGCTATCTTGTGAATTGACGAAGTTATTGATTTTTTTCCTTCTTCAACCTCCCCTCTTTTGTTTTCGTTTAAAAAAAAATGCGGTAAGAATTGGTTCTATCAGAAACTTGTTAGTATAAAAATTATAGATAATATTAAGCCAATTTATAATAAATTTAATTTGGTTTAATATCTTGAGAATTGACGAAGTTATGAATTTTTTTCTCCTCAAAACCCTATTTTTTCGCCACTTCAGCCCATTTTTAATTTTATCAAAAATCTGTCATACTCAAATTTTTGTCCCTTTTTTTAGAAGTAATAATAAATTTAAACTGAGTTGATATGTATTATAATTAAGACGTTATGGGTTTTTTTTTTCATTTTTCACAAAATCTCTGCATATTTCCACCCCTATGGTCTGATTTTGCCCATTAAGGAACTTGACCGAGATTTTATGCCCCTTGATTTTATGTATCAGTTTGGAAAAGATTTATGTAGAATTATGGAAGTTATCGTATCCATAAAAGAGTGATATAAATTTTACTGGGTGTGGTTCTGGCTTCTAGGCGTCATGATCGGTGTAAATCTGCAAAATGTTTACCGAAATTCCAACACAGGGGAGAATATAACAGGTAATATTTCATAAGAAATCTACCTAAAAACAGGCAGTTTCATGTCCAGTACATTTTCTGTTTTTTTTCAAAAATGTTTTTTTTTTTTACAGTAATGATTTTCTTTACAGTTTTCTTTAAATATATATATATATATATATATATATATGTATGTATATATTTCCAAATCTAACCCTTCTTACTATGTGCGCTATCGAATACTGATTTGGAAAGACCCCCACATTCTTTAATATTGAATTAATTTTAAAATCACAATTGGTTTAAAAAATACTCTTTTTTTAACAAACAAAGATGGATTGAAAGACCACAGTATAGTAGATAGCAATAAATCTCATTTTGTTTTAGGAAATTGGTTTTTAATTATAAATTTCTTCTATTAATTAAAAGTAACATCTAGCAGTATTCTTCCCTTATCTTAAAAAGCTCTTTTTTGTATATATATCTGATATTTACGTATGCTAATAGTTTGAGAATAAATATTTTAAAGCGTTAAAAATGAAAAAATAGAAAGAAATAATTCTTATTTTCACTCTTTTTGTATTTATCAATACTTGGAAATGATTCAAAATGTTTTTCAGTTCCATTGTAGAAAAAGAGTAATCAATCGTTCCACTTTTTACTATTCAAGAAAATAAACAAATGTTCGCTTCGTATTTTTATTTACACGCATATTTAAAATAACTTCTAGTTTCTTTCATCGGAAAAAAATAAATATACTCTTTTTCTGAAGTTGAATATTTAAAAAAATGCACAGCATGATATGAATAAAAATTTAAAATGAGCTTGTTTTTTATGAATGATACTTTTTTATTGTTTATAAAAATTATCAGTGAAGATACAAGTAGGGAGTTGTTTAAATGGAGAATTGCATTTCATTTGTGTATAAAAATTGATGGGTAAGCAGTTAAAACGATCATAGTTACATGACAGTTATTCATCGTTCTTTTAGAAGGGTTGAATTTCTTCTTTTTTCCTACATTTAAACTAATCTTTCAATGTATTTTTCAAAAGAATTATTATCATTCTGCTATCTTTCCCCTAAATAAATTGGGAATTTTAAAGGTTTACCTTAATTTTAGTGACGATCCAATGTTGCCACCAGATAGTCTGTTTTTAAGTTCACATTCATCTCAAATTTTACGAAAGGTGGATTATTATCTTTTTTCCATTTGACCCTTAACTTTTCAGATTTCTGACATATAAAAGTGCGATTGTTATCTACTTACAGAAAACCCAAACCATTCCTGGAAACACCGATCGTAGCTAAATGAAATATTAGACTTATGCATACATAAAACATATACATATTATAAAACATATGCTAACATACTGCAACTAAATGATAATTCCGTATACCACCAATCAAGTCTGTTCAGCATATTATCACATTAAACATACATATGATCATTTCTAGGAACAATTTTTCTGTTTTTCATACTTTTTTCAGAAATAGTGTGTACAATAACAGCGTAAGTTTTTCAGAAATAATGCAAAAAAGAGAAAGCGGTTTGGTGAGTCCCGTTCATGTTGTATATTGATTCATTTTCATAAAAAAATACATGTAAAAAATTAACACATTGAATATTTAATTTTAATATTTATAAATTGTGTTTCACTTTGCATATATTAATATTATTGTAATAAATACGTCTGTGTGGTAAAACATTCAGCTTAGAGACTCATTCATGAAATTTATTTGTGCTGATTGGCAACGGGTGTTTAAACTTCTCTGTTAGAATGTTTTCCTTCTGTTAATTAAGAAGCTACTATTCATAACATTTAATTTTATGTCTCTTTTTATGTCTATCATTCTGTTATATATTTGTCTCTTCATTTCAGAAGGGACATTTTTGTCTTCTAGCATTATTAAAATCCTACTGTATTATACTATTGACTTACACAATCTAAAACTCTCTAACTTACACAATCAAAATTTTTATGTTTTGTGCAATCGTTAAACAGTTTCAGAGTTTCTGTTTAATTTTAATTATGTAGCCAAACGATGAGATATGTGGCAAGTCAAGCTCTATACAAATAAATTGATAACACTTTTTTTACGAAAACATTCGCACATGAATTATTTTTTTTAATATTTAATTAGAATGTTTTGTCCAATCGTTGAGTCTTTTGAAAAATTGAAAATTGAATAAAAAAATTCATTCATCATTTGTAATTGTAGAAATCATTTTCAAATTTTTGAATTATCGCTTTTTATAAATGATTATATTTAACCGCGTACTACGTTCTAATTATTGTTAAAATATAGATTTTATAATGAAGAGAACGAATATTTTTCCAACTAGATTAAATCATATTCAAGACTGGAGTAGCACAGTTGAAGTTTATTACAACAGAGCGAAAAATGCCCAAACCAGGAATCGAGCCTGGATACTTGGCGTGCCGTGCCAATGCTTTACCTGTTAAGCTATTCGGCTGATACCTGGCTGACATAATTCACCCTTATTTAATGGAAATGGCTGTGAACTGCAGCGCTAGTTTCATTCACCCGAACTATAACTATAGCATTTTACATGATGAAAGTGTGCTTTAACACATAAACTTCTGTTTACCATGTAATACATGGTATATAGGGCTAATATGAGACATATATGAGGCTAAGTGAGACAAAATTATTTTTAAGTGATTTGAAGCACTAAAAAAGGAAAGAACTTTATAACTATGGACACGGTTTAATGTTTGAGCTGTATTATTTAGATTTTTTTTTATAGTTCATTTAGCCTGAATTTCAAAATTTCTTTTATGCATCCAACAGAAAACTCATTACAACAAATATCTTCTCAAAACTTTTAAATTGCAATTTAGTATAAAAAACTAAAGAATTATCTATAACTTCAACTATATTGATATGAAGATTTAGTAGTAAATTTATAATTGTATAACATATGCTATTGAAAAAAAAAATATATATATATATATATATATATATGTATTCTACGATTTCGACTGTTAATTCGTTATTTTAATACTTACATAGGCAAGAAAAATTTAAATAACTTTACTCTTTTTTGAATACAGTTTTTTGAAAACGTAGGAATATTTTAGACAGTAATTACTGTAGTTTTGTGAATTTTGTTAAAAGTTACTGAAATATTTTTATAATTAGTAATATTTAGTTATCATAAATTTTTAGTTATAAGGAAATAAGAAATGAATCCATGACTGCTTGGGTAATGAATTCGTTCCACCATGTTCTTGTATCAAAGCCAATCGGTTAAGTCAATTAGCTAGTATTTCATACCAGTCAACTAAAAATCGGTAACAAACATAGAAAATATACCATGAAACTCGGAAAGAAAAAGGTAAAAACACATTTGAGCCATTGGATGAAAAACGAAAAAAAAATATCCTGCTCGCGACACTTACATCAATACCTATATCTATTAACTTTAAAGTTGTTAGAATACAAACTATACATAAAAAAATAACGTAAGCCCCTAGATATTCATTAGCAAATTTGTTTTATTTTGAGGATACAGTAGTATTATTAAAACAGCAATGATATGTAGAAAGTCTGTACCGCATGTGATATGGAATGTTCCTTTAATAGGTTTAAAAATCTTTCCATTTTTAAACCTTAGAACTAAGAAATACAATAGTTCTAAAATACAGTAAGGATACAGTAGTATTATTAAAACAGCAGTAATATGTAGAAAGTCTGTACCGCATGTGATATGAAATGTTCCTTTAATAGGTTTAAAAATCTCCCCATTTTTAAACCTTACTAAGAAAACTGCCCGTTTTTAATAGGTTTAAAGTTCTCCACATTTTAAATACTATACCTAAGTAATCTGCCAGTTTCAGGGCCATTCTATGAAAAATTAAAACAAAAGTCATGCTCGTGACAATTACATAAATACCTATATCTATTAACTTATAAGTTATTATAATATAAATTTGACATTAATTATAACAGAAAACACTGGATTTTCATATTTGTATAATTGTTTTAATTTGAGGATATGACATTGTTAAAACAGCTGTAATATGTAGAAAAGCTGTCCCACACGTGGCATGGAATGGTTCATCTGGAATATTAAAATAAAAAGACAATTGACGATTAACACTTTCTGTTTTAATTTGTGGTAGATTTTTTAAGTTTTGTGATAGATTAGTATTGTGAAAGACATATATACCCTCTCATACAAGGCCTTGTATTACCCCTACCCACTGTCTCACATTTGCCCCCTAGGTGTCTTCGTTTATAACTCATACAATGTTAAGTATATTTCAAAGCATAAAAGCTAAAAGAATCCCCATTTCTATTATTTTAATTATTCATAATAATTATTTCATAATTAACTTATTCATAATATTTTAATCAAGTCTTGTACAACAACAGTTTTGGAAAGTTTTCTCATCAAAAATGTAAGATTATGCAATGTAGTATATTTTTGGGATATGCTTTCTCCCATTTTTAGTGCATTTGTAATGTATGTAAACAAAATGATTGACTCATTACAAACTTATAATAGAGCTAATTTTATAGGTATAATAATCGGTATTTTTGTTGTATGTCTCACATTAACCAAAAAATTTGTGTGTGTTATATTTCTCCCCATTGACCCTACCCTTGACTACCTGACTTTATCTTCATTTGTACATAAGCATAGTGTGATATGTACACTGTAAAAAGAAAAAAAAATCAGAAATTCTGCTGGCAATTGAGACGCCAGTACTATTTCCGTTTTTTAACGGACGGTTTCTCCAGTAAATTACAGAAAAATTTCCGTTTTTGGTACTGGCTTCTCGATTGCCAGTAGAATTTACGTTTTTTAGTCCGTTTTCTCTTACAGTGTATGTATAAACAAAGGTTCTTAAATTGCAAAATGAAATAAAAACTTATTATTTCCATTCGGTGAGTACATATTTAATAGTAAAAAACACTTATTAAATCTTTTAATAAATAAGAGGTAGGCCTAGGAAATGTTCAGTTTAAGATATGTTATATCTGTCACACATTGTCGAAATTCTAATGCATTGACTTGTTAAATACATTTTAACTTAGCATGAAATCTTCTAGGAGTTAAAATCATTAATGTATTGTTTGGTTTTTCCAAAATTTATCTTCGTGACTAATTATTTTTAATTATTTTCTTTTTTTGGAAAAAAATTGGTAAAAAAAGAGATAAATTGTTTATACGGAAATAGATTTGCCGTGCATTGAATGAAAGATACTGAAAAAATAATAAAGATGTATCAATTTCTGTCCGTACAGTTTCATTGTATAATTTTCGTGTTGATGGGTTTTACATTGTTACATAATTCGATAATTTTATTTCAAAAAATTACTGACATTTTTATGAATGCAAAATGCAGTTCCTCTTTAAAAATCTCAAGTGACATCTTTAAAAATAGTCCATGATTCTTTTATTGGGGTAAGAAATAATCTCATTAATTGTCACAAGTTTTCGTGCTGTCTAGGATATAGGTTTAATAAAGCTGTCAACCGAATTTTTCATCGGTTTTCCTTAAATTGCATTAATAATAAAGACTTCCTGTTTCATATACTTTTTAAAGAAATTTGCCTTCTAAATTTATTTTTTTCATCAACAATTCATTCTGTTTTTTCGAACACAGGATTAAAATGCTTAAACAAATATGTTATATCAAGAATATTTCTACTCTAAACTAAAGAAAAGCCCTGAATACAGAAAGTCTTTTAATATGTATTCACTCTATTTGTTTCATCTTGATAGGTTACTTTTAATACACCATTCAGTTTTTGTATTTTATCATACTGACAAATTTCAATTAACGAAAACACTTTCTCTTTCACGATCTCAAATATGTTCTCAAGAAAAAGAATATTTCAATTCTTAAGCGAACAAAAACCTCATTACTTGTCACAACTTTTTGCGGTATGAGAGCTTAAGGGAACAAGGGACCTACAAACTCATTTTTATTTATTTTTTTTAAATTGCACCTTAAATAGTATTCAAGGGCGCACTATATGAATTATGGTATCTATTTATCCCACAATGCATTTAAAAAAATTGGGTGGGGGAGAAAAATAAGTAATTTTCCTGAAATATTTTAAGCGTTATCAAGAACATGTAAAATGTCCCAACCTCACTCCATATCAATTAAAAACCGCGTTATTTTGTATGCCAGTTTGGTTTACATATACAAAAGAAACTGTGCGTCGAATTTTATGTATTTGATTATAAAGGTAAGAAAAAATATATCTTCTAAATTTATAAATTTTTTCGTATTTTTGCATCTTATTTCTGCACTGAACTACCCTTAACATTTTCACTTATATTTAGTTTCAAAAAACTATTCACGGTTTCATTTGTATATATCTTCTAAATTTTATGAAATTTTCCGTATTTTTGCATCCTATTTCTGCATTGAACTACCTTTAACATTTTCACTTATAGTTAGTTTCAAAAAATTATTCACAGTTTCATTTGTATATATCTTCTAAATTTTATGAAATTTTCCGAATTTTTGCATCCTATTTCTGCATTTAACTACTTTTAACATTTTCAGTTATATTTAGTTTCAAAAAACTATTCACAGTTTTATTTGTATACATCTTCTAAATTTTATGAAATTTTCCGTATTTTTGCATCCTATTTCTGCACTTAACTACCTGTAACCTTTTCAGTTATCTTTAGTTTCAAAAAACTATTCACAGTTTCATTTGTACATGTAAAACAAACTGGCATATAAAATATCGGGGATTTTAATTGATACGGAGTGAGTTTGGGACATTTTAAATGTTTTTGATAACGCTTAAAATATTCAAGAAAATTCCTAATTTTTCTCACTCATTTTTTTATGTCTTGTGTGATAAATATATGCCATAATTCATATAGTGTACACTTGAAAAGTATTTAGGGTGCAATTAAAAAAAATAAAAAAATGTGTTTGAAGATTTCTTCTCCCCTTAATAAAGTTTTAAAATAAAATCTCCTTCCGAAAAACAAAAAAAGCCGTAATACTAAATGCCTTTCTGCTCAGTAGAATCTTTTTCAAGAGATTGGCTATTGAAAAACAAAAAATATTTACTGTCAACCGGGGAGATTTTGACTGAATTTTTCCGTCTTGCTGTTTCTAAAGATCCAAAAATTATCGAAATTTCTTATTTAGACAACCTCTAAATTTTTTCGAGTTTCAAGATATCAATTGTAAGTTGAAAATGTAATATTTAGTATTTTAAGTACAGTTTTTGAAAAATATATTATTTACAATATTGGGATAGACTCACTCTGTTCTTGTGTTGACTTTGTCTCATAATTAAATAATGATAAAATAAGCTTTGAAAATTTTGTAAGTCAATACAAACCCATTGTTATGATAGAATAGTAAAACATAATAAAAAAGTTACGTCATTTTGAGATTAAAAAAGCCCATATTTTGTATGAAAATGAAAATTAAAAAAAAGATTTTATTCTGAAAATTACTGACGGATTTGAATGAAAGAAAACTCTTCCTCTTTCACAACCTCAAATATGTTTTCAAGAAAAGATTTTTTGAATGCTTAAGCAAACAACAATCTCATTATACTTGTCACAAGTTTTTATGGAATGAGGATTTAATAATGTTGTCAAATAAAATCTTCCTTTGGCAAACATTATACTAGTAATATTAAATGTTTTTCTGCTCAGTAGAAATTTTTTGACATCGAAAAGACATTGACTATTGAAAATTAAATATTACTTACTGTCAACCTGGATGATTTTGATTCAATTTGTGCATCTTGTTGTGTTTAAAAATCCAAAATTTATTGAAATTTATATTTAAACAATCTATTTTTTTAAGTTTCAAGATACCAATTTTAAATTGAAAATGTAATATTTAGTATTTTTAAAGTATAGTGTTTAAAAAATACGGGGTGTTTCTAAATGAATATCGAGGTTTTAACGCTTGATAGTATTTATTACATAAAACTTAAAATTATAGATAATATTTAAAATGAAAGAGCAACTCAAGCAGTTTTACCTACGACTTTACAAGTGTTCAGTGTGAGCATATTACGTCACACGGCAAACATCATATCGATAGTTTTGTTCTTTCCAAACGTTGATTAGTGATTGCGCGGTCATTGTTGCAACAGCTACAATGATCATCTGGTAGAGGAGGTACATACACACGATCCTTAATGAAGACCCACAGGTAGAAATCACATGGCGTCAGATCGGGTGAGCGTCTGAACAGAAATTCTTTGCTAATCAACGTTTGGGAAGAACTGAGCTATCAACTTGATCTGCGCCGTGCTGCGAAAGGTGCTCACATTGTACACTTGTAAGCTTGTAGGTAAAACTGTTTGAGTTGCTCTTTCATTTTATGTATTAATTATAATTTTAAGTTTTATATAATAAATATTACCAAGCATTAAAACCACGATATTCATTTAGAAACACACCTTATATTATTTAATAAGTGGGAAAAACTTACCCTTTGTTTGCGATGACTTTATCTCATAATTAAAAAGTTATAAAATAAAAATATTTAATACGCGATTTATCACGTTGCTAACTAAGCGTAGAACCAACAGAGTGAAAAATGTCCAAGCTGGGAGACGAACCCGGAACCCTTGGAATTGCGCTCCAAGTCCTCTACCATTTAAGCTACGAGGACGAAACCCACCTTAACATCTCTCACTTAAAAATGTTGGTAAGACTGCAACTGCAGCACAAGATGGAACAGTCTTTATGAGCATACAGTGTTGAGTGAGAGATGCTAAGCTGGGTATCGTTTTCGTAGCTTAACGCCCTGACCGCCGAGCAAAAGGGCAAAATTGTAAGGTTGTTTTATCTGTAATATGTTTTAAATACTAAAAAATAATGTTTTTTTCAACATGATATACATTTTGTTATTAAGTATAGGCATATAAGCATTCAGAGTATTAATCATAACTCAATTTTTTAATTCTGAATTATATCTGTAGAAATATATCAATTTAAATAACGACTGTACTGCAGTAAAACCTACAGCTTAGTGAACGGATATATCAGTTTGCGGCAGTGAGAAGGTTAAATGGTTGAGCACTTAGAGCGCTGTTCCAAGGGATCCGGGTTCGATTCCCGGCTTGAACATTTTTTCACGCTGTTGGTTCTGCGCTTAGTTAGCAACGTGATAAATCACGTATTAAATATTCGATAATTTCCAGCGTAATTTCACTGCTGAAAATTAATAGAGAAAAAAATAATTAAAATTATATATGATAAAATAAGCTTTGAAAATTTTGTAAGTCAATACAAACCCACTATTATGATAGGATAATAAAACATAATCAAAAAAATTACGCCATTTCGAGATTTAAAAAACAAAATTTTGTATGAAAATAAAAATAAAAATAAGATTTTATTCTGAAAATTACTGACAAATTTGAATTAAAGAAAACACTTCCTCTTTCATGAACTAAAATATGTGTTCAAGAAAAAGATTTTTTTTTAATTCTTAAGCAAACAACAATCTCATTACTTGTCACAAATTTTTATGGAATGCGAGTTTAATAAAGTTGTCAGATAAAATCTTCTTCCGGCAAACATTATATTAGTAATATTAAATGTTTTTCTGCTCATTAACAATTTTTTGAAGACACTGGCTATTAAAAATAAAAAAATTACTTACCGTAAAATGTGATGATTTTGACTCAAATGTTGTCCCTTGTTGTCTTTAAAGATCGAAAAAATATGATATTTTCTATTAATCAATTTCTAAATCTTTTTCTAATTTCAAGATATCAATTGTAAATTGTAAATGCAATATTTAGTATTTTTAAAGTATAGTTTTTAAATATATATATATATATATTATTTAAAGAATGGGACAAACTCACCCTTTGCCTGTGTTGACTTTGTCTCATAATTAAAAAATTATAAATTAAGCCTTAAAAATTTTGTAAGGCACAACAAATCCTTTATTATGATATAATAATAAAATATAATAAAAAATTACGTCTATTGAGATTAAAAAAACACAAATTTTTATGAAAAAAAATACATATAAAAAAGTTAAAATTATTGAAGACATGTAAAATCAATTAATAATTAAGATAGTAAGATTAATGTTCTTTAAAATGAACTAAATTTTAGATAATTTCACTCATTTCAGGCACTGAAGAGGAATTTCTTTCAGAAAAATAGGTCTTTTTTTGAATCGGCGGAGGTTTTAATTTTTAAAGAGCATATAGCTTATTCTTTCAAGTAGTGATTATAATTGAATATTATTCAACGACATTGCTTTGACTAAATACATATTTTAGAACAACATCTACTACTTTTTTTAAGCTTTTCTTCAATATAACGTTTATAATTAAGTTTACCTACTGAAGATTTTTACGGAGAGGTTTTATTACACCAATACCTGGGCAAAAGAGTAATATATATATATATATATATATATATATATAAGTACAACGTTATATTTACAATAAGTATTTTCTTTTATTTTCAGAAAAATTAAATATAATAAAATAAATTAAATTTATGGCGATAAAGTCCAGAGACAATTTCAAATTTACGTTAAAAACTCCGGTTGTGAATAAAGTCAATTTAAAATCTAAAATATCAAATTGTTACATATAAATATCATTGATTTGTAACGTAGACATATTAGGAAATAAAGAAATGTATTTACCTGTTACAGCAATATATAAATAATTTTTCCAATCAAAAAATTCACTTTCGAAAATTAACCGCGAAATAGTAAACAAAATAACACCAGAAGGGATGCCAAACTCAATTTGTAAAATACTGAATTAAATAATTTATTTTTCAGATACTACTTCAATTTATCAAAGTTCGGCATTACTGCTTGATTTTATTGTAACAACATTTATTATTACATGCTTTGTCTTTATCCGGCGGGTGGAACAAAACCCTGCATGGTAGACAAAGTTTCCCCGATTCACGGTACCATCCTAAAAGCTAAAACATATAATTTATAACACGTAAATGTATAACATTGAAGGATTTTTACTTAGTGACGGAAAAAGATGAAAAATTATTTGAAGGATTTAAAAAACAGAAATGTCAAACAACATTCACTACTTTAAAGAAGCAAACTATAAAAAACTTTATCTGAATAAGCATAAAACAGTGTTTAATATTTTCGTTCTGTGTTTCAGTAAGATAATGCCAGAATTAATACTAATGTCTGAACTACCCATGTAGTTTTTTGAATTATTTTCGGTACCTTTAACACGAAATCATTTATATTTATACTAATATTATAAAGAACTAATGTCTGTGTGCTTGTTTTTGCGTGGTAATCTCTGAAATTACCGAGCTTATTTCAAAAATAATATTGGATAAATGCTGACGATAATCTTTGCTCTAAAATAGACTATATTTTATATCAGTATGTTAACCACCAAGATAGTACAGGAGCAATAAACGTTCTAAAATTGCATTTTTGTGATACTGTTGAAGCCAGAAACTTGAAATTTGAAATTTGGTACGGTTGTAACATTTAAGATGCAAGTACTCGCTATGAAAGGTTTACGAAAATTCGAAAATTAAAAGCGTGAAGGGAGTGCGAAACGTTCTAAACATTTTCATTAAGATTTATTTTTAACGTTGAAGGTTAGAACTTTGAAATTAGAAATGGCTGTTATTTTCAAGACGTTAATGCTCACGCAGACTAGATTTTAAAAAATCCAACATTCAAAAGGCTTCCCAAGAAAAATAGTTCAAAAATTGCAGTTTCCGTGATACTGTTAAGCTAGAAATTTGAAATTTGGTATGGTGGTTAATTATAAGACGTAAATGCTCGCTAAGAACCATTTCTAAAAATTTCGAAATTTAAGTGAGTGACAGGAGAAGGAAAAGTTCTAAAAACTTTCTAAATTCCTTTATTTGGACCTGTTAGAGCTAGAAATTTAAAATTTTTCATAAAACTAGATTCAAATCCCAAACTGCCGAAACACCTGTTGTACTTTATATGCAACACAACGGGTTACTACGCAAGTAAGTATTTATATAAGCGTGGAGCAAAATTTTGAGCATTGTAATATAACAGATAGAAATAATGCTTTTCTAGGATTCATAAGGTTTTCTACTATAATATGTATTATTCTGAAATAAATTAATTATTTCTTCAATCTAAACGTTTATTTTAGATAGTTTTCTAACACTTTTAAAAAGTTTCCATTGAAAAAAGAATATCTGATCTCAAAATATCCAATAAATTCGCGAGAAGCATTTTAGGCTTGTTTCTTTTTTTTTTTTTTTTTTTTTTGATAAACAAACAACCATCTAACTACTTATCTTAAATTTTTGACTCAGCTACAATGTATGTTTAATAAAGCTGTCAAACGAATTTTTCTTTAAAATATATTTTTCATATCTGTCTTTATTTTCAGCAATTTTAATTACATATTCTAAAAACTTTGCATATTAATAACTTAAAATTAATTACTGTCTTAACTTTAAATCAGCAAATAAAAATTCATCAGAGAATATCCAACAAACTGTAAGTAAACAATATAGATTTTTAAAGGTATATATAAATATTGTTATATATACCTTTTATGTGTGTTTCTGTTAAGTGGCGTTATTTATGTGTGTATGTGTGTTTTAATATATATTGTAGTATGTGTGCTTTATTATATAATTACCGTAGATCGATGTAATAGTAAAATCTATTCATCGTTGTCCGGTCATCCAAGGCTGTCATATAGATGGCTGGTGACCCCCCCAACATGGTTTATTAGTGAGAAATTGCAGACTCAGGCATCGGCCGGAGTAGCTCAGTGGTTAGAGCAGCAGTCTTGTATACTGTGGTCCCGGGTTCAATTCCTGGCTCTGGCTAATTTTTCACTCCAGTTGGGTTTATTGTATTTATTGTATGTATGTCTGTAAAATATTTATATATACCTTTAACTGTTGAATGCAGGCGTTATTTATGTGTGTATGTGTGTTTTAATATATATTGTAGTATGTGTGCTTTATTATATAATTATCGTAGATCGATGTAATAGTAAAATCTATTCATCGTTGTCCGATCATCCAAGGCTGTCATATAGATGGCTGGAGACTCCCCCTACATGGTTTATTAGTGAGAAATTGCAGACACAGGCATCGGCCGGAGTAGCTCAGTGGTTAGAGCAGCAGTCTTGTATACTGTGGTCCCGGGTTCGATTCCTGGCTCTGGCTAATTTTTCACTCCAGTTGGGTTTATTGTATTTATTGTATGTATGTCTGTAAAATATTTATATATACCTTTAACTGTTGAATGCAGGCGTTATTTATGTGTGTATGTATATTTTAATATATATTGCAGTATGTGTGCTTTATTATACAATATAGATTTTTGTTTCGTTTTCTGAATAAAAATTTGGAAAGTTATTTGACTGATTTAAAATATTCGAATACTCGCTAAAACGCATTTATATTGCAAAATTGATTTTGGACGAAAATTAAAAGTATAATAATAATATATATATATATATATATATATATATATATTAGAATAAATTATATGGAGACCGGCAAGAGACGGTACATCAAAGATGACCGTTGTGCTCGGTCGACTCTCAATAAAATGGTAGAGAGTGGATCGTTAGAAAGTAACCATGATTATGTGAGTTTGGAGCATAGTGATTGTGAAATAGATATAGTTAAAAGTTTGGAGAAGTGGGAGAGCGTGAGCGGTTGTAAAAAAATATTTGAAAATAAAAAAAAAATAAATAATTGTGGAAAAGTTAATAAAAATTGTAGTTTTGATCATGTTTCTACGAATTTGGATAGCGGTGGTAAAGATGGTGGCAATTACGTTAAGTACAGTACTAGGTGCTTCTATAACAGTAATCATATAATTAAGGGTACTAGAAATGGCAATATAGGTATCAAATATAAATGTTATAAAACTAGATATTTTTACAACAGAAATTATTATAAGAATAATAATGTATTAAATTTTGATAAGTGTACAGATAAAAGATGTAAGGTATGTATCTGTGCGGAAAACACGAAAAATGATTTTGGACAAAACAATAAGAAATGTTTAAAATTTTGTAAAACATACAATTGCGAGTATAAGCTAAGATGTCAAGTATGTAATGTTGCATACATTGGTCAAACTTCAGCTGCACTGAACAAACGCTTCAATAACCATAAGTCAGATATAAGACATTTAAAAGTTAAAAAAAAGCATGAAGATATAGAAATAAAACACTTCGCTGAACATGGTATAGATAACATTAAAATATCAATTTTAAAAATTGTCCAAAATAAAATTAAAAGAAAAATATATGAAAAGGATATGATGATTGCACATGACACACTATATCACTATGGGTTGAACGTTATGTTTGGTGGCTGTAACATTATGCAAACCTTTAGAAATCGAGACATGACTGACTCCATCTATGCAAAGATAAAGTGTGATATTAATGGTTATAACGATTATAAAGATGGAAAAAGTAATCGTGATTTAGACCTTACTAGAGAAAAATTGGTTGGATTGAAGGACGGTTAAAGCATCCTAACAGCTTTAATGAATTGTAACGGTAATGACAAGTTCAAAAATATCAAATATATCATATTCAATGTCAAAAAGAAGTTGATACCTAAGGTTTTGATTTTGTTATCGCAAAAAATAGGAATACATAACATAGATCTGGGTATTGATTTATTAAAATATAGAATAAAATTAAATAATTGGCAATGTTACTGTAAGTCAAAGTGTGAAAATCAGGAAGATGCGGATAAAGTATATTTCGTTATAGACTACATAGGAGGGTGCTACAGTAATGTAAATTACAAAAGGATTTTTAATAAATATAAGGACATGTTACTAATAAAAAATTTAAATATTGTTAAAGCATTTAAGTATGACAAGCCTTTAAGTAGAATGTTCTTTAATTATAATTATTATGCTAAAAATATTAATAGGAACGAAGATGCAGACATTTGTAAATGTAATGAGGATGTGTATAACAAATATGTAGACCAACATTATGGACATATAATAACTGGAAATCTAGATATCGTACAAAATGTCGAACTGAAAAATCAAATGAGTTATGGAGCAAAATACAGAATAAAACGGAATTTCCCGAAAAGTAATGCAGTTAAACGGTTTAAATATAATATAGAAATCTTTATACAAAAGTTAACTTATAAATATAGACTACCTGGAGAATTATTTGAAGAATGAAAATATCATATTTTAATGGAACTAGAGGAGACATACGTTAAAAACTTTGAGGGTTTGTCCGAAGAGACATATATTGATTTAAGAAAAGCTATAAAAAACATCCAAGATGATTTTATAATAAATATGTAGATAAGGCAAGTACTAACTATGCAATTATCTGTAAAAAATTATATGGAAAAATATTAAGAGAAAGTTATGAAAACACAAATAATTATGAGTTAATTAGGGCAAAAATTAATAAGGTGGAGAACAGAATTAGGGCAATGTATAAAAAAATTAAAACAAAACACGATAATTTGAATTTTTCTTATTTGGTTTTAATACCCAAGTTCCATAAATACCCTGTAAAATTTAGAACCGTTACATGTGGTTATAATTCCTATATTGAATGTGCGAATAAAAAAATATTAAAGGTATTGAAGAGAATATTTTTAAAGATTAAAAGTGAGAATTCAACTTTTATAATTAGTAATAGTTATGAACTGTTGGAAAAAGTAAAAAGGTATAAAAATAAGATTACAGGATTGTATGCATATGATTTTGCAGATTTGTTTAACAACATAGAGATTGAGGATTTGAGGGAGAAGATATTCGAGGTGTATAATAGGTATGGTGATTCATACATAGATTTAAGTGAATTTCAAAATTTGTTTCAATTGGTGGTTCAAGAGAATTTTTTATATGAGGGCAATAAGGTATATAAGCAGATTAAAGGTATCCTCATGGGGGGGGAGTTGCAGTTCAATTTTGGCCGACATGTATCTAGATATATATGAAAATATAAGTGAATTACATAAAGACATAATCAGTTTCAGATATATAGACGACGTTTTGATTGTCGAGTTGAATGGAATAAAGACTAACCATGAATTTAACTATTATCCTAAAAATTTAGAATTGAAACTATCCGGTAGTCATAATAGTTGTAATACAAATTATTTAGATGTAAATCTAAAATTAGAAAACAGAAATTTAATTACATCGGTTTATGATAAAAGAGACGATTTTAACTTTAAAACAATTGCAAAATTGAATTTCAATTGAAATGTCCATATATCGGTATTCAGAAACATTTATATTAACGGTTTAAACAGATTAAACCGATTAACCCGTTATTAGTTGCGCGTTGGTCTTTTCCCCGCCAAAATTCGTAATACTTACTAAAACCCATCTCCCCTTAAAGTTACAATGGTGGAATTCCGCATAGCTGACCTTCACTGTTCGACCTTCTGTTTACAGAAATTACAAGTCATTCCTGCGTTTTGTCAAGATTTTATAGCATTCCAAAGTTAAATTCGGTCTGAATGACCGGCGTGCGATCACTAGCGTCAGTTGTTTTTTTTTCTCTCTACCCATTCTTCATTCCCATCCCCCCGAATTTCCTGGAAGGCGGAAGAAGGTATCGGGGAGTCGCTTCCGTTTACTCTCTCTCTCTCTTTTTTCTCTTTCTGATATTTTGCTCATAGAGTATTTGATTATTTTAACAATGTCTCGTAAAAAGTTTTTAACTATTCAAGAAGCTCTAAAACTTTTTGATAATTTAGAAGAAGATTACATTAGTGATGAAGCCAGTTCATCAGAGGAAGATAATAATTTAATTTTAAACGAAGATGAGGAAACTGATAATGAAGAATCTGAAAATGAAGAGATAGAAACTGAATGTTCAGTATCGCCATCCAATTTTTTTTATTGGTAAGGATAATATTACAAAATGGGAAAAGAATCCACCAAGACAAAATTAACTTTGTTGGCGTTCAGTTGTACAAACTATTTTTCATAAATAATGTTTTTCATTCTAAAAGTAAAAATTCATTCAAATTAAATTATACTTTAATAAATATTATCAAGAAGCTACAATTTAATATTTATTTTAATTAAATGATTGTATCTTTTTAACTCTGATTGGCGCCTAGTGCTGAAACATTAACAAAATCAATATTGACGGGTTTTGTTCTCCCAAACTGATTTATCTAAATCAAGGTTTAATATGTACATGTTATATGTACATATTTTCATTCAAACTAAGAGATTACTGCATGCTTATAATTTGACAGAAAATTTGCTATCTTCGTGTTTTTATTATTTTGCTATGTATTGTAAAAAAAGGTTTTTAGTGAATTATTCATAGCATTAATTGATATGCACATATGTATATTTATTTTAATTAAATGAAGCGGTACAATCAAAATGAACCTTTTGTCAGCGCGGTTCTTTAAAATTATTTATCCGTAACTGGGATTAATATCCACAGTGAAGATTTATACAAATAAAATATTTAATTTTAATAAATTATTATTTATTATTTACTTCATATACACGAAGCTCATACCCAGAAGGGTGAAAAAATAACGGTGCCCCACCCTGAGATAACTCCGTATATTTTCATTTGTTTCATTTATTTTCCTTCATATATTTTCATTTGGTTCATATATTTTCATTTGAAAAAAAGTACTGAATTATCAAATCTCTAAAGTTGCGCATACAAAAACGAATCAACGAATAGAAAATAAAAGTAAAGAAATGAAAAGTAGCTACTGCTTTTATATTAATAATTTCAGAGAAATGATTATTTTATCTTCTTTTTTTTATTAACTGTATAGATATGGTAAGGAAAAATTATTAGAAATATATTTTTTCAATTTCAATTGGCTCCTACAGCCAGACCATCATCAAAACCAACCTCATAGCGCTGCTGTCCTTTCGAAAAATATGTATCACGATTTCAAATTTATAACTGAAAATTTGTTTTAATTTGTTATTCATTGTATCTTTACAAATTCAGCCAGTTTATGTAACAATTTTTATCATTTTTACAAATTTTGCAAAAAAAAAAAAAAAAAAAAAAAAAAAAAAAAAAAAAAGGGGGGGGGGGGGGTAAAATCCACAGTGGAAATTAATAGAAATAAAATATTTAATTTTAATAAATTATTACTTATTATTTACTTCTTATACGAAGCTCATACCCAGAAGGGTGAAAAAAGTCCTTCCGGCCAGTGCCGGGAGGAAGAGGTAGCTTTCATATTCCTTATTTTAAAAAAGCCAACTTATATTATTCAAACACACGAAGCTCAATTAAGTGGAAACCGAATGTAGGAGATTCAATACTAATTTTTATCAATACTAAATCAGTATAAATGAGAATTTCGCAAAATTAGTCAGCTTTATCCAAGCTGCTTTTATTTAAAGTAACTTATATTTCGCTGCCAAATTAGGCGATTTCTTAAAGTGCCTGCCATTTTAAGACAACATGGTGGATGAGGCTAACCAGTGAACTTGGTCGAGACCTTAGTAATTGCTGTGCACATGCTCACTCACATCGGAATCGGTTGATACATACGAGTGCTGTCGCAGGCAAAAAATCAGATTTTTCAAAATGCCACCCACGTTAGAAATTGAAACTGCTATATCTGAGCCATTTTTTAAGATAAAGACAAACAAAAAATGCTCCTGAATCCTTATATCAAGGTCAAATACTTAAGAAAGAAACCTTTTTCAATTTCTAATTTTTTTGCACCTCACTTTAAACATATATTTTTTTAATTTAATGGCCGCCATTTTGAAACAAGATGGCTGATGAAGCTGGCCAGCGAACTTGGTCGAGATATTGATGTATACTAGCCACATGCCTTCTTCCTTCGAAATAGGCGAATACGTGTGGTATCGCGAGACAAATACAAGATCGTTTCAAAGTGTTAGCCATGATAGAAATTCAAAGTGCTATAATTTAACCACTTTTTAAGATATAAACAAAAGAACAAATTTCCAGAAACAAAAACTGCTCCAGAATCTTTGTATCAAGGCCAAACACGTAAAAAAAATCTTTTTCATTTTTCAATTTTTTAATACCTCCTTTTAAATTTTAAATTACATTTTTTTTTAAAAATGGCAACCCTTTTGAAACAAGATGGCGAATGAAGCTGGCCAACAAACTCGGTCGAAACATTGTTATGTACTATGTACAGACCAAGTTACATTCAAATCGGTTCAGAAATACGCCTGTTATCGCGTGACAAAAATCAGGGCGTTTCAAAATGTCAGCCACTCAAGAAATTCAAAATGCTATAACTCAGCCATTTTTTAAGATATAGACGAAACAAAAACTGCTCCTGAATCTTTTTATCGAGGTCAAACACATAAAAAAAAATTTTTTTCAATTTTCAATTTTTTGGTACCACATTTCAAATTTAAATTTTTCTTAAAATTTTAAATGGCCGCCATTTTTAAACAAAATGGCGGATGAAGCTGGCCAACGAACTCGGTCAAGACATTGGTCAGTACTATGTATAAACGAAGTTACATCCAAATCGGTTCATAAATAAGCCTTTTATCGCGTGACAAAATTCAGCACGTTTCAAAATGTCAGCTTCGCTAGAAATTCAAAATGCTAGAACTCAGCCATTTTTTAAGATATAGACAAAACAAAAACTGCTACGGAGTCTTTGTATAAAGGTCAAATACATAAGAAAAAAATATTTTTCCATTTTCAATTTTTTGGTACCACATTTTAAATTTCAAATTTTTTTTTAATTTTTAAATGGCCGCCATTTTGAAACAAAATGGCGGATGAAGCTGGCCAACGAACTCGGTCGAGACATTGGTATGTACTCATAAATACGAGAGTTACAGTGTGACATAGGTCATATATATATATATATATATATATATATATATTGATATATATATATCAATTTTGAACGGAGGGTGGTTTCGGGGTCTGGGGGTCATGATCGATGAAAATATATCAAAATTTTTTGAAATCGCTTTCCTCCGAACGGCTGCAATAGGTAGCTTTTTGTAAAGAAAGCTACCTAAAAGAACGCTGCTTCACCCTGAAATATGTTCGTATATTTTCATTTGTTTCATTTATTTTCATGCATATATTTTCATTTGATTCATATATTTTCATTTGAGAAAAAGTATTGAATTATCAAATCTCTAAAGTTGCACACACAAAAACAACTCAACGAAAACAAACAACAAAAAACAAAAAACAAAAAACAAAAAACAAAAAACAAAAAAAATATATATATAAAATAGCTATGTTGTTATATTAATAATTTCAAATTAGTAGTTATTTTATCTCCTTTTTTTATTATCTGTGTAGATATGGTAAGAAAAATATATTTGAAATGTATTTTTTCAACTTCAATTGGCTCCTAGTGCCGGACCAGAGTTTAAACCAACCTGACTGCGCTGTTGTCCTTTCGAAAAGTATGTATCACGATTTCAAATTTATAACTGAAAATTTGTTTTAATTTGTTATTCATTGAATCTTTACAAACTTTGTCAGTTTTTATAATAATTTTTATCATTTTTACAAATTTTGAAAAAAAAAAAGTTATTAAAACATTTATTTAAATGTTAACCAAATATATACTTAACGTAAATGCGTACTAATTGCTATAACGTTTATCTTTTCGCATTCAAGCGATATTTCCCCCTAATTTTCGCCGTTTTCGATCTTCTAGTAACACTTGGCAATTTTCCCCTGTTTTTTCGGCCAAACGGGAACGGCGGCAAATAGACCGAGCGCGACTACTAGCGTTCTAAAAAAAGACGCGACTACTCTCGGGTTAACATCAGATAGAGACATTCTGAAAGAAGATATGCTTAAATGGTACGTCATTGCTGTGAAACAGGGTTATCCTGTGAGTCTGGTTAAAAATATGATGTATAATTATGTAAGAACTTGCAAGAACAGAAGTGAATTGATGCCTTTACTCGAAGCGTGTGGTTTACGGAATGTAGTGGAAACAGATCGCTTTTGATATGGATTGATTTCGGTCGGTCGGTTTCATTTAGCTTTAATCTTGTTTCATTCGCTTTTTCAGTATGGTCTCGACAGGTAAATCTGGGGAATGTTGCATGCTTAAAAACAGTTTTAACCCTGCATTGGCGTGTCATAAGCCACGTAAACCTGTCTCCATGTTTAATTAGTTATTTGCCTTGTTTCTTATGGTTGTTTTGTTTAAGTTAAAGTTGGTTATGTTGTGTTTCTTTAAGATTGTTTATTAAGTTAAATTATAGTTCTTATTTGGTTTGGTTCAGTTAATTTTGTACTTCAATTAATGTTTACAGTTTGTGGTAATGATTGAAATTACTATTGGAATTTTTTAACTATATATATATATATAACATGTAAAATTTCAAGCATTTGAAAAAGTGTATTTTAAGAAGTTTGATAACATTTTTATGTTACATTATTACTATTGGAATATAAGGTATTCGGTGCTTCGCTTTTAAAAAAAAAGAGGACGAAAAATATTCTTTGATTTGTACTGTTTGTTTTCTAAGGAAAAAGTAATCACTTGTCGATTGTTTTCATATAAGATTGGGTGTAAGTTTAGTAAAAGAGATGAATAATTTCTTCAAAGTCTCATCGTGAAAACACAAATCACAACTTTATTAAATTGTGTGTACACATTAAAACCTGTACAATCATTTAAATTTCATACAAAACTTAAAATCAATGCCTCGGTTATCTTCTATGACATTCATCAGGAAATCTGACGCTACTTTTCTTTAAAGTCTAACCCCCTGGTTGAGAAGACCGTGTTCATCAAGCTCTTGGTTTCACTGCAATACAAGCAATATTTAAAGTAATATGCAGTAAACATCCTCTAATCTGGCACGTTCGGGAATTCAAGCATGCCGGATTACGAAATTTTCCGGATTACAGGATGAATGTCGGGAAAAACGTGTAGGAGTTAAAATTAAGGAACAAATGACAGTAAAACAAGTTTTTTATTCTTTAAACAGCTTGAATAGAATATAAAAAAATACTCAATAATGTAAAGTACAACATGAATATATGTACATATCTATAAAATGAAAACGTGCACTATAAGTCTACAAAGTAGACGTACATGTAGAAGCCATTTTAAACAAATCTCGAATATCAAGTTGTTTTGTAGTAGTCTTCACTCTTCATTTTTTTAGGAAGTCACTTCGCATGATGAGGAGTAAGTGGTGGTGACCCTACACACATGCCGATATGCCCGGCACGATGTCTATCAATCGCGCGGTCAAATGTTTTATATATTTTGTTTGATATAAATTTGCATATACTCCAAAAATTCATTAAAATTATTTTGTTTATCTTTCTCAAAAAAAAACCAAACAAAATACATTTGAATGTAATGATCCACATTTATTACATATTATTCGATGACTGGTATCAATTTCCGTTTCAAGTTGAGAAATCTTTTCTGATATGGAAGAAGTATTTAATTCTGACGATAAAAATTTATTTTTCATTTCAACAGTTTCGGAAATTATCAACAATATGACTGCAAGGGCTAGCAACTTGAAATTTGGCATGTGATTACTTAAAAGATGAAAATGCTTTCTATGAATCATCGAAAGAAAATTTCAAATTTTAAAAGATGAAGTGAGCGAAAAGCTATGTAAAAAGTTCTAAATTATGAGTTTTATGCAATCTTATGAAATACCAAACCGATTTCAAAAATAATGGTTGCAAATCGGTGGTGATAGATATAGTTCAAACATAAGCTATATTTTATGTCGGTGCCACTACCACTTGAGGGCTGCAGGAGCAAAAAACGTTCTAAATTGCGATTTATGTGACACTGAAGGGGCTAGAAACTTTACATATGGCATGGTAGTTACTTATAAAAATTTTTAAATACCTCCTAAGAAGTGTCTAAAATAAATTCGAAATTTAACAGGAGTGAAAAGAAGGAAATGAGCGAAAAGCATTATATAAAAGTCCTAAATTACGATTTGTACGGAATAATATGAAATAATAAACCGATTCTCATGAAATAATAAACCGATTATAAAAGTAATGGTTGCGAATCAATGATGACAGTCAGTGATCCTACACAGGCTATATTTTATGCCGGTGCCACTACCACCTGGGTTTGCAGATACTTCACACGTTCTAAACAAGCCTTTAAAAATTTTCTAAATTACGTTTTCTATGCAATATTAGGAAATTCCATACAGATTTCAAAATTAATGCTGGCAAATTAATGGTGATAGCATTTGTGCCAACATAGGTATTTTATGTTAGTGCCACTACCACCAGAGAGCTGCTAGGCAGTTTGATAAGAAGTTTGGATTTTGACATGATGATTAATTTGAGGATGTAAATTCGTACTAAGAACGATTTCTGAAAAATTCAAAACTTCAAATGAATACTGAAATGAGTGTATAAAATGAGCAAAAAAGCTTCAAATTACTTTCTAAATTATCATTTATTTAGAATTAGTTTTTAATTCTTCTTATTAATTTAAGACTCATTTCTGCCTATTGCAGAGTAATAATGATGTTTATTCAAACTGTAGAATTTTTTAATTAGTATTTTTTAAATTATTCCTAAAAGTATAATTTCTTCAACTAAAAGTTAGACAAACAACTATCTCTTGGCATATTTCAGCTCTCACGCAAGCAAAGCCGTGTGTTTTGCTAGTATTTGATATAATCTCAAGGTGAACATGACATTTTGAAAATTATTATTAAACTATAATTTTATGTTACGTTTTCCTAGATTAAAAACTATTTGGTTTTTACTTCGTGGTTATGGCCTCATTTAAACTGCATTAGTATTTTCACAACCAATGACTAATGCAGTGTAATAATGAAGTTTAGTCAAACTGTGGCTTAATTAGTATTTTTTGAATTATTCCTAAACGTATAATTTCTATAGAGACAAAACACTGTTTTAAACAATAGTGTCGTGAAGGAAATTTTCAACTTGTTATTAATAAACTTTATAACATACTTATAACTATTTAAAAGCTGACAAAAAACTATAAAAATATTATTTAATGCAACCCGAGATCTTTCGAGCACACACGCGTTCATTTTCAAAGGAAAAAAAAAATCCTATCCTTTTAAGTAGTTATAAGTATGTTATAAAGATTAGTAAAATTTCTTCTAATAAAAGTTATACAAACAAATATCACTAGGCATATTTCAGATCTTACGCGAGCAAAACCGTTGGTTTTACTAGTATATTATATAATCTCAAGGTGAACATGACATTTCGAAAATTATAATTAAACTATAATTGTATGTAACGTTTCCTAGATTAAGAACTATTTGGTTTTACTTCGTGGTTATGGCTTCAGTTAAACTGCATTAGTATTTTCACAAGCATTTCATAGTTTAGATTGATTTTGATAACAAGTTTCCTCCAAAAATATTTTATTAAAGCTTCAAGAAGGCTTTAAAAAATGCTTTTTTTTTTGATGAAGAAAATATATGGCAACTTTATTAAATTTACATACCATCAGACATAACATTTTACTACTAGTAATAAGATTGTTGTTTGCTTAAAAAAAAAAAAAAAGTATTATAAATGTTTTCAGCTAAATCTATTTGAGGTTTTTAAAGAGCGACTGCTTTCTTTAAAGGAAATTTGTCAGTTAGTGATGAGAAAAAACTTTACTTGTAGTATAAAGCGAGGTATGAAGATCAAAATGAGAAATAAGAACAAAAAATATCCTGTGATAAAAAATGCTGTGCTTTTAATAAAATGTTTTCTTTATTGCAGGGGTGAATTCTCAGAAATGAAACCACGTATTGGTATAAAAAGATGTAAATCATCATTATAATAAACAAGTATATTAACATTGGCACAGTTTATGAATTACTTATGAAATAATATTTCTAAACTTTGGAAGTGTATCTTAAAATGCATACTTGTGCTGAATTTATGTCCCTTCTATGATTTTAATGTTTGGCAAAGAGAACTATATGTGTGTGTTTCAGACAAATTTTTAGATTTCTTTTTACTTTTATTTAATTCAATTCTGCAATTGTTTTCATCTACTTCATGCCGCCACTTCAGGTCTTGGTCGATAATCAGATTAAACTTATATTCAGTTTTCATCAGATAGATGCAGCCACTGCAGGCTCTGAGATCGTGGTTAATTTTAGCCAAAGGGGATAGCGAACCTTACGAATTAATCAATACAGGACAGTAGACTGTGCTCATTTAATGGGACACGTTACATTGTAATGGTTAATATATCGATTTTTATTGCCTTGACCCTTCGAGCGTCTTGCGGGCTTTCCTGCCTTTTCATGAAAATGCTTATAAAAATAATCTTAATTAAAATATTCTTTCACTGTTTGTTTCAAAAATACACTTCATGCTCCTTTATTTGCTATACATCTTGAAATACAATTCTGTTTAAAATATTTTTGTCTACAACAGATTAATGTTGTCTTTCAGAAACGGAAAAAAATACGTCCAAACGGCTCAGAGGTAAGTATAGTTACACCTTCTTAAAATATACTTGTGAAATTTCAAATGTGCATCAATAATAATAATTAAGTTATTAAACATTTTATGCATCATGACAGAATTTAACCCGTCAGTAGGCTCGTAGGTAGGTAGGTAGTGGGGGGGGGGGGGGGTATTGCGACCTATGAGCAGCACTGCTGTTGTCCCGAATGATCCATAAAAACAACAACGCCAGATACAGACGACACTAGACACCTAGCTAGAAGCAATCAATACAATGAATAAAATGTAGCGTAGAATTACGAAAGTCACTCGACGAACAGAACTTTTTGATAAAGCAACCAAACGAACGAAAACACTCATCACTCAAATCAAAACCCGTCCAGAAAATCCTGCGCTGAGCGCGGTACCTGACACAAGAAAACAAAATATGCTCCAAGGAGTTCAAAACACCACAAACACGGCAACTGCCGTCCGCAACCAAATTAAAGCGAGCCAAAATCTCCGGGGTAATAAGCATCCTGCAGAGGAGACGAGACACTATCACATCATCCCTTCGATTATGAGCCCAACACCGAGAGTGATTGACATTGGGGATATCCCCAAAAGAAGCATAATACTTGCAAGTCCGGTAAGAGTGCTCACCCTGCGACAGAACACTGTGAGAAAACCTACGGATCATGTGTTCTGGCGAGGTCCAATCGATCAGAGGGTAGAGACAGATACACTTTTGTTAAGGCCATCGGCCCTTTCATTGAGGGGGATACCACGGTGTCCCGGAACCCAGTAAAAGGAAAGGTGGATGGAGAACTGCTGCATACGACCAATTTTATTATGGAGTCAAAGGATAACTCTGGGAGACTTCAGGTTAGTAGACTGGAGAGCCAAAAGAACCGACAAGCTCTCTGTTAAAATCAACACAGGACGACACAACAAGATCAATTCGTCGAGAGCCACGCTAATTGAGAGAGCTTCCGCCGTGAAGACGGAGTTAACATGCTGCACTCTGTAGCCAAATTGGTGTGAGGAAGTGCAGCCTGCAATCGAAGTGAAGGATTCTGTCTTTGAGGCATCGGTGGTAATAATATCCCACAAGTCAGTAAAGTTCTGCAAGTAATCAGCAAACATCGTTGCAATCATGCTAGCATCTAGGTCCGTACGCTGAAAAGGAAGATCAGAGGTGAAAAATTGGACTGCGTTCGAGTCGAGAGAAAGAGGAATTTGGAAGGTGATGAGGAAATCCTGATCAATACCCAGATCGGTAGAAAACTCAGAAACATAAGAAAGATGATTTCCTGGTGAGACCAGAATATCCTCACAAGAGTCCAAAAGAGGAGACCAGCTGCCAAGGGCAAGATGCTTCACCCAAATGCCGAAAGCCAGAACCCTGATTCTGTCAGCTAGGGGACAAGCCCCAGCATGCTTGAGAAGAAGAATATTAGGCGTCCACTTCGGGAGCCCCAGAGCAAAACGTAACGCACTCGTCTGTATCACTTAGAGCATTTTCAGTAGCGAAGGACTAGCGGTAGTGAGAAGAGCAGCTCCATATTCGATGATGCTAGAGATGGAAGAGAGGCCCAACGTCCGCAGATGATGTGAACGAGCCCCATATCTTTTATGGGCCAGAGCTTCAAAGATGTTGATCCTTTTGAAACATTTCGTCCGGAGATATTCTACATGCTTCCGGAAGCCTCCACGACGGGTAAAAAATAAAACCTAGGAACTTTAGGTCGGGGCACCACTCTATGATCCATCGTTCACGCTGAAGTAGAATTCACAGTCCGCTCTCCGTCTCGAAAGATTAATCGCATGGCATTTGTCAGCCTGAATGGATAGTTTCCAATAGGAGCACCACACTATTATAAGTCGAAGAGCCTCTTGGAGTTTTACTCTACATGTGTCCAAGGGTCAGCTAGGTGGGGAGGCCTACCAAATGGCTTAAGCACTCACAAGCCCCACCCAGCGGTTTCCATCTACTACCACCGTCACCACACACACACACACACACACAAAATAATAATAAATAAAAGGCCCGAAGGGACCTACAGGAAAGCCAATTGAGAATATTAAGATTAAATACAATATAAGTACAATATATACACGATGGAAAGCCCAATTTTTACTGGGCGTTTACGAGAGAAATTTAGATATTTTTAATTAATAAGATCATGAGATAATAGATAATAGGATTTTTAAACTTGTTGGAGCGGCAAAAGCTCAATTACTCTGCAAAGCTGGGCGTTCTGCAAAAATACAATAAAAGCTACGTATATGTATACTAAATTAGAAAGAGATTCATAATTTTAAAAATAATGTAGAATATAAAAAATAGGTAAAATAGTGAATAATTATGATGAATATTATATAATTATATACACACACAAAAGTTCAAAAGTCTATTGTTCTTGCACGTGACCCCCTCCACGCAACCTTGACAACTCTAGTAGAAAGGAAGCGATGTATCCACCGAAGCATCCGTCCTGTGATGCCCGCCTGGGCACATTTATAAATAAGTCCATCAATGTAGACAGAGTCATAGGTTGAATGTAGATATAGAGAGATGACCAAAATATATTTTTTCGCCTTTTTGGCAGACGTGATGTCATGCTGGAGAATCGCTAACGCCGTATGACAATCCCGGAAGGGCAGAAATCCAAGGTTCCTAGGGACCAAGGTTTTATGGCAAAGGAGGTGGTGCACAATCCTTCTAGCAATCATCCGCTCACAGATTTTCCCCGTTAACGAGGTTAAGGCAATCGGTCGGTATGAAGAAATATCATGTCTCGGGTTTTCAGCCTTCAAAATTGGGAGAATAGTCGCCGACGTCCAGCTTGAGGGAATGTCCCCTGAGCACCAAATGCTGTTGTACATACTCAACAAGCAATCTAAGGAGTGATCATTTAGCCTTTTGAATAGGGCCGCACTAATCCTGTCCTCCCCAGGAGTGGAAATTCTAGTTCTTCCAATGGCCATCTTTAGCTCCGAGATCGTGAACAAATAGTTGAGCAAATCATTGCACTCATCACCATAAGTAAATGGGATTGGCTCGTGGCAGCTTCCCTCGCCAAAGTGATCTGCAAAGGCTTCAGCTTGGGCTACCGAATCAGCAGAAAAGGAGTCAGGTAGTTGTAAGTAGAGATGGGAATCAGGAGAAGAGCTGGACCGAGATTTGAGGTTACGAAGAATTTTATATAGAAGGCCAGGGTCATTCGCATTACGGCAGATGGGCTCCCAGTACCGGCGCTTGGCTTCCCTTACAACCTGGCGGAGCTTGGCCGAGAATCTTTTATATTTCATCCAGTGATCCACAGATGTTAATTGACGAGCTCTTCGCAGATGGAACTTTTTCTGTTTGCTAAGGGTGCTACACCGCGCAGTCCACCACGCAGGGAGGCGTTTCAGGGACATCACACAGGCTGTACTATGATTCAACATGACACCACGAACCAAGGACTGGAACGATGAAGGCTGGATATCGGTAACCAAATGTAGGATGGAATTAACTTTCTGGGTGATGCTGGCCCAGTTGTAGAGAATGGGACCAGGACGCAAAGGAGGGTTAAGCTCTACAGAGATAACAATGGGGAAATGATCGCTGTCGAAAAGATCATTCTCAACGACGATCGAGGAGCAAGTAAGAATCCCAGAAGAACAGATCGAAAGATCAATTAAAGAATTAACCCCACTAGGGGCCACATGGGTAGGAACAGTATAGTCCATTAAGCAGAAGGGGCTATCAGAAAGCCAGTCCACCAAACGCTCGCTGGCCCGCGAGGACACCGGGATCCCCATAGCGGGTGATGAAGATTAAAATCTTCCAAGATAAGAGAATGACCAGAAAGATCACGGCAAACCTTCAAAATATGGTCAACCACCAACCCAGATGAGGAGTAGACGTTGATAATGTTGAGACAGGAAGAACCAAGAGAAATTCGAAAGCCTAAAAATTCATTAACTGAGCCAAAATTATCGAAGCACAACTTTGTAGACGACCAAGTAGAGTTCACCGCCAAAGCCAGACCATCACCGGCCCGACCGACCCTGTCCTGACGGTAGATCACTTTACCCGACATAGACAGAGGCTTCTCAGGTGAAAGAAAAGTCTCCTGGAGAACCAAGACATCCGACGTGAAGAAAGACTCAAGCTGAAGGGAGGAGAGCTTGTTGGAGATGCCACGGCCGTTCCACTGAAGCACACTAATACCCACAGGAGACTGAAAAGGGAAATACTATCAAAACCAAAACCCAAAACAGAAAGCAAGAACCTGCCCTCTGCAGGAACACTCGCCCAAAACACAAAAATAGACAAAAAGAAAGAATTTTTTCTACCCCCCTTTACCGTGCATGTAGGCACGTTTCCGCCCCGAGGATTTGTCACTGAGTTTTGCCAAACAGTTCATAATTATATTACTCAGAGCACTGATAGTTTCTAGAATTTTTGCAGATTGTTTTTCTGAATGATCAACTAAAATCTTTAACATGTTTTTAGTCCTGATCTCAATAGCTTTTTTAATTCATCTTGGTCGGGTTTTTTAACACTGGTTTTCAGTGCATATGATTCAAAATTCGCCCTTGTAGAAAATTTTCGTCGAGCGTCAGTAAAAGATAGAAAGTTTCCACTTTTGAAGCGAAGAAAATCCATTTCTCTCGAGCGGGTGGGGCATTGGAGGTAATCTGACCTGTGGCCTCCCCCACAGTTCACACATTTAACGTATAACGTGCAAGGACCAGTATGCTTTTGGCCACACGTGGCACAGATTTGTTCGGACTGACATTTTCCAGTTGCATGATTAAATTTAAAGCACCGTGCACATTGCCTCGGTCTATCAACAAACTGGCGGATCTTCTGAAGAGTGAACCATAGCTTAATTTCAGCCGGGATAGCAATACCAAGTGAGGTAATTAAAACTGGGGAAACAGTACTAGATGAATGTTTCTTCATAAACCGTCGCATTTCTAAAATCTGCACGTTGTTGTTGGCCATTCTCTCCTGGCCCACCTCCTCCTGGGGGATGTCAACAGGTTCGTTGAACACCAGGAAGCGATTCGAAATATTCTCCCAAATAACTGTATGTTTAACTGGAACCCCCAACAAGCTTGTAACCTGACAAATATCAACAGCACAGCTGACGTCTTCCGTGCTAATAAGCAGACTGCCCGTACGTGTGTGACGGACATTCTCTATATGATTAGCATGAGGAATTTTATTTCTAATCTCTACTTGCACAGCTCTAGGATCTCTATTTGGAATAGATTTTTAATCGGTACTTTATAAAAATATATTGAAACACTTACCGCCATTCTCGGCAGCCATTGAAAGAAGCAACTCCGTGGAAGCAGTGGACCGCGCCACGTTTTTGTTATCGCTGTTACATGTCAAGAAGTTTTCTGTCCCGTTTTTCTTGTCGCTGTCACTTGAGGTACTTTCTTCACAGTCCACCATTTCAACACTGACAGCAGAAGAATCCGCTGTTCCATCAATATCCACTATCTTAAATTCAGGACTAGCCATAAAAATATCCAGGGACATTAGCGGCAAATAGTAGAGGTAAACAAACCATAAATAAAACTTTTACACCTACCAAACACCCACCAAATTAACAATAAAGTAGTTCACTAATAATAACCACGAAAAGAGAGAAAAAACAAAACACCTTACTTCAAACCACAACAGCGTAAAAACGAAAACTTCACCCAAAAGAAAGCTCAGATACCACCGGCTGCACTACCGTCACCGCCCCCCACGTGTAGAAGGAGGAAGCACCTCACCCAGCCAACCTCTCCGAAAAAAAAACAGTAGGCTCGTGTCAGTCTTTTGCCACCCATATAAATCATTCCCTCGTAGCTCATATCCTCTTACAAATACAATGGAAAACTACCATGTAGCTGACTTTAAATGTTTCTTCACCATCAAAGTGAAGTAACAATTCATCTCCGATATTTCTTCAGGTACATTTTTACAAGCAAATTTGAAATTGGTGGAAAAGTTTGCTCAACGATCCATAATATTAGTTCATTTTTACTTTTCCAAATCAAATGAATAAAATGTATAATTTAAGTAAATTGCAAATTTATAAATTCCTTGAAATGTATTATTCGAATATTTAATGAATTTTTTTTTTCCATTTTCTGTATGTGGCGGGCCAGCGGCAAAACGTCTGAGCGCGACTAAAAACGTTCTGAAAAAAGTCGCGACTACTCTCGGGTTAAAGGGACGCCACGCCCAATCAACAATCCTTGTAAATTTAGAACACAAGTAAACAAAATCAAGGACATAGTGAAATATTTTATTTCCTTAATGTTGAAAAGTCAGGATTTCATTTAACCGTAGCAGTTTGTGTTAATTTGATCATGTGAAAAGACTTCATGCTACATAAAATCTTTAATAACTTGAAATTTCAACTGTGTATTTTTAAAAGATGTACAGACGCATTTACCAACGAAGGAGGAAAACAAATACAGTTTATGACTTAGCAGTGGAAAAAATTAAGTTTGCTCGCCAACGCAGAGATGCATCAAAAATGAGAAATAGTGAAATTATCTATAAAGCTGGCAGTTTTAAAAATTTTATACTAAATGAATATGAAATTTATTCATTTTCTTCCATGTTATCCATTAGGAGTCAGTAATATTTTATATAAATAACGACAAATGAGACAATATATTTATATTTTTAATTTTTCGGCGATTGGTGATTAATAATTTTAAAACATTACCTCACTAATTATATGTAACTAAATTGTATGATAGTGGTTATATATACTCTAATTTATGTGTTTGATAGAACTCTGCATATAAGTTTTACGAGTTACAAGCTAAAATATTATATTTTTCCAAATGAAAAATTCAAATTGATTTTTATACGCATACATATGTTCATAATTTGCTTGTTTAATAAATGCTAAGGTTTTTTTCTCTAATTGCAATAGGTGTTTGAAAATTCTTTATTTGCTTTCCATGGTAATTAATATTTCTGTACAAGGATTTAGCATTCAAAATATTTAAATTATGAGTTTCCTTGATTTTGTACTATAAGTGAACTAAAACAACTAAAACTAAAGAACTAAAATTAGTACTAAAAGAACACATATTAAATATAATATCCCATACATCTAAAACTCCGTACACAGATTTTGTAGTGTATTCTAAGGAATGTCAAAAAAAATTGAAGCATAGATATTGAAATTTCGAAATAGCCATATTTAAAAACGGTATTAAAGATTTTAATGAATTAAACAAAATACATTTTAGTTAATTACGCTGTTCTTCAAGATTTTTAAAAACGGTATTAAAGGTTTTAATGAATTTAAAAAATACATTTTAGCTAATTACGCTGTTCTTCAAGATTTTTAAAATATATATATTTGCTTTTTATTATTAAATATAATGCTATTGCAAATGTTAATGTACTATTCAAATTTGAAAAAAATAGTTTATTAGGTACTGTGTTCCCACCCTTTGACAGTCTTGGAAAAAGTCAAATTGTAATGATGTTTTCTCTGCATTTTGTTTTAATTGCTAAAAAGAGATGATTCTTTACACATTTTATAAAAAAAAAACTTAATAACGAATATGAATGCAATCCTTTAAGTATTAATCATTGTTCAATGTATTAAAAATAGCATTAACGAGGCTGCATCTCTACGAAAAGAATATTCACTTTTGTTTTAACTATAATTTTTTGGCAACTTGAAGTAATGCTTTTCTACTTGTTGAACTTTAAAACCTAGTATGACTTCTACGTTATGAATTAGCTTATGAGGGATTCAGAATGAAACCAAAACGTCCTTTTAAATTGTTTTTAGTGTTTTTATCTTTTAGTGTAGTGTAATGCAATGTCTGTCATATTGAAAAGTTTTTATAATTTTCATTTAAAATTTGAAAAAAAAAAACGATTAAAATCATTGGCAATATGAAAGCGCCTAGATGAACAAAGTCATTTTATACTCAATTAATCAGTTTTTTAGGGTTCCATACTTAAAATGTGAAAACGGAACCATTATAAAATCACTCGCGTGTCTGTCTGTCCGTCAGATACAGCCGTTTTCTCAATGTATGTAACGTGGAAAGTTCAAATTTGGCAGAAGTAATAAAGGCTATTGATCCACACTTTTATAGATTATTAAGAATTCACACGTATAGTAAAGTGGGACCGACGCCGCGGTGAGACAGATGCCACGGATTTTGTGTAGGCAACACTAGCGTTCCCTAGACCAATTTCAGAAGTTCGCAGTTTTCCTCTGTACTTTCTGATGTGTTGTATGCGTTTCCACCGCTTAATTGTAAGTATTTACACCTTTTTGCCAGTTTTTATGGCTCGAACCTGCATGGTAAGTTGCTAAACTTATTCTAATGAAGTTTTATTATATATTTTAAGAAAAATAAACAGAAATTTCATCCCAAAATCGATTGCAACTATAGACTAGATCCTCCTAGAATACACACATGTGCTTGCCTTTCTCTCGCGTCGCTCACATGACACAAAATGACGGCGCGGCATCTTACCCGCCACTATGGGACAGATGACGCACCGAGGTTGAGGGACAGATGCCGTAATATATACTTTTGTTTTTCGGTTCAATAAATTCATCACTGCGATTTAAGTAGAACTTACATTTAAATGAATGTATATTAGCGTCAAAAGACCTATACAGCCAAGTAAGAGAAAGTAAAAGGATGCAAATATTACAAGAACAGAGTTTATAAACAATAAAAAAGAAGAAGGAAATGAAAAACAAAAAAACTAGATAGCGTCAAAGAACGACAACTTCACGGAAGATAAATGTGCAAAAAAAGGAAGGGGAAGATCAACTTGAAAACGCCTTACTTGAGGAAAAAACTTAAAAATGAGTCGTCTTCCGACAATGGGTGAATTGTTCCTCTTATGGATTCTGATGGCAGAACTGGATTGGAATTTGATGACTGCATATGTGGAGTGGCTGGAGTCTTATCAAGGAGCAAAATCTAAAGCGGACAGGATTCAGTGCATCAAATTCAATCGATGGCTGTATGAAACTTTACTTTTTCAACGGGTAGTGTGGTGTGATTGTGGGCGAATGGAAATACAAAATCAAAGAATGAGAAGAAAGGCCAAAAATAAACAGAATATGGCCTAAATAGAATAGAATTAATACTTACATTAAGAGCAAACTGCAATGTTCGCCAGGATGCAAATTAGTGATTTATATCTTTTTTTGGAATTATGCTGTCTATTGTTTCCAGTAATTATGTTATCCATTCATGTAAATTTAAATGATTTTCTTTTCATTTTCATTTTTTGTCTTAAGTTTTGTTTATAGAGATTAAACTTTTGCATTTTCGTTAAACTTTTCACAATTTAGTGATATATATAATTTTTGTAAGTTTACTGTTATTTATTTTCATTTTAAGTAGTTTGAGAAAATAAAAATGTGATTTGCTTGAAAAAAAAATAAACAGCCTAGTATTTTTCTCCATGCGGCATCTGTCCCACACCCCATGCGGCATCTTATCCAACACATAAAAAATGATGTTAAAAAAGGACATGTGGGAAAATAATTATACCTACTTTATTAAGAGGGCTTTAACTTGTTTAACTTAGAAAATAGATTCTAAAGGGTTTGATCAATGATTTCTGGTGCTTAGTTTGTTGTGTTTTGTTTTATTGTGCATTTTACAAGAAGAAAAGAAAAAGTGCGGCATCTGTCCCCACTTTACTATATATTTAGGGAAAATGGAGGGGGGGGGGATAATTTAGTTAATTGAAAGTATTTTTTTATGTCGTGTGTATGTGTGTGTGTGGGGGGGGAGGGGGGGTTCGTGTGAAAGCTCACGTAACATCGAACTCAAAAATACATATTTTTTTAATTTTAGGTATTATATTTTCAGATATTTCATCGAAAATATAATGCAAAAATATGTTTCCCTTCCCCTATATTGTCGAATCTAATAAAGCTGAAATTATGAAAAAATTAGGGGTAGTAAAGATTTCTTCAGACCTTGCAAGAAAACTATAGCGATTACCCTAGGTCGCATATATTTTGGAAAAGTCACATTTTTTCGTTACACACAAATTTCACATTACGGTCACTCAGCAAGGGCGTTGCGGGGCGCTCGAGGTACCAATTGTCACGGAAGTATAAAACGATTACTCTTGCACCAACGCTTTTTTGTAATATTACAGTTAATTATTCGTTCATTTATTATACAAAACGCTCTGTGAGGGAGTAATACTACCCCTGGACCGATTTGCCAATAAATAATATTAGTTTTTCGGATTCTATGAATATTCAATTATACATTTTCAGCTGCGTAACGGAATTTATAAATGAAAGTGTAACAGAATAATATAAATTTTAATGGTTACTTTCAATAATTTTAATGTATCATATTTTTCAACAAAACATGTTTGTTGAATATGAAAGTGTTTACTTGAGACTTAATAACATTCGAAAAACTTCTATTCCTGGCTGATAACGCTAATTAATGCATTAAAATGTTACTCGATTTTTTTTTAAAGCAGTGAAAGCAAAAAAAAAAAAAAAAAAAAAACAAAAAAAAAAAAAAACAAAAAAAAAAAAACCTTGTTTTTGTAAATGTCACTTTAAATTTGGAAATTGTTACTCCCTCAGATGTCTATAAATAAAGAACCATTTTTGGAGTCGTGTGTTACGCGGAAGAGACTGTTGTACACTTTAATTTGTGATTGTTCTATATTTTCTCATATAGTAAAAAATATGTTACTTTTTTTACAGCGCAGTTCGGATTGGCAAAATTTCTGATGATCGGAAATTCCGATATACACTAGTGATCAAAATTAAAGAACAATGAGAAAAAATATGCTCACTAAGTTAATGTTGCAACCAATGCCCAATGTGGCAATTATTTATGTTAGTTAAATACTATTGAACTCAAAATTGCATTTCAGTGCATATGTTAGCGTTGGAAATATGCAAATTAGATGATTGACAATGTGGTGCGCAATGGATGTATGTTGGAATTCTGATCTGTAGTGTTGTTTAAAGTGAATGTGGTGTCTGAGTGCGATCAGTATTCGTTAGTTACGGCTCATAGGCATCATTTAAGTTAAAGTAAAAAGTGTTGAATAATTGGTAGAATTGAGGAAGGTAAAAAAGAAATGGAGGTTGCCCAAGATTTGAATATCCCTCAAAGTGTCATATAAATAGCTTCAAGACGCTTTATAAGCACTTGATCCGTTGATAGACAGCCTGGTTAAGGGAGAGCAAGAATTACAACTGCATCCGAAGACCATTTACTCTCATTGTGGCTCGAAGAACACTGAAGCGACTACAAGAGATTTGGTTTGAGGCATTCAGGCTGCCACAGGAACACGAATTAGCCGTTCTAGTTGTACACGAAGGCTTAAGAAGGGTGCACTGTATGCGAGAAAACTAATAGTTTGTGTTCCACGCACTCCAGATTCCAAAAGTGCCCGTTTAAACTGTTGCTCTCGTCATGTTCAATAGAGCCAAGAAGACTGGGCTCAAGCATTGTTTACTGTCGAGACCAGATATAGTCTGAATACAGGTTATAGACGTGTTTTGATCTGGAGAGAGGACGGAACACGCAACTTTCCATTCCTTGTCCGTAAAATATCCCGTTCTAGCCCACTCTACTTGGCTCCATTGAACATGCCACGTCAACAGTTTAAACGAGCTCCTTTGGAATCTGGAGTGAGTGGGACACAAACTATTGGTTTTCAGCAGTTGAATGGCTAATTCATGTTCCTGTGGCAGCACGAAGGTCTAAAACGAAATCTCTTGTAGTCGCTTCGCGGTTTCTCCAAGCCGACAATGACAGACTTCCGATGTAATTGTTGCTCTTCTACTCCTTTGATCAGGCTGTTTATCAACGGATCCAGTTTTTAAAAAGCAGCAGGAAGCTCTTGATATGACACTTTGTGGGACATTCAAATCTTGGGCAACCTCCATTCGTGTCTGACCTCCCTCGATTTTACCAATAATTCGCCACTTATGACATTTACTTAAAATATGCCTTTGAGCCATAATTGATTAATAACGATCGCTCTTATACACCGCATTTACTTTTAAAAAAAACACTATAGACCAGAATTACAACATACGTCCTTTGTGCACAACATTGTCAATCATCTAATTTTCATATTTGTGACGCTAACGTATGCGCGAAAGTGAAATTTTGTGTTCAATGTTATTTAATTGACATAAATTCTTGCAGTATTGGGCATTGGTGGCAACATTTGTGAGCACAATGTGTCTCATTATCCTTTAATTTTGATGACCAGTGTAAATACAGTAAGATATGGAGAATGTAGAGGAGAACTACATGGGGAATTGTAACGAACTTCCTTAAAATTTAAGGATTTAAAGAAGATGTTTAACTTCATATTTTTCATTCAGTATTTAGTCGCGGGGATAAATATGAGGTCAACAATAAATTTAATAAAAAAATAACGTCCTGCTATTTAATTAGTTGCTTCATAAAGGTATCCGGAAATAAGAGATTTTCAACAATTTGTCTATCGTAGGATGTTTCTACTGTTGTTTGTAAGATTTTTGGAACGCTGTGTTAAATGTGGTTGAAAACTGTACCTATCTATTCTTAAAAAAATAACTAACGATGTCACCGCTGCTACTTTTGAATTTTTTGTGACCATTATTCTTCGTTAATATTAAGAAAACTACTGCATATAAAAATATGAAATCGGTGGTGTTGTAGAGAAATGTTTGATAAACACGCTGATGCAGACAGTTTTCAAATCGAATAATTATTTTAAGAGATATTCAAAGTTAAAATTCGTCAAAATCGTTCCATTAAAAAAATTATAGGAGCAAAAACCATACATGGGAATTTCATAAGTTTTCTTAGGATAAACACTAGAGGCTTCCGATATGCAGACTGCATTTATTTTTTTAATGTGATTCATTTTTTGAGATTTTATTTCCATTTTATATTCAAAATTTTAGCATTTCGAGAACTATTTTTTACATCTTTTGGAAAATAATTTTATTTTAGATTGTTGCCAAATTTTAAAACAGCTTAAAGAATAATATCTCCTTCAAATTATAAATTTATTCACATGTGACTATTAAAAATAGAAAAAAAAAACTTTCAAATTAGAATTAAATTATTACGTTTTAAAAGCAGGAAAAAATAGAAAATAATGTCATAAAAACTGTATTTGCACGTGAATTTTGAAAGAGAAGGAAAATTGTAAGATAATAAATTCATTCATATGCATTAAAAGTCGTAAATGGAGGGAATTATGTCATATTTAAAATGACCAAACAATAACATTGCCAAACAGTGTAAATTTAGAAATGTATTTGCGCCAGACATTTATTTCATGTTTTGAGATAATCTTTTAAACTATTGTTGTGAATTCTAAGAGAGCTCAAATAATATTTCCTTCCTAACAACAAAAGTTCTTTTACGTGAATATTAAAAAGAAAACGAAAACTTTGGTGACATTTTTGTCAGATTTAAAACGTTTCATTTAAAATGTTTTATTTAAAAGAACTTTCTTAAAGCGTTGTTAAACAAAATACCGGGAGACAAAAACGCTGTTTAATTAATTAATTTTATATTATCTAATTTTGAAAATTTTCACTGATCTGATTTAATCAAAGACGAAAATAGCCTGTTTACAAGGGGATCGCACATGTTTTTAAATACAATTCAGCCTTCCGAAAAAATTTTAAAGCCGATCAAATGGGTGTGCTTTTAGAGTTTGTGGTGTCTGAACGGGGGTTGGCAAGCGTAGCTGGTAGGGGGCAGATCCCCATAGTACAATAAACAAGAAAATGAAATGAGTTGAAATTTTCTTAGAAACGTGAACACCTTCACGCATATGCGTCTTATCCTTAAATATCTATTAACTAAATCCAGGATTGTAATTGATAACCATAACTTGAAGTCCAGTGTATGAAAATTATGAAAGTTATGAACAATATTACTTGTTTCTAATATTTGATTTTGTATTAATATCTTACTGCTCTTAATTAAGCATTGTATCGTATGTTATGTAAATATATTTAGCACATGTCAATGTCTGCGATTTGTGGTGTAAAGTATAAAAATTTTGGGTCAAGAATAGTATGACATCTATCCAATATTTGATTGTATGTCATAACTTAGTGTTCTCAGTTAAGCATTGTATGTAAATTAGTTTTTAATATTGCCTTAAATACATTTCATGTGTATCTTCTTAAATACCTTTTCAAGTGTTAATTTGTTTGCAATAGTGCTTTATAAATTATTAACTGTTATATTATTCTGTAAATACTAGTAATGTATGTTTGATGGCATTGTTTTTGTTAGTATATGTTATAGAAGCAGTGGATTTATTTTTATTTTCCGGGATTGTACTTATTATGTAAAGAGAAAGCTGATTTCCCTGACGGTAACCCCTTTTAATCTCTTGCATGTCAGACTAAGTTGTAAATTTTTGAAATGCAAGTGTACAAATCTACATCTACACAACCAGGTGAAAATAAGGAAACTGATGGATATTTTAATTTTTTAAAGAGAAAAAGGTAATACATTTTTTAAGCATATAGTTTAGATAAGGTATTATTAAATTAGCTCAGTAATTAAATCATTAATTAAATATATATATATATAATTTTTTGTTAAGCCTATGAAATATTATTCACTCACATGCAACCATTGCCACCCAAAAATACAAAGAATATCATTTCTTACTGAAATACATGAACGCTTTTTTTAAGACTTTTGCCATTTAATATGAACACATAAAATGGTATTTCTATGTAATAAACTATATTTTTAGTCTTCAAATGCAATTTTAATTTGGTAAAAAAAATTTTAACTCATTTTCAGATCACTCTCTCACTCATTAGTAGCTGAGGATGTTTCAGAAAGGTGGCACTACTGTCGACTGAAACACTATACATGTACTGAACACATGTCCTTACCTGTCTGTAAAACAATTTTTAGTTATCCTGAAGAAATATTTCACGGTGGTAAGGAACAATTGATTAGACAGATTTGGCAACTGTTATGATTATGTTATGAATCCCTCATTTAAATTATAAAAATATTTATTTCCTAAAAATATATTAATGTATAGTTTAATTTTCCCTCAAGGGACAATTTGAGAATATGTATTTTTTTTGTATTTATGAGTACATATTTCAGAAACTAATAATGTATATTTTATCAGTCCCTTACTGGTCATTCGCTCAAGGAAGCGAATAATGCTTATGTGAGAGAATTGTTCAATTATTTTTAAATTTAGTATAAAAGATAGTTTTGTTGTATTTTGTTATTTCGTAAAACAATTAGTGCATTTCAATATTTGATTGTGTGTTATTATCTTATTATCTGAATGCTCTTAATTAAGCGTTGCATCTTAAGTGATGTAAATATATTTAGTGCATGTCGATGTCTGCGGTGTCAATGCCTGATTGGCTTATACTAAAATACTTCAAACTATGTTCTCAACTGAATCAAAGTATGTTTGGGCCAAATATTAGAAGAAAATAAAATAGGTTACACTACTGGATATTCAACACTTTTGAATGATAAATTAAATTTAAGAAATTAATTGTTCCACTGTGGCAAATGTTAATTGTAAAATGTGTTGTACACAAATAAGACTGTTTGCTAAAAAAATGTCATACTTGTAAAAACTGTGTCCAAAAATTTAATGATTTTGATGAAAATAAAAGCGTATTTTTAAGCAATTGGGTGTTTAAAAATATTATTTAGGGGAGAGTAGCCATGTTTGAACGCCGCTTTAATTGGACCGTTGCCATTCAGCCGTTAATTACAGGAAGAGACTCCATCTACCGCTGAGATCCAACTCATCAGAATGACGTCACTCATGATTAGAAGAAGCAGCCGCATACCACGTGCTGTTTTCAGACAATTAAAAAAACCCCCTAAAGTTAGCTGTTTTGAACAGTTTTTTCCTACTAAACGTAAGTGAATATTTTAAAACTAAGGAAGGTAAGTTGTTATGTCTTCATATATATATATATGTGTGTGTGTGTGTGTGTGTGTGTATGAATTCATCTGTTTATTGCGCATGTTTCTCACGCGGATTTGTTTGATTTCGTTTTTGTTCTTAGTCATGAAATTAACTGCTTTAAAAAATGGCACAGTTGCCGTAATTGGGCCAATTTAAGTTGCTTAAATTGGATAGATGTGCGACCAGATTGGACCAGATATGCGTAAGTAACGAATTTGGAGGACGGTACGCTTTGTAAAGTTTTTTTTAATATTTTATAATGGATTACTATCTCCATGCAAGTTTTTTTGTATATCTAGATTAATTTTTTTATACAGTTTAGGCCTATATAAACGTAAAAATATTTGTACATGTCTGTTCAATAACTTTTGTTTGCAGTGTCTTTTATCTTGTATGTAATTGTATTTATTTTCTTTGAATTCTTTATTCATACGGCATATTCGATTTACAGAGTGGAAGTCAAACATTTTCCTCCTGCAGGATATTTGTAATGGAAGACTTTTTACAATTCTGGAGGGTGGAATTATATTTTTTTGCCATTATAACGCATAAAATCTCAAACCTTGATGAAAATGTTGAAATAGACATAGACAAAGTGTCTGGAAGAAAAATACCCCTGACAGCAAAAGCTGTTAAAAATATAAAAAACAAAAAACAGACAATAAGTTGTGAAGTAATTGACCTGCAACAAGGCTGAAGCTACAAATCCCACCAAAAAGCAGAAGAATCATAAGAAACGTTATAACCTTGCTGAATTCGGTTAAATCAAAGTACAGAGGGAGGAAAAAACAGTTGTGTTAACATCTTTGCCGTATAAAGTAAACCTTGAAATGAAAAAAAAACGAAAAGGAGAAGCTCTCACAGCACAAAAGCAATTGGAATATCAAGTTTTAAAAAATAGGCGCAATGCAAAAGGAAAGAAAATTATGGAAGTGAAGAAATACAAACATAATGTAAAGAAAACTTCTGTTGCAAAAAATAAAAGCCTGATAATTCATAATATAAAAGAAAAATCTAGACAGTGATGATTGGTTTTGCCTAATTTATAAGAAAAATAAAATAGCAGAAATGATTCAGTATTCCGATTGCCGTATACGCTTCCATGTTGTGTGCGCTGTACAAGCTTTGCATCACTCTTTACATGATTTTCAAGTAACTGACAATTAGTTCCATAATTTCTATTCTTAATTACTGATAACTTTGATTTATATTTTGAATACATTTTGATTTAAAACAATTACTCTTATTTTCAGATATTTGATTTCATTATATTTAATGGCTGTTATTTTGTTTGATTGTTTCATTAATCGCTAACTTCTCTTTTAATAAAATTAGTTATATTCTCTAGTCACTAAAACAACCTGATATTATTTGTACCAATTTCAAAGACTGGGAGTCCAACATAGGCGACAAGTTGCTGAATTTGGACCACTTTTGACAAATTGTTCAAATTAAAATAAAATTTAAGATTTTCAAAAAGAAATTGATCTAAATATTTATTTAATTTGTTGAGGAATAGATTGACCTTGTTTAATGATATTTTGCAGATATTCCAAAAATTAAGTGAGTTACATCGGAAAATATGTGAAGTGGTCCAAATTCGGCTACTCTCCCTATTATGTAAAAGTTAAAGAAAAGTCAGCAAGGAAACCAAAATAAGTCAGTTGAGTATTTTAATTAAAAGAGCTTGCGAAAGAACGTAACATTCAGTTAAAAACATTCCTGGCACACAGCATGAATATAGTTACCAACATGAAACAATTAAGGAAATAGAGCATTTTTAACACAAAACTATATCTTAGTACATAAAGATTTCAGCGAAAACTTTAATTGTGAACTTACTCAGGCTGTACATGTCGAAAGAAATTGTCAAAAAATTTATTCATTCTGGTATTATGTATACTAAAAATGGGGACTCATTAAATTTTATTTAACAAAGACTTTTAAGATCTTGGATTGGATAATCGTGAAGCATGAAAGAAAATGTATCCTAGAGAACTACTGGAAATTAATGCCAAATAAGTCAAAGTATATGCTTTTGAACCTACAGGTAATGGAAATTTTAAGTGCCCTCCGAAAGACGATATTCATGATTATCCAAAATATGTCACTTATTAAATGAAATTGAAACCCCAGACCATTGTGATAGCAGAAAAACATATTTATATTTTATGAACAAAAGTTGTTAAAATTATTATTTGAAAAAATGTTTTTTTCCCATAATTGTCATTTTTGAACTTTGTGATCATCCCTTATTATAGTAAAAATTTAAAAATCTAAGAATTGTAGAATTCCCTAATGTTAAGCATAAAAGCATTTTCCCCCTAATAAGTACATTTTTTGTGTCTCTTTTCAAAAAAATTTGAAATTTCTGCGATGATTTATTTTTTGTTTATCATTAAGATGAAAATGGCCTATTTGCGTAGAATAGCTCATAAATGTATTCTGGAGGTAATTTAATTGGCGTTACAGTTTTTTTTTACAATGGACTCCAACCTTAATTCATATTATGTCCATCTGTATTACGTTGCGATATGAATGTTCTATGGATGTCATGCATTAAAACCTTTAATTTACGTATCAGAATGGACATCAGTTTGGTGTACATGTACGTATTTGGACGTAAACAGAGCAAAAATATATGAAATCTGTACCTATATGTTGGTGAGAAGGGTTATATTTTGATCCATGATGCATATGGATATTGTTTTATTAAGCACAATTTTAAATATTGTAAGTTTGAGTTATCTAAAAAAAGACTTAAAATAAATAACAATTTAAATCGTCTTTATTTAATGTCTTTATTTAATTTAAATCGTTTTATATTAAATTTTAAAGTTGCAGACGGCTCGGAATAACACAGTAATGCAGAAAATTACTTGTTGACGCTGTAGAAGGCTTTGCTCATGAACGGGAGACTTGGTCATTCTAGCAGGGAAGCGTACTTTCATACACGAACGCTTAGGTATTAGGATGGTTTATTATACGAACGCAGCAGCCGATATGCCTTTCAAATACGGGGCTGCTGACTGCAGTCGAAGAGCCACACAGCGCTTGTCAGCGGAAAGATATCCGATGCACCGTAATAGCAGCAATGGGCAGTTTCAACACTTGTATCACAGTTTAGCTGATACAAGTTTCTTCCAAAGAGCTGTCATTAGTTGAGAACGATTCGTACCGGTTCTGAACATCGAGCAAAATGTGCTACCAATGCCTATATGACTAAAATTTTATTCCCCGAGCTCTTCGCACCAGGTCTGAATTCCCTTCTCCAGTGTCTGGAGGATTCTAGGATAAAACTAAGCGCGTCCGTATTACGTTCGGTGCTTCCGTCTACTTCAACTGGATTATTATGCATCTGGGATTGCTTTTGCACAATGGTTTCATCAAAAGATCTTTTCAGACCCTTTTTCTCTGCTTGTGAATTATTCAACGATGAAGCGTCCAGAAGGAATGCACAACACACATAACGTTCATGTTGGGTCGGTGGCGAAAGCCAATAGGAGGCGACGTCATACAGCAGAGAGCAGGATATCGATTTATTTGGGCTGGTATTGCCGTGAATGACTTCACTGAACCTTACCTGTTGCCTTTTCTTCTAAACTGTAGCAACTACTTTACTTTTCTAGTTACCTTCTACCACACATTTTGGGTATCGTGCACCTTTCTCTATCGATGCATCCTGGAGTTTGGTTCAAGCTCGATAATGAACCCGCTCATTTCAGTAATAACTTCCAAACTAGTTAGATGTCACATTTTACCACAATAGATCGGACGTGGTGTACGGATGCGTTGAACTGCTCGGTCGGTAGATCTATCACGCTTTGTTTAGTTTTTGGAGCATTTTAAGACATTAGTACACGCAATCCCTGTTCACTGAGCCGAGGAACGTGTTGCACGGTTCGCTGCTGTGCCGGGGATGACAAATACAAGCCTGGAATCTTCCAGAAAATTCGAGATCCCATGCGTCAAATATGCAATGCATACATTACAGATCATTTAATCCACTTCAAACCCCCTTTATTACTTATGTTACTTTTTCGAAAGTAAATTCCTTATAATAAAACATTTGTACGTACGTGGTTTAACCTTCATTTCTGGTATTTTCTACATGTACTCTATCACTTCAAGAAATAAATTTCAAACGCGCATTAAAATGGGATTCCCAGTCGTCAGTTTGTACATTAAACCGTCTAGAAGCTTGTAACCTTGCCACCAAAACACCTTATGTATATTCAGCTGTTAATATCAGTTTACGAATAACGCTTTTAAAATGTATAGCTGCATCCTTTTCACTAAATTAACTAAGATATCTTCTAATGTAATTCTCAAGTGATAAACAACGGAGTACGAGATAATATATGTTGACAAATTGTATTTCATCACGCCGCGATATATAGATATTTTAAATGTCATATTTTTTGTTTATACATAAATATTTCATGATTTTTACAAAATTTTAAAGTTCTGTTTCTATTGCGTACTATTGTTAAACAAAATTTCCTGTGAAAATTTTGATGACAGTTTTATGTATTCTGTTTACTTACTCTCCTAAAATATTCAGAGACTTGCAGCTCATGTTTGAAAGATTGATAAATTTTCGTCACTGAGAAATATGTGTGCATTCATTTTGTTTATCTATCGAATGCTCTTTATGTTTTGAACTGCAAATAAATTCTAACTGATTGTGACTGAATAAAATATACAACTGTCATTTACCACATGGCATTTGTTGAAACTGAAATTACTGCAAAATAAAACCACTATTTTTTTTTATTTAGATAAGAGATCTTTCGGTTTAAATTTGCATATAGTGAAAATCTCGTTTGTCTTCTACCTTATTTTTTTACTTCTTATTTTATTTTACTTTATATTTTTTAATTCTTTTTACGAGTTGCTTAAAACGTTATCGTAAAACATTACGATGCTTTTCATAGAGAACAGAATTTTTTTAATATAGATGAAGTAAATTAATCTGTTCGACTAGTAAAAATTTTAATATTTTTATTGTTTATATTGCATACTCATTTAAAAACGTAATCTTTGGAATTGTTCAGTAAATAGTTCGTTCATACTATACAGTGTGTCCACGTATAACCTGATCGACCTTTATTTCCGCAACCGTTGGTCCTAGATACATACTTCCAATTACAAAAATGGTTTAAATAAGGTATAGAATTATTTTTAAAGCGATTTTGGCCAAGAAAAATATTTATTAAAAAATTACGAAATTTAAATTTTTATACGGTCTCTCGGTCCTATAAGTGATACTTAGTAAATATTTACTGTGACACTAACAAGTATGACAAAAAAAGTCCCATTCATCTAATGTTAAAATTTACCGAGTTATGAAACTTTGAAATGCATGACTTATATCACTATTTCGCGACTCAAAACAGATGATTTCTGCTATGCTTTCAGGGGTCGTATAAGAAGTACTTAAACTTATTTCAAGGTATCTGAGCTTTGAAAGAAATCGTACAACTATTACGATTCAGTTAATTTTATTAGTTAAGTTTCAGATTAGTTAAAATAATTGTATTTTAACATATGTGTTATTTTGTAAGGATTTGAGACTATGATTTCTTTTAACAAAAATTATGTTATTTTCAGATGGTTTCATTTAACTTGCAACGATCGTCTTTCTAGTTTAAAATTTGTACTCGAACTTTAGCTCAATTTGAAATGTCCGATCGAAGTTAAATTTTACATACTGACTTAAATCCAATGACAATATAATATTATTATGATTTTCGACGCTTACCATCTTATACATACTTATATTAGAGGATAACACAAAAAAAAATTCGGCTAGATTACCGTCAACATTTTTAAGAAAGAGTTTTAGATTAGATAACATAAACCTTTGATGTTTGAATTTTTTAACCTATATAATTACGTTTTATGTATTTTTTTAACGTTGAATAAAAATAGTACCTTCTCTTTTAACCATCATGTCAGGATTTTTCGCAAATCGTAAATTCCAAGGTTAAAAAATAGCGAAAACTCTGATACTAATAAAATAGATGCAAGACTTTGTTATTCAGTTTAATTTTAATTATTTTAATAATTTATTCAATTTTTTGGCTTATACCGGGTTTCTTATAGCTAAACAGCTCAGGGGTCCGATGAGGTTGGGAGGGCAGGGGGGGGGGGGAGCAATTTAACTTTGAGCTTTTTAACTTTGAAAATTGCTTTTCGAGAAAAATCCTGACGTGATGGCGTAAAATAAAGGTCATTTTCGGATCCAGCGCTAAAAAATACATAAGGATCAATTTTCAAAAAATAAAAAAAAATGGCACAATCCATAATTTAAAAGACAATGTAATCTAACAGCATTTAAAAATATGTATCATTTTATAAAGAATTGAGGCTGTTGTTTTTCATCCTTTTATGTTACAAAAATTCTGTTATTTGTATCCCCTTATATGTTCAGTACAAATTGTATATTTTGCAGTAATATGTCAGAATGATTAAAGATTTCAAATTTATATTGCAATGCTAAATTTACTCTCAATCAGTTCTTTAATATATCTCACGATGTTATATATCTACTAAATTTGTGAATGACCCCTAATTTGCAGCAAAAAATATGTTCCAGCTTTAAACAGCTATTACTCGGTCAATTTTAATCCTAGTAAAACGGGACTTTTTTGCCTTAATTATCAGTATAACAGGAAAATTTAACTAAATATAACTTATAGGATCGGGGGACCGTATACAAATTTATATTCTGTAATTCTTCACTAAATAGTTTTTTTGCTTCAAACATTTTTTTATCTTAACTCTGCACCTAATTTTGACCACTTTTGTAATTGGAAGTATGTATCTAGGACCAACGGTTGCGAAAATAAAGGTCGGTCAGGTTATACGTGGATAAACTGTATGTTTCGCACCTTTAAATAATATAACTTAACTTAAAATTTTAAATGTATTTACGTATAAACGGTGAAAATCAATAAAAAGTTGAACTCACACTTTTTGCGCAAAACGGTAAATAGTCAGAGAAGCACCTTATCAGAATAAACCGTTATACCAAATTTGAAGCTGGATAATTCTGCATGAAAAACCCATTTATCTAAATTAAATTGGGGGAGGGGGATTTATCCCCTCTCGTTATACTTAACCAATGGACCACAAAAACTTATCAGGGAAGCGCATTATCAGAATAAACCTATTTACAAGATTTGAAGAAAATCAGAATTTTTTTTTCAAGAGTTATCGCATTACGTACATACAGAGCTTACAGGACATTAGATCTCTGGATTTGATAGCCTGCGAGCTATAAAAAAAAACTGTGCAGGTAAACTGATGACATTGAGCTGACAAGTTATTCACACTAATTGCATATTATACTGTTATTTATGTCTGTTATTCATAAAATAGAACTTATTCTTTTTGAGTAAAACGGCAAATAATCAGGGAAGCCCCTTATTGGAATCAACCGGTATACCAAATTTGAAGGTAATCGGATAATTCTGCATGAAAAACCCATTTATCTAAATTAAGTGGAGAAGGTTAGCCCCCATTCTCCCTGTATAGTTAAACAGTGAACCTAAACTTAATCAGGGACGGGCCTTATCAAAATGAACCTATTTAAAAAATTGAAGCAAATCGGATATTTCTGTCTATAGTTATCGCGTTACGTTCATACATACGAACATACAGAACCAGTGTGTACAATAACTCTCAGGCTTTGATAGCCTGTGAGCTAAAAACTAAGCATATCATGTTTGATCCATTTCTAATTACTGAAATAATGTTACCGACGGACAACATAGTGATATGCCTTCGTAAATATTCTATTAGAAGCTTGCAATCACCCTTGGTATATTAAAAAAGAAAGAAAAAAACCATGCGTCAAGCATAGCTTATCAAACTTATCAAGCATTTTCCAACATAGATAAAAAATTAAATATTCAGAATCAAAAGTATGATTTATCTTACTAAATAAAAAGAAAAGTGCCCAGTTAAACTGATGGAATTGAGCTCACAAGCTATTCACACTAATTGTATATTATAGTCTTCTCTCAAAAATTAATGTCCCTCAAAAAATAAATGAAGGGGGATTAGTTCCTTCTTTATACTTAACCAATGAATCTCGAAATCTAATCAGGGAAGCTTTTTAACATAATATACCAGCATATCAAATTTGAAGCAAATCAGATAATTCTGCATGAAAGAACTATTTCGCTAAATTAAGGGGGTCTAATCCTCTTCACTCACTTTATACTTAACTAATGAACCTCCAAATCTAACCAGGAAAGCTCCTTATCAGAATGAACATAGGAAACAAAATTAAAGTAAATTGGATAATTCTGCATGGAAATCCATTTATCTAAATTAAGGGGAGGGGGCTTGCTCCCCTTCCCCCCCCCCTTTATACTTAACCGATGAAACTCCAAATCTAATGAAGGAAGCGCCATATCGGAATAAACTGGTATATCAGATTTTAAGCAAATCCGATAATTCTGCACGAAAACACCATTTATCTGAATTAGGGGGGAGGGGGGATCTGGTGTTTTTACCCCTGATGATAACTTTTTGAATCAGTGAAGCGGGCTTGAGTAACGTTTAACATGTTCAAAGATATTTATGTTTCAAGGGGACAGCTTACATATTCAAAACATTTTCTTATTTTAAAAAATATGGTACAAATGGTGAACTCACAGCATTTTAATATTCAAATAAAAACCCATTTTGGAAAAAAAAATAACTGCATATTTAAATAAATTTTTTTTTAAAGTTTATAACAATTTGAATTTTTTTAAATCTTTACTACTTTTTTAAATATTGATATTTTTGCTCATTTTTTTTAATATGTTTACATTTACATTTCAGAAGACTGCGCATGGATCTTTAGATACATATACCCTATATATATAAAATCCTAATGAAACGAATTTATTAAACGATTGTATGAAACGACTGATTAAACAACTGATTATGTGTCGCGGCGAATTCTCCTAAAATATGGAATACTTTGCGATGAAATTAACACCAAAAATCCCGACTGATCCCCAGATCTCAAAACTGGTATTAGAATTTTTTAATTCGGATTAGTTTTCGAAATATTATTTTTTTTTCAATTAAAATAATTTTCTCTAATGATGGCAACTCACATTTTAATCATATTAATAAAAAAAAAAATCATAATTTTGAAAAGGTTATTATTTTAAACTTATTTGGCGACCAGTTTACCCTCCCATAAATAAATATTAAGAAATGTATCATATTACGTTTATTCATAATTCAATTTGTATTTCATTATCATTTTATTTAATACAAAACTTTCATTTAAAACTGAAACATTTAAAATAAATGACTTTCACTTCTTTCTTTTTTTTAAACGAAACGAAAAGAAAAATATTAGGCACAGATGTCATATATGAAACGGGGTACCTAATTGACGCCAAAATGGCGTTATTTTCCCTGACATGGTAACCCGGCTACTGTTGCTTATTTATTAATAAATGTTTATTTGAATTTATTTTCTTTTATTTACAAAAAATGTAAAAAATTCTTTTGTTCTATAGTTATTAATCAAACTTTTTTCTTTAAATTATTTATTGTTATTTCAGTTAAAAAAAAAAAATAAATAAAAATACATATGTAACTGGTATTTGAAAACGAGGCTTTCGCCAAACAGACGTTAAAAAAAAATCACGATAAACAATGCAACAAATCATATATAACAATGCAACAAATCATGACATTTAGTTTCAACTTCAAAGCAATGTTTTAACGGTACTACTTCTTCCGCCGACCAATTTCGCCAAATTATGTAAATCGCCAAACCACTCGCCAAATTATAGAAATTGACATACTTTTTTTTTTTTTAAATAACGAAAGAACAGATAAATTAGTATAATACACATTGTATATTAACATATTGTAATATGCATAGTATAACAAAAATACAAATAAAACGTCGAAATAAAAATCACTTGATGGCGTAAACACGTGTAACTTCCTTAAAGTCAAGAGAATGTGACATTTACGATCAACCATTATTGGCATTTAATCTTATAGTTTGGCGACAGATTTTTGGTCGAGGGATAACAAAGTAGCACCGTTGTAATTTACCACTCGAAAAAAAAAAAAAATGCTAACTGGCGAATTAAAAAAAAAAGCTATTGGCGGGATTTGCACCCGGCTGACATAAAAGTTCCAGGAATTCTTTGCCATCATGGCAGCTTTTATGTAGTTTTATTCGAAAAAATAATTTTGATTCTTTAATAAAAATGAAAACCTTTCTTACGAAAAGCGAAGTGATTAGCCCATATTATTTATGGCAGTTGATGCATGACTTGGACTAATATAATATAATTAAATAATGGCGATAGAATAATATTTGGTGACTTATCACACCTGTGGCTGGCTGGCATTAAAGTACCAAAATGGCTGCCCGGAATATGAAAAGCGAAGGGATCCGCCTGGAACTTTTGATGATAGTCACATCATTTAGCTGTTATTACAGAGATTGTTTTCAATTCTAAAAACAGCGCAAAGAATAATATTTCCTAACGATTAAAATTAATTTACACATGACTATAAAAAACAGAAAAAAACTTTAAAATTACTATTAAATGAGTGCGTGTTAAAAGCAGGAAAATATTGAAAATTATGTCTTGATAATTGTATGTACACGTCAATGTTAAAAGAGAAAGGAAACTTTAAAATAATAAATACATTAATATGCGTGAAACACTTTCAGGGGCAAGGTACTTCTATGCGTAAAATTTTGAAATCAGTGAATGGTAACAGAATTTTCAAACAAATTTCGAAATGCAAAAAAACTTTTGTTCACTTACTTAAAAAAAAGGAAATTTTTCATCCCAATATTCTGGTGCCAATGTGGCATTTAAGAATTAAAATTAAGTGGTCCAAAAATGAACCATCGCCCTTGAAGAGGTTAAAGCAGTAATGTTTTGTAATTATAGTAAATTGTATTATGTCAGTCGTTTTATAACGCTGTTCAAAAATACCGGTAGGCAAAGACTCTGTTTACTTAATTTATTTTATTTCAGGTTCTTTTCAAATGTTTAACTGATCTTCTTTAACCAAACACGAAAACAACCATTGGATGTCTTATCAGCAACTGATTCGCCCTTAAATTTTTGTAATCAATGGGAATTGAATGGAAACCCGTTTACAGGGAGATCGCTACTGGTTATTTCAGTATAATTCATTCTTCTATAATCTGTTAAAAACCGATCAGATTAGCGTGCTTTTAGATTCTGGAGTGACGGAACGGGGGTTGGCGAGTGTAGCTTGCAGGGGGCAGATTCCCCTATTTTAATATAAGTTATTTACTGATACATATAATATAAAACGATGGAATCTAACACATCTTCATACACTTTTATTTTTATTTTTAATAACAGAAAACCTGAAGGCTAATTCCATGTGCGGATTTATCATAAATATAATAAAGAACGCTTACAGAAATGTTTAAATCTCTATCACCAATACAAAAATAGCCTAAGTATTTTAAAAACATGAAAGTGAAGAATATATGAAAACATGGAGAAAAAGACATTTAAAGTTTTAATTTGTGTGGATAATTGCACTCAGTGTATTAACAAAACTTACAATATCTCACGATATAATTGCCGTATGGGTAAAAATGAGGTGTCAAAATATGCACAATGAATCAGGCTTTCACTTAATAATTAAAAATAAAAATCGATTTTTTTTTTCATTTTGAGGTAAACTGTCGTCTTAAAACCTATTTTATATATTTCTAGCACATATTTAGTAAGATAAACGCAATTTTCCTTTTTGTATATATGAAATTTTTTAATATAAATTGAAGGTGAAAATTATGACGTTTTGAAAATTATAGTTAAACCACATTTTTAAAATTTCCAAGATATTCACAGTATTTTAACCAAACTTCACATTTTTATAAGGTGCGGTGCATTTATCATGTAAACTCGCATATGAATATTCTTTTGAGCAGCCTGTATATGCAAACATATTATCTATATCATTGCGTATACAGGTTGCAAGGAAAGTCCCTTTAACCTGAAAATACTTGCGAACGGAGGCAGCTACATCTATGTAAGTGAGGTAACGAATTAATAAAGCGACTTTGTCCAAACTGATGCAAACGACAGCAGCGCCCCCTAGTGGCGAAATTTGCATGATTGCCATTGCAAATCGAAAAAGAATGAGATATGGCACAATTTCCAATTAAAAAATTTTAGAGCATCAATTAATTAGTACGAAACGGCATTCGGTTCACACGGATAAGATGAATCGCCGCCTGTATACTAGAGATTTCTTAACTGTCAGCCATTATTGAATTTGGAAGGTGATGCAATAACCAGTTCAAAGAAAACTTCAACTTGGTAAACGAAGATTTTGTTTATTTCATGATGCAAGCAGAAGGGAGAGGTACCAGGGGGAAGCAATGAAAGCCTCTTTTTAAAATGACATCACGAGGCAAGAGACAGAGCAGGAGTAGTTTGAATATACAGTTACAACTTTCTTGCTTGGCGGAATACAATATCGCCAATCTACAAATGTTTTGCGCTATGCACAATAGGCGGGGAGAAAACATTAGCTGGTATGGTTTCGCCAAATACATACGGTAGGCTTGTACCATATATTAATTGTGTAGGGGCACCAGATTGTGGGCTGCCAACATTCCTGAATCATGATAGGCGCAGTCTAATCTGTACATTGATACAGCTGCGGTTAAGTGTAAAAAAATAAAAAAATGTTTCTGGATAAGGCATAGTAACAGGCCGAATTCGTTAGGCGAAAAGGGCATGAGAATGCAACGTGCATTACCACAAAAATGCAGAATTGCCATACATCTAAACAAAAGGGTGTGAATGTTAAAGCGTATTGCGAAGATAATTCTAATGAATAGATTGCATGTTAAGTGATTTTAAATGATGAGTTATATATATGAGTTGAATAATTTAATTTAAATGAGAAGGGCTCCTAATACAATCGCTTTAGTTTTTAAATGTTGAATTTAATTTAGGGGCTGCACTGTTTGACTATAGTGCACTAAAATAAATAAGTTATTAAACAGAATTTAATTGAAACTGCTGGGGGGGGGAATGGAACGCAAACATATATAACGAGATAGTCGTTATATATATCACCTGGGACACCGCAAAAAAAAAAAAACTTTTTGTTGACCCGTGTGCATGGGCAAAACAGCAAGAGAAAAATAGTTACACATATAAAATATATTTTCAAAACAGAAAAGTTTTTTTTTTTTTTTTTTTTTTTTTTTTTTTTTTAAACAAGTTGCTGTCATGAACACAAAAAAATCTCTTTCGTCAATAGTTCAACAGTACTAAGAGATTTTGTGAATTAATATTTTCTAATTGGTTTTAATGGATATCCACCTTAAGTAAAATTTTCTTCAAAATTACGTACCATGGTATATATTTTTTTACTGAGTCGACTCTGACAGCAAACAATTAAGCAGCATGTAACTAAACCATTGGCTGCACATCATCAAAATATTGATCCTGATTCGGATCATTTTATGGAAAACACAAGTACTAACAATAAAAAAATATAATATATAAACACAAATGCAACACTAGAAGTAAAGAGTAATTAATAATAAGTGAAGTGTGTAATTGTAAACTAATAAGCAATTGTAATATGATTTAAAAGAAATTGGACATGATTAAAAAAATGTAATGTTTATGCATGCAGCATAGGATGACAAAAAAAGAGGTGCCTGAAGCACGCCCATGAAAAAGGTGTCACCCTGAATCTTGTGTAGACCACAAGTATTATGGCGTCGGCTTAGGTCTTCGGCCTTATATGAGGAGGGAGTTTTGAGACTCATACAGCGCCCGCTTATATGAGTCCCTGCTCCTCCGAAGACGCTAGATGTCCTCTAAAGGAGGACACGTTTGTTTACAAGCAAAAACTGATTTTTTGTGAATTGGAACACCAATTCAAAGGGTTGTCTCTCAACAAATGAAGTTTTGGAGCATAAGGGCAGTAATTGTGAACGGGAACAAAACATTCGAAAGGGAGAATTAAAAATAAAATAAAAAGTAGATATATGTCACATATATAACAAATCAAAAAGGGTTAGACAATCCTAGAGTGAAGAGAGACATAAAAAAATGAAAAGTCATAATCAGGTTAAATAATGCACAAGTCGTATAATTAGAAGGTAACTAACTGGTTGACTTAAAGAAAATGTTATCAAGTTACATGTGAAAAAAAATATTTTTTTTTGTTTTTAAATAACTGCAATTATTAAATGTGTTAGTTATAACTGTTAACTGAAATGTAATCTTAAAAGAATGAAATGTAAAATAAATGTTAAACTGTAAATAATAGTTAAGTGTATGTAAATAACATAAAAGTGTAAAGTAAAATGAAAAGAGTGTAAAGTGATTCAAAATATTGTTCACAAGAGATCTTCGAAGCAAACAGTCATGGGCCAGTCATAATGTTCTCAAAGATCTGTTGTAAGCAACATACATACAACCTAGGCCTTTGGTTGCACACTTAGCTTCACAATACATGTCATAAGAAGAAAAATTGTAAACAAAAGTATATTATTTTCTGTTTCTTAAATTATACGTGTGTGGTTGATAAACATTAGGGAAGTTGTGATTGTTTAAGTGACTTGTAGCATCGAATAAATGTCCATATCGAGGTGGTGCAAGAAGTAACCTATCAATGTGCACACGAAATGCTGTATTATCAGCAGCATACAATCTCTTGATCGAGAATGACACAGGTGAATGTTTGAAAGTTACAATGTATGGTCCAGTGTATTTAGGTTTGAATTTATCAACAGATTTTAAGTACACAATATCTTTGATACAAATGGTTCTTAATTTAGCTTTTTGACCGTAATGTTTATGTCTTTTATGCTGTGCTGTTTTAATGTTATTGTAAGCCTTGTCATATATTTTGTGTAAATCTTCAAGTAGTTTATGTATTTCAGTATGTTTATCTAGAAAAGGTTGATTGCTATTCTGATCAAAAGTGACAAAAATTAATGAAAGTTCACGTCCAAAGTGCAGAAGAGGAGTGAATAATGTAGTTTAATGTTTTGAACCATTATAGAGCGACTTGTGTATAAATATTGCATTTTCAAATGAGTGACCTTCTTGCAAAAGTATATTAACAGAGTATTTGATAGATTTATTGATTCTCCCCGAAAGAGCATTACATTGTGGCCACGAAACAGAGCTGTGAAGTACCTTAATACCTAGAGTATCATTAAAAATGTTGTATATTTGAGATGTATATTGGGGTCCTAAGTCTGATAAGACAACAGAAGGTCTTTCAAAGGTGGTTATATAAGAGAATAAACATTTAACGACTTTAGCTGCAGATGTATCATTAAGTGGAAAAAGTTCAACATATCTTGAAAAGTGATCGGTAATAGTTAAAATATGTTTACCATTAGAAAAAGGTCCAACGAGATCTGTACTAATAGTATGGCCAGGGTATCTGGGCGTGTAGGTGGGCTGTAAGGATGATGTTTGATGATGTTTACATAGAAGACATTTAACACATGAAGCTACAAAGTTTAAAGTGTCAACATACATGCCTTTCCAAAAGTATCTTGATGATAGGAACTCATAGGTTTTCTTAAAACCAAAGTGAGATAAATGAGAGATTGTTAAAACTTTGCTTTTAAGAGAGTTAGGAACAGCAATATGATATGAAAAAGTGTTGTTAAGATTGTTTTCTTTCTTTAACATTAAGACTTTTGAATCAGGGTGTATGAAGTAATTAGGATATTTTTGAGAAGGTCCTTTCTTTAGAATATCCTTGTAAACAGTGGACAAAGTGGTGTCATTTTTTTGTTTAGTGCAGAAAGTTTCATTTGAAATTTCCAATAAAGGATCTGGATTTGTTTGTTTACCAGATACAAGATAGTTTACATATTTCTTAGTGGCACTTGAACATGAATTATTACTGTCTGGTGTATCATAATCGACAATAGGTAATAGTTGAGGGTCATGGATAAGTTCAGGGTTAGTAACAAGATTTTGTTCATTGTTTTCAAAAGTACAGCGAGATAAATAGTCAGCAAGAGCATTTTTTTTTACCAGGGATATGTTTAAAAGTGTATGAGTAATCTGAAAGCTCCATGAGCCAACGAGAGATAATATCAGCTGGATTAGTAGTCTTGTTATATTTTTCTAAGGGTTTACTGTCAGAAAGGATTACAAATTGTCTGTTATATAAATAATATTTGAAAGCAGTAACAGATTTATAAATTGCCATGAGTTCTAATTTAAGTGCAGGGTATTTTTTTTTCTGACGCCTTAAGAGATTTAGAAAAATATGCCACTGGTAAAAGTTGTTGATCATGCTCTTGTAATAAAACACCAGAAATAGCAACATTTGACGCATATGTATTTAAATAAAATGTCTTGTTCCAATCAGGTAATCTAACCATGGGAGAATTAAAGAAAATTTTTTGTATTGTGTCCATGATTTCTTGATGTTTAACTGTCCATTTAAATTTAACTTTTGGAGTAGTTAGGTTTATCAGTGGCTGTACAAACTCAGAAAATGATGGAATTAGAGACTTATAAAACGTTATAACACCAATGAGTCTTTTTAGTTGACGTTTAGCTGTGGGTGTGGGAAAAGATGTTATTTTTATGATATTTGACTGAATTGGGGAAACAGACTGATTTTCTACATGAAATCCCAAATAGTCAATGCTAGATTTATGAAAAGTACATTTGCTAGGAGACAGGGTCAGGTTATATTTAGTTAAGATAGAGAGAATGTTTTTTAATTTATTACACATTTCATCAAAAGAGTTTGCACCAACAATGAAATCATCCTGATATGTATATACACCATCTAATTGTAATTCGTCAAGAAAAGAGTCCATTAAAGCTTGGAAAATAGAAGCGCTATTTTTTAATCCGAACACTAAGCTCTTGTATCTAAAAGAACCAAACATAGTAGTAAATGTCAACTGATTTTGGAATTTTGCTGGCAAATAAATTTGATGATATGCCTGAGGAAAGTAGAGAGAAGAAAAATATCGATACTGAGAAAGATTTGAAATGATGGTTTGAATTTTAGGTAGAGGTTAAGATGATCCTTGAATTACAGTATTGATCATTCGAAGATCTAACGCGAGACGGAATTTTTGTTTACCTGTTCCGTCTGGTTTCTTTTTGACTAATAGCATGGGGCAAGCCCATTCTGAACAGTGGCGTTCAATAATTTTGGCATCAAGTAGATCTTTAATTTGTTCTAAAGCACCTTTTTGCAACGATTGAGGAAGGGGGAATGGAAGTGTCTTTATAGGATAGTCATTCATAAATTTCAAATCGGGTACAATCTTATCAGTATGTCCAAGTGTATTTAATGATTTTGAGAAGGCGGGGTAATAATTAAGTAATAATTTAGTCATTGTATTTGCTTCATTAGAACTTAACCCTCTAAGTGTTTGGGGCGTATTATTCCGTTCACTAAGCTCCTGGTTTCACAGCAATACAAGCAATATTTAAGATAGTATAATTCTATAGATTTAATGAATTTTAAATACATTGAAGAATGATTAATATTCTCAAGGATTACATTCATATTTGAAATTGAGTTTTTTTTTTTATAATGTTGAAAGAATCATATTTTCTTAGCATTTAAAACAAAATGCAAAGAAAACAACATTACAATTTTACCCTTTTGCAAGACGCTCGGAGGGTTAAATGTGTAAGATTGAAATCGCTAGCTGACAAATCATCTTTCCTCTTTTATAATGTTTCATTAGATGCCTGGATAAAATTTAGGAAGTGTTGTTCTGAGTTATGATGCTTATCCAAATTATCAGAGGGGTACTCAAGAATTTCCTCAACCTCAGATAAATGTCCAACATTTGTGTGTTTGGGGAGATGAATGGTAGTGTGAGAATTATTTTTAAGTGAAATAGAAAAGAAATGATTTAATTGTACAGGCTTCTTTTTGCGTTTAGACTTCTTATCCATTTGAATAATGGCAACATGACCTATTAATTCTTTTTTATCCGCCAAATATTCAAATAGATAGTTTATGTCATGTTTGATATTATTGTTTGTGTAAACTGAGCACTATGTTTGCTCTTGGGCTTCTAGAATTATTTTACGGGTTAAGAAAACTGTTTGATTTGTCACCACATCACATAAGGTGTTACATTGATTACTTTCACTGACTTTTGACTTAGTGTGTGATGTTTCTAGTGGAATAGTCAAGCTGTTGTTAATGTGAATGCATTTATTGAAAGTATCAATGATAATGTTAATTTACTAATGAAATCAAAACCAAGAATGCCCTCAAAACTGAAGGATTCAGGAATATCCATTATATAAAAGTGGTGCGAGAAAGATTTTTTTTCTAACTTAATGGATGCTCTAATACATGAGGTAAAAGAAACATCTGAATTGACAGTTTTGATGTTTATGGCTGTTGATAGTCTCTTGCATTTTAATATAGGTTTAAGTTCATTAAATAATTTTTGTGAAAGTAACGAAATGCTACTTCCAGAATCAGCCAATAAGGTGATATTATGGTTTGCAATAGTCGCCTTTACAAGAGGGAGTGATGGAGAATGCGTATTAACACTACAAATGATGTGAACATTGTTATAGTCTTCATTTTCTGTTTGAGTAGTGATATTTTTTGCGATTTTAATGTGAACTGAAGTTTGTGACTCGGTTGAATTAACTAACCTTTCTTTAGAGATCTTTGGTAATGTAGGGTCAATAGGAAATGTTGCTGATGTTAAGTCACATGGTTGAGACACAAAATCCTCAGCATAAAAATTGTGTCTCTGTTCTAGTTTTCCTGAACATGGTAATTGTTGTGTATGTTACAATTTTGCCTTCTCTGTGTATTAAATCTTTTCCAATTAAAACACTGTTGGGCCTGGTGGTCATTGCGGAAACAGAGTTGACACGTGACAACTTTTCTTTGTGGAAATTTGTGAGGGGAAAAACGTTTTGGGAAATTGCGAGTTTTGAAATTTTTCCTATAGCGCATCGCATTTGAGTTATACTTTGGGCTACCTTGCATGTCATTTTTTTTAGTTTCTGTTTTGGGTTTAGGCGGTGCAAGTGTTAACGCATTTATTTTTTCCGAGAGTTCCTTCAATTGATCTTCAACGTTATTTTGAGATTTACTGACAGAGGGTAAGGAATGTAGAAACTTTTCATTATGCAGAATTTCGTGTAACGTCTGTGCTCTTTCAACAGCAGCACGATATTCTGTGATGCCTTCTTCTTGTAACTTTATTCGTATGTTAGCTAGCACAGCCTCCATGAATTTCATAAGTTTAATTGTGTTACGGGCATTCTCGTCGTTAATATCAGCATACACGGTTGCGGCTAACACGTTTAGTCGGTGTGCCATATTTTTAATTGACTCCGCTGGCAGAAGAGATAAACTGGACAGTTCAACACCAGCCACGCACTTGCTCGGAGGTGAGGAAAATGCCGAAAATTCTTTTTCAAGCGTATCTAGATCGTTGATTTTTTGAATTTCCGGATTCTGTGCATAAAATTTTTGCGCGGGACCAATTAACTTCCCTACAAGTACAGCAATGGTAGTCTGAGGGCTGTATTTGTTAATTTCAGCGACCGACCTAATTTGGTTAAAAAAGAATTTAAGCAAATCCGGATCTCCATCAAATTGGTTAATGTTGATTTGAACTTGTATAGCGGACATGGTCAACGGTTTACCTAACACAAATTCCCTAATCAAACATTGTTACTGAAATTCTGCATACACATATAAATATAACACACATATAACAGATAAAAATGTAAATGAAATAAAGTAATGGAATAAAATAGTATAATAATCACATTAAAAAAGTAACACACATCTTAAAAAAAATAAACAAATGGTCTCCTGTAAACCTTTTATAGAAAAAAAAAGAAAAAAAAATATTCAGGAACCAAAATTGTGTTTCTCAAAGTAAAAATAATATAATTGCTTATTAGGAGCAAGCTACTACTAGGAGCAAGCAACTGAAATAAATACTTATTTTATCTTTTTTTTTTTTTTTTTTTACCGAGAAAAAAATTGTTCTCTGTCCTTGTTTCTCTAAAAGGATAGAAATTAAAATTTTCTCAAATTAACATATTTTCAAGCCGAAAGGCAAACTAGAAAAATCTTATTTTAACCTTCGTGCATAATAGAAAACGGGACAAAGTATAATCCTCGTTAACTCTTTTTGAAGGAAAGAAAAAACTTTTAACATATTTTAATATCCATTAAGAATTAAGCAGAGGTGTGTGTATTTGATATTAAATAAAAATATTGGAAAATTCCATGCAATGCGAAAAAAAATATATTATATTTATAAATATTATAATAAACAGCACAAAATAGCTTCACAAAATATTAAAAATATCAATATCACCGTGTTTTCGTATTCTGTACAAGAACACAATAATATTAATAAAATCAATTCTTAAGTACTTGTGAGTACTTATGGAGTATGAAAGCATAAAAATGGAATGAAACAATTTTAAAAATTTTTAAAAAGTGTTTCCAGAATTAACTGAAAAGAAATTAGTCGAAAGAAAAACAAACAAATAAGGGATTAAAAACAAATGCTTTCATCCTCCAAAATGTGTTATTTAAGGGAATGGTGCAGTATTTTTTTCACTATTTATGCACTATTGTGACCTCTTTGTCAATATCATAAAAATTTGCTAGAAATCTATGTATGCGTGAGATTGAATCATTAAAACGATTCTTTGGCAGCAAAATACTTTTTTTTGGATGATTTCTTTTTTTATCACAGAAAACGGCTGTTAAATAATAGGATGCAGGACTTATAGAACACACGACACAAAGGCACACTACTAATTTGTTGGAGTACTTGAATTTCACAAACAGTTGGTGTCGTATGGTAAAAAGAAAAAAAGACACTTTTGAGAATATTGAGGAGGCTGGTGAGCGAGATTCATTGATTCAATCGCTGAGTCGCTCGGACGATCCTTTCATTTTCGTAAAGAGAAAGTAAACAAGGGAATTTTAGCACTTGCTGAGCCGAGTATCCTCTTATCACATTTTTTTACACACGAGGGGTGGGGGAACACACGTTTTTGCAGGGTTATTTTTTTGCTTTGAAATCAGTGCTTCACTGAAACCAGAAATTTGTATCAAATTTGTAGCATTTTCACAAACAAGAAAGGTTTCCAGACGCGCTGTAGGATTGTAGAACTTGTCGGACTTGTGAAAACACGAGTATTGCGATTATAAGGAAGTGACCATGTAGAGGCGCACCTTGAGCACACACTAACGTGCACAATATTTCACATACACATTGGCTGCAGTGCGATATTTCGCAGGTAGCACTTTTGAAGCTGGTTTGTATTTTAGCACGCTACACAAAACACGCAGGAAACATTCACAAGTGTAATGCGATGATGGGCAGGAAGGATGCTCCGAGAGATAGGATAGCACGCAGGCAGATTTCTTCGGCGAAGGGCAGCGCCCGGGGCGAGAAGTTGAAACTCTTCCGTCGGTGACGGGGTGCGAGCATTTGATTCCAAAACTCCAGGGGTTGGCAAAGGGGGAAGGCAAAATAGAAAGCAGGCAAAGATGTTTTTTCGGCGAGGGGCAGTTGACGAGGGCGAGAAGTTGACTCCAGGATGAAATCCACGCAGCCGGTAAGCGAAGATAAGCAGCGCGTACCTCTGGGAAGCGAAGATAATCAGCGTGTACCTCTCCCCTACATTTCTTTTTTCTTTAATTGGAGAAAAAAAATTGGTCACGGTAACCAATTTATATACTAGAGATTTCTTAACTCTCAGCCATTATTGAATTTGGAAGGTGATGCAATAACCAGTTAAAAAAAAACCTCCAACTTGGTAAACGAAGATTTTGTTTATTTCATGATGCAAGCAGAAGGGAGAGGTACCAGGGGGAAGCAATGAGAGCCTCTTTTTAAAATGACATCACGAGGCAAGAGACAGAGCAGGAGTAGTTTGAATATACAGTTACAACCTTCTTGCTTGGCGGACTACAATATCGCCAATCTACAAATGTTTTGCGCCATGCACAAGAGGCGGAGAGAAAACATTAGCTGGTATGGATTCGCCAAATACATACGGTAGGCTTCTACCATATATTGATTGTATAGGGGCGCCTGATTGTGGGCTGCCAACATTCCTGAATCATGATAGGCGCAGTCTAAACTGTACATTGATACAGCTGCGGTTAAGTGTAAAAAAAAATAAAAAAAATGTTTCTGGATAAGGCATAGTAACAGACCGAATTCGTTAGGCGAAAAGGGCATGAGAATGTAACGTGCATTACCACAAAAATGCAGAATTGCTATACATCTGAACAAAAGTGTGTGAATGTTAAAGCGTATTGCGAAGATAATGCTAATGAATAGATTGCATGTTAAGTGATTTTAAATGATGAGTTATATTCATACCCAAATAAGGAAATGCCCGAAGTTAAAAGGCTTTTATTTCTAACAGACAGCAGTAACGTTTTTCTACAAGGTTAAATCTTATGTGTGAGACACTCACAAAGTAAAAATGGAGACTGAATCACTGATTTTATTTTATTAAAGAGATGAGTAACTAGAATAATTTAATTTAAATGAGAAGGACTTTAGTTTTTAAATGTTGAATTTAATTTAGGGGCTGCACTGTTTGACTATAGTGCACTAAAACAAATAAGTTATTAAACAGAATTCAATTGAAACTGCTGGGGGGTGGGGAATGGAAAGCAAACATATATAACGAGATAGTCGTTATAGCCTGTATACCCCAAAATGTCCTAAATCGACGAGCGACGATTCTACTTTGCATATTCACATTTCGTAAATGTAGCAGTGCGCAATTGCAGATTGTGCACTGTACTCTATTGTCTGTAAAAATTTGATTTCCAATGCATTTAAAATTTTAGTATAAACTTTTCACCTTAAAATGTGTGTCTAATGAATAAAAACATGTTATAAAAATACATAAATGCTTTAAAAAAAGATATGTTTCTGGAGAGTTCAATGTTTAATTTAGATAGTTTTATTTGTATTCTTCATTAATATTATCTTATGATTATCATTTTCTACTCTTAAAAGAAGTTTATAACATGTATATTAATTCGTTTAAGGTCATTGCATGCGAAAAGAAAGAGAGGAATTGAATTGATTTTCAAATACACTATTAAACATTAAATGCCTGATTTTTCAAAAATTATTGTAATAATGTTTTCGGCTTTCATTTTTTAAATAAATATTGGGAAAAATACTTTTAAAAATCATATTTTGTTTTAACTGTGGTTTAAAAAACAGTCTTTTATTAATCGGCAATACTGATCTTTAATTGAAAAAAAAAATTCCTTGGTAGAATTCTATAACATTACACACACAAGAATTTTAGGAACTATAATATGAAATAAATTTTACTTGCTCACTGCAGAACAAAATAGGGTATTTCGCAAGCTTCCAAACAAAACAAAAAGAACCAGTAGCAACAATTGAAAAAAATAAATCTATCTTTATTCTTAAACAGCACAGGCGTGGCCATCTACATGTTGAAAATCGATTTAATAATATTTTTAGAATGTATTTTATTGGCAACATTAAGCATTATAGCTTCAACATTATTCTAATAGTATTTTAGAGCCTAAATTGGGTATGTTGCCGAAAAGCAACACCCGGCATTTAACGGTTAAAACTTATAATCGTACTATATATGAACGATTCAAGAAAAAAAAAATGATGATCCACTGTATTTGAAGTTTGAGATTACAGTGCCACCTGTAAGTTTTAGAGACATATTATATTTTGGTATCCTTTGATCGAGATGCAAATTAAGTTAATTCTTTGAAAAACAAAGCAGGTTACACGTATAAATATAGAATAAAAATGAAAATATTTTGATGAACAGAGTTGACGATCGGAAAAGGGAGAGGAACAATAGATTTGAAGCTCATACAAGAAATAACTATGAAATATCTGATGACTATGGAATATCTAAATATCATTTTACTCTACTACTGAAACTCCGTATGATTTATATTTTACAAAGTTAAGCCTCTAAAAAAATCTTTTTTTTTCTGTTTTTTTAATTGACTTCTATTATTACAATAATTTTAACATTGCCACAGCCAACAATACTATAGATATGTTAGTACCAAAGACCATCTTTTCAATGATCTTTTTTCTAAAGATAATAAATCTTGTAGTAGTACGTATTATGACAGAATTAGACACGTGTGTAACATACACATTCACACATGTCATGTGTAATGCCACAGTATTACATAACTGTGAGGCATAAAAATTATTACTAAACAATATATTCTTTCATATGTAGAAGAGCGCAGTATAATTTTAGCAAATTACATAAAATTTTAATTTTAGATTTTTTTTTTTCAAATTTCTAGAAAAGTACTAGACGTTCTTTACAATATGCAATATAAAGATAACGCTTGGAGACACATTTTCATATTAAAATTCAGTGTCGAGATTATTTAGCAAAACAACAAATAACAAATAAATAATATTTATGAGCACTTTGTATCCTAAAAAAAAACTGCAATTGATTTCTATGTAAATTTTCCTGAATACATTTTTTGCTTACATATCTTAGACATGTCATTCGTAATATGAATAATAAATCCTTAGTAATATTAAAAGAATGTATTTTTAAAACAAAATTTAAGAACATTACATAAACTTAATGTTTCTAAAACGATTTAAATCATATTTTATTAACCCATTTATTCCTAGCGTCCCAGTTTTGGGACATTTCAAATTTTAATATTTTTTTTATAATTTTCTTCTTTTTTACAACATGAATATTGTATAAAGTAATTGCCTATAAATGCCTTAATCTATTACCAACAGATGACAACATAAGAGTGATATGTAATTGCATAAATGAAGGACTTTTTTAGGTGTTCATAGATTTTTCATTTTTCAAGATAGCGAAATGTAAAAAATAAGTTTATTTGTATTTTTTATATCAAGGATTCAAATAAATAAGTCATAATCTTAGCTTGTAGACTTCTTTGAAATACGAATTTTTTAAATTGCGAAATTATATGTTCAAGCCTATTTTTGTGCATATGTTTAGCGTACAAAATATAGGGCGCTAGGTCAAATGACACCTATTTCTATTAACCATTTAGGAGACAGTTATTTACGTAAAGTCCTTTCCAAGATAATTTTGAAATAAATTGTTTTTTAAACTCAAATACGATTATTCTTAATTTGTTATTAATGATACTTATACTGCTATTAGTCTCTGTAAAGATATAAATATATATTTTTTAAAGTTCATAAAAATATTAATTATAGTATATAAGAAACAATTTAAAAGCTTAATTTATATAAATTTAGACAAAACATATAATTATGCAATTTTCACATATGGATATTCCCATATTTACTACTTTACATTTTATAAATAAATACAAAAATATTTTAGCGTAATTTTTTCCGCATTTTCCAATTCATTTTGCAACATTTTGAAGTGCTTTTACCAATAAATTTGAGGAAACAAAAAATCAGGCATAAATGGATTAAACACTTGTAATACAGTAAAAATTAATAATGCATTTAATGTGAAGTTCCTAGTAATAAAATAAATAAAATATGACATTTCTGTTCTCACAAAATTCGTATAGTTCGTATTTTAAACATTAAATGCTGTTTTTGAATTAAATTTTAATTTTAAAATATACTGAGAATACGTTTAAAAGAAATATCAGCATAATCCATTCTTCGATGTATTATAAAATAATCCTTATATGTAACTTAATATTCCATTTTCTCGAGACAAAAGTTGATTTGTAAAACATTGAGATATTTTATTCATATGCCTTTTGCTATTCAAAAGACAGTCGATAAATATCTAGTGCTGTATCTATGAATAAAATTTAGTTTTACACATTCGAAGTGGCTTTCTATGTTCGCTAAATTATTTATGATACTTAATATTTCTCGTTTTATCTTAGGATTTTTATTAACTTTTATCTGTAAATCTTAATGACGTATATATATATAAATATGTCTACTGATATAATAAATTGCTTCTTTAACTAAAGTTGTGAATACGTTTCGAAATTAAATTAGTTGTAGTGAATATCGAAATTAATTGTAAAACAATACTTCCAAAATATTTAGTGCATTTTGTACATATGAACGAAATTTCAGAACAACTGATAAAGTATGTGATTCATTAATGTAAAATATATAAAAGAAACAAAAAGCATTTATGTCACACTTTCATACTGATTATTCTATTATACAGTTAAATATCTGGAATTAGTTGAAAATTTTCTGTTGAAAATTTAATGTTGTATAAATAATAAAAAATATACAAACTTAAAAAAAAAGGAAGAGAAGAAAAGAAACGACAAAAACGAAATAAACGAAATTGATATATTTCAGTTTTTAAAGACACCAAAGTAATATATTATAGCTAAAATTTATATATATATATATATATATATATACACTTAGAAAATTCCAAAAGCAATCTCAAACATTACCACAAATTGTAAACTTTAAATGAAGTACAATATTAACTAAACCATACAGTGAAATATTTTGACATAATTAACTATCTCCCAGAAACACAATATATATATATATATATAATGGAGAAGGAAGGATAAAGCGGCAGTGAGGACAGATTGGCCATTTGACTTTTTTTTTAATGTATAGTGCCCCTGTCACGCATGAACGGGGTGAAATAGTCATCACACATACTGGTTGTAATTGTCTGTGACATTGAAATGCCAAAGGCTGAATGAGTAAATGTGTAAATGAGCCAATGTATCTAGTGTCGAAGTGTATTCAAGTTGTTTTAAATGGCGAAATGTAGTCGAATTGTAAACATTTAGTCTCGCACTAATAATCTGTAGGTAATTATTGACTAAATCCCAGATTAACTCATTATCAATGTCAGAAGGTTGCTCAAAGCGAATTTAATTGTTTAGATTGAAATCAACATTTCGATATCGACAAAACCACTTTTTAGCTATCCTAAGAGCTGGGGCACGATCCAAATAAACGTCTTTAATATTTTTTGCAGCACGTAAGAGACCCACTCCTTTTTTGAACGAATATAACAATAATATGACGGAAATGCAATTTTGTACGTTAACTTTGTAACCAAATTAATTTGAAAAACTTTTTTTAACGTTACCGACCGATACATGTAGATAAAATGCAATATTACGGTTATGGTGGTTTTGGGAATGATGTGGTTATAAAGTTGCAAGGTACGGTACTGCCATCTATGAAACAGCACACGAGCTTTTGCAATCTACCAAAATAAAAATGGGAATATATTAATAAATAGCTTGTGCTGGCACATTTACAAGCGAACAACTTTCATTTAAAAGAGAAATAAGAAAAATCGGTTAAGTATAAAGATCAGGGCAGATGATTAAAAAAAAGCCATGTGTTGTAAATATATATACAAAGGATAATCCCGGCTCACCCGGCTTACATAATATAGGTACAAATATAGGTGTTTTTTTATACTGCAATAATTTTTTTTTTACCTTTGATATCGCTCACCCGCAAGAAAAGTGACGCATCTGGACAAAAGTAAATTTCACAGGGGAGACGAAAGAAAGTTTGTATAACTTTAATATAAAATAATATTTCAGCACTTAGCTCTGTGTGCAGGAATAAAATATAAATAGCCTAAAAACCTATATAAAAGCCTAAAAACCTTAAGGGGTCTCAGGACTCTTAAAGCTTTAAAATTTTCGAAATTCTAATTTTTTTAGATATTAAACTACTATCTTTTCTGAACATTTTGGTATAAATGTTTCCTTGAAATTCCTATTAGAACAGAAGTTATGGCTTTTAGAATTATACACGCTCAATAGCTGAAGCGGCGTTTCAGAAACTTTGAAGTCAATTTTCTCCAAATGACGTTTTTGGGCATAACGCGCACGATAACTCAAAAACATCTGAATTTTTTTTTATGAATTTTTCAAAACATATGTTTCATGTTAGTCTGTAGAAACTGAACCTAAAACTTCCTTCTTATTGTTCAGAAATATATTCTTTATAGGTGATTATACTGTTGAAAATTTCTAAATTTTGCATTAACTAAATACAACTTTGTATTAAAAATAGAAACATGCTTTAAATACAAATTTATTTAGATTCAGAGTAATTATTATAATGTGAAGCATAAGTAGGATCCAAAATTTTCCATCTACTTGCAAAATTTATTTTGTAATCGTGCGCATAATCTGTTATGCCGATTTTCCGCTCGTCAAATGTCTGACATTTTGGATCCCACTGTAAATTCTAATTCTGCATCTTGTAATTTTTCAAATATATGGAATGAAAGAACATACTTATATCTTTCTTCCCAATATAAAATTTTGTCTGAAAATCAATTACATTTTAAGGTATTATATGTTGAAACTGGTCTTTTTTTTCGATTTTTTCAATTTTAAGAGTCCTGAGACCCCTTAAGAATGAAGACGTAGGATGATGTTAGGAGGTTTGAGCCATTTTACCTCCTCACACAATCCACCTCACTTCTGTGGTCACAAGTCGACATATAGTGTAATAAAGGGAGTTTCCGTATAACAACAATTATGAAACTGTTTGTGTAGCAAGACACACCTATGACAAACCTATTAGTGAAATAAAACGCAAAATGCATTTTTACAAGATGTGACCCTTTTCTTGTGGATGAGCGATATATAGTTTTTAGAACGCCCACTAACAATACCGAAAGTCATTTTTATATGAAAAATATCAAATATGCATTCAGATAAATTTTTCAAATTTAACAATTGTGATACTTTCGTATTAGCCTCGGGCCAAGACATAACCAAAGAAGGAGTTTAAAGGGACAGTGGACACTGAAAACGTCAAATTCGATTAAAAAGTCAATTTTTCAATTTTTACCAATAAAGTTAATTATGTTTAGTTAAATATATATGCATACGTACAGTAAATGATGTTTGATTAGTATATTATAGTTTAAATTGCAAAATATAATTTTAAATATGTAGGGGTACTTTGAATGCTGTTTACTCAGAATTGGAAATTTCGCGCATGTATGAAATTTGAAATGTTCCATGGGCATTCCTAATCATAAGATTCTATTAACCTTTAACTGATGTGACTAAAATTTTTCACATAACTGATGTGATAGGGTCCCACAGACCACTCGAATAAAATTAATAGAAAAAATAGCTTAAATGGTTGAATTTACTTATATTCTGTCCTAACAAGTTTTTCTTCACTTCTCTTTCGAGCATGTGGATTAAATCGCATGAGAAAAGTATTTTATTTAAATATAAAAATTAATCGTGTACAAAAATTTTTGCAAATTACCATTGCAACAAAGTATGAAAATTGAAATGCAGTGTTTATTTAAGAAAAATAATATTCGCCCTACAAATGTACAACGGTCAAAGTACATCATTACTGCAGTCAATACCTATTTTTCGTGTACATTCAATGCGTACTGGCTTATGGCATGAAATAGGCGCTCATAAGATGTTTTTCTCTAAATTATTTTTTCCGTAATAAAAATTATGTTGAACTCCGTCAGAAATATTTATATTTTTACCATCGGGAAGTTGAGAATTTATATCGTGATCTCGTTCGCCAGTAAAATCTGTATCGTCAGAACAATCAATATCGGAATATTATTGATTTGACCTGTTGTTAATAATATCTTCTATTTCCTTCTGACTGAGGAAAGTAGAACATTTTCGAGGTTACGACGACATTATATCACACACACGAAAAAAATTCTAAAGAAATGAAAAAATAAGCTAATGATGAGTATTGTCTACAGTTTCAGATAATCACACAACTGATGTGATACTGTCTGACAGACCCCAGCGTAACATATAACACGTTTAAAATCAACTCACAGAATTCTCGCTTTGTGCGTGAGCTTGACAAGCTGCTAGAAGAAGGTACTGGTACGGACAAGTAATATTCGCACTTTTAAGTGGTGGAAGATTGCATAACTGGGAGTCGCAGGGTCTGAGAGACCGCGTAACATCAGTTAAAGGTTAAAATGTCTACTGTATATAATAATAAATATATAATAATTATAATATAATAATAAATAAATGTTAGCATAAATAGTTCCTTTTAAGGAGCATCGTAATGATAAAGTTTACTACATAATACAAAAACTAGCTTTCTTTTACACGAAAATGTAGAGTATTCTTATATATGTTTATTTTAACACGTTGAGTGAACTTTTACGTTTTATGTTTTATCTTTCTTTCAAATAAATAATACCTGATTTAAAAAAAAAAAAAGTCATGTTATATTCAAAAGAAATGCGGATGGGGCATTTTAAAATATAGCAATTATTCAGTATTTTAAAATTTTATAATTTTAATAATTTTAAATCTTTTTATTATTTTAATATTAAATTTTAAATTAACTGTTTGAACTTGCCATTATTAAGTCTACGAATAGCCCAGTGGTTAGGGGGTTGAATTCGGAATTAATTAGGGGAAAGCTGGAAATTGTTTTAATCCCTTCTGTTTAGGTCCAGAATGAATATGCTATGTTTTCCCCTCGTACTAGGCGAGTGTTAGGAAATATGTACAGAATTATATTAAAAAAACACGCTTTTTTTGCATACCATAGCAATATCTCAAAACAGCTAACTCTGTCAAAAACGTTGTCAATACAGATGTTGTAGAGCTTAAAATTCTGAGTAAAATGAGTACCTACACTATACTTATGTTGGATATTAAGGTCACAATTCTACTTCAAAATTTTAGAACCATCATCAGGGGGTGACCTCAGAATTAATTAGAAGAAAACTGGAAATTGTTTTAATCCCTTCAGTTTAGGTCTAAAATGAACGTACTATGTTTTCTTCCTCGTACTTGGGTGAATGTTAGAAAATATGTACATATTTATTTTCGAAAAGCACGTTTTTTTTAGTTTCCTTAACAATATCTCAAAATAGCTAACGCTATAAAAAACATTGTCAATACAAATGTCGTAGAGCTTAAAATTCTGAAAAGTGAGTACCATCATTAATATTTTTGTTCAACATTAAGGTCGAAATTCTATTTCAAATTTTTTCAAATCAAGAGCTTGAAGCCAGGAGAGACCAAGTTAACTTAACAATATCTCAAATTGCGGCCTTAATATTGAACAAAAACATTAAGTTTAGGTACTCATTTTACTCAGAATTTTAGGCTCTATAACTTCTCTTTTAGGCTCTATAACTTAGGCTCTCTAACAATGTTTTTGATAGAGTTAGCTATTTTGAGATATTGTTAAGTTAACTTGGTCTCTCCTGGCTTCAAGCTATTGATTAGCGATTAAGGCAAACTTTTGAAATAGAATTGCGACCTTCATGTTGAACAAAAATATTAATGATGGTACTCATTTTATTCAGAATTTTAAGCTCTACAACATTTGTATTTACAATGTTTTTTATAGAGTTATCTGTTTTAAGATATTGTTAAGGAAACTAAAAAAAAAAACGTGTTTTTCGAAAATAAATATGTACATATTTTCTAACAATCACCGAAGTACGAGGAGGAAAACATAGTACGTTCATTTTAGACCTAAACTGAAGGGATAAAACAATTTCCAGTTTTCTCCTAGTTAATTCTGAGGTTATCCCCCTGATGATGTGCCTAAATCTTTGAAGTAGAATTTTGACCTTAATATCCAACATAACTATTAAGTGTAGGTACTCATTTTACTCAGAATTTTAAGCTCTACAACATTTGACAACGTTTTTGACAGAGTCAGTTGTTTTGAGATATTGTTATGGTATTCAAAAATACGTGTTTTTTTACTATTATTCTATACATATTTCCTAACGCTCACCTAGTACGAGGGGAAAAACAAAGCATATTCATTCTAGACCTAAACAGAAGGGATTAAAACAATTTACAGCTTTCCCCTAATTAATTCCGAATTCGGCCTTTTGTTGCTCCCCTATCACTGGGCTACAATTTTAAAATGAATTGTTGAAAATTAAAAGATTTGGTTTTTAATGTCTCCTGTCCCAAATTAATGAAAAATTCGTCAAATACATCAACATTGCATCAATATTTAAATTAGCTTTTTTAAATCTGATTTTTCCAGTGGTTTAAGCGCATAGCTCGAATGTCTTAAGTTTAAGTTTTATTTGTATTTTATTATTTTATTTATTTTTTCATAAAGTTTTAATATCGTAATAGAATGTAAGCTAGGAAGAAATGCTGAGCTGTTTGCATTGAGTGCAAACGGATTTATTTTTTCTAATCATCTGCACACGATAGAGATAAAATCAATTCACTCTTAAAATCATTTTAAGAACAATAAAAATTGAGTAAATTAGGATACAGTTTCTGAACAAATTGTGATAGAGTTTGTAAGGAAATTGCATTACAAAGTACATTCCCCACCACTAATCAGCGGTGTACAAATTGAAAATGTAGATGTTTAGAAGTTTTAAAAAAATTCAGCAAAAGCTAAATTTAGTCGTCTAGTGTTGGCATCGTCGAAATGACGTCAGCGTTAAGCAGTGAAATGTTTGTCCTTTATATATAGGCAGATTGTATAAAAAATTGTTTTTTTCAATAAAAATGCATCAAATTGAAAGACTTTTGTTATACATAATTTCACGACACCCATATAATAAAAAAGTTTATTTAAAGACGTATATTATACACAAAATGTAAAAACTTTCAAAACTTTAACCCTCCGACTGTCTTGGAAAAGGGCAAAATTGTAATGTTGTTTTCTCTGCATTTTGTTTTAAATGCTAAAAAAATGATTCTTTGAACATTTTATAAAAAAATTTAATAACGAATATGAATGTAATCCTTGGAAGTAGTAATCATTGTTCAATGTATTAAAAATACATTAAATCAATAGAATTAAATTACTTTAAATATTGCTTGTATTGCAGTGAAACCTGGAGCTTAGTGAACGTATTAACACGGTCAGTGAGGGGGTTAAAAATATAATTTTAAAAGTCCAAAAACCAACAAGTTTCAACCACTTTATAGCCATCATCATGGTCATACCTCAGCATCATAGTGTCATCTGTACAGCTGTAATTTAACTATCCATTTAAAAAAGAAAAAAATATGAAGAAACCAGAATATCAATGCTAATAACTGTGGTAGCAGGTTCAACATATGTTTATTTTTTTATTCTACAATCTGTAAGTATTTGTGCCTCTCGATACAGAAGTATGATCCTGATGATGGCCACAGTGTGGTTGAGTCTTGTCGGTTTTTACACTTTAAAAATTTTATTTTTAATGTGTTGAAAGCATTTAACTTTTGCGTATAATATACGTCTTTAAGTAAACATTTTTATTATATGTATGTTGTTAAATTTCAAGATGTAAGAAACCTTTAATTTATTTATACATAATTTAATTTTTTATGTATAATTCAAAGGAATTAACCTGAATCATAAAATATAAGAAATATGGCAGGTGAGAATATTCCTTTACTTTTAAAGGAATCTTATATTAGAATCATACCCACATGATAGGAAAACTTAAATTTCAGCAATCACATTACACGCAGCAAAAGTTTTAATGATTAAATTTATAACTCTAAGAAATTCTGAATTATTAAATTAGTTCCAATCTGTTCGTAACTGAAAGTTTGATCGGGCAAATTCTACAGCAAATGAGAAATCTCTGAGAATATTTAATTTAATGTATTCATTTACCTGCCTTATAAAACACGAGGTTAGAAATGAAGCCCAAAATCACGTAATCGATAACAATCTCGGAGACACTATGAACATTCATTGGCGGATATATACTTTTACATATTAAACTTCAAATGTTAAACGTTTGCAGATGAATCGATCTTCAATATTTGATGCGATTCTATAAATGCAATTTTAAATGCATAAAAATATTTGAGGGTTAACGATTTCATCGCTGTCGTATGATAGCTAATTAAATGCATTCGAATAGAATTTTTAATTTTAAATTTTTATTCTAAACACATGACACAAACGATTAAAGTAGAATACTATTTGTTGATGTGTTTAATTTACAAAACATTAGTGCTATTTGTTTTATATAGTCCTTTGCCCAGAAGAAATCCATATAAAATAAACTAATACATCAGTTCATAAAGCAAATAAACTAAACAAAGTAAATTCAAACACAACGAAATTCTAACGATTATTAAAGAGCAAAATATAACAAAAAATGTTAGTTTCATATAGATATAAGGGGGAAACCTCACGGAGTACATTATATACGGAAAACAATTTTATTTTTAAAATTAAAAACTCCACTGGATTTTTTTTTTTACATTTATTATATTTTTTAGAATGCCCACTAATAATACCAAAAAGCATTTTTACATGAAAAAATACAAATTACGCATAAAGTAAGTTTTAAAATTTATTAAAATCTATACTTGTTGTTGGTTTTGTGCCAGAAGTTAACCAAAGAACGAGTTGAACCAATTAATGGCGAATTTGCCAAAATCATCAACCTTTACATCAACATTTTTTAGTCTAATCATTTCAGTGGTTTAACCGAGTAGTTCGATTAAATATCTTAAATTTTTGTTTTATTTATATATTATTATTTTATTTATTTAATGATGCAGTTTTAATTTCATTATGCAATGTAAGCTGAAAAGATATGCTGAGCTACCTATATCAATTTAAGTGCAAACGGGATATATTTTTCATAATCGTCTGCACACGATAGCAATGCTTAACAATTATTTTAAAAACCACAAAAGATGAATAAATTAGGGTGCAGTTTGCAAACGAATTGTGATACAATTTTCAAAAAAATTGCCTTTTACAAAAATTTTCCATCAAATCGTCGGTATAAAAATTCAAAATGTAGACGTTTAGAAGTTTAAAAAGTTGCAGTAAAACCAAAATTTAACCCTCTGCTGTTGCCACCGTCAACATGACGCCAGTCTTACGCACGGACACGTTTGTCTTTTTACCCGACTGCCAAGAAGGGCTATGTGTTTCACGCGTATCTGGGTATGTGGATTTCTTTATACTCTCGAAACATCCCGACGGCTGGATGGATTTTAACGGATGAGGTCTCTATCGATTCGTCTTAATCGTCCGATGGTTATAGGATAGATTTTGTTCTTATAAATTGAAAATGACAGCCGTAAAATAAAAATCGGCAGTAGAGACGAAAAAACTTTTTAACCATACTATTGAGTGGCATATCATTGGATAGGTCTTTCAAAATGAAGACGATGTTTCATTGACTATTTCACAGTCAGAAGCTCCGTTTAAATATTACACAACGTGGAAGTTGTGTAGGTAGGATCTCTAATTTTACTGCAACTCTAACCTTCATAGACATCTATATGCCTCATAAAAAGAGTGTTCATGGATAGGAACCAACAATTAAACACAACTTAAAAATCATCAATCCTTCTATATATAAAAAAAGTAACGCTTTGGAAATGGTCCAATGAAAATCTGCGTAGATATTGCGAAACGTATCTGATTGGTCAGAACTTTCTGACGCTATAAGAGGGTTACTAAAGGGGAGGGCAGCTCTGTCGCCAAAAGTGACGCTATGTTGGCGCTATTTTCAGTATTTCGCCAAATTTCCATAGACTCCCATTGAAATCCAATAGGGTTTACTTGCTTGCAGTAAATCAACAAATTGCGATTTTTCAATGCAACAAAAACTAATATTAGCTTATGAATAGAGCTTAATTGAACTATTTACATAATTTTTAAGCACAAACACTAACTATTTACAGTATTCGTAACTTTATATACGTAATTTTATGTTTAATAATTATTATAATTATGAAACTCTGTAAGCTCTAATGATTATGTGTTTGGAAATAAGGAAATAAAATTGTTAGGAGTTGGGAAGGAGCGCGTTTTTATCAAGAGGAATCTAAAAATTAAATGCATAGAAAATAAGGGATCGCGAATGGAAACGCGAAACAATTACGTCTGGGTTTGTCTAGAAAATAGGGATCGCTTGGCGATATCGAATGGAATCGTGAAGCGATCGGGAGCCCCCCCCCCCCCAACCTCCTGCTCTCTTCACGATTCCATAGTCCCCGTAGTACAAGTAAATAAAAAAATAGGCAAATCTTTCTATATATAAAAAAAGTTTTGATTTGGAAATGGACCAATGAAAATCTGCGTAGATATTCCCGGCAGATCGGCATTCAATTTGAATGCTTAAGCGTGGCCTTTCTTCGTTAATATTAAAAAAACTTTTGCAAACAAAAGTATGAAAATCGGTAGTATTATAGAGAAATGTTTGATAAATACGCTGATGCAGACAGTTTTCCAATCGAAGAATAATTTTAAGAGATATTTAATGCCAAAGTTGGACAAAATCGTTCTATTAAAAAGGTTTTATAGGAGTAAAAACTGTACATAGGAATTTAATCATTTTTAGAACACTTTATGCGTCAGAATTTCCCGGTGTGCAGACTGCCTTTAGTTTTTTAATTTGACTCATTTTTTCAGGTTTTATCTCTATTTTAAATTCAAATTTTCAGCATTTCGTGAGATATTTTTTACATATTTCAGAAAATTGTATGGATTTAAACTATTGCCAATTGTATAAACAGCGCAAACAATAACGTTTGCTTATATTAAAAATTTATTTTACACGTGACTATTATAAACAGAATATATAAAAAGCAGGAACTCATCGAAAATCACGTCATAAAAACTATATTTACACGTGAATTTTAAAAGAGAAAGAATATTGTAAAATAATAAATTCATTAACATGCGTTAGAAGTCTTAAGTAGGAGAATTTATGTCACATTTACGTTACATTTCACTTATTACGTAAAATGAACAAAAAATAATATTGCAAAACAGTTTAAATTTAAAAATTGCGCGAGACATTTATTTGATATTTTAAGATGATCATAATATTTCATTTCTAACAAAAGTATTTTTACCTGAATATTAAAAAGAGAATGAAAAGTTTGGTGAAAATTACGTCAGATTATAATTGTCAGATTCAAAATTATAATTCAATCTTCCGAAATCTTTTTAAAGCCGATCAAATTAGCCCGTTCTTAGAGTCTGCGGTGTCTGAGCAGGGGTTGACATGCATAGCTCGTATGGTAATGTAAAAAATAGTTTGTAATGTAGCTAGTAATGCAAAAAATAGTTTCACATTAATGAGAAATAATTAATTAGTTCACTTTTCACGCAGTCGGTCTTTTTGATTTTTTAAATTTAATTTTTACTTGTATTTTTCGCTCTCTATTCTAAAAAAAATTAACTTACGCTGTCACCGCCGCTGCCGCCGGTTTTGAATTTTTTGTGACCGCAGGACTTTCTCCGTTAATATTAAGAAAAATACTGCATACAGAAATATGAAAATCTGCGGTGTTATAGAGAAATGTTTGATAAACACGCTGATGCAGACAGTTTTCAAATCGAATAATTATTTTAAGAGATATTTAATGCTAAATTTGGACAAAATCGTTCCGTTAAAAAAGTTTTATAGTAGAAAAAACTATACATGGGAATTAATTCATTTTTGGATCATTTTATACGTTAGAATTTCCCGGTGTGCAGACTGCATTCACTTTTTAATTTGACTCATTTTTTGAGGTTTTATGTCTATTTTAAATTCAAATTTTCAGCATTTCCAGAGATACTTTTAACTTATTTTAGGAAATGGTATTCATTTAAACTGTTGCCAACTGTATAAACAGCGCAATTAATAATGTTTGCTTCAAATTAAAAATTTATTTACACGTGACTATTATTAATAGAAATAAAAAACTTTCAAATTAGAATTAAATAATTACGTAAAAAGCAGGACCTTATTGAAAATTACTTCAAAAAAACTATATTTACACGTGAATTTTATAAGGATATTGTAAAATAATAAATTCATTAACATGCGGTAGAAGTCTTAAATAGGAAAAATTACGTCACATTACACTTATTACGGAAAATAAACAAAAAGTGACATTGCGAAACAGTTTAAATTTAAAAATTGCGTGAGACATTAATTTGATATTTTGAGATTATATTAATAAGATTAATATTAATTTCATTGAACGCGTTTAGACTGCTTTCGAGCGATTATTTAGCAATGTAATAAAAAAAAATATTACAAGCTGAAAATGAAGTGTCATCGACAGAAAATATGATTTGAAAGAGAAAAATCTGTGAATCAGAAAATAAAGAAATTGCTTAAATGGTTTAGTTAAGATTCGTTAACCTTCTGTGTCGTTTCCGTCAAGAGAAGGCATTGGTATTTGAAAAATATATTTGCATTTTGATGCAGATTTGTCTATTATATTAGCTTATTTTGAAATGTTTAACTGATTTTATTTAATGAAGCACGAAAACAGCCATTGTATCTTTTAACAGCAGATGATTTTTTCATAAAATTCTCCAATCGAAGAAAAATGTATAGAAACCCATTTATAGGGAGATCGCCACTGTTTTTTAAATTATAATTCAATCTTTCAAAATCTTTTTAAATCCAATCAAATTAGCGTGCTTTTAGAGACTGCGGTGTCTGAACGGGGGTTGGCGAGCGTAGCTCGTTGGGGGCCGAGCCCCCTAGTAATATAAACTTTCTGTAAATCTTTTGGATTAAAAAAAATATTAGATAGAATTAATTAAGTTTTTAATATTTGTAAAAAAAAAAAAAAAAAAAAAAGAGAGAGATTAAAAACGAACAAAGGAATATATTATAGCATCCAATGAATATTCCACAAAACTGAATTATTAAAACAACTAATTTCAATGCATCACGGTAGTAGAATTAATGCAAAATATTTTCATGGTTATTGAATTAATGTATTAGTGTAATCACAGAATACCTCATTGATATCCAGGGGTTCTGAGACAGGAGTCGATTTGAATCATATCAGTTTTATTAGATTCTTTGTTATTTAAATAGATGTATAAATATTTAAGTTTTTATGAATGAATTAAGTGTTACTATTTATGCATTTGGAGTTTCAGAATACAGTACATTTTCTTATGTTCTCCTTTTTTAGGTGCGTTCGTAATTATATAAATACGTAGCACCTATAATCGTCGTTCAGTCCGTCCGTCTGTCCGTCTGTCCGTCCGTCTGTCCGGCTGTCCGTCCGTCTGTCCGGCTGTCCGTCCGTCTGTCCGCATGTAACAGAGCAAAAACTACACAACCGAATAGTCTGAAATTTCAAATATGTGATTGTTGCAAAATTTTGTCGAGCCATTTCAAATTTTATGAAAATCGGATGTATAGTTTAATTACAGGGACAGTCAAAAGTTTTTCTTTACATTACGGCCAATGGAAAAAATTATTGCAAGTGGATTTTAATGATATTAGAGCCTTCCGAATGATCTGAAATTTTAAAGATATAATTGTTGCAAAATTTTGTCGAGCCATTTCAAATTTTAGGAAAATCGGATGTATAGTTTAATTACAGGGACAGTCAAAAGTTTTTCTTTACATTACGGCCAATGGGAAAAATTATTGCAAGTGGATTTTAATGGTATTTGAGCCTTCCGAATGATCTGAAATTTTAAAGATATAATCGTTGCAAAATTTTGTCGAGCCATTTCAAATTTTAGGAAAATCGGATGTATAGTTTAATTACAGGGACAGCCAAAAGTTTTTCTTTACATTACGGCCAATGGGAAAAATTATTGCAAGTGCATTTTAATGATATTACAGCCTTCCGAATGGTCTGAAATTTTAAAGATATAATTGTTGCAAAATTTTGTTGAGCTATTTCAAATTTTAGGAAAATCGGATGTATAGTTTAATTACAGGGACAGTCAAAAGTGTTCCGAAAAAATTATTGGAAGTGCATTTTAATGATGTATCAGACTATGCACGTTATGAAGTGCAAAAAATTATACATTCAGTACAATATGGGGTGCAAAAAATAATTTTAAAACTAGTTATAGTACGAACGCACCTCATTTGCCACGTTTCACGAGCAATTTCCAACTTGTTTCGCTTTGAGATATTACGTGTAGTCTTACTTGCAGTCCTTCATGAAGAAATGAACAAATAAAATATTTCAATCAGATAAACTAGATCCACAGAGAAAAACGTGGTCAGAAAATAATTTAAAAATTAATTTTCATTCATTTTAGTTTTGAAGAGTTAGCCGTTATAATGGAAAGATGTATTTATTTCTTTATTCTCAAAATGCGAGACAGTCATGGAAAAAAACACTTTACACTGAATGAAAATCATCGAATGATGTATTTTGCTTATTCTCGCTGCGCACACTTGAAAATGCAGATACATTTAAAACAAAAAAGGAAAATGATTCTTCAAACATAGAATTTGAATACTTTCCAACTGTTCCAGAAAACTATAAGAAATTTTTGCCACAAGTCAATCAAGTAAACAATATAAGCGAGTAAATATTTTAGACAACGCATACTAGATTTTGAAACCAGATTTTAACAATTACTGAATGAATCTGGAAAGATACTAAAATTCTTTTTTACAGTTCTGTATATGATCTACAGAATTGTATGTAATCTATGCAGTATGCTAAACTTAATTTAGTTAGAAAATGTATAAAACAATTCAAAATGCACATTTAGTAATTTCTGCCAATAGACCGAAACTTACTTGAATTATTTTGTACAGCATTGGATTACTGTACATAACCTACGGATTTTTATAGATGCCACATATTCAGCTGAAATTGAATTCAAGCAAAAACTCGCTTAAACTACTGATTTCGCCCGTCCAGGAACTATTGTTCGTAGGCGGCAATTTGCAATGCCCTGTATATGATTTTATTTGCATGCTACAAATATGTATTAGTATACTAAATGTATTTGAGTTTCAAAATGTGTAACTCAAAAAAAAAAAAAGCTTTTTTAAGCAATTCGCGCTCATTTTCAGTAATGCTTAAAAATTCTTTTGTCTAGCCCTGTACATAGTCCATAGAATTTATATACGTAGTGTGCAAAAATTTAGTTAAGGATAAAACGCATACCAAAACTGAAAAGGCACTTTCAGAAATTATCCCTAATAGACAATACTTCGTATAAAGTATTACAACCGAAATCTTTTATGTGCTCCTATAGACAAACGAAAAATACGATTCATTCATATTCAACAGTAATAATGTTGTAGGAAATCTCAATAATGTATATCAATTTCATCATGATAATTAAAATACGCTGCAAACAGTTTCCGCCGTAAACGTTCAAATATCTAAACTCTTTTCTGTAAGCTTGTAAACGAATGTCAGATTCTATGTATACCATATCTAGTGAAAACATGCTTCATTACGCCTCAAAATTTTATATACATTTTATTATGATTGTAACAGAGTAATACCTATGAAATACCTCTTAAATGATTTTTATTTATAGACAACAATATAACGGAATTTTTTTCAGTTTCTCTGTACGCGTAGTGTATTAAACATAATATGTTCAACAGTAACTATCTTCTAGTGCACCTCAATAATGCATATAAATTTTATTATGTTTAAGATAGTGTAACGCTATTAAAAAGTACCGCAAATGATTTTTTTTTCCATAGACCATAATGTGCCGGAATACTGTTGAGTGCCCCTTTAAGTGAACTATGAATGCTACACATTTCATTTTCCGTACCGAACATACCATCGCAAACCTTAATAACATATATCAATTACGTGTCAATCCGAGTGTATTACGTGAGTTAGAGCACAGCCAAACCGACGGCAGACAGACAAAGCGAAGTAATACACACTTTTCAACTATGTGTTATTATTTATAAAAATCGTTTAACACAGAATTCACGATATTAAACTGATACTAGTAGACCAGTGCGAGCCTTTTGCCTTGCAAACTTTGAGTTTATTTTCAGATACATTTCTTAGCCCCCGATATGCTATTTCTTTCCTTCAGCAAATAAAATGCCGTCTTCAAAAAATAACGTTCCGTTGTATAAGCCAGCCGTAAAACAAAGCAGATGTATCATTGTAATGTTAAATGCTCTACTGTAATTTTTTAAACTTCTAATCATCGCACATTTTCGATTTTTATACCGTCGTATTGGGAAAAAAAGTACTTTTAAATGCAGTTTATTTGAAAACTGCAACTCAATTTATTTTTGAGATATTAATTTTTTTGTAGTTTTTAGCGCCATTTGCTTAATTTTGGCAACTCAAGTACTCCATTTCTGTAGAAAGTAATGAAAAAATAGTTAGAAAAGAGTAATTATACCATAACTACTGAAAAAAAAATTAAAATACGTGCCGACTTGAAAAAATATAAATGAATGATTTCTGATAAAACATGGAGATATTTTAAACTACATTTAATTTAATTATCTATATTACAAACAAATGAAGGCATATGAATCATTAGATAGCCAATTTTTTGTCGAGTTTCTTAAGTGACATCTGTTTATTTTATTTGTGTGTTATTCAGCGATAGTGACGTTATATGAATACTTTACTATAGTCGTTGTTTAAGACTGGATCGTAAATGAGGAATTCTTCAAAGGATGCGAATGACGTGATTTTATATAAAATAAAAGCGTGTGTTTTAAGTCTTAAAACTGAAATATGTCTTGTATTATCTATATTTATTTACATATATTTTTTTTCATCGGAGGCGACACTAAATTCTGAAAAAGCACTGCAGTCTCTCAAGTTAAATGCAATCTCTCAAGTTAAACGACATATTTTAAGAGGGTTCGGGCTCAAAATTCTATTTTTTATTAATAGAGATTTTACTATGAATTTTTTTTTTAATATCTGATAATATAATAAGAATATTGCTTGTAAAAAAACCCAGAAAAATTTTAAATATTTTTTTTAAATTTAAATTCTAAAATTTTAAACATGTTCAGTTTTAACGTAACATAATATAACTCTGAAAATACTTACTTGATTTACAAAATTTTTAAACTCTTGTGTACAGAAAATGTGTCATTTTAATTTTTCTTCAGGATTTCTTAAAATTGATTAGGAATTTTATTAAAAAAAATTAAGTAAAAAAATGAAGTTATTTTATGAGATGAGTTTTGCATTAACTAGCATATTTTCACAATTATCACTCAAAATTAAAAATCCTCAAGACAATTTATTGGTAATATAGCATAAAATCTGTGTTAAAAATTTCATACATATATCTTGCAAGGAACTTTAGATATATTCTTTTAAATTTGACAATTCGTGGAAAATTCATTCTGAGATAAATAAAGCTAAATTTCTTATCAGCGAGCAACTTATGAATCGCTTCTCAAGGCAAAAAGTGTTATATCTCTGTTTCTAATGAAGATAAAAGCATGCAGTTTGCGGTATTTGACGCTAAAAGCTCATTATTTTTTTGCAAGCCAATAAAAAAAAAATTGCATTTTTTTTAGAATTTTTAGCCCCGGACCCCCCTTACCGAAAATGAGCATGCTATGGCAAAAGCCTGTTCAAATCCTATCGTATAATACACCATTTATTGTGCATTTTGCTTACGCATAGAAAATGGGATGTTGACTTCAGGAAACGTATGTATGGCGAAACTTAAACAAAAGTATAACGAAAATTCAGTATGCAATGTTAGATGTGATTCAAAATCCTATCCAATGGTATGTGATTCATTGTGTACGTTAAATATTAGTTAAATTCATTATACGGTGTCAGATGTGGGCAAAAGATCATATCCAATGATATCTCATTCATCATTGTACGCTAAATATTATTTGAGAACAAGGGATGTTGACAACAGAAATAATATGTATATGATAAAAAGGTAATTTGATAATTTTCTTCATTCTTCTGGATTTTCCAAAATTAGAATTATTTTCCTGTAAATGTAGGATAAGCTTGCAAGAACGGGAAAAAATATTTTAACGAGTACTTTGAAATGGAGGAATAAGCATGAAATTTATAATTATTTGTAAAAAAAAAAAAAAAAAAAAAAAAAATACTTTAAGTTTAAAAATGTCCTATACATTCTTAAATTGTAAAATATATATATTTTTTAAAATGTCTTGATATTTTACAAAAAGCAATGTAGGTTAGACCAATACAATCACCAGGAAAAATTCGCCGACATTGACAAAATATCATAAAATAAATAGAGTAATAGTCATTTAATTATGCTTTTTTTTCAATTTCTGACAAAAAAGATGGGGAGCTACAGCAAATGAATGATGAAAAAAGTTTAAAATTGTAAACACCAACACTGACTTTTGTCACTATAAACCTAAACTTACAAATTAGCGAAAATGTTACTCTTTACTAATTTTAAGATTTATTCGGGAAGAGTGTGTGTCTTTGTGGAGGAGGGGTGGTTTAAAAGTAAAATTTGTTAGTGTTTCATTCAGATTTCTTTCAATTTTTGAATAGACTTTAAAAAAATGAAATACACTGTTAAAAATATTTTTGTAAAACAACAGAAAATTTCTGGCAGCAAAAAGTTGCCAGAAAATATCTGTTTTAAGAAAATACCTGTTAACGAAAGAATGCGTTATCAGACGACAGAAATACGTAGTCATACAGGCACTTCGTGTTGACAATTGACGCTTTTCCCAACAGTCAAAATCTGTAGGTCGATTCCTGTTGGCGAGGGGATGGGGGGGGGAGGTTCTATTTAAGAGAAGAATCGCGTATTACAGGTTAGGTACACGATAAATTTCTATTTACCGATCGAATTGTTTATATTAATAATAATAAATATTTATAGGAATTTCTCATCCAAACTTTTACAAAATTAATTTAAATAGCTTATTCGCAATAAAATATTTAAACAATTGAATTTATATAGATTTGTGAATTAAGTACATTAAAGACTGGAATAAGTGAAAGAAGATATCTTAAACTCCCCCTTCCCCAGAATAATAATAATAATAATAATATATATATATATATATATATACGATATAAGATAACTCCCCCCTCCCCCATAAAAATATTTATTAATAAAATAAATACATGTATTGAATGTGATTTGTAATTAAAAGAACTTTAATATTTATTCATGCAATATTTCTGAAAATTGATTAGGTTAAATCAGTAATGTTGGTTAATTATGTAAATAATATCCTGCCAATTTTTATAATTTTTTCGAATAGAAAGCTTTGTATATATAAATGTGTAAAAGTTGACAGCTATGAGCAAAGATGAGAAATGAAAAAGAAGAACCATTAAAATCTATATAAACATCACCATAAAAAAATACGGAAAAAAATATTTCATTTCAGCTTAAGTGATAAAATGAGTTTTCATCCTTCTTAACAATTTACAATATTTTTCCGTACATAGTAAATGATAATCAACTAAATAAGAAAAAATATTACAATATAATTTAAATTAAAATGTTAAACAAAATTGAACTTGTTGATTCTATAAAATGAATGGTTAATGCTTAAATAGTAATTATTTTCAAAATAATTCCCACAGTTGTAGCTCAAAATTTATTTCATTACATGGAGTGAATAAATTTTACAAATTTTAACTTAACCACCACATTTATTCTAAGATTGTACTAAAAAAAAAAAAAAAAAAAAAAAAAAATCTTCAGAATCAACATATTGAACTATTAAACAAAATATCAATCACTCCATTTTAAACAACATAGTAAATAGTAGGAAATGTGATAAATTGAAACAATAAAAATATACCAACAGCGTCAGATCTAATAAATATTATTCTGATTAATGTTAAACGAAAATATCAGTTATCTATAACTATAATAATTAATTCACAGCTACTCCGTGTTTATTATTAAAACTATCACTCCAAAACTAATCACGTATGTCAATTGATGACAAAATTAATTTAAAATCTCAAACAAAATCTCTAGAACTAATACATATGAAGTAAAATTAAACTCTTAGTCATAAAAAAGTTAAATGTAATAAGTAATCATTCTACAGCTATGTAAAAATTCAAGATTTATGAACTAATCATAAACTTAAGATTATTAATTTAAATTAAAATAAACAACTGATCAAAAAAAATCTCCAGTTATTAATAGAATTAGATCAACTAAGTTACTAATGTACTTAAATAATGAAGTATGAAATAATACTAATAATTTAAGAAAATCATACATTATATAAAAATAATAATAATAATAAACAGTATTGCTTAATTAAGACTTTTAGCAAATAGGAAGTATTTTTCATGCATATTGTTATGTATCGGAAAAACATAGTTACATATTTAAAAGAGGTATCAAAACATACCTTGCTATGTTTGTTTTCTAGTATTCGATCAGTAAATCCTAATTATTGAAGAAAACTACTCCATTTTTAGCGGTTCTGATGTGAAAGGTGTGTGTCGCCGGTTCCAATGGTGAAATTGATTCTTAATTTTCAGTTAAAAATTCTTTATATATTATTCTTTTTCAATTAGATGGACGTATTTTATTGAACGTCCTGCGATTTTAAACGCAGTACACAAGAGACAAGAAAGACACAAAAAAGATTCAAATTCAAGTTAGAAGAGAATTAGTTAGCGTGGTGTGTAGGATAACGAATGCTTATTGGTCATTCTAAATAACCTTCTAGACGTCATAGGGGGTGACCTCCCTTTCAAAGCGTTTTTCCTGTCATCCAACAGCTTATATTGTCGCAGTAGAAACTGATGGCAAAGAAAACAGAATTTTTTGTTGTTTCACAGGAAAATAAGCGATATGAGGATGGAATGATATAAGAAGTCTGTTACGTAATTTTTACTGTCGGAATTCGAAGATTTTTTTGTGTTGTTTTAAGTTTTTTTTTTTTTTTTTTTTTTTTTTTTTTTTTTTTTTTAAGTGTATGATTGTTATTAGTAAAACTCAAAATAAATCATTTTAATATTATTGCAACTAACAGATACCGCCGTTAATTAGTATTTTGGCGAATTTGATAATTTTTGCAATGTTCATGTTATTTTCCAAATTGTAGCATCGTTAGGTTTTTAATTCTGATTTAAAAATAACGAATGAGCTGGAGATTTTTGTTGTTTCCATAAAGGTGTGTTTAAGTTGTGAAAATATTTTGGTTTCTAAAATTCTGTATATTTATTTATGGTTCAATACCAAGAGTGTTTGAAAATAAAGATACAATGCCGCATACTCTTTCAAAAAACTTTGAATTGATATAGATATCCATTACTTACTCCTATATGCCTATTTTTTCGACATAGTTGCCGTCATTGTTTAAGCATTTTTTAAGTCTGCATGCGGAAGTTTTGCTCTGCAAGATATTTATTCAGGTAAAGGAATAAGTGGAAGTCAATGGGTACAAGGTTGAGATCACAGACGGCCTTCCTGTTCTGTGTTCTTCATGAACATTTGTTCATGAACTATTAATAACTTGAATTTGTTCTGTTAGTTGTTGTTGAAAAAATGACACCATTTCGTTACATTTGTGGATAGATAATGTTCTCATAGACGGAAACAATTTCTTTGTGAATATCCGGTAAACACTTACCTTTGGCATGACGAAAACGTATGACAGAACGTACTTCATATTTGTCCGGCTTCTAAATTGACGCAGTTATTATAAATTCGTGCTACACAAAACCTACTCATTGTGCAAATAAAGAATGACTGCGAGGGAAAGATCAAATGCTTAAGGTTACAATGTGTGTTTCGAATGCTCTCATTAAAACTTTTTCTTCGCTGCTATCTGAGGAGCATCATTACTTTTCGAAAACTCCTCTTAATATTTCCCTACGTTTGAAAACATTTGAATTTTTCTTTACATTTTAGAATCTATTTTCATTAAAATCACCTTATGATCCATTTGAATTTATATATAACGTAGTACTTAAAAACAGTTATCAATAATTTATTTAGTTAAACACTTTCACCTGTCATTCAAACAAGAATTTGTTCTTACTACAGCTTGATTTTCTTTAGGAAATAAGGCTATAAGAAATTGGTAATTGTAAAGAAATTAATACGAAAAAAAGCATATAATAATTTTAGTTTAGTTTATTTTAATTTACAATATTACGTAAACAAAACGTAAATTAGATTTTTTGTATACTTTTAATAAAAAATGAAATCTTACATACTTCTTTGATGCAGTTATTGTATGCGTACATATATGTATATATGTGTTGATTTTATTCCTTCCTTGAAGCTGGTTCGTTTACTGCCACTTTCAAAATCCGCCCATAATTTGCTCTAAACCAATTACAAATGTTTGCAGTATGCATCAGTTCATTTCTAAATGAGTACGTTGCACAAGGTGTTTGTAAAAATAAACTGAATTCACATTCTAATAACTTTAGAAGTATTATGCTAATAAAATATTAATTCGTAATATAAAGGTCTCTACTATGACGAACTTATTAATGCAAATACTTAAACATACACCAGAAAACGCAATAACATATTGGACGAAATAAATTTAGGGAGGTAATTTCGAATTCATTCATGAATCAGGAAAACTTTGACAAGATTTACTGTTTACTTAAATCACTCCTTGAAACCAGATGAGAATCCATTATTAAACAACGAACTTTTGGAATATTTAATATGTAAAATTAAAATCTGTTGTTCAATATTTGAAAGTTCATACTTTATAGAGACATGAATGTATACAGGTAGAACTAGATAGTTCCAGAAAGTAATATTTACTTATGAAGAAATTCGCTCCCCACGTGTGAGCGAAAATCGGTTGTACTAATAGTATACTTAATTTAGGTGATTGTAACTTATTATTATTTAGAAGGATATAGGGAATAGAATGTTTCAGTTTATCTTATTTATAAGACATAATTTGTATAATACCTATATGTACCTATTTGTATAATGTCTTATAAGACATAATTTGTACCAAAAGCTTTTAAATATACTAATTTAAATTTATTCCTTTTTTATTACAGGGATCTTTGTATGTGTTTTATATGTGAAAATTTAAGATAGAGATGACTTTCCGCATTGCTTATTTGTATTTAAATTATTTATTGATTCAGTTATCATAAGGATCATTTTACACTTTCTTATAGTCTCATCTCCACTCTCATGATAAAAATATTTGTAAGTATTTTGATTTATATCATGATTTTTGTCTTCAAGTTTGGGAATAATTCCGTTTAATTATTTAATATAGCATGATAACATAGCTTTTTCTGTCATATATGTACTACTTTTTGTAATTTACATCGTGCATGAATTATCAGTTTTATTTTGTTAATTTTTATCAAGGAAAGTTGTCTATGAAAATTGTATCAACCGCATATGTCCAAAATAGCTTAGTTGTTTTAAGCTTTGGCGGACAAGACGAACATTTTGCATTTAAATCCCGCCCTGGACTGTTTTCACTCAGTTGGAGAAATTACAACTCATTTACCAATCACAATAATTGTGTTAAAATAATGAAGTGTAATTACATAACCAAAGTTTATTGGAGTTTTCTTTACCTACGATTTATTCTGTTGAGCTGTTTCAAATGACAGACAAATTGCGATTGCCCAAAAGTTATCTAAGTTAAATGTGTCCACTGCATTTGTCCAGGATGCCTTAATTGGTAATGCAGTGGGAGCTAAAGCAGATGTGTTCAAATTCTGGCTTGGACAATTTCCCCCCAGTTGGAGTAAGTACATTGCATATGAATTTCTTTTCAGTCAGTATGACTGTATCAAAATAATGGAATGTAATTACGTATGCATCGTGTATTGGAATTTCCTTTATCTACGATTTATTCTGTTGAGCTTTTTCAGATAACAGACAAAATGCCACAGTCAAAAAGTTGTCTCTGTCAGATGTGACCATCGGAATTGTCCAAGATAATATAGTTTGTAGAGGGTTGGCAGCTGAAACCATCGTCCTGCGTCTGTATCAATATAATGGAATGTAATTACGTATGCATAATTTATTGGAATTTCCTTTACCTACGATTTATTCTTTTAAACTCTTCCAGGTAACAGACAAAATGCCGTTGTCAAAAAGTTGTCTCTGTGAGATGTGAGCATTGGAATTGTCCAAGATAATTTAGTTTGTAGATGGTTGACAGCTGAAACCATCGCCCTGCGTCTGTATCAAAATAATGGAATGTAATTACGTATGCATCGTTTATTGAATTCCCTTAACCTACGGTTAATTCTGTTGAGCTGTTTCAGGTAACAGACAAAATGCCGTTGTCAAAGAGTTGTCTCTGTGAGATTTGACCACCGGAATTGTCCAAGATAATTTAGTTTGTAGAGGGTTGACAGCTGAAACCATCGTCCTGCGTCTGTATCAAAATAATGGAATGTAATTACGTATGCATCGTTTATTGGAATTTCCTTTACCTACGATTTATTCTGTTGAGCTGTTTCAGGTAACAGACAAAATGTCATTATCAAAAAGTTGTCTCTGTGACATGTGACCATCGGAATTGTCCAAGATAATTCCGTTTCTAGAGGGTTGGCAGCTGAAACCATCGTCCTGCGTCTGTATCAGTATAATGGAATGTAATTATTAAGTATTACGTATGCATCTTTTAATGGAATTTCCTTTATTTTACATACGATTTATTCTTTTGAGCTGCTTCAGGTAACAGACAAAATGCCATCGACAAAAAGTTGTCTCTGTAAGATGTGACCATCGGAATTGTCCAAGATAATTTAGCTTGTAGAGGGTTGACAGCTGAAATCATCGTCCTGCGTCTATATGAAAATACTAAAATGTAATTACGTATGCATCGTTTGTTGGAATTTCCTTTACCTACGATTTATTCTGTTGAGCTGTTTCAGGTAACAGACAAAATGTCATTGTAAAAAAGTTGTCTCTGTGAGATGTGACCATCGGAATTGTCTTAGATAATTTAATTTGTAGAGGGTTGGCAGCTGAAACCATCGTCCTACGTTCAAATCTTGCCACTGACACATTTTTACACAGAGGGAAAATTTACAATCCGACAATCACCAAATACAAAATTTCCATACGATGTTTACAAACTCAATATTGGAATATAGAAAATTCCACACATTTAATAATATTTTTTACAACTGTGTATGAAAATGCGATAATCATGACACATACTTCTTAATTAAAGGTAATATATTTTTTAACATTTATTAACATCTAAATTAAGTGTTAGTATTTCTTTGGCGATTTAATAAAATAATATAACAGGCCAATACCGAAATAGAGAAAGTATTTTGCTTTGAAGCAATGGGAATTCCATTAACATGCACTAACTGGTTTTAAAGCAAAATTTTATGACTTCGTTTAATATTTCCAGAAATGTACAGGTTAAACTTATTTTATACATATGCAAATAAATCCCGAATAAGGTGCTTATTCCATGGAACTAAATAATGCTGTTGAGTCTCTGAAAAGCTTATAGAATATTCATAGATGCTTAATGCTGGAACATAATATATTATGAAATAGGTAATATTTGTAATCCCAAACTTTCTGTCAGTAAAGAAACTTTAAATTTTATACGGCCACGGAATGCTTTGTGAAATAAAATGTAATATTAAGGGTAGTTTATCTACGGTTATTTTAAGGGCTTGTTAAAAAGATTGAAACGTTCTTTATATTTTTATTTGCTTGAGTTGCTTAGGCAATGTACAAGTAAAAAGTATTCAAAATATGGTAGGGATTTAGATTATTTTAAAGAATTAGTGCTATTAAAAATTTTCAAAACAGTTACAATTTTGTAATTTTTATATGAACCTCGAATCCTATACGTTACATATAGAAAATATTTTTTCTTACACTCCCAAATACAACAGAAAAAATACCATTGTTTTACAAGCAAAATACAAACGAGTTATGATGCTTTGGATATTATGGAATTTTGGAGAATTTCAGTCCTAAATAATCATCTGCGTTTTTTTAATGCAGGAAAGTAAAAAGTAACACATCAAAACTTGGTAAATCTTGTTCATAGAAGAATAAAATGTAACTGACTTTACTTGTCGGAGCATTATTTCTAAATAAAATAATAGGAAGGTGGGAACATATAATAATTTATAAATTACAGGTTTTTGAAAGTTAATTACAGCTTAATTTCGAATATTAAAATCTTATCTTAAACACATTTGCAATTTCTATTGTCTGCGTATCTCCAAAAATAAAAGCTTTACTCATGTTTCATTCATGTTTTGGGACACTTTGTACATTGTAAACAAAATAAAACAAATATTTTTGACCTATGCAAAATAAAATACAACCAAGAACGAAAATACGCATTCTGTGTAAAAACTTCCCAGAATTGTTCAATAAAACCCAAAAAGTAATTTATTAACAGAATTTATTTTTCGCCTTCGAAAGTGGTCCTATCGGGTTCAGAAAACATTTACCTCGTTTGATTCAGTCCTCCAAACATTTTTTGTAAGTTCATTGAGGTGTGGTCTCCGTCTACCTCAGCAAATTTTCTTGTATGATCTCGACTGACTAATAAATAATGAATAACATAATAACACTTTGTAATTATACTTAATAAAATTTATTTAAAAAAAAAATAAAAAATAAACGTCTTCATTGAGAAAATTAAATTTTTATTGCAATCCAAAAAGACATTTACAATTTCCTTACTGAAATTTAAATTGAGTTTTAATGCAGGGTGAATCCAAACTCTTGGGCAAAACTTTAAGGGGTGATAGTACAGATCAAGACAAACAATATTAAATAGGGAACCAAGGGTCCCAAATGTCTTCCGAAGGAGTTGGGCGCCATTAAAGATTAGTGTCGGAATTTTCAAATGATTATAATAAACGAAAAAATTGGTCGATTCGTTTGCGATTTTCGTTAAAACTCTTCTTTATGTCAGTATTTATGAGAAAATAAATGTCAAAGAACAAGTTTAAAAAATGCCGAAAGAGTGCTTTACACTTTGGAGTAACGGACAACTATTTTTTATTTGATATAAACAAAAGGACTACGTCTGAATTCATTAATAATTATAAAAACTTTTCAAAATAACAGACATTACATTACATTACAAGATAAAAACACTAAAAAATAATATAAAAGGACGTTTCGGATTCATTCTGAATCCCTCATCAGCTAATTCCTAATGTAAAAGTCATACTAGATTTTAAAGTTCAACAAGTAGAAAAATATTACATCAAGTTGCCAAAAAATTTTTTATTTAGCAATTAACGAGGCTGCATCTCTACCAATGGAATATTCAGTTTAGTTTTAAGTATAATTATTTGGCAACTTGCTGTAATATTTTTACTTTCTTCTATCTTCAATAGAAGAAAGTATTGTAATCGAAATTTTTTTCGACTTCCGGTTTTCGACGGATTTGCATGTTTTTACTTTCTTCTATCTTCAATAGAAGAAAGTATTGTAATCGAAATTTTTTTCGACTTCCGGTTTTCGACGGATTTGCATGTTTTAGGGGTCAAAGATTCCAAAAAACATGTTTATAGAAAATGTCTGTCTGTCTGTGTGTCCGTCTGTCCGTCTGTCAGTCCGTCCGTCTGTCTGTCTGTCCGTCCGTCCGTCTGTCCGTCTGTCCGTCTGTCTGTCGCCATTGTACCATCAAAAAGTGTATGAAGTTATGTGTAGAATTAAACCAAAATTTTATTATAAGTTTTTGGCTATGGCAAGCAGGTCCTCCCGGAATTTGGAAAAAATTTGCCGGTAGGGGGCGCTGTTATAACAATTTTTGTGCGATTTTGAATATTGTACCATCCAAAAGTGTATGAAGTTATGCATAGAATTGAACCAAATTTTTAGTTTAAGTTTTTGGATATGACAAGCAGGTCCTCCCTGAATTTGGAAAAAATTCGCCGGTAGGGGTCGCTGTAAATGCGTTTTTTGTGCGATTTTGAATATTGTACCATCGAAAAGTGTATGAAGTTATGCATAGAATTGAACCAAATTTTTATTTTAAGTTTTTGGCTATGGCAAGCAGGTCCTGCCTGAATTTGGAAAAAATTCGCCGGTAGGGGCGCTGTAATAGCGATTTTTGTGCGATTTTGAATATTGTACCATCGAAAAGTGTATGAAGTTATGCATAGAATTGAACCAAATTTTTATTTTAAGTTTTTGGCTATGGCAAGCAGGTCCTCCCTGAATTTGGAAAACATTCGCCGGTAGGGGGCGCTGTAATAGCGATTTTTGCGCGATTTTGAATATTGTACCGTCCAAAAGTGTATGAAGTTATGCATAGAATTAAACCAAATTTTTATTTTAAGTTTTTGGATATGGCAAGCAGGTCCTCCATGAATTTGCAAAAAATTCGCCGTTAGGGGGTGCTGTAATAGCGATTTTGTGCGATTTTGAATATTGCACCATCGAAAAGTGTATGAAGTTATCCATAGAATTGAACCAAAAAAATTTTAAGTTCTTGGCTATGGCAAGGAGGTCCTCCCTTAATTTGTAAAATAATCGCTCGTAGAGGGCGCTGTAATAGCGATTTTTGTACAATTTTTGTGCCATTTTGAATATTGTACCGTGGAAAAGTGTATGAAGTTATGCATAGAATTTAACCAAATTTTATGTGTTTATTTTTGGTCATGTCACGAAGGTCCTCCCTGAATTTGGAAAAATTCTGCCGGAAGGGGGCACTATAATTGCGATGTCTGTACCATTTTCATTATTGTACCATCGAAAAGTGTATGAAGTTATCCATATAATTGAACCAAATTTTTTGTGCATGTTTCTGGCTATGGCAAACAAGACCTCCTTGAACTTGAAAAAATTCCGAAAGAAGGGGGCGCTATAATTCCGATCTCTGTGCCATTTTCATTATTGTACCATCGAATAGCGTATAAAATTATGCATACAATTAAACCAAAATGTTTGTGCTTGTTTTTGGCTTTGGCCAACAGGTTCTCCTTGAATTTGGAAATATTGCGCGGTAAAGGGGCTCCGTGCTAGCGATTTTTGTATACTTTTCTTGATTTTTTGTAGTTCTATTGTGCATCGGCAGCTCATGCAGCGGCGGGAACTCGCTTCCTGCTATGCCGGATATTCGCAAACAGCTGATAACGACAGAATAAGGAAAAATTAATAATTTTAACAAATATCATGATATAGATTAACTCGTTTTTAGTCCGTTTAATTGACTTGAGCAGAAATTTAAGATGAAAATCAAAGTTGGTATAGTATTGAACTAATAATATTGAAGTATTAACATGTGTAACTAGGTTTTGAAATATTAAGATGTATAAGATAGAAGAAAGTTTTGGGATTGGCACATCCAACTAGTTCTACTTGTTGAACTTTAAAACATAGTACGACTTTTACATTAGCAATTAGCTAATGTGGGATTTTTAGGATTTTTTGGGGGGGAACGTCCTTTTATATTGTTTTTAGTGTTTTTATCTTGTAATGTAATGTAATGTCTGTTATTTTCAAAAGTATTTATAATTATCTTTTAGCGGTTTTTTTTTATCTCATTAAATGCTTTCAAAAGCTTAGGCTTAAATTTAACATTTTAGCTCAAAATCTGAATCGTTGGGAGTGGTTAAGTAGCGCAAACTGAACTATGTTCAGGAGTTGAAATTCGAACGCCCTCACCATCTGAACACAGTTCAGTTTGCGCTTAACCACTCCGAACGATTCAGATTTTGAGCTCAAATTTTAAGTTTAAGTCTAAGCTTTTGAAAGCATTTAATGAGATTAAAAAAATAACGGTATAAAGTAATTGTTTGTTACTCCAAAGTTTCCACAATCGTCATTTTTGAACTTTATCTTTAAAATTTATTTTCAAGAAAATGCTGGCATAAAGAATAGTTTTAGCGAAAACCGCAAACGATTCGACCAATTTTTCCGTTTTTACTTTCTTCTATCTTCAATAGAAGAAAGTATTGTAATCGAAATTTTTTTCGACTTCCGGTTTTCGACGGATTTGCATGTTTTAGGGGTCAGAGATTCCAAAAAACATGTTTATAGAAAATGTCTGTCTGTCAGTGTGTCCGTCTGTCCGTCCGTCCGTCTGTCCGTCTGTCCGTCCGTCCGTCTGTCCGTCTGTCCGTCTGTCTGTCGCCATTGTACCATCAAAAAGTGTATGAAGTTATGTATAGAATTAAACCAAAATTTTATTATAAGTTTTTGGCTATGGCAAGCAGGTCCTCCCGGAATTTGGAAAAAATTCGCCGGTAGGGGGCGCTGATATAACAATTTTTGTGCGATTTTGAATATTGTACCATCCAAAAGTGTATGGAGTTATGCATAGAATTGAACCAAATTTTTAGTTTAAGTTTTTGGATATGACAAGCAGGTCCTCCCTGAATTTGGAAAAAATTCGCCGGTAGGGGGCGCTGTAAATGCGTTTTTTGTGCGATTTTGAATATTGTACCATCGAAAAGTGTATGAAGTTATGCATAGAATTGAACCTAATTTTTATTTTAAGTTTTTCGCTATGGCAAGCAGGTCCTCCCTGAATTTGGAAAAAATTCGCCGGTAGGGGGCGCTGTAATAGCGATTTTTGTGCGATTTTGAATATTGTACCGTCCAAAAGTGTATGAAGTTATGCATAGAATTAAACCAAATTTTTATTTTAAGTTTTTGGATATGGCAAGCAGGTCCTCCATGAATTTGCAAAAAATTCGCCGTTAGGGGGCGCTGTAATAGCGATTTTTGTGCGATTTTGAATATTGCACCATCGAAAAGTGTATGAAGTTATGCATAGAATTGAACCAAAAAAAAAATTTTAAGTTCTTGGCTATGGCAAGGAGGTCCTCCCTTAATTTGTAAAAAAATCGTTCGTAGAGGGCGCTGTAATAGCGATTTTTGTACAATTTTTGTGCCATTTTGAATATTGTACCGCCGAAAAGTGTATGAAGTTATGCATAGAATTGAACCAAATTTTATGTGTTTATTTTTGGTCATGTCACGAAGGTCCTACCTGAATTTGGAAAAATTCTGCCGGAAGGGGGCACTATAATTGCGATGTCTGTACCATTTTCATTATTGTACCATCGAAAAGTGTATGAAGTTATCCATATAATTGAACCAAATTTTTTGTGCATGTGGCTATGGCAAACAAGTCCTCCCTGAACTTGAAAAAATTCCGAAAGAAGGGGGCGCTATAATTCCGATCTCTGTGCCATTTTCATTAATGTACCATCGAACAGCGTATACAATTATGCATACAATTGAACCAAAATGTTTGTGCTTGTTTTTGGCTTTGGCCAACAGGTTCTCCTTGAATTTGGAAATATTGCGCGGTAAAGGGGCTCCGTGCTAGCGATTTTTGTATACTTTTCTTGATTTTTCGTAGTTCTATTGTGCATCGTCGGGAACTCGCTTCCTGCTACACTATGACACAAAAGTTTAGACAATGACGTCATTCAGCTTTAAAATGTAGAATTATGACGTCAGAATTACAAAAACCTGTAAATATATTCAAAAACTGATTTAAAATGCTATGTACAAAAGACAGTCGTTTTATTTGCTATAATACTAATTTTTTTCATAAAAATTCAAATGTGCTTATCGCAAAAATTTAGACACTATTCTAAATTTCTTTGAAAATTCGCTGGCATATGCAAATTTAGAATCGATGATGTCACAAATTTGGAGTACTTAAGTTCTGCAAACGATTGCGCTTCATAGTCGACATGCCGAGAGCTAAAGAAATTCAAGTGAATGAGGTTTCAAGGATTTGGCAGTTGAAAGGTGAAGGGAAGAGCGTTTCTGAAATTTCTGCTATTATTAATAGGTCAAAAAAATCTATTTATCGAGTTTTATCGAGTGGTTCCGAATATAAAGCAAAATGTCGGTCTAGGAGGCCACGTGTGACAAATGTACGAGAGGATCGCCTGATACAAAGACTAGCGAGTACTCAACAAATGAGCGTACGTGGAGTTCAAAGCTCATCGGGACTCTCTGTATCAAAGGATACGATTCGTAGACGAATTTTGGAAAAAGGAACAATCGTTTATAGCAAAATGCAGAAGAAACCAGCTCTGAAACCATATCATAAGTTACAAAGACTTATGTGGGCTCGAAAGCATATGTCATATGGAGAGAAATGGCAGTCAGTCATATTTAGCGATGAAAAAAAGTGGAATCTGGATGGTCCAGATGGTTGTTTATCGTATTGGCATGACTTGCGGAAGGAACCTCGACGTGTTTTTAGTCGCAGACAAGGAGGGGGCTCGGTGATGGTTTGGGCAGCCTTTTGCTATAATGGACAAGTATCTCTGACCTTCACCAGTGGTCGTCAAACTTCACAGCATTATACACAGACATTAGAAGAAAACCTACTGCCATTTGCTGAGCTTCTAGGGGGTCCTCAGTGGGAATTTCAGCAAGACAATGCATCAATTCACACTGCAAAACATTCAAAATCTTGGTTTAATTCCCATAATATAAGAGTTCTCGACTGGCCAGCATGTAGCCCAGATTTTAACCCTATAGAAAACCTTTGGAGCATCATGTGTCGCAAAGTTTATAGCAACGCTAGACAATACTCTTCTGAAAAGGAACTTAAGACATCTATTGAGAATGCATGGTACGATATCGATCCACAAACTATGCAAGATTTAGTTTCTTCCATGCAATCTCGTGTATATGACGTAATACATAAGCATGGATGCGCAACCAGGTTTTAAAAATTGTTTATTTCGATTTTATTTAATTTGTGTCTAAACTTTTGAGACAGCAGTTTATTTTTGTTACCATTTAATTTATTGCAATATGCACAATTCCACTTTTCTTTGTTATAAATATTGTTTATATGTACAGCACATTAATTTCAAGCAGTGATTTGAAAATTGAATAAATATTTTTCAAAGTATGTAAGAATTTCTTCATTGTCTAAACTTTTGCGTCATAGTGTATGCCGGCTATTCGCAAACAGCTGATAACGACAGAATAAGGAAAAATTAATAATTTTAACAAATATCATGATATAGATTAACTCGTTTTTAGTCCGTTTAATTGACTTGAGCAGAAATTTAAGATGAAAATCAAAGTTGGTATAGTATTGAACTAATAATATTGAAGTATTAACATGGGTAACTAGGTTTTGAAATATTAAGATGTATAAGATAGAAGAAAGTTTTGGGATTGGCACATCCAACTAGTTTATAATAATTTGAAATTTTGGTCCCTAAACTTTAACGGCACCTATCTCCTTCGGAATACGTTTGGGACCCTTAGTTTCCTGTTTAATATTGTTTGTGTTGATGTGTACTATCACCCCTTAAAGTTTTGGCCAAGAGTTTAGATTCACCCTGTATATAATTTTTTTGTATATATTTTTTAAAGTTTCTATTCCTATCGACTTAATAAAATAGTTTGTGAATATCTGAAATTTCAAATGTCACATTTTTAAATGGCTAAGAACATGACTTTTTTTTTTAATGTAATATTTCATTTTAATTTCATTTTGCATCGTACGTTACTCTTGGCATCTATTGTGTTAGTATAACGGAAAAGTACATAGACAACTCCTTATTGTCGATGAATAGTGTATAAATAGTTTTATATTTCTTACTTTACAAGTCCGTAAAAGCTATTTGTACTCATATTGCATGCAATCTGTATCTACTTCGATATGCTAATTAAGATAGGTTTATAATATCTCTTCTGTTTTGTCATCTTATTTACATCAGATTACAAATTTGTTTTCACACCTCTTTAGAGACCCATACATTAATCAGGGCCGGACATTAACGTATTAGGTCATTTTTACTTATTATTGATGAGTCGGCTATGAATTTCTTTCATAAAATTTTCAAATTTTCAGTGAAAACCACGATTTTTAAGCACCGTCCTTGTACGGACATTTGCATTTATTTGTATAATAATCTGTTCCAAGCACAATCCATTGTCACTATATTTTGTAATTTAATAAGATATCAGTATGCACTTTAAAAACATTTTACATTTCCACATTCAGTGTTTTATTACCTACCGATCTCTTTCCCCAATCACATTCAAACTCTATGTTGTGGTAATAAAATTGGATTTTATCTATTTTTTTTTCTTGGAAAAGTTGTTGCATTCTTCAATTAAATGTGTTTCGATTTCTGTTAGTTATAACTAGACTTAATTCCATAATATTCTGAAAAATAGCATGCCCTTCTGTAAAATTTTTAGCCTGAGTACTTGTATCACACAAAGTTATTACATTCTTCTATCTTTACAAGAAGAAAGTATTGGATTCGTGAAAACTTTCGACTTTCGGTTTTCGACGGATTTACACGTTTTAGGGGTCAGAGATTCCAAAAAACATGTTTTTACAAAATGTGTGTCTGTGAGTCTGTGAGTCTGTCTGTCTGTATGTGACGCAAAATGTTTGGACGCTCTATCTCAAGAACTAATGCACGGAATTTAATAAAAATTTATATTCAGTTAGTCCCTAATAACAATTGGTGATGATTAGTTTTTAGTGTAAATCGCTCAATAGGTGGCTCTGCTATGTAGTCTTTTTCACGATTTCCGCAATAGCTCAATCTCCAGAACTAATGCACGGATTTTCATCATACTTCAGATTCAGTAGTCCTTGACATGAATTGAAATTTTGTATATTTTGGTGTAAATCGCTCAACAGGTGGCGCTGATATACTGCATTTTTTTACGATTTCCGCAATAGCTCTATCTCAACAACTAATGCTTGGATTTTCATCAGACTTCATATTCAAGTCTACTTTGATATGAATTAGTGCTGTTTGTGTTTTGGTGCAAATCGCTCAAAAGGTGGCGCTTTTATGCTTAACCTTTTCAGAATTTCCATTATAGCTGTATCTCAAGAACTGATGCAAGAATTTTAACTAAACTTCAGAATCAGTTAATACCTGATATGAATTGACATATTGTACATCTTGGTGTAAATCGCTCAACAGGTGGCGCTGCTATGCTGTATTTTTCAGAATTTCAACTATAGGTGTATCTCAAGAACTAATGCACGAAGTTTCATCAAACTTTAGCATCAGTTAGTTCTTGACATGACTTACCATTTTATGTAGTTTGGTGTAAACCGCTCAATACGCGGCGCTACTATGCTGTTTTTTGTGATTTCCGCATAAGCTCTATCTCAAGAACTATTGCCTGGATTTTCAACGAACTTTAGATCCACGTATACCTGGATATCAATTATTGCTGTTTATGTAATTGTGTAAACCACTCAACAGGTGGCGCTGCTATGCTACATTTTTCAGAATTTCCGCTATAGCTCTATCTTAAGAACTAAGGCATGAATTTTTATCAAACTTAAAATTCAGATATACTTTGATATGAATTGGTGCTAAATTGATGTAATTTCTTGTACTATTTATATGTTTTAATTGACGTCATTTATATAGAAGAAAGTTTTGTGATGGCCACAACATACTAGTTTATTAATGCATTTAATACATCATTCAGTTATAAAATAGTCGATTTTTTACATTTTAATCAATCTGAATTCCCTTAAAACATTAATTAAATAATTATGTTAAAAATGTTTACAAATGTTCGTTAAAAAATTACTAATAATTAAAAAATTAAATTATCCTTTAGTTTTATATTAAATAAATTTTCAAAGGTACACTTGATAGCTGGAAGTACAATCTCAATGCTAAACGCCGCAAAACAACTTTCAAAAAGTTCAAATGACCATATAAAAATTAAGAAAATAAATTTACTATTAAAACTAGTTGGATGTGCCAATCCCAAAACTTTCTTCTATCTTATGCATCTTAATATTTCAAAACCTAGTTACACATGTTAATACTTCAATCAGTTCAATACTATACCAACTTTGATTTTCATCTTAAATTTCTGCTCAAGTCAATTAAACGGACTAAAAACGAGTTAATCTATATCATGATATTTGTTAAAATTATTAATTTTTCCTTAATCTGTCGTTATCAGCTGTTTGCGAATAGCCGGCATAGCAGGTAGCGAGTTCCCGCCGCTGCATGAGCCGCCGATGCACAATAGAACTACGAAAAATCAAGAAAAGTATACAAAAATCGCTAGCACGGAGCCCCTTTACCGCGCAATATTTCCAAATTCAAGGAGAACCTGTTGGCCAAAGCCAAAAACAAGCACAAACATTTTGGTTCAATTGTATGCATAATTTTATACGCTGTTCGATGGTACAATAATGAAAATGGCACAGAGATCGGAATTATAGCGCCCCCTTCTTTCGGAATTTTTTCAAGTTCAGGGAGGACTTGTTTGCCATAGCCAGAAACATGCACAAAAAATTTGGTTCAATTATATGGATAACTTCATACACTTTTCGATGGTACAATAATGAAAATGGTACAGGCATCGCAATTATAGTGCCCCCTTACGGCGGAATTTTTCCACATTCAGGGAGGACCTTCGTGACATGACCAAAAATAAACACATAAAATTTGGTTCAATTCTATGCATAACTTCATACACTTTTCGGCGGTACAATATTCAAAATGGCACAAAAATTGTACAAAAATCGCTATTACAGCGCCCTCTACGACCGATTTTTTTACAAATTAAGGGAGGACCTCCTTGCCATAGCCAAGAACTTAAATTTTTTTTTGGTTCAATTCTATGCATAACTTCATACGCTTTTCGATGGTGCAATATTCAAAATCGCACAAAAATCGCTATTACAGCGCCCCCTACCAGCGAATTTTTTTCCAAATTAGGGAGGACCTGCTTGTCATATCCAAAAACTTAAAATAAAAATTTGGTTCAATTCTATGCATAACTCCATACACTTTTGGATGGTACAATATTCAAAATCGCACAAAAATCGCTATTACAGCGCCCCCTACCGGCGAATGTTTTCCAAATTCAGGGAGGACCTGCTTGCCATAGCCAAAAACTTAAAATAAAAATTTGGTTCAATTCTATGCAAAACTTCATACACTTTTCGATGGTACAATATTCAAAATCTCACAAAAAACGCATTTACAGCGTCCCCTACCGGCGAATTTTTTCCAAATTCAGGGAGGACCTGCTTGTCATATCCAAAAACTTAAACTAAATATTTGGTTCAATTCTATGCATAACTCCATGCACTTTTGGATGGTACAATATTCAAAATCGCACAAAAATTGTTATATCAGCGCCCCCTACCGGCGATTTTTTTCCAAATTCCGCGAAGACCTGCTTGCCATAGCCAAAAACTTATAATAAAATTTTGGTTTAATTCTATACATAACTTCATACACTTTTTGATGGTACAATGGCGACAGACAGACGGACAGACGGACAGACGGACAGACTGACAGACGGACAGACGGACAGACGGACGGACGGACAGACGGACACACAGACAGACAGACATTTTCTATAAACATGTTTTTTGGAATCTCTGACCCCTAAAACATGCAAATCCGTCGAAAACCGGATGTCGAAAAAAATTTCGATTACAATACTTTCTTCTATTGAAGATAGAAGAAAGTAAAAATCAAAGAGAAAAAATATTGTCATTTAATTTTTTTTTTTTTTTTAGTGCAGCCATTTAATACATAAAATAAAATCTGTCTTTACTATGAAACATTTAGCTTTGGCGCCAAAGAGTTGCGTCTTGAGTTTAATCAAATGTTATAGTTAACATCGTTAATCATATACATAGCCAAATGGCATAGTCCAGCTAATACAATATGTCGTAAGAGTGTTTTCTTTAAATCTCAAGTGTTATTCATATTCACTTTTCAATTATTGGGGACTACTCATACTAAAATCCTTGAGTTTAAGTACCCGAGACGGAAAGTATTATACTTAAAAATGAACAAAGAGAAGCTAAAATTTCTGGTTTTTGGCAGCCATTCATAAACGGACAAATCTTTCCTGACTATCATGTTGATACCCTTGATGTTGACCTTTTAAACTTCCCAATTCAATATCTCTAATTTAATATCTTAAAACCCTAGTCTTAATTATTCAATCTTTAATTTTAATGTATCATATTTAATCAATCTTAAGTTCTTCACTTTAATATTCATTATCTTATGTTTTGATCAAACGATCAACTTCTTATCAGCTTTTATCGTTTTAAGTTCGGAAGTTCAGTCTTTACGCAACCTCCTTTTTAGGTGCGTTCGTAATTATATAAATACGTAGCACATATAGTCGTCGTTCAGTCCGTCCGTCCGTCCGTCCGTCCGTCTGTCTGCCCGCATGTAACAGAGCAAAAACTGCCCAACCGAATGGTCTGAAATTTTTAATGTATGATTGTTGCAAAATTTTGTCGAGCCATTTTAAATTTTATGAAAATCGGATGCATAGTTTAATTACTGGGACAGTCAAAATTTTTTCTTTACATTACGGCCAATGGGAAAAATTATTGCAAATGCATTTTAATGATGTTACAGCCTTCCGAATGGTCTGAAAATTTAAATATATAATTGTTGCAGAATTCTGTCGAGCCATTTCAAATTTTATGAAAATCGGATGTATAGTTTAATTACAGGGACAGTCAAAAGTTTTCCGTTACATTACGGGAAATGGGAAAAAAATTGCTGCAAGTGCATTTTAATCATGTTATAGACTATGCACTTATGAAGTTAAAACATATATACATTCAGTACAATATGGGGTACAAAAAATAATTATAAAACTAGTTATAGTACGAACGCACCTCATTTGCCACGTTTGACGAGTAATTTCCGACTTGTTATCATTAATACCGTTTTTGCGAAATGCCAATTTCATATGGTACGTTCATCTCCATGTACACGCGCCGCGCCATATTTGATCGTTTGATGGTAGGTAGTTGCGCGCTCTTTTTCGCCCTGCCCAACAAACGCAGAGCTATGGCGAAGAAATCGGCCGACTGCCGCTTGCCGATTCTGGCGGTAACGGCACTATATCAGGTTGCTGATATCGGTTCCAACACTTTTGTGGTCCCCCGGGCGATAGTCGGTCCGTTGGGCTGGCACTTGGTCGGACCGGTGCCGGCAAGATCTGCGAGACTGCCGGCAGGATACTATGCCGGCTGCAGCCCGTCAGCAGCATAAATTGAAAAAAAAATCTTTTTTTATGGCGCCATCTAGGCATGTGTCTTTGTCAATATTTCAAGGGAGCGTATTTCGGCGTTGGAACAGGTTGGTTTCGATGCGGGGACCCGAGGGACAGAAGGTAAACGCCTTAACCACTCAGCCACTGAGCCTTGCTGCGTAGAGGATTCTTATGGGGTAATACGGGGAAGACATTTCTTTAAGTGATAGCTTGTTGTTGTGGATAGATCGTAGATGGGAAAATTGGAATTTTGAAATGTTTTAAAGTTTTTTTTTTTTTTAATTGTCTCATCCGCATTTATTTAAAAGTTAATTTAATATTTAAATGAATGAAATAAATATTTTAGCGAATTAGTTAAAGCAAACGAATTGGTTTTTTTTATAAATTTAAGAATTATTAAATATTTAATGAAATTAATTATTTTTAGAGGTTTTGTTCAGTTAATAAAATTTTCTTATTAGTTATTATAATATAATTACATGCGTTGCGTTAATTTATAAAACATATTTTTATTTTCTTCTATCTTTACCAGAAGAAAGTATTGGATTCATGAAAAATTTCGACTTCCGGTTTTCGACGGATTTACATGTTTTAGGGGTCAGAGATTCCAAAAAACAATATGTTTTTACAAAATGTCTGTCTGTGAGTCTGTGGTTCTGTCTGTATGTGACACAAATTTTATGAGCGCTCTATCTCAAGAACTAATGCACGGAATTTAATAAAAATTTATATTCCAGTAGTCCCTAATATACATTGGTGGTTATTAGTTTTTGGTGTAAATCGCCCCACAGGTGGCGCTGCTATGCTGCACTTTTCGCGATTTCCGCAATAGCCCTATCTCAAGAACTAATGCACAGATTTTCACCAAACTTCAGATTCAGGTATACCTTGATATGAATTAGTGCTGTTTATGTTTTGGTGCAAATCGCTTTACAGGTGGCGTTGCTATGCTGCATTTTTGAGAATTTCCACTATAGCTCTAACTCAATAGCTAATGCACGAATTTTCATCAAACTTCAGACTCAAGTATACCTTATACCTTGATATCAATCGGTGCTGTTTATGTTTTGGTGTAAATCGCTCACAGGTGGCGCTACTATGCTACATTTTTTCAGAACTTCCGCTATATCTCTATTTCAAGAACTAATGCACGAATTTTCATGAAATTTGAAATTCAGATACACTTTGATATGAATTGGTGATAAATTGATGTAATTTCTTCTACTATTTAAATGATTTAATTGACGTGATTTATATAGAAGAAAGTTTTGTGATGGCCACAACATACTGGTTTTAACATGGAAAAACTTATTTTAATAAATAAAGTTGGAAATTAATCACTTTAATTAAAATTTTAATTAGAATAAGAATTCATTATCTGTCCTTTCATGATTTAAATCAGAATATATTTTTAATGACAGTGTAGCAATATTTATTCTTTTACTTATGAGCATTTTTTAAACTTAAAATAAAATAGAAATATTATTATTATTATTATTATTATTATTATTATTTTGTTTAGTAAATAATTTTTTAGAAGGGAGAAATTTCGGAATCTTTTCTTTTAAATTTTAATGCTAAAAAGATGTGTAGATTTTTTGATATTTTCATAGCTTGTAAAATAATTTTAAAAGCTTTTTAATAATTTGATTTTTAAATAAAATAAGAAACTTAGCTATTATTTTTAAAATGAATATATAGTTGGAAAATAATTTGAATTAACTTATGAAGTATTTTTCTTTTCTTTCTACGGTTAAGTTTATAATGAATAATAATTTTAAGGAACGATTTAAAAAAATCTTTTGATGATTCAAAAAATTGTAAATCCTTTTAAAAATGAATTCAAAACATTTTTTAAAATAATTAAATATAGGCTTTTTTTGACAATTTTTATGTTTATCACTATTGGAATTTTATGTGAAATATATAACTTTAATCAAAACTCAAACTCACACAAAATTAAGTAAAAGAAAAAATGTCGGCTAAGACTAAAAATTCCGAATTCGGACCGATGTTAGTATTCATCTAATCGTACCACTATCAGATATCACATATCGGTCCTGCGTCACTTGCTGGTATAAGTCGCTTGCCGATATGTAACCATAAGGGGACCAATTACGGTAACCGGCAGTGGAAAAAGCAGATTCTTAAGTTTTAGTTGCCGATATGCTGCCGAAACTTCACCAAAACCACCGTGTCGATGCCTACACTTAACCGACACTGCCGGCTGCGGTTCGATCGTGTGCCGAAAGGTATGTGTTTGCTGGGTGTGGTCATTCCTTGGCGAGAGAGCTTTGCCGTTAGATGCAATTTTGGCGCGGTATCGTTTTGGCTTTGTTTGGCGTACTTTTCCCGCGGCGTTTTTGAAAACGCTCGCACGGAGAAACAGGCAGTCCATGAGTTTGATGAGAGAAAGATAGCTGTGCTTTTGCGAAGTACGCGGATTCGACATGTCGCATGGGCCTTGTGGTCTTGGTGCTAGTGTTAATTATGTGCTAGAAAAGGCACTCTTGTTCCATATTATATCAACTAATATTTAATTGTATTTATGATCAACCTCTTCTCTTTAAAACTTGCCTTTTACTGAGTATCGCGTTTATGAGTAATCTGAAGTTCCAGCAGTTATCAAGCCATGCATCTCCCTTATGAAAATCTACACGCCCAGAAATAAAAGTTGTTCCAGTCATTTTTTTTTTCTTTTTTTGTCTTCTATGTCTAAGATCACCTCTACACCAAGTTTCTTCAGGTAATAGATTTTGATTACTTCTTCTTTAATTGATGGTGAATTACGAACCTTCAAGTACGATCACTATGTCAGTTAATTTTGAACTCATATTCCTAATGAACTTTTCCAGAACAATATTTTAATTACAAGCTTAAAATCCAGCAAAATCATATTCAAATTTAAAGAGTTTTCCTACTTAACACTGACGATGGTAAAAAGTGCGTAAAGATCTTAAAAAATATGTTGACGTCTCAATGCATGCAATTTTTTATGTATTAGATATATAACAATATAGATAATCTCAACTGAATACACTATTTATTCAAGATGGTGCTTTTCTTACGAACAATTATCTTCAAGAGGGATACAGGCCTGGTTGGGGATGATTTTTAGGGGTCTTCCTAAGGTACCAAAGCCGTATTTACACAAGTTTTAAAAAAATCACTGAAAACTCCGAACGATTAGGCCGACTGAGGCGATTAATTTCGAACTCAGCACATTCCGTCTACAAGTTTTGAAAGCAGCACCTCTCAGGCACAGGTCCAGCCGATTTCTGTAAGATATATGTGGTATTTAAAAAATATTTTATAAATTATTAACTTAATTTTTTTATTAATTACATTTTCATCTGAATAATAGTATTTGGTGAAGATAGTAGTGAATAATAAAACATGTAATTAAAAAAAAATATTTTTTAATCAATTACATGTATTGAAAAAAATCTCTCGAATACATTGAATAAAGAAAAATTCTACATCTTATGCAAAAGAGAAATATAATTCTTTAACAACATCTTTATTACATTTTATTACTGGAAAAGCTTTTAATACACAAAAATGATGAATGACCCAGATGAAAGTCTCAGGTGTTTTGTAACTATTACTAAGTAGGGAATGTAAATTATATAAAGCGGTACTTATTTTTAAAAGATAAAAAATGTTTTTTACTTAAATATCTTTTATCAAAAAAGTAATGTTTCACGATAGGATTCAGATAAAAAGGCAATAGAGAAAACTCTTCTCGACATTTTCTCTTAGCGGTATAGGTATTGTTTTTAAATTAAATATATAGTTGTTTAAATATTTCTACATTTTTTTTTAAATTTTTTTACAAGATGTCCACTAAAGTCAGTTGGCACCCTCTAAACTTCGGAACGACTGCTGCTATATTCAAAAAGTGGTGTCTACGTATAGTAAATTAGCCATGCACTAATGAATGAAAACGCCTACGGCTCCACCTGGTGGGAAACTGTGAGTTTAGCATACATAACTTGAAAAGGGAAAGAGAGGAAAAAGTGATTTACAAAGTTGTTGAGCATCATCGATTTAGTACGAAAAGCACCTTGTGGACATTTATGCGAAAAATAGAACAGTTAAAATGCGCATTTGTTTTTCCTTGATATCCTTCACTATGACGTGACAAAACGATCTAAGAAAGAAAAAACAACTCGTTATAAAAATATACCTTTATTTGAGATGTTCAAACTTCTCACCGTCAAGTGCAATGCACATTTAGATCTTTGTTTGAATTTAACGTTGCACACGTGGAAGATTGAGGGTGGAACAAGTATCCGTAATGCGTTGTTGGAGGTGCTGCAATGTTGGCATACGTGTCACATACATATCTGCTGTTTCAGGTATATTCATAGAAAAATCTTTTCTCCTTTCTTTCATTTTTTATGACGTTACAGTTTCGGAAATCGAAAAGAAACAAATGCCAGTTTTAACACTAAAAAGACCACGTCGGGTCATTTTGACCCCTACCATATATATATATTTCGGTTCGAACCAGAAATTTCTTTGTAAAATAAGTTCAAAAGATATAAAGAAGAAAAATGTTAAATAAATATGTTAAACAGATTTAAATAAAAATTCTGGTGTAAAATATTTTAATAAAACTTGAGCAAAATTTCCCGTCGTTTTAATGTTAAGCGTTTTGTTTTTAGCATGCATGCTCACAGGGTGTCTTTTCGTACTAACTCGATGTTGCTCTACAACTTTGTAAGTTACTTTTTTTTCCCTATCTGTTTCTATTTTCGAGATATGGATGCTAACTCCACAGTTCTCCACCAGCTGACGCAATCGGCTATTTTCATTCTGTAGCGCATGGCTACTTTACTAAATCTAGACACCGCTTTTATTAATACTAGGGGATCGTACCCGGGCTTCCCGGGTTAAAGAATATAGGTGAAAACATTTTTTTTAATTGAAAACTAACAATTTTTTTATATGCAATAATTTTTTTAGATCGACCACTTACATTAAAAAAGCATTTTTCATATGAAAAATACGAATTACACGATTAAATACATTTTTGAAATTTATCAAAAGCAATATTTTCTTATTAGCCGCATGCTAAGAGTTATTTGCCAAGATTTTACTACTTATGGCATCCTTTTATATTCTGATAATTTCAGAGCTTATACGTGTCTGGTAAATTTGGTTTTATGTATGTTATTTTATTTATTTATTCATAGGGAAATTTTTTTTAATGGTGATTAGCCGTAAGAAAATGATGAACACTTTATTTTGTTTTAAGGGCAAACGGATTAATCTTTCGTAATCGAGCTCCGCGCGATATAGATAAATAAAAAAATATTTCATGCTTTAAAATTGTTTTTAAAACCATAGACAATCAGTAAACTGAGATGAACTTTGCAAACAAATTCCATTTTAAAAAAAAATCCTATTTGGTGATCTAAAAATTTAAATTGTACGATTACAAATATGTTACATTTGTGTTTTTTCAATATTATTCTTTTATTTGTTTATAAAAGAAGTATTAATTTCGTTAATTTGTCTTTCACAAATATGTTAGTTTTGTGGGTTTTTTAATATTATTCTTTTATTTGCTTATAAAGGAAGTATTAATTTCATTATGCAAACATAGTCAGAAACAAATGCTGAAAAATGTTTGTTTCTTTATGTGCAAAATATTTATTATTTTATGTATTGAAACCGGCACGTGATAGATAAACTTAAAAAAAAATCATGCTTAAAAATTTTTTCAGAAAATATAATACATCAGTCAATGAATACAGTTTTTAAACAAATTGCATTTGAAAGTACATTTATTTCCCTATGCGACAAAAATTTAAAATGTATGATGGTCAGAAGATTGAAAAAATGCAGTAGCGAAAATTTCAAGACCAAAATTTGATCGTGAAGTATTGCCATTCGCAAAATGACGTCAGCTTTACGCACAGATACGTTTGTTCTTTATAATATAGATACATAATCAATAAAATATAATAAAGATCAGTTATTAGGATGTGGTTAGCAATTGAGGCTCGTATGCTTGGATTTCCGGAATGAAAACAGCAATTTTCACATTCTCAAAAGTTGTATACACACTTCTCCTATCCATATTCATCATTAAAAAAAATTTTTTTTTGTTTGATCATTTAAAAATCATTTTAACTCAAAACTTGAAGTAAAGATTGACAGCAACATCTTTTATGTGAACAGACGCACTCTTTATTTGAGATTCTAATCTCAATTTTGGAGAGTAAAAATTTCCGTAATTTATGGTTTTTAGACGCATTTGTGTTAAAAGGCTTAGTTTTATCTAAGAAAATGATCGTTTTCTTTAAATATGACTTAATTTTCACTTAAATAAGCATTTCGCCTAGTGTCTGAAACTTAGTATTAGTACTCATGCAGAAGGAAAATCACTATAGTAAATTTATGAGGAAAAATGCGTGTTTTCAAAAGCAGTATGTCATTTTCCGTTATTATGCCCCTAATATAATATTCTGCTCCTAATGGGATTTTGCGCCACTAAACTCTATACAACAATTTTTATCAACAATTTTGAATTTTGTATCAGAAAATAACATGAATAAAGTTTAAAATACCTCATTATTTCTCTCTGGTCTGCAGCAATGAAAGCTATCTAATTTTCATCATTTTGAAGAAATTTTATAAAATGCTTTTAACCCTAGAACTACCGGAAATTTTACTCAAGTTTTATAAAAACATTCTACACCAGAATTTTTACTTAAAACTATTTAATTTGTTTATTTAACTTATTATTGTCTGATTTATACATTTAGTTTGTTTTGAAGAAATTTCTGGTTTGAATAAATATTTTGAATGTACATGTCGGGTCCAATGGACCCGTCTGGTAGACGGAAGGTTAAAATTAAAATATAAAAGTGGGAATATTAAAAAAAAAAAAAAAAAAAAAACCAGATAGTGCGACTTCATCTACAAAGGAAGAGCTTTCAGTTTAAAAAAAAATATATATTAGTAAAACAGGTTCAGCAGAAAGATCAGGGCAGATGACTAAAAAACACACTTGTGTTTTAAATATATAGATTATATAAAATTAGGGAAAATTAAATTAAGCAAATTATGTTATTTTGATAAAATTATAGTAGAATGTCCACAAGAATAGCATTAAAATTTTATTATTCGAGAGAAAATTTGACAAAAACTTCAGAAACACGGTATTATTTTAAACCACGAATTATTTACTTGCTTTTCTAACTCAGCGAAGCAAATCCATCCAGGCAAGAATCATCAATTTCTGTAATATAAATCGCTATTATTTGCATGTCACCTCTCTTTTATAAAGACATTCTGCATTTTTGTAAAACATTGCGTTTATCAGTGTGTGCTTTCGATTACATTATTTTCAAAAGTGAAGCATTTTCACCTGTGAAGAGTTTCAAAGCAGCTGGGCTATGAAAATGACGCACTTCTACAAAACATAATTCAGGTTTAAGAATTAAAATACACGCTTTTTTATAAAATGACGTTATTTGCATCCGCTAAAGCAATCTACTTTTACAACGCAGTCTTAAACTTCGTCTATAGAAAAGTGTTCATATGACGTCATTATCACGGAATAACTGACAATATTCTTGACATAGCCCATATTTTATATTCAACTATTTTTTCAGGTTTTATGAGAAATGGCAACAAAAAGATACATTATCTCCTTTTTTCAACTATTTTCCGTTTACTTTCAATGACTTTCAATAGAAATGAGCTACTTCTGTTGCCACGATAAGAAAAATGGTATTAAAAACTGCAAAAAAATTAATATCTCAAAAATTAATTCAGATACAGCTTTCAAACAAATTGCATTTAAAAGAGCATTTTTTTCCTTATACGGCGGAGTAAAAATTTAAAATGTGCGATGTTTAGAAGTTTAAAAATTTGCAGCAGAGAAAATTGCAAAACCAAAATTTCATTTCAAATTTCAAAGTGTTGCCATTCGCAAAATGACGTATGCGTTACGCACAGATATGTTTGTCCTTTATAATATATATAGTAGCAGCCGTTCAGAAGTTAAGAGGATTGCAAGGGACTTTAGTGGGCATACTGTATATTTTTAATATTAATTCTCTATCATTGCTAGAATTAAATGAAGTTTCTAGCATAGAAACATTTCTCTATTTATTGCATAAAATATAAAAAACTAAAAGTATAATTCTGTGTAAGTATATATATATTGCATAAAATAGAGAAGCTTTTATAAAATGGTAGTAACTTGTACACACACACATTCAATTCAGTCTTAAAATAAATTTCCAATTTAGTTTTTCGTTTATCAATACTTAATCTCTTTGTATATTTTAATGTTTTACTTTTCTACCTTTTTTTCATTGTATTTCTTTTATGCATTGCATATTTTAAGCAGAGGAAAAAATTCCAGCAGCTAGCAACGTTTTTATATTTTCCTTTTTAAAAAAATTCCGTTTTTAAATAATTTATTTAATAAAAAATCTCGTTAAAAAATAATATTTCAGCTGATGAAAAGGAAAAGTATTTTATATGTAGGAAATCCGATGTAGCATTTTTTCTTCTTCGAAGGAATAAACGCGTAACGTTTGAATGCAACAGATTAAATATCTATAGGGAATTTTCAAAATTTTTACAACGTAACAATATATACTTATGCGCGTTATTGCTTTAATATTTTATTAAACTTTCAGAGATATGCTTTTGGAAGTAATTAATTTAATTTTCATATAAAATTCTGTAAAATTAAATAAAGAAACATGTCGCATTATTTCATATCTAATCGCGAATTATGAAAAGATAAAAAGTAAAATTATAATAATTTTCAAACCATGTATTTTCTAGTCAAAAATTATTAAGCGATTTGTCGCTTAAATATATTTATTTCTTAAATACACATAAAATAAAATTTGTCTTAAGCAATTCCGTAACATAGTACATTAATATATATATATGTGTGTGTGTGTGTGTGTGTGTGTGTGAATGTTCCAAGCTGCAGCAATTTTTAAGTGTGACAAAAATAGCTAACATGTACGATGTTGAAATAAATTAAAATAATTACTTCCGGATCAGTAGGACAGATAGAGGGATATTTCTTCATTTTTAGGGTTCTGTAATTAAAAAGTAAAAACTTAACTATTATAATGTCACTCCTGTGTCTATCTGTCCGTCTGTCACAGCCATTTTACTTGTATACTATGGAGCGTGGAAAGTTCAAATTGGATGAAGTAATAAAGGCTGTTGACCAACACATTTATTTGTTACAAGCCATTCACAAGCATATTTAGAAAGAACATTATAGTAGTTAATTAATTTACTTGAATAAAAATCTGTTCTTTGTATATGTGGCGGGGAATCGTGTGAAAGCTTTTGCAACGCCGAACTCAAAAATACATTTGTTTTAATTTTAGGTTTTATATTTTCAGAGGTATCGTCGAAAATATATTAGAGAATTATGTTCCAATCCATATATTTCCGAATCTACTGAAACTAAAACTATGAAAAAATTAGGGATAGTAGGAGTTAATTTAAACCTTGCAGGAAAACTATAGCGATTACCCTAGGTCACATGTTTTTGAGAAAATCTCATTTTCTGTTACACAAATTTCGATTTGATGACGTTCAGCAAAGATGTTGGAGCGCTGGGCGGTACAGTCGCGGGAAAAAAAGTAAACACCCCTACTAACTACTTAATAAATTATCGTAGAAGAAAGTTACTGGTACAGAACGATTGGAAATAAAGTCTACTTTTAAATGATGTATATAAAATTTCCTTAGGTGCCATCTACACATTAAAACGAACACAAACTTAATTTTTTTTTTCAATGGCAATACACAATTTTGACGGCATACATGAACTCTACATCCTTCAATTTGCCCAAAAACAAATTTTTATGCAATTCTTACCATAAGTTTCGGAGTAATTAATTATTTTAAAACGAGCGTATTTTAAGGGCTGTATCCAAATTGAAACTCGATTGTTAGCCGAGAGAGCCCCATTCTTGATCAAGGCACCACTCAAGCTTGCTAGATTCATGTAGTGCAGAAGACATTTCAAAAATATCTAGTCACTTCTATCATAGACGGACCCTTAAACCATCATTTTGCCATTTTTATAAGCATAATTTTAAAACTACTTTGAAGAAAAATGTGAAATCTCGGATTTCCATAAATCAGGACTTAATAAATCTAAATCCATCAAAAAAATTGTAGGTTGCAATTCATAATTATTTCGAATATTAATTTCATAATTCATATTTCATATCATAAAATTATAAAAATTACAAATTCAGCTTATTTATGTTTGGGTATATTAGTATTATTACCACAAAAAAATTAGCACATTAGGAGCATAATTTTGGGAGATATAAATAAAAATATGAAAATATAATTTAACATTAGAAGCACTAAATTTTGAATGTTTATAATTCAAAAACTTATCATTCAAATGACTTGAAATTTGGTGTCTAGGCATAGTTTGAACCGAAGATTTGAAATATCTCGTTAAAATTGGGTATTGCTATTGAAAAAAATGAAGTTAGGATTCGTTTTAATATGTAGATGACCCCCTAAGAAAATTTTATATACATCATTTAAAAGTAGACTTTATTTCCAATCGTTCGGTACCAGTAACATTCTTCTATGATGATTTGTTGAGGAGTTAGTAGGGGGTGTTTACTTTTTTTTTTCCACGACTGTACAGTCGTGGAAAACAATAAACACCCCCCTACTAACTCTGCAACTAATTATAATAGAAGAAATATACTGGTACCAAACGATTGGAAATAAAGTCTACTTTTAAATGATATACATAAAATTTGATCAGGGGGCAATCTACAAGTCAAAACCAGACCAAACTTTATTTTGTTCAGTGCAAACACCCGATTTGGACGATATATTTTAAATCATAGGTTCAAACTATACCTGGAGACGAAATTTGAAGTTATTCGGGTGATAAGTGTGTGAATTATAAACACTGAAAATTTAGAAATTCTAATGTTAAATTACATTTTCATATTTTTATTAATATCTCCTGAAATTATAATTCTAATGTGATAATTTTTTTGTGTGCTTATAACACTAAAACCCAAACATAAATACAATGAATTTGTAACTTAAAAATTTTTTATAATATGTATTATGATTTTAATATTCGAAAAAAAAATATGAATTACAACCTAAAATTTTTGTTGATAGATTTATACTCATTATGTCCCGCTTTATACGAATTCACAATTTCAATTGTTTCTTGCAAGTACTTATGATGAAAAATCGCCAAAATCACGGTTTAAATGCATAATTTGAAAAAATATATTTTACTCATTTTTTTTTTTAATTTGAGATGGCAATAGTTAAAACACGTTAAAGGGGTGAAATGGTCCTAATGGCAAGAAATAATACATTAATAAATGTGTCATAGAGATTCTGTAGCATTTCAACAATCGAGTACCGAACTTATGTTTAAATATAACACCTCAAATATGCTCGTTGTAAAATAATTAATCTATATATATATATAAGAAAGTCTGGATTTTGTATTAATCAACGCGCAGCCCAAACTACTGAACCTAAAATTTTGAAAATTGGGCAAAAATACTTCTTATAACATAGAATGCCGCTAAGAAAGGATTTTCTAAAATTCCACCCCTATAGGGGGTAAAAAAGGAACGAACTTTAAAAAAATTACTGAAAAATATGATTTTATAGTTATTTTTCAACAGATATCATATTTTAGTATATTTTTGTATGCTGAATCGAACGGTACAAACCAAATTCTTTTAAGATTAATAGTTCGTAAGATATTTCACATTTTTCTAATTTGGCGATGTCTTTCACGCCAAAAACTCGAAATATCTAACATTACATGTGATAATACATCCGTATTCATTCATATAATACATCCGTTACTGTAGCAAAGGAAGAAATTCAAATTAAATGTTTTTGTTAATTCTGTTGGTTAAAGAATTAAAACGACTATATGAGTTTGAAAAAATATATATACAAACGCCTTAAAAGAAAAAAAAAAGCAATTGATTTTATTTAAAATGCAAGAGAAAGATTCACTGAGAAATTAACATTATAAAATGAAAATATTTAGGTAAATATTAAAGCAATGTTTGTACGACTTTTAAAAAAATCAAAGGAAGAAATTGGAAATGAAATAATATTTGGCTATTTATCTTGGATAAGAAAGTAAAGGAAAGATTTCCATATCCTGTGCTGGTTGGCGCGATTGTCGAAGAAATCCAAAATTGCTCCAAAAAGCCATTTTATTTTTAGCATTTTACGAAATGTTTCAAGATGGCTGAAAAACATGGTCTTTAAATATTTAGTAAATGTTATATATATCACATGTTAAAAAAATACGATGTTTATGCAGATAGATAAAAAACTGGTGTGTGTCTCTGTAAATGAACTATAAGAGCTACTACCGAATTAACCAGCTAATCCAAGAAACTGGCAAGATTAAAACACATTGCTCAGTTATGTTCGAATTGTTCAGTCTTATAGACGTCATGCTGATTGCCATTTTTGAATGTTTTTTGATCTTGTATGTCCCTGTAATCAAAGTTTTACAGTTAAATACTTGATTAACGAACTTATACAAATCGCTGGTAATATCGATAAATTGCACCAGTTAGTTTAGGTAATTTGTACGTTATTGTGATGAAGATTCCCAATTGAATCAACCTAATAATAAAATCGGTTACGCCTCTTCGGGTAAGACATATGCCGGACAACCTGATTTTGCTAAAGAACGCGTTGCTTCAGCTCCACAAATTGATTAGTATGAGCTGCAAACTATTAAATACTTATAACGTATGCAAACACTAACTAATAATTTTTTCTGCCTCCAGAAGATGTAGAAAACTATTTTATCAGCACTGTAAATTATGATACATTTGCAATCATTGTTATTTGCGTTGTTCCCTAATACTCTCTTGGAAAATATTGTGAAGAATGTTTTTTTGTTTATGGTTTAATAGGTGAATTTCCTGCTGTTAGTGTAATTTCGCCGCTCTTTGGTAAATCAATTGTTTTTCAGCTATTTGCGTATTTTTATCTTGTTCTGTAGTATGCGTATAATAACATTTTGTGGAGGAGCTACTCGAAAACTCATAAACATGAAAGACACGTAAATTTTGCTTACTCATTTCAGAGAAGAGACTTCTTGATAGATATTCCAAATAAAGGCGCCTCTGTGTTCAACAATAGTAATGGACAGATTTGCTTCAACCAAATAATAAAGTGACTTCTACTAGCAAAGAATGCCGCATAAAAAGGCCGCAAAGAGCCCTTCTTTCTATTCATTAAACAATAGACGTCTTGCAAATGACGTCACACGTTCAGAAGAATCTGGCATCGCTCCATATGGCGCCCAAATATAAGGCCAATGTGGTGCTCTCCATTTGACTTTTTAGGCGTACAATAACATTTTGTGGATGAGCCACTCGAAAACTCATAAACATGAAAGACACGCAAATTTTGCTTACACATTTCAGAGAAGAGAGTTCTTGATAGATATTCCAAATAAAGGCGCCTCTGTGTTCAACAATAGTAATGGACAGATTTGCTTCAACCTAATAATAAAGTAACTTCTACTAGCAAAGAATGCCGCATAGAACAATCCCTTCTTTCTATTCATTAAACAATAGACGGCTTGCAAATGACGTCACACGTTCAGAAGAATCTGGCATAGCTTCATATGGCGCCCAAATATAAGGCCAATGTGGTGCTCTCCATTTGACTTTTTAGACTTATAAGCACTATAATAATAATAATAATAATAATTCTAAATTAAACAGAAAGACAGCACGTGCTTTTAACCGCAAACGGGGAGTTCTAACGTTCCGTGTGGGCTCCAGATGGAATAGTAGCAATCTCTTACTAATAGCAACGTGATGTCAATGCAAGCCATCTATTCATAAATAAACTATACAAAATATGTCGTATAACTATTATTTTTGCGTGTTATTGTTTGAAAGCACATGTTACATCCTCATTTGAATCGTTTTAAATATAATTTATCAAATTAACATTAATTTCTATTTACATTAACGTCTAAGCTTATTTAATGAATGTGAATCAAGAAACATTAAATAGTCGATTTAAGCTCGATTACGCATAATCCGTAACTTTGTCGTATCATTGCCTTATTAGTCACATGTTTGGACGGATTTAAATTTTAATTTAACAATAACTGGGAGTTGTTTAGCTTGCAAAATATAATTACTCATTTCGAATTTACGCATTAATCGAAATTTTCCTCACTCTATTCGAAGGATCACCAAAACAAATAACCCCACTAAATGAAACCCCCTAAAGAGAGAAAATCCTGTTCAATAGGATCAATAGGATATGAGGACTAGAGTTTCAAAACTCGCCTTATCCAGAAAATCAAATTTGGGAAAATCACAAAAATTCCCCAATTGCGTCCATTGGTTTTCATCGTAAACCAATATTTTACAATGTCATAATTACAGGGTAAAACTAGTTTTTTTGCAGAGGATTGTAGTTTTTTAGGTGCAGGTTTACCAATAAAATAGATTGATAGAGGAGACGCAATTTTTTATTGGATAAGGCGAGTTTTGAGAGTCACGTCCTCATATATAGGATATAAGAAGTAGAAACGACATTTAGAAAAAAAGTTCGTCAGGGAATGTATAATGTCTTTGTCCTAAGTGTTAAAGTATATATTTTGGTATAAATGTCCATCGATATGTTGAAAAACGACATAGAAACATTTCTACAATTGTATCTTTACTGATAAGACTAACGGTTTTGAAATTAGCTTTGGGAAGTGCTAAATGATGGCACCTTGCACATGCGTTGTGTATGTTCTTCTTGTTGAACGAAATAGAGTAAAATGAAAGTTTTTTATAGGAAATTTCGGAGAAAAAAAAATCTACCGCCATTAAAGTTTTACGTAAAACGTTTGCTATGTAACCCTAAAATTATCGTGACGTTTATTTTAAATTATTGATACATTACTTATAGACTTATCACGGATTTTTTGCTGCGAAATTCTAACGTAAGTTGATGTTACTTTTTTGACTCTTCATAAAGATGCAATTTTTTTTTCCTCTATGAATATATTTTTTAAATGTTGAAAAACTTTTGTAATAAAAACGTAATTATTTTAAGAACCTGAAAAATAGTCTTATTTCAAGTTAAAAAAAAAAAAAAAAAAAAAAAAAAAAAAAAAAAAAAAAAAAAAAAACAACAACAACAACAATGGCATTCGGCATGCCATACACTTTTCGATTTGTGTGTGTAAAGTGCTCATTTTTCATACACTATTAACTGTCCAGACGTTTTTTTTAAATTTGTACCGCTGCATTAAAATATTTTCTCATAAGGTAGAGCTTAAGGACTAACTGCTATATGTCCAATGACGCATTATACAAGGAATTTGACTTAATAAAGAAAGTGGAATGCCGCAATATATTCGCAATATATTGCCAAAATATACTGTTAAAAGATAATGAAATAACTTTTATCACACTATGAACCGCATTCGTCATAATAATTAAGGGTTCCATGCCACGTATATAGCAACATTGGATTATTTCAGGGAAAAAATTATGTAATAAAATAACATTGCCGAAATATGCACGAAATTTGATATAATAAGTAAAAGTTCCATGCCACGTATATTGCGGCAGTGGATCATTTCAAAGATAAGAATAATAAAATATTCTTGATGCAAAATCTGCAACATTCACCTTTAAAAATAAAGGCATCCTAAGGCATATGCTGTTTCGATTGTCTTGTTAAAGCTTAAGCCCTATATTGCAAAACATTGATACAGCATTAAGTATGTGCGCTTAAATTAGACACAGTATAAACTGAAGCATATTGAATCTAACCTTTAGCGCATAAAAGATTTCCTCCTATTTTCTACAATGATTATCTCATTTGAAAAAAAATATTTTTAATCGAAAGCGTATAATATCTAAATTTGAATTTATTTTACAAAAAAAAAAAAAAAAAAAAAAAAAAAACATAAGTATTCACAAACAAAAAAGATTAAACAAAGATTTATGCAGTAAATTTACAAAAAAAAAGAAAAAAAAAGACAGAATATTAACACAAAATTAAATTTCATGAACAGTATAAATTTAGATTCACATGACACTAATAAACTTATCATGCTGAAACAATACTTTTTCTTGTTTCCATTGGAGTTCCGAGGAAAAAAATACTATGATAAAATATATATTTTTCCATCGTTATGCAATACAAGATCATAAAATATGGCTTAATTTAAGAGACGTTTACACAGTTTATATGAGAACATAAATTTTGCTTTTTATAAACCACTTTTTATATAAGAACAACGGAAAACTAATCTTCAAAATAAATTAGATTATGAAGAATGCAATCATATTTCTCAAGATAAGCATATTTTTAAGTACATTTTAACCATAAAATATAGACAAAGTTTTTTTCTTATATAAGAGAGCTATTTTCTTCATGAAATATACGCAGATTACGCACAGTATTTTATATTATTTTTCCAATTTATTTTTCCTCTTTTTAGGGATTTTTTTCATAAATCGAAAAGCACGAAAGAAAAAATAAATATGGGTTTTGCAATTTTTTTCTGAACAAAATCTTTTAAAGAATTGCGTGTTAAAAGGAAAAAGACAGACATGAAGCATATGCTACCTGTTGCATATGAGACTCTGTTTTACATTTTAATTATTACTTTATCGTTAGAAAAATATTTTTCCATAATATTTTCCAAGTTCAATTTAATACTAGGATACATGAAAGAACTTGAAAATTTGTATATAACATAGAACATTATTCAAAATGATGAATTTATATTCATTAGCTACAATTAATAAGCAAAAAATATCGACAAAGAAATAAATATAAACTATGAAATTCAAGCGTAATAAATAATATTTAATTGTCAATCTCACGGAAATATAGAAAACTATTTCGCAGAATGCTGTTTATTAAGAAATTAATTGTAAATAAAGAAAATATATAATGCTGAAATGGTATGTTATTATCTACCAATGCATGTAAATGAATACATATTAATTAATATTAATTTTCATATAAATACTATATCCGCTGAATCTAAGATATTATGTCCGTGAACGTCAAGTAATATTAAAAAAAAAAAAAAAAAAAAAAAAAAAAAAAAAAAAAAAAAAAAAAACGAAGTGTAGGTTATAAAACTGTTACATTCCAATACGGTAGTGTCTTGGTGATTTCCAAAAAAATTTCATTCCGCTGTTAATGAATATCATTCACACAAATTTCATCAGAAGAGTGAAAATCTTCCGCCCATGGAAATGAAATTTTGTTTAAAAGAAAACTTAAAATTAATAATAACTAATTGTATGTGTCAATCCAAAACTTTCTTCTATCTCATAAATCTTAATATTTCAAAATATAGTTAGAGATGTTATTACTGCGACATTATTAGTTCAATACTATACCAACTTTGATTTTTATCTTAAATTTCTGCTTCAGTCAAATAATCGGAGTAAAAACGAGTTAATCTCGATCATGATATTTATTAAAATCAATTGTTTTTCGTTATTCTGTTGTACAGCAGTTGTTTGCGAATAGCCGACTTAGCAGAACGCGAGTTCCCGTCGCTGCAAGAGTCGCTCATGGACAACAGAACAATAAAAACGCGAGGAAATCATACAAAAATCGCTATCACAGTGCCTTTTTCGGGCAGAATATTTACAAATGCAAGGAGGACCTGCTGCCGATAGCCCAAAACAAACACAAAAAAATTTGGTTCAGTTATATGAATAAATTCATACAGTTATTGATAGTCTAATAATGATAATCGCACAGACATGGCAATTACAGAGCCCCTTTCTTGCGGAATATTTTCAAATCGACAGACGGACTGCTGGCCATAGCCAAAAACATACACAAAAATGTTGTTATCTTCAATGCATAATTTCATATACTTTTCGAAAGTACAATAATGAAAATGGCACAAAAATCGCTATTACAACGCAGCCTTCCGGCAGTTTTTTTTTTTTTAATTCAGGAAGGACCTGTTGGCCATAGCCAAAAACATACACAAATAATTTGGTTCAGTTCTATGCATAACTTCATAAAATTATAAATAATCTAATAATGAAAATCACACAAACATCGCTATTACAGCGCCCCCTTCCTGCGGAATATTTCCAAATCGAAGTACGGACGCTGGCCATAGGAAAAACACACACAAATCATTTGGTTCCCTCCTATACGTAACTTCATACACTCTGCGGTGGTACAATAATGAAAATGGCACAAAAATCACTATTACAGTGCCGCCTTCCAACAGAATTTGTTTTTACATATAAGGAGGACCTGCTGGCCACAGCCAAAAACATACACAAATAAATTTGTTTCAATTCTGTGCATTACTTCATACATTTTCAAAATGGAAAGAGGACCTGCTTGCCACAAACAAATACACACCTGTATGTAACCGTGAAAGACTGAAATCGGGAGAATATCGACTTTCACCGATGAATGTCAAGATTCATATAGTCGCTTGGTGTATGTCCGAAATAATTTCTAAATGTCCTTATGTATCACTTACACTGGCAAATGTCGACATTCACCATGTACTGATGGTGAATGTTGAATAAGTTGCAGATTTGCATTTTCTTCTCCGTATTTCAGGTCCTCTTGCCAATCACGCTGAGGAGAGGGTTTACTCACTCTGTAGAGGAGTTTTCACTGCGAGACTCATCCTGGAGAATTTAAATACCATAGTAGATTTAAAGAGTGTCCCAGATTTATTTTTCTTTTTTTTTGGCCATGCAGCTTTTGATTCTAGCGTGAGAAGTAATAGGAATGCTTGATATTACCTGCCTTCTTAATAATGATAGAATTTGTACTTGGATAAAAGATAAGCATTAAAAATTTAGTTTTAAGTTTAGCCAATAAAGAACATGGCATTTATAACACAGTGGAATTTCTTCTATAAATCATAATTTATTATTAAAACACATTACGAAATATGTCAAAACAGGAGAAAGCTTATGTAACAACACATGTAAATAAACTGTTGAACTTAAAACAAACAGTACAGTCTAAATGAGAAAAGAAAATAGTACCTATAAAAAATATTTAATTATATGATTAAAATTTTGAATGATTGAATGGCAACAACTGTTATGATTGAAGTGCAACAACTTGAAATTTTACGTCAGTTTTAATTGCGATAGAGCGCCTTGCTTTTACAACTGCATTTATTTGTGGAACACTTCCTTTTGCAATGACTGTGTCTATAGCCTTACCCTCCGCTTCTCGAATTACCTGCAGCTACTTATCTCAGCGACATTTCTGCAGAATAAATATCATCTACAGAAAATAAATTTTCTTTACAATTTACGAACTGATTACGGATATAAAGCTGCTTGAGGCCATTTTTGTTAGTTTATAAATGTCGGAGTCTTCTATTTCAACAACAACTGCCAACACATTTCGGCCATCTGTAAGACCACGGTGTACATCAGGGACTTGTATTGGCACGGTATCACCAATGTGACCAGGAGGAAATTTTTATTTTGAGGTTCGTAACATTTTCGTTGCTTGCAGTAGAAAATTCTATTTCGCCGCCGCTCTAACATTTTCGTTGCTTGCAGTAGAAAATGCTATTTCGCCGCCGCTCTTTTTATAAAAATAAACTTGTGTTGTTCAGTCAGGTCTTGCTATGAAGACGTGGTAGGTTGCGGGTATTCTTAAATATTTTTCTTTAGCATACGGATTTCGGTATGGCCACTGTTCAAATTTCCTTCAAAAGTATTAACATTTTCTTCACGCTGTTCTTCGGTTTCAAATGTATAACAATCTCTCTTCGGTTCCAATGTTTGCGATTTGTTCGCTAGGCAAACAAGTAAAAGTTAAATTTAGAAAATCAAAAAACCCGTCTGCGTAAGAAGCGAACTAATTAATTATTTATCATCAATGTGAAACTTTTCTTATATTACACACGTTCTTTTTTATTTACTTGTATTGATGACTTTTAAGTTGTGTAATTGTTAGTTCTTATCAATAAACACTGTTTTGATGAGACCTATAGATGCCTATGAAGGTTAGAGTTGCAGTAAATCTAGAGATCTTACCTATACAACTTCCAGGTTGTGTAATATTTAAACGGCGCTTCTGGTGGCAAAATAGTCAATGAAAAATGGTCTTCATTTTGAAAGACCTATCCTATTATATGCCACCCAACATGGTACGTAAAAATGTTTTTTTCGTCTCTACTGCCGATTTGTATTTTACAGCCACCATTTTGAATTTATAAAAACAAAACCTAGCGTATACAATTGGACGGTTAAGATAAATCGATAGAGACCTCATTCATTAAAATCCATCTTGCCGTTGGGATGTTTCGAGGGTATAAAGAAATCCACATACGCAGATACGCGTGAAACACATAACCCTTCTTGGCATTCGCGTAAAAAGTCGATACTATGCCTCTTTTTGGTTTAACCCAAAACCTAGCTTTATCAGGACATTGGCGTATTACTTTGGTGTATGTAGCGTTCTTGGTAAATGGAACAAAGGGATAAGTATTTGGCCATTTATTTGTATCGTTATCGTTCATCCAAGTAGTTGACATATACTATATATCCTGATTGGCCCTTTCAACTGAGTCTTTTGTTTGACTTATGTCGAGGATTTATATGAACTAGTATCTTAATACATTTTCACATAGCGCATAGTTCGGATATGGCTTGATTAGTGAATTCCCTATCATTATCTGATTGCAATATAGCTGGAGCACCAAGTATTAAAAATATTGGACGAACGTCATACGCTACTTTTTCAGCTGTGTTAGTTTTCAAAGGTCCTAGCTGAACAAACTTAGTTAAATGATCTTGGTATACCATTATGAACTTATATTCGCGATTCCTGTATGACTGGTGGACTACCAGATCAATTTGAAATGTTGAGTTTAACTCAGAACTGTACCATTGGTTTCACATCTATACCTTTCTTAGCTGCATTATATTTCATTTGACATTATTTGCAGAAATTTAAATACAACATTACAATTTCATATGTAATATTTTTGTATTTAACTTGTAAATATTTAAGCATACGTGTTCTTCCTCTGTGGCCTATTCTGGTGCGAGTTTCAAATTTTATACTGAACAATTAATCATTGGTAACATAATACTGTACACTGTTAAAAATTTCGTTAAAAACACCAAAAAAAAAAGCGAGAATCTCTGTAAATTTACACTAGTTCTCGATTAAATGCATTCGATTGAGTTTCTCGATCACCATTTTATAGATATTTCCCTTATCTTATATCTAAATCCCCGTAGGGATTTCCATATCTTTATTTAAAGATATTTTTCTCTTTGTTAAACTTATAATTCAAAATACATATTTTTAAATTCTTTCGCAATTTTATTTGAAATATTAAAGAAGAAAATTTTGTTTAAAAATTGTTATTTTAAAACTTAGAATAACTTAGAAAGGGAAAAATCATCTCCTCGAAGTTGGTGGGGATTTTTATCGACAATCACTTTGCAGTTGTTACCTTCAACATATGGCAGAAGCTTGGTAATATTAAAAGTAAATTGCGTAGTATTATTTCAAATCTGTTATTATTAAAATGCTATTATTATTAGTAGTGTTTTATTGGTAAATGCGTTATAAAAAATATATTAATCTTCTAGAAACATATTACACAAACTGAATAAAATAATGAAAACGTAAAAAAATCACTTTTAAATAATAAATTAAATTTATTCTGTTTATTTTTCTCTTATTTCATTAAAAAAATTCTTTTAAAAAATATTAGCGTATTAAAAAATTAATAGTGTGCGACAATTTAGAAAAATTCTCTAAAACAAATTGTTGTAAAAAATCAAATTTTTTCCATTGAATTTTTTATATATTACTTAAACTAGTTAAATACAACATTACAATTTCATATGTAATATTTTTGTATTTAACTTGTAAATATTTAAGTATACGTGTTCTTCCTCTGTGGCCTATTCTGATGCGAGTTTCAAATTCTATACTGAACAATTAATCATTGGTAACATAATACTGTACACTGTTAAAAATTTCGGTAAAAACACACAAAAAAAAGCGAGAATCTCTGTAAATTTACACTAGTTCACGATTAAATGCATTCGATTGAGTTTCTCGATCACCATTTTACAGATATTTCCCTTATCTTATATCTTTAACTTGTAATATCTTATATATTTAAATTATTAATTAAAATTGATTAAAAATTAAAATTGATTAAAAATAATAAAATGTATTATGGTAAGGTATTAAAGATAAAGGTCTAAATAAATTAAAATAAACTGTCTACGAATTTTCTAACGAATGTATTTGAAGCTAAATCTGTGAAAAGCACAATAGATTTCCTCCCGCTGAATCAACGACATACTTTGAACTAAACATCAACAGCTCCTATAGCTCAGTCAGTAGGGTGTTCTACTACTACCTGGAGGGATTGGGTTCAAACCCCAGGACGGCCAGAAACAAATTGTGCAAATCTTAAATGATACAGCAGTTCAAATTTACTCGAAAATTTCAAACTCTTCGAAGCTCGCTAAAAATTGAGCGATTTACTAATTTTGAGAACAAAATTATATTATCATTAACAATAAATTTGCAGATTCTTGTGTATTTTTATCGATGTTAATTTACAGAGTCTACTGTAAATTTACAGAATAACTTCTCTGTTATTTAACATAATCTCTGTTTTTCTAATCTCTGTAATTTTACATGACTTAAGATAATGGATTACCCGTAGACTCTCTGTAATTTCACAGAAAATTTTTAACAGTGTATAGTATATTCGTTTATCCTGGTTTTAATGGTACAATTGACTTCTCTTCCTCATTAATTTTGAAAACGTCAAAACGCTTTACTCGACTCTAATCCAAAGGTGTGATGCCCCTAGTTTTAGCAGATATCCATTCAGAAAGTATTTTAAATTACTTTTCTTGAGAAAAACTAAAAAAAAAAAAAAAAAAAAAAAAAAAGATCACAATTTACTAGAATATCAGTTCAACATAAAATAGTGTAACGAATAAAAAATAAAATTAAAGTAAACGTTCCGCGGACCATCAAATTTTGCATAACACTGAGAAAGATGACTGACTCGCAAAAGAACAAAGGATTTGGTGACAGACTGTTGCCACCCTGTTAACCTCGGCTTCTCTTTTTGACCTCCACCAGAGCATATGTGTGTTTGCCGACATAAACTGGAGATGGTCTGAATGGACAAGAGTTTAATCAAATATTCGGCCTTTCACAGACGTATTTGGTATGTACTGACATTCACTTGCGATTCTCCAATTTCGGTCTTTCAGAATAACACATACGCAAAGAATTTGGTCCAATTCTACACGTAACTTCTAACACTTTTAGATGGTACAATGGCGACACACGGACAGACAGATTTTTTGTATAAACATATTTTTTTTGTATCTCTGACACTTAAAACGTGTAAATCCGTCGAAAACCGGAAGTCGAAAAGTTTTCAATTAAAAATATATGTGAGAAAGCCTGTGAGGAATGGTCTTGTCGAAATGTATATATATGTTATAAAATTGGTAAGATGCTCTATAAACTTTTTCAATTAGTATACCTTCCCCCTTGTTGCTAACTTAATTTCTATATCTGCCCCAAGTAGCACTTCTCAAACATCATAATTTCCTTGCTACTTCAAATCCCAATTAAATTCAGAAGTATCTCGCAACACATGGCCCAATTATCAAGTATTTATAACTTTTAAATCTCGGGAGATCATGAACATGTAAGTTCCACTAAATTCAAAGCCAATTATACAAAATTACTCAGGAGAATCTTATATAAAACAGTCTAAGGCAATAAATAAATAGTCATAAATTAGTCTTCAAGTGTTGATCTTCTCTTGGAACTAAAAATATACACTGATTGCTACGAGCCGCGATAGGGAACATACTTAGGCTCGGGGCTGCAAAATTGACACCGGCGGTGCGCCTTGGAGGACTGCAATCCAGCTAAGATGCCTTTACGCAAAATAAAAGAATGTATGATCAACGGTGTATTTTCTTTAAGTATTAATACCATCAGTCACGACTCCAAAATCGAGTGTTATAACTTATGTATATATATTTTTTGGAATTTCTGAATAAAATAGGTAATGAAGATAATCTTTGCATGAATAAATAATTTACAGTGATACAAATAAAATGGTTTTACCACACAGTGTAATAGTCGAAAATTGCGTTGTCACAGAATTATGTTAGAAGTAATTCACATTGTTGTCAGGAAAAATACTACGTTTCTGTTCTCGCTCCTAAAAATTAATATTGCAACTGAATTAATTCTAAAGTTATAAACAATACACTCGGCAACACTACCAACCGTTCATGAAATATACAGAAACAGGAAATATGTAAGAAACAAATAAATCATGTCTCATATAAAAAGCATGCCTATAAGCATGGTTAAGCAAGTTCGTACCAAAGACTTGCAAAAATATTAAGAAATTTTATTATTATTTTTTTTATGAAATGCAGTGTCAATAATTAGCAAGTGTACATAATTAGCACTCTCACTGGACAAACCCACGATTTCTGCGATACATTTTTTTATGATGTAACTAGCCGCTTTCGCCCGCTACGCTGGTCGGTTTTAGGTAGCTTTCATTACAAAAAGCTACCTATTGCAGCCGTTCGGAGGAAAGCGATTTCAAAAAATTTTGGTATATTTTCATCGATCATGACCCCAAGACCCCGAAACCACCCTCCGTTCAAAATTGATATATATATATATATATATCTATCAATATCAATATATATATATATATATATATATATATATATATATATATCAATATCAATATATATATATATATATATATATATCAATATCAATATATATATATATATATATATATATATATATAAGCTCAGAAAAATCAAAAGTAAAACTAAAAGTAAAATACAAAAATAAAAATAAAATCCATGCGATAAGCGCTACAGCTGCATATAACCACACAGATTATATATAGCACATTATGTTTTAAATGCGTTTGTCGGACCCAGAATCCTGCACCATAAATAAACTAAGTATAACCATAAAACATCCAAGAAATTTAAACAGATATAACCTGAGCAAGAAAAAAACAACAAAAGGCTGTGGCCTCTTCAGCGGTGGGCATTTTAGAAAGCACAGCAATGTTTCAGATTAATTACAATTTACAACAAACTATTATTCAGTAGTGGCAGTGGGTTTCGGCCAGAGTGTCGCAAAGCATAAATCAAATGCATAAAAACAATTGAAAGCATATAGCGAACACTCCCCCACCGGACCCGACGCCACAATAAACAGTGCATCTCGAAGATACAACTGATTCAGAACGTATGTGTAATGTATACTGAAACAATAAAATTATTTTACCCAAATCCGAGCAACACAGCCACAAAAAACAATAACTAAATTCCAGTGATCCATAATCTGTCCATAAACGTTCCATGTCTGTTGCCACACAATCGCAGACATCCCTGTAAAACCGTCCAAAAAAGGCTTTAGGTTATACAAATCATTAACTGTCAATCGCATAGCAACTCCTCAAAAATGAAGACTGTCTGTAAAACTAGTATATTTATTAATGAAATTCAAAGGTATATTGTTTTTATAATACAAAATGCTGGTTAAATTAAAAAGTTCTTTAAAAAATAAATTTTTATTCGAACAGAGTTTATAGTAGCGAAAAATCTGACCTATTATGACATTGACGTAAACGCGTTTATGGATATTTGAACTCCAATTAACTAAATGGTTAACTTCAAAATTAAAGTTATCCCGTTTATTATAAATTGATATGTGTATACCGTTTGAAATGTTTATTTTCAAATCAAGATAATCAGCAGCACTATTATTTTCATTTGTTTTTTTCAAAACCAGCATATCAGGATAAATGTTACATGATATCCCCAAAAAATCGCGATCACAGTTCAAAATTATCAAATCATCGATATATCTAAAAGCCAGAAAATTAACATCTTTATTGACACTACAAAATTGAAATTCATAATAAAATAAAAATAAGTTAGCTGCCGTTGAAGAATAACTTGTTCCCATTCCTATTCCATTATTCTGTAAATATATATTTGAACCTGTATAAACATAGTTGTTATATAAACAAAAATTACATAATAATTTAAATAAATTAAAATCTAAATCTGTGTCAGCTATAATTAAATCGACAACCTTTAAAAGGACATCATTTAACCCTGCAATAGGAATGTTTGTGAAAAGATTCTCAAAATCATATGTCTGGACACTTTGTATATCATCTTTAATTAGTTCATTCCTGATCTCATAACTGTTCAAAATAATCCAATACATATTACTATCTTTACACTTAAATTTTAGTATATTTAAAATCTTTTTTAACATTTCCTCAAATTTGCGATTAAACTTTTACGAAGATTGCAGCAGAAGATTAAAGAGTTTACTAGTGATAACACACAGTTTAAGGATTTATTAACGGACTTTTTATTATATAAAATAGGTAAATATCAAGAGTTTAAAACTGATAAAATATACTTCGTTTGTACATTTCAGCAAAAGAGTTTTGATAACTTATCTATTATATATATATAATCCAAACGGAAATTTCGTTCCGAACGCCGAGATTTCGAGTTCTACCGCATGGATTTTTACGGAACTTATACCGTTAGATAGGTATCGTTCCAGTGAAGGTTTTAAGCTATAACACATCATTCTACCTAGATTGGTTATAGAATTGGTACGGAAAATTCTATTATTTTGGACTTTGTTACTTCATATTTCCTTAAATATCTGGGCTCCTATTGGTCGTAGAGCTTAGATCTCGCGCCAAAAGTAGCTCCGAGGCACCCAAGCAAACTTTTCCCCGCGATTATTTTGCCGTCTTCCGATTTCCTCTAACTCTATTAGGGGCCCGCGTAGAGCCCCTTTAAAATATTTTTCGTACTAATTTCAGCAATTATCTTAAATTATTGGTTAAGACCGCCAAACTCCCGATTCATGTATCTACGGAAAGGTTGCATGAAGGAGTTTCGTTCAGATACGCTTTCGTTAAGAATAGAGTGCGCTCCCTGGTGGTGGAATGTGGAACTAACATAACGCGATATTGTTAAAATTAGGAAATCTAACAATGCTATCTGTTTTAAACTTTGAGATAGTTCATAACACATAATCTATTATCTATTCTATTATATATATATAAAATCTATTATCTATTCTATCATCTATTATATATATAAAATCCAAACGGAAATTTCGTTCCGAACGCCTAGATTTCAAGTTCTACTGCATGGATTTTTACGGAATCTATACCATTAGATAGGTATTGTTTCAGGGAAGGTTTTAATCTATAACACATTATTCTACCTATATTAGTTTTAGAATTATGACGGAAAAATATGTTATTTTGGGCGATAAGGTTACCATTTTATTTCTTGGCGAAATTCATCGTTGATAAAAAAAAATGAAACGGCTATTAAACCTCGAAAAATAAAAGAAGAGCTGTTACTAATTTTATTTAAATGAAAAAAAAAAAGAAAAAAAGAAGAAGAAAATCCGTTTTAATGAGTGATAATATTAAAAAACGGAAACATTTAATCAAAACCTGAAAGAAATATTTGTAATGCTTAAAAATTAATTTAATAAGAAATATTACACTTGATGCGCAATATTTGGCTCTTTATCGCTTGCGTTAGATATGGAAACGAATCTGAAAATTTGATTAGATGAAATTTTAACGACATTTTCTTTCTGTTTTGTTCTTTTCTTTTTTTATATATCTAATTGTCCCATCACGTGACTTATAGAAGAAACAAGCAGATGTAATTGTGAGTCACATGTGTAATTACTATTTGTTTCTTTACAATTTTTTTATTTTTCTTTTGTCGCCAAACAATGTGATTTTAAGCCAAAAATGCATAAGCGTGACATTAGCTTGAGGATGTTCTCACAAATGGTGTTTTTTTAGGTGAAAGAGATCATTTTTGAGTACATTTTCATATTCAATTGTAACTTATATAGATATCAGTTAATATTTTAAAAATGGAATCGAATACTTAAATTTCAGTGTGAATTTCTGCCACTCATACATATTGTAAAATAATTTCATACTTTTTAAAATGTTTTTCGCCGTAATTCCGAAAGCATGTGATATTTATAAACTCGAACTCAGATCAACGAATATTACCCATTTTATTTAAGCAAATATTATCTATTTTCTCAAGTCATATCGCCAATTTCATTTATTGGAAAATTCACAGATTCGAAATCTAGGAAATAAAGATAATTTTTAAGGAAATTTATGTTTTAATACGTTATTACTATGGAAAAATTCAACATTTTGAAAAAAAAAATTACAAGTCTTTTGTAATTCGTCATTTCTTCTTCGTCTTTCTTCGTACTTTCTCCTCTGTTATGTAATATTTCAAATGATATTGGACTAATTTTCGATCATCGATTCACCGCAAAATCGCATATCTAATATAGTATATAAAATAAAGTCTGTATTAGGGGACTAATTAACGCACAGCGCAAACTACTGAATCTAAAATCTTGAAAATCGTGGTAAAAATACTTCTTATGACATAAACTTCTGCTAAGAAAGGATTTTCTAAAGTGTCACCCCTAATGGTTTTTGCACGGGGAGGGGAAAAAAATCGAATAACAAAATTATGCGTCAAATGATAGCATATTTTAATGTAGTTTTGTATGTTGAATCGAATGCTACCAAATAAATTTTTATAAGTCCAACAGTTCATGACACATTTCATATTTTTCTAATTTGGCGGTGTCTTTGGCATCTAAACCTCAAAATATCTATCATTACATCCGTTACTCTAGCAACGGAAAAAATTCAAATCAACCCTTTAGGCTAAAAAATAAAAACGGCTCTATGAGTTTGAAATAAAAATGCAAGCATCTTAATTTTTTTTTAAATAGTGATTTTATGTAAAATAAAAGGGAAAAAATTACTGAGAATTTAGCGTTATAAAACAAAAATGGAAAAGGTACTACTTAGATATTCCGTCGACCAAAAATCTATCGTCAAACTATAAGATTAAATGCCAATAATGGTTGATCGTAAATATCAAATTCACTTGAATTTAAACAAACTACACGTGTTTACGTCATCAAGTGATTTTAATTTCGACGTTTTATTTGTATTTTTACTTTCTTCTATCTTCAATAGAAGAAAGTATTGTAATCGAAATTTTTTTCGACATCCGGTTTTCGACGGATTTGCATGTTTTAGGGGTCAGAGATTCCAAAAAACATGTTTATAGAAAATGTCTGTCTGTCTGTGTGTCCGTCTGTCCGTCCGTCCGTCTGTCCGTCTGTCCGTCTGTCAGTCTGTCCGTCTGTCCGTCTGTCCGTCTGTCTGTCGCCATTGTACCATCAAAAAGTGTATGAAGTTATGTATAGAATTAAACCAAAATTTTATTATAAGTTTTTGGCTATGGCAAGCAGGTCTTCGCGGAATTTGGAAAAAAATCGCCGGTAGGGGGCGCTGATATAACAATTTTTGTGCGATTTTGAATATTGTACCATCCAAAAGTGCATGGAGTTATGCATAGAATTGAACCAAATATTTAGTTTAAGTTTTTGGATATGACAAGCAGGTCCTCCCTGAATTTGGAAAAAATTCGCCGGTAGGGGACGCTGTAAATGCGTTTTTTGTGAGATTTTGAATATTGTACCATCGAAAAGTGTATGAAGTTTTGCATAGAATTGAACCAAATTTTTATTTTAAGTTTTTGGCTATGGCAAGCAGGTCCTCCCTGAATTTGGAAAACATTCGCCGGTAGGGGGCGCTGTAATAGCGATTTTTGTGCGATTTTGAATATTGTACCATCCAAAAGTGTATGGAGTTATGCATAGAATTGAACCAAATTTTTATTTTAAGTTTTTGGATATGACAAGCAGGTCCTCCCTAATTTGGAAAAAAATTCGCTGGTAGGGGGCGCTGTAATAGCGATTTTTGTGCGATTTTGAATATTGCACCATCGAAAAGCGTATGAAGTTATGCATAGAATTGAACCAAAAAAAAATTTAAGTTCTTGGCTATGGCAAGGAGGTCCTCCCTTAATTTGTAAAAAAATCGGTCGTAGAGGGCGCTGTAATAGCGATTTTTGTACAATTTTTGTGCCATTTTGAATATTGTACCGCCGAAAAGTGTATGAAGTTATGCATAGAATTGAACCAAATTTTATGTGTTTATTTTTGGTCATGTCACGAAGGTCCTCCCTGAATGTGGAAAAATTCCGCCGTAAGGGGGCACTATAATTGCGATGCCTGTACCATTTTCATTATTGTACCATCGAAAAGTGTATGAAGTTATCCATATAATTGAACCAAATTTTTTGTGCATGTTTCTGGCTATGGCAAACAAGTCCTCCCTGAACTTGAAAAAATTCCGAAAGAAGGGGGCGCTATAATTCCGATCTCTGTGCCATTTTCATTATTGTACCATCGAACAGCGTATAAAATTATGCATACAATTGAACCAAAATGTTTGTGCTTGTTTTTGGCTTTGGCCAACAGGTTCTCCTTGAATTTGGAAATATTGCGCGGTAAAGGGGCTCCGTGCTAGCGATTTTTGTATACTTTTCTTGATTTTTCGTAGTTCTATTGTGCATCGGCGGCTCATGCAGCGGCGGGAACTCGCTACCTGCTATGCCGGCTATTCGCAAACAGCTGATAACGACAGATTAAGGAAAAATTAATAATTTTAACAAATATCATGATATAGATTAACTCGTTTTTAGTCCGTTTAATTGACTTGAGCAGAAATTTAAGATGAAAATCAAAGTTGGTATAGTATTGAACTGATTGAAGTATTAACATGTGTAACTAGGTTTTGAAATATTAAGATGCATAAGATAGAAGAAAGTTTTGGGATTGGCACATCCAACTAGTTATTAATGTTATACTAATTTATTTGTTATTTCGTTATTTAAAATAAAGATTATGTCAATTTATATAATTTGGCGAATGGTTTGGCGATTTATATAATTTGGCGAAATTGGTCGACGGGATAACAAGTAGTACCAATGAAAATATTTAAGTATGAAAGCAATGTTTGTAACGACTTAAAAATTATTTTCATATATATAAACTCGGTTTATGGCGTCAGATGCCGTCATCCGAAAAATCTACAAGAGTCTTTTTCCATTTTTTCCGGTCATAGGTTCCTCAATGAAAGAAATTGGAATTGGAATAATATTGTGCGATTTATAAATTGCTCCTCGATAAGAAGAGAAAATGGGTACATATATAACAACCGTGCGCACATCTCGCTGATAGCATTTTTAAAATTCCCAGTAGCAGTAGTTACATTTTGCGTATGTAAATTAAAAATATTTTTTGCTTTTAATTATAGCATTATTTTCTGTTATTGTTTATCTTTTCAGTTTTTTAAATGAAATTAGTATAAGGCATGCATTTTAAATTAAATGAGTGAAAGATTTGAGTTTTAAATGAAAATAATAAAATAAGAATATGCTATTAAAACAATCTTTATTGATTTATTACCTGCGCCCGGCTGACATAAAAGTATCACAAAAGCCACATATTCACTTTTCTTTGAGTAGTTGCTCATGAGAATTCAAGTTAACCTTCCGTAATCGGATACATAACATATTGGTGTATTAGCTTTAATGTTGAAAGCATCGTTTATGTTTGAAGCGAAAACTTTACTATGAATTCTATTACACAAAATCGCATCATCATCATCTACTATATATTTACAACGGAAATTTGTATTTCATTCCGATTGTTTATAATACTTTCGTAGGATATACCACAATTAGTTAGGTAATAATTTTGGAAAGGTTTTAGTGTATACATATTGTTCAAGGGTACTTAGTTATAGAGCAACAGTAAAAGTTCAAAAATTAAGTGAACCTGATTATGAAAGTTTAGCCTTTTTAAAAAAATCTACAGAACATATTTTGTTACAAGTGGCCCTATTGCATGACTTTTAGGAATGGTGTTAGTATATACGATTTCATTATATGTTGATTAGTTACAGAGGTATTAATTCCTGTTGTCATAACGGTCTCATTACCCGACCATAAGTGCGCTGTTTATAATCAACTAAAACAATTACTTCTTAATTGCTAAATTTTGTCCAACGCTTAAGATAACATTATATCGCAATGGCGTTCGCATCGTTTTCAGTAATGTGCAAGGTCAAGCTGAAGATACATATTGTTTAAAATACAAGTTCAAATTCACCATTTAGTTTAATCCAAGGTTCATTTGGAAATATTGACCAGCGCAGCGGGCATAGCCTGCTAGTATCTAAATAAAATTGTTACCAGACACAATGAAATTTTTCCAGTTAAAAATGTGTCTATTATTTCAACTTACAAATATACAAATACCTTGGGTAATAAATTATTTAATTATAGAGAAGTTGCACAGGATTTGGACTCCTACTTGAATTTGTCTTGAGAATGTGGGAATTTTCAGAAATCATCCTTTTACGATAAAAATGCAAAGCATATAGTTACAGGTGACCTTGGTTTTATATCCAACGATGAATTGAAACAATTAATGAAATACGGTACTAAATTTAGATTAAACAAGAAGATTAATTTAAAAAAATCTTTCAATCTATTCAAATCTGAATTACATATGTTTATACTCAATTTAAGTTACAAATTCAATAAACCTATCCCCCTTTTCAATGAATGGAAATTTAAAATATTGGATGATTTTAAATCATTTCAAGTAAAATATATGAATGATTCTTCTAATTACACTTACCATAGAATAAATGCAAATTTAGAGAAGGAAATATCGAAATTAAAAAATACCTTTGTTTTTTGTTCAGTCGATAAAGCATCTAACAATTTTGCAGTTATTTGAAAAAGCTATTATGCTAATATGATATTTACTGAGCTTAACAATAATGTCACCTACAGTTTGTATAAATCTACTATTCAGACACTGATTAAGAAACATCTGGCCTTTTCAAAAAAGGTTAATATTCCTCTGCTAAAGTAAAAAATTTGTCATTTCCTTTTCTTTTCGTAACACCTAAATTTCATAAGATACCAATTAAGTACAGATTTATTTGTAGTAATGTAAACAGCATTTTAATCGCAAATTTGAGGAAATGTTAAAAAAGATTTTAAATATACTAAAATTTAAGTGTAAAGATAGTAATATGTATTGGATTATTTTGAACAGTTATGAGATCAGGAATGAACTAATTAAAGATGATATACAAAGTGTCCAGACATATGATTTTGAGAATCTTTTCACAAACATTCCTATTGCAGGGTTAAATGATGTCCTTTTAAAGGTTGTCGATTTAATTATAGCTGACACAGATTTAGATTTTAATTTATTTAAATTATTATGTAATTTTTGTTTATATAACAACTATGTTTATACAGGTTCAAATATATATTTACAGAATAATGGAATAGGAATGGGAACAAGTTATTCTTCAACGGCAGCTAACTTATTTTTATTTTATTATGAATTTCAATTTTGTAGTGTCAATAAAGATGTTAATTTTCTGGCTTTTAGATATATCGATGATTTGGTAATTTTGAACTGTGATCGCGATTTTTTGGGGATATCATGTAACATTTATCCTGATATGCTGGTTTTGAAAAAAAACAAATGAAAATAATAGTGCTGCTGATTATCTTGATTTGAAAATAAACATTTCAAACGGTATACACATATCAATTTATAATAAACGGGATAACTTTAATTTTGAAGTTAACCATTTAGTTAATTGGAGTTCAAATATCCATAAACGCGTTTACGTCAATATCATAATAGGTCAGATTTTTCGCTACTATAAACTCTGTTCGAATAAAAATTTATTTTTTAAAGAACTTTTTAATTTAACCAGCATTTTGTATTATAAAAACAATATACCTTTGAATTTCATTAATAAATATACTAGTTTTACAGACAGTCTTCATTTTTGAGGAGTTGCTATGCGATTGACAGTTAATGATTTGTATAACCTAAAGCCTTTTTTGGACGGTTTTACAGGGATGTCTGCAATTGTGTGGCAACAGACATGGAACGTTTATGGACAGATTATGGATCACTGGAATTTAGTTATTGTTTTTTGTGGCTGTGTTGCTCGGATTTGGGTAAAATAATTTTATTGTTTCAGTATACATTACACATACGTTCTGAATCAGTTGTATCTTCGAGATGCACTGTTTATTGTGGCGTCGGGTCCGGTGGGGGAGTGTTCGCTATATGCTTTCAATTGTTTTTATGCATTTGATTTATGCTTTGCGACACTCTGGCCGAAACCCACTGCCACTACTGAATAATAGTTTATTGTAAATTGTAATTAATCTGAAACATTGCTGTGCTTTCTAAAATGCCCACCGCTGAAGAGGCCACAGCCTTTTGTTGTTTTTTTCTTGCTCAGGTTATATCTGTTTAAATTTCTTGGATGTTTTATGGTTATACTTAGTTTATTTATGGTGCAGGATTCTGGGTCCGACAAACGCATTTAAAACATAATGTGCTATATATATATATATATATACAGGGTGATTCATAAAAGATGGGCAGAACTTTAAGGGGTTATAGTACACTTAAAGACAAATAATATTAAATAGGAGACTAAGGGTCCCAGACGTATTCCCAAGGAGATAGGGGGCATTAAAGTTTAGGGTCCGAAATTTCAAATGATTATAAAACATAGAAAAATTGGTCGATTCGTTTGCGGTTTTTGCAAAAAATTTTCTTTATGCCAGTATTTTCTTGAAATAAAATTTTAAAGTTCAATTTCAAAAAATGCCAATAGGGGGCGCTTTAGACTTTGGAGTAACAAACAACTATTTTTTAACGTTATTTTTTGTATTTCTTTAAATGATTTCGAAAGCTTAGACTTAAACTTAAATTTTGATCTAAAAATCTGAGTCCTAACGAGTAGTTAAGTAGCGTAAACTGAAATTTGAAATTTGAAACCCTTCTCCCCCCAGAACAAAATTTCCCGATCTTTGTGTCGTAGATTAGGCTCTAACTACTGCCGCGTTTTGCTAAAATTATTCTTTATGTCAGTATTTTCTCTAAAATAAATTTTAAAGAAGATTTTCAAAAAATTCCGATAGAGGGCGCTTTAGACTTTGGAGTAACGAACAACTATTTTATACCGTTATTTTTTGTGTCTCATTAAATGCTTTCTAAAGCTTAGACTTAAACTTAAATTTTCAGCTCAAAATCTGAATCGCTGAGCGTGTTTCAGTACCGAGGGGAGGGGGTTCAAATTTCAACTTCTGAACATAGTTCAGTTTGCACTACTTAACCATGCCCAACGATTCTGTGCTGTGATACGAGGCAAAAATACAACTTTCGTCAAGGACTGCATAGTCGGAATTCACTCATAAAGGCACCGGCACAGTTGGAAACGTCGCTCATGCAAACGTTAAAGCTCCATTCCTGACGCTAGTCACCGGGTGAAGAAGGAAACAGAAAGTATGCAAATGTCAAATGGGGAAGAAGAAGAACACGTATGCAAAATTTCGACACGATTCAGGCATAAAAACCACTGAACGGTGAGTCAAGTGTAAGTCGCTGTAGTAATGAATCGGAAGATGGTGCCCTTCACGAATAAGGAAAAGGCTGAGATGCATTTAATTTACGGAGCGGCAGATGGAAACGGTGCAGAGGCACAACGAATGTACGGAGAGCGATTTCCCAACAGGGAGTTGCCTAACCGCAAAACTTTCGAGCGCTTGCACAGACAGTTGTGTGAGACGGGATCATTTCTCGCTTCCCGGTCGAATGCAGGTCGTGCAAAAAAGGACGAATCAGTAGTTGTTGCAGAAGCCATTCTGGATGTAGTAGCGGCGCAGCCAAGTACAAGTACACGAACAGTGGCTAGGCAGGTGGATACCTCACAGTCCATGACTTGGAGGGTACTGAAGGATGAACATTTGCTCACGTTTCATGTGCAACGAGTCCAGAAACTGTCTCCAGGGGATTATCCAAATCGTATTGAATTCGCCCGCTGGTTTCTGCAGCAGAGCGCATTAAATCCACATTTTGGACGAACTGTGCTTTTTACCGATGAATGTACCTTCACACGTGAAGGTACATTTAACACACACAATGCACATGTATGGGCGGATGTCAATCCACATGCTACGTATCCACATGCTCTTCAGAGACGCTTTTCCATCAATGTTTGGGCAGGAATCCTCGGAGACCACCTAATCGGACCGTACCTTCTTCCTGAACGCCTCAACGGTAAAACATACCTCACATTTCTGCAACATGTGCTGCCAGACCTGTTAAACATTGTTCCTCCACGCATCCGGCGGGTCATGTGGTTCCAGCACGATGGAGCGCCAGCCCATTACGTACGAGACGTCCGCAACTATCTGGACATCACATTTCCGAACAGATGGATTGGTCGAGGTGGTCCTGTTGCTTGGCCTGCTCGCTCGCCAGATCTTTCACCCCTCGATTTCTTTTTTTGGGGACGATTGAAGGCTCTTATGTATGAGACACCCATTGAATCCCCCGAGGAACTGGTCGCCAGACTTTCCGCCGCTGTCGGGGAAGTGCTCGAAAAGCCTGATGTTTTCGCGAATGTTCGCCGTTCCATTCTTCGCCGTTGTTCTGCGTGCATAACCTCTGGTGGTCACAATTTTGAACATTTATTGTAATTACATGTTAATAAATATGCTTTGGTAACATAATCCTAATTTGTGTCTTTTTACCTCGTATCACAGCACACAATGTGTGGACATGGTAAACTGAACTGTGCTCAGGAGTAGAAATTTCAAACCCCTCTCCCCAGAAACTTAACCACGTCTAACGATTCAGATTTTGGGCTGAAAATTTAAGTCTAAGCTTTAGAAAGCATTTAATGAGACACAAAAAATAACGGTATAAAATAGTTGTTCGTTACTCCAAAGTCTAAAGCGCCCTCTATCGGAATTTTTGGAAAATTTTCTTTAAAATTTATTTTAGAGAAAATACTGACATAAAGAATAATTTTAGCAAAACGCGGCAGTAGTTAGAGCCTAATCTACGACACAAAGATCGGGAAATTTTGTTCTGGGGGGAGAAGGGTTTCAAATTTCAAATTTCAGTTTACGCTACTTAACTACTCGTTAGGACTCAGATTTTTAGATCAAAATTTAACTTTAAGTCTAAGCTTTCGAAATCATTTAAAGAAATACAAAAAATAACGTTAAAAAATAGTTGTTTGTTACTCCAAAGTCTAAAGCGCCCCCTATCGGCATTTTCTGAAATTGAACTTTAAAATTTTATTTCAAGAAAATACTGGCATAAAGAAAATTTTTTGCAAAAACCGCAAACAAATCGACCAATTTTTCCATGTTTTATAATCATTTGAAATTTCGGACCCTAAACTTTAATGCCCCCTATCTCCTTGGGAATACGTCTGGGACCCTTAGTCTCCTATTTAATATTATTTGTCTTTAAGTGTACTATAACCCCTTAAAGTTCTGCCCATCATTTATGAATCACCCTGTATATATATATGTATATATATATATATCTGACATTTGTCATACTGTAACTCTCGTATTTATGAACCGATTTGGATGTAATTCGGTGTGTACATAGTACGTACCAATGTCTCGACCGAGTTCGTTGGCCAGCTTCATCCGCCATTTTGTTTCAAAATGGCGGCCATTTAAAATTTTTTTACAATTTAAAATTTGAAATGTGGTACCAAAATATTGAAAATGGAAAAATATTTTTTTCTTATGTATTTGACTTTTATACAAAGACTCCGGAGCAGTTTTTGTTTTGTCTATATCTTAAAAAATGGCTGAGTTATAGCATTTTGAATTTCTAGCGTGGCTGACATTTTGAAACGTCCTGAAATTTGTTACGCAATAAAAGGCATATTTGTGAACCGATTTGGATGTAACTTCGTTTATACATAGTATTTACCAATGTCTCGACCGAGTTTGTCGGCCAGCTTCATCCGCCATCTTGTTTAAAAATGGCGGCCATTTAAATTTTTAAGAAAAATTTAAATTTGAAATGTGGTACCAAAAAACTGAAAATTGAAAAAATATTTTTTTCTTATGTGTTTGACCTTGATAAAAAGATTCGGGAGCAGTTTTTGTTTCGTCTATATGTTAAAAAATGGCTGAGTTATAGCATTTTGAATTTCTAGCGTGGCTGACATTTTGAAACGTCCTGATTTTTGTCAGGTGGTAACAGGCGTATTTATGAACCGATTTGGATGTACCTTGGCGTGTACATAGTACATACAAATATCTCGACCGAGTTCGTAGGCCAGCTTCATCCGCCATCTAGTTTCAAAATGGCGGCCATTTAAAAAATTTTTAATTTAAAATAAGATACCAAAAAATTAGAAAATGAAAAAGATTTTTTTCATATGTGTTTTACCTTAATACAAAGAACTCGGAACATGTTTTGTTTTGTCTATATCTAAAAAAATGGCTGAATTATAGCATTTTGAATTTCTATTGTGGCTGACATTTTAAAACGACCTGATTTTTGTCACGCGATAACAGGCGTATTTATGAATCGATTTGGATGTAACTTGGTCTGTCTTTGTACATAGTACATACCAATGTCTCGACCGAGTTCGTTGGTCTGCTTCATTCGCCATCTTGTTTCAAAACGGTTGCCATTTAAAAAAAAATTAATTTAAGGTATTAAAAAATTGGAAAATGAAAAAGATTTTTTTTATGTGTTTGGCCTTGATACAAAGATTCTGGAGCAGTTTTTGTTTCTGAAAATTTGTTCTTTTGTTTATATCTTAAAAAATGGTTGAATTATAGCACTTTGAATTTCTAGCATGGCTAACACTTTGAAACGATCCTGTATTTGTCACGCGATAACACACATATCGCCTATTTCGATGTAAGAAGGCATGTGGATAATATACGTCAATACCTCGACCAAGTTCGCTGGCCAGCTTCATCAGCCATCTATTTTCAAAATGGCGGCCATAAAAAAAAAATTATTGAAAGTGAGGTCAAAAAAAATTAGAAATTGAAAAAGGTTTCTTTCTTAAGTATTTCATCTTGATATAAGGATTCAGGAGCATTTTTTGTTTGTCTTTATCTTAAAAAATGGCTCAGATGTAGCAGTTTCAATTTCTAATGTAGGTGACATTTTGAAAAATCTGATTTTTTGTCTGCGACAGCACTCTTATATATCAACCGATTCCGATGTGAGTGAGCCTGTGCACAGCAATTACTAAGGTCTCGACCAAGTTCACTGGTTAGCCTCATCCACCATGTTGTCTTAAAATGGCAGGCAATTTAAGAAATCGCCGAATTTGGTAGCCAAATATAAGTTACTTTAAATAAAAGCAGCTTGGATAAAGCTGAATAATTTCGCGAAATTCTCATTCATAATGATTTAGTATTGATAAAAATTAGTATTGAATCTCCTATATTCGGTTTCCACTAAATTGAGCTTCGTGTGTTTGAATAATATAAGTTGGCTTTTTTAAAATAAGGAATATGAAAGCTACCTCTTCCTCCCAGCACTGGCCGGAAGGACTTTTTCTAAAGAAATCTCGAATGAAACAAAATATATCTGTGAATTTGATCATGCGTTTTAAAGCAATATGGACATTTACCTGGTGTATCTAACCGAATTGCTGAAAGCAATAGGAATGTCATTACGCTATTATATCTTTTATTGAGTCATACAAAATTTAGTCAGTTAAGGACCAATTTTTTTAGTTGATATGTTAGTGTAGGATTCGGTAAAGAACAATAGAACAATGTGTAATATACTAAAAGCGTTCATGAAAAATTATCAATGCAAGTGTCATCAGAATCTGTTAATTGGACTTATTGAAAAGGCTGATCGTTCATAATAATTGGGTTCGCCTGATTCTAGAACTTTCATTTATAATTCTACAATCAAGCAACCTAACAACCAAGCAACAGCAAATGATATGTGCTTTGTACTAAAACATTCACTGAAAAATTAACTAACCAATCAAGTTGCATCGAAATCCACTTAGAATCTTTTAAACTGGAAAGTATACCGAAACCTCCCCTGAAAATGATTTAAATCCCATAAAATCTCATTCAGTGGAACCTTTAAAAAAAGCAAATCTTTCAAAATTGGGTTCATCTGATTTAGAAGTTTCCCTATAATTATTTAACTAAGCAACGTAGAACGTTATGTTTTATACTAACATCTTTTCTGAAAAATTATCTAACTAACAATGTAAGTCCCGTCAAAATCTATTCAGGAGAACTCCAAGATATAAGCGGTTGGAATGAAATTTCTCTTTGCATTATATATATATTGAGATAGTTAAATATAACTTTCATAATCGCGTTAACCTGATTATAGAACTCTCTGGGAGGTAGTGGTAGGTATATACTGCATCACTTCTGAATTTTTTAAGGAACTCAGCTCAACTTCCTTCCATAACTATAGCATATAGACTCTCTAGTATACCCTATCTCTGTAGTGTATATCTTCCAATTTTCTTTACTGTACCACTGAGAACTTTTTACCCATAGCTCCGTAACTAAACAGCATAGAATGATATGATAAATATTGAAAAAATCCCTGAAATATTATCTAACTTACTGTGCATTTAATTAGTTGACTTGAAATCTTTCATAATCGAGTTCACCTAATTTTAGAACCCCCGTAGCAACTTAGAATGATGGTTTTTACATTAAACCATTTATAAACCAAATTTACTATTTAACAGTGTAAGTTCTACAAAATTCTGTTCAGTAGAATCTGAGTTATAATCATATTTACAATATGTATTGCTCACTAAACCTTTTTCCTTTACATTTGAAATAAAATTAGTAACTGTTTTGGTATTTCCCTGTTATGCCAACACCATTGTCAGCAAGCGTAATAGTTGGCACAAAAATGAAATGATACATTTGAAAAAAAAATTAATAATTTTGTTGATAAAAAAATGAGCATTTAAAAAATATAACTTTTGAAAATTACAGACTTTGACCTACCATTTTTTTTTAAATCAATAAAAATAATGGTACTACTTGGTTATCCCGTCGACCAAAAATCTATTGCCAAACTATAAGATTAAATGCCGATAATGGTTGATCGTAAATGTTACATCCACTTGACTTTAAGCAAGTTACACGTATTTACGTCATCAGGTGATTTTTATTTCGACGTTTTAAATGTATTTTTATTAATGTTATACTAATTTATTTGTTCTTTCGTTATTTAAAATAAAAATTATGTCAATTTGTATAATTTGGCGAGTGGTTTGGCGATTTATATAATTTGGCGAAATTGATCGACGGGTACCAAAATAAATACTTAAAATATAAGAATAAATAAATATTTTGCAAGTAATAAAATATAGTCAATTTAAACTGGTCTTGAAATTTTAAATGTCTTTTACTACTGAAGCATGGCGTACGTAATACGCACGTCTCACATTGCAGTACAAACTTTTCATTCTTTGAATGAAGACATTCATGGTTTTTTGAACAAAACATTTTTATATGTATAATTCCTAACTTCTGAAATAATTTTATTGTAGCTTCCTCATCATCAGATAACTGCGAAATGGTAAAATCTCTATCAGTATCAATAATAAATATTTTCTATTCAAAAAATAACAAAGTAAAAAGTTTTGCGAGATTATGATGGAATAAAATAAATTCCTGTATAAAAATATTCACATTCAATAATTAGCAAATGTTAATATGTGGCACGGTTTGCAATAAAAATCGTTTGCACGATTAGGGTTGAAATAAACGGCGCGATACCATACATTTTGGCGTGGTATCGCGACGAAAATTAGAACGAAAAATTAACACAGTTTTTTTTTTTTTTAAATTTAGTTTTAGTTTTTGAGGCGTTTGAATTTTTTTCTCATTCACGAAGTTGTTTTTATTTAACTAAAAGGATTGGTTAAAAAATTATTAAATTTGAATTTTTTCCCTTCTATAGTAATAGAATGAAAAGAATGAGTTTTTAGAAATTATCACTTGAAAAATTCAGGTTTTGGCGCCAAAGATAGTGCCAAATTTGAAAAATATGAAATATTTCTCGAACTATTGGGCTTAAAAGAATTTAGTTAGTACCATTCGATTCAGCATACAAAAATACACCAAAATATGTTATCAGTTGAAAAATAACTATAAAATTAGATTTTTAAGGAATTTTTTTAAAGTTCGTTCTCTTTTTTACCACCTTATGGGTGGAATTTTGCAAAATCCTTTCTTTGCGGCACTCTATATCATAAGAAGTATTTTTACCCCGATTTTCAAGATTTTAGGTTCAGTAGTTTTGGCTGCGCGTTGATTAATACAAAATCCAAACTTTCTTTTATATATATAGATTCTGTATTTTAAAAAAAGAACTCTTTTACAAAAAAATTGTTACATCCTTTTACACGATTTTTTTACAGTCTAAAATATATGTAAATTTGAAATATGTAATAAAATAAATGCGCAATGTTTAAACCTATTTTGATTTTTTTTAATTACGCAGCGAGAGTGTTAAACTCCTGAAAATAATTTTCTTTTCGATTCCCAATTGAATTTTTATGTATCTTAAATTGGGATATTTTGCCTCCATATATTGTCACTTTCAAAGTTATAGCAAACATGATTTTGTTAAAATATTTAAATGCTTCTGTAGCGTTTTTAATGTTATATGTTAGTCTTTACGAAACATGCGTAATAATTGTTTACATTCGGACCTTTTTTACTGACCGTCAGAGTGTGTGTCAAACAGTTTGGTCCATAGATCAGATTTAATGCCATGAACAAAACAGTTCTTATCTCATAACAAAAAGGCCAGTTTTTATTTGTCATGCATTTTGTGTAACTAGAAATACACCTCAAGGAAAAAAAATTGCGTAATTTTCGCATTTCTTTACTTCAACTTGTATATAGCAATAATCTTCTGTATACTGCGATGTTCGCGGAATGCTGGTTTTCTAAATTCGTAACTGAAATTATTGTTAAAATATGTCTCTATAAATAATTCGGCACGTACAAAAAAGACTTATCTGAAATATTCATTGTAAGTTGTATTGTAACTTATTGTTTGAAATATATTGCAATTAATAGTTTCTTCTACTTACACCTTTTTTATAAATAAGCTTTATCATATTTTCTGAAATATCGTATGTTACTGAACTTCGATTGATTGATCAAATCTATTATTTGTAAAGTTGTTTTCATGTTTAAATTCAAAAGGTATTCTTGTATATTTATCCATTAGTTGAACAAATAACTACTGTCACATATACTGTAAAAAAACATCTGTAGCTCTGCAGATGTAAAGTTACATGCTTGCTAAACTTTCATATGTAACTGTATGAAAAAAGCTGCCAATCTACAAAACTAGTTTTCGCTACAGAAATCTCTAACTTTACAAATGAATCTGCTAAAATTACAGTAATCTTACTAAAATTTTATCTGTAACCCTGGTTGCAGTTACTTGAAAAGTTCTAGGCATCCCAGTTTCCTAAAACATTCGTAGTAATCTTACAGATTTTTTGATTTTCGGCGCAAAAGTGTGTCTGCTAATTGAATTTTTGTTGTTGCCGTTACATGAAAAGTTTTAAAAATCCCAGTTTCATAGAAAAACTTTAGTAACTTTACAGAATTTTTTTTACAGTGTAGGAATGAGATTTATTCGTGGACGTAAAATAGAAAATCCTTAACCCTTTAACGAGTCTTGCAGAACTTTTAATATATGTTTAACGATTCATGAAAATGATAGCTCTGAAATGCATTTGTACGAGGGTTTGTTTATGATTACCTTACATATTTATTTAACTGATGCACTACGAAAAGATATCATTAATATGAATTTTGTTTTAAATCAGCCCTTGAATTAAAAGAATGCGTGACTGAAAAACACGGTTAGGACACTTAAAGGTTAAAATAGGTAGCCCCACCGACAAGTTTTCATCGTAGACATCATCGACTTGGTCGACAGCTTCTGCTCTAAAAACTAATAGACGAGAGGTGCTGGGATCGATCCCAATCACGTGAAAGGCCTAATCGTTTTCACTTTTCACATGGTTTTATTCTAACCTTCAATAAATACTGATTAGTTACCGTTAGAAAGTTCCCCAAGGAAAGCACACTACCCTCGGGCCTATATCTCACGTGTAGATAACCGTCCTTCATTAAACAATTAGAATACCTAAAATACGGTACAGATTGAAACAAAATAAAAATATTTAGCTCGAAAGAAGAGGTTTTTTATTCAATTTAGCAAATGTTCCCTGTCTAAAATATCTATAAAAAATAAATGTAAAAAAAATCATGAATGTAAAAATCCCACTTTTTTTATTCTCCTAAAATTTTTCCTAATTTTTTCCTAATTCACCTAATTTGTATTATACCTAAATAAGGTACAGTCTGAAGCAAAATATAAATATTTAGATTGAAACGGAAGGTTTTTATTCCTAATTTTTTCCTAATTCTCCTAATTTTTTATTGTACCTAAAATACGGTACAGATTGAAGCAAAATAAAAATATTTTGTTTGAAAGTTAAGGTTTTTATTCAAGTTGAATAATGCGATACGCATTGCAAATGTTCCCTGTCTGAAATATCTCTTAAAAAATAAACGAAAAAAAATCATTAATATACAAATCCAACTATTTTTATTCTCTACTCGATAAAAGCAGGTAAAAGTATAATACAGTAAAATTACAGAAGAAAAAACGGTGTATTAGCTATTTAAAATTCCATTTAAAGTTCAATTTATATTATTCATTATTAATAAATTCTTTCTCGCTCTCTAGGAAAATACTGGCATGATTTTAGATAAAAGATTTTTTCCAATTAACTTTAATGTAAAAGAATATTTTGATAGTCCGCAACCGAACTATTAATGCTACATAAGCAATTTTAAATAAAGGTGTTATTATATTAAGCGTGTGTTGTATGAAAAAATTACAGGGCTATCTGAGTATATTTTCAAGTGTTTGAACAAGGATATACATACAGACAACCCGAAGTCATAATCACTTTTGATCTATGTTAGAAAGTATTAAAAATTCTTATTTATAAGGAATACTAAATTAGTATATTTTAAAAATATAAGCATGTAAAAAAATTTCAACAAACAAATTTCGATGAAACATTTGAAAAGCCTTTCATAGCGTCCTACATTATGCTCTATATTTCAAACATGTTTAAAAAAATATATTTTTACTCTATTATTACTACCTATTTTTACTTGTTTTTTTTTATTTATTGCTGAAAATATAAATCCTGGAGAATGACACTTAAACTGGACATTTTTATACAATCTTTAAATGAAATGAGACACTGTACAGTAACGAGCAGTAGAATAAAAAATAGAAATGTTTTACTTTATATAATTATACAATATTTACACAATATTTCAATTACACAATATTTCAATTACACAATATTTCAATTACACAATATTTCAATTACACAATATTTCGTTACACAATGTTTGAATTTTATTATAAAAATTAAAGGAAAATATACATGTATACCTTTGGCAAGACATACGACATTTATGATGAAACGGACTGGATTCCGTTTTTATTTTTGGACTCGTAGAGTCATTAAGCAAAATGCATAAAATCAGCGATCGAAACCTCAGCGATCGTAAAAAAAGGTTGGGCAGGTGAATCACAGAACATTTAGCATTGTTTAACAATCTCTATATGTAGGAATTTCCTTACCGCTGCGACTATTATACTTCATGCACCCGTGTATGGCTACCATTAGCTCAAATTTCGCTCGAGTTTCTTGATCGAACATCATGTTTTTCGGCGAGGGGAAAAAACGCTCTAAAAGCGAAATTATATATGTTTAAATTTACCTATATGAGTCCAAAGTAAAAAAAAAAAAAAATTGTGAATAATTCATTAAACTAAACAAGACTCAGATGATTCTTTAGATTAAATTTTTTTTTTTTTTTTATTTCATTAGTTACAAAAGTTAAATAACATATAAATTGCAACATTTTAGAACATTTTATTAAATCATTAATAGCAAAATTTCTGTTTCACTAACAATAAAAAACGTTTTACCTGTCACTGACTTAATAAATGTATTTCATTATTTTTCAAAAATTATATTTTATAAAACTATGAAAAAAATCGTTATTAAACCCTCCATTAAAAAGTACATGAAACAGTTTGGGAGAAGCACACAAACCTAAAAATAATCAAATATTCATACATTTTATTTTGTTTTTCTTCTGTGACATTGGATGTACAACTTATCTTTGTTGATCACACGTAACAATGATGTAAAATATACGTAAATTAAATCAGAAGAGAATGAAATATTTAAGTACAGCAAAATAATTACCTTGAAATATTAATTTCAAATAACTTATTTTACAATAAATAGTATCTGAAATACTAAAAATGTGTATATTTGAAAAGTGATTTATTTTTATTATTTATACTAAAAGAATAATGTCGAAAAAGTTTCCGGTGCCAATATATTTTATTTTCCAAGAAACAACATTTAATAATTTTAAAATTAATTTCTATCTGTTTATTAAATTAATATTTGTATAAATACTTTGTTCTTTGAGAGCTAATAAATATTTAATGCTCCTAAAACTGCTCTTTCAGCGCATAAGAGAAGTATTAACTTCTATGACGATTAACGTTTTAATACACTTCAAGAATAGTATGAAACGTAATATGTTACATTTTATGGGAATTCATGAAAATATGGACTGTTCTATAACATTCCACATTTTATTCTGAATAGAATTAAGATTTATCAAAACGGACAAATTTTGTAACTCATTTTCATAAAATTAATGCAACAGATCATGGTGTTAGAATTGCTTTAGGGGGAAATTTCTTTTTCCAAAAGTAATATATTTCTGGAATTATGTTTCAATATGGAATTTTAAAGAAAATTTACTTTGAAGAATAGAAATGATCAGATTTCAGTTGAAGTAGGAATTAAGATGTTATATATATATGTATTATATTAACCATAACAAAATTGATTTTGCATTGAAAGTCTAAATGATGGAAATAGTCGAGAGGCAGCTAATAAATAAAAAAAATAACCATTGCTAATTTCAACTACTGCAGTGTTCTAAAATTTTAAAAGCTATCATTTTTTGTAAAATTTTAAATAAAAAGATGTTTTTATGAGAAAATTAAATATATATATATATATATATATTCATCTTTTTTTCATTAATAACTACAGTAGAAACTCTCTTATCCGAAACTCTTTTAACCGAAATTCTCGGTTAACCGAAATCCTTTTTTAAAGCTTGCTTTTTTTTTTTTGTTTGTTTGTTTAACTATCACATTGATCAAAGCGAAGAAGAGGACAACGTTGTTGGCGTAGAAAACAAAAAAAGTACCAATTTTGAAGCTTTTGAATGTCTTGCAAAGCGTTTGGCATGGTTGAAGCAGCAGAAAGACGGTGATACTGGTGAACTAATAGTATTTAAAAAAAAAACTTCGTCATAGAGCTGCAAAGCAAAGACAATCGAAACTGCGACAAACGTTTTCCAAACTCTTGTGAAATATGTAAAAGGTACCTAGTTTCAAAATTAAAATTCAGGTAATTTATTCTTGCTTCTATTTCGCTATTGCTTTATTTTTATTAAGCAGTTGTTATCATAATAAGAAATAGGGCATATATTTGTCCTTAATCTTAAAATCGAAGCATTCTCCATCATACGAAAATTTCGATTTTCCAAAAGAGGGTCGGTCCCAATTACTTCGTATAATCGAGGTTCTGCTGTACTTGTAAAAACTTTGTGAACGAATTATATCCGAAAATTGTTCAATATTTTAGTAAAACAAGATTTCATGTTGGAGATAAGTAAAGTTCGTTCAATAAAATGTTTATTTCTGAAAATTAAATTTACTGCACCAGCTTATTTTACATAAAAAAGAAAGTAAAATCATACGTTAAGCATAGATTATGAAAGTCTTTTCAAATTACAGTAAAAAAAGTTACCTTTTAATAAGGTGAAAAAAAAAAGGCTAGAAAACGTCTGGAACATTTGGTAACCCAATTTCAGCAGTTACCATCTATAATCCTAGAAATATCCGAATTATTTTGTTCTACTCTGTATATAATCTACAGATTTGAATGCATGACTAACAGAGAAGCATAATAATGAAATTATGTTTGAAATGGTGCAACATCATTAAAATGTACTTAAAAAGGTTATTTCCAATTAACCGTAATGTATCGGAATATTTTTGATTGTCTCTGCAAACAATAAATATGGTACATAATCAATTTTAAATGAATATAATATTATAATAATTGTGAGTAATATAAAAATTATTGTGCGATCCAAGTATATTTACAAGTGCCCGACCAAGGACAGACAAATAGACACACCGAAGTCATAAACACTTTTCACCTACGTTGGAAAGTATTAAAAATTCCTTTTAATCAGAAATACTAAATTAATAATTTTATAAGTATAAGAACCTAAATAAAATTTGACAACTAAATTAAAATCGTACATTTGATAAGCAACACCATATCCTACATTTCTCAAAGTATTACTCTCATAATTGCTAAATCACTTTCATATATTACAGATACTAGGGGATCGAACCCGAGCTCCTCCGGTTACAGAATATAGGTGAAAACCATTTTTTTTAAACTCTAATTATTTTTTTACGTGTAATATATATTTTAGATTGAAAAATTATATAATATAATTTTTATATGAAAAATATCAATTATGCAATCAAATAAAGTTTTGAAATTTATTAAAAGCGATACTTTCACATGTCACCGCATGCCAGGAGTTATTAACCCAAGTTTTTTCGACTTACGACAGTCTTTCCGATCATTTCGGTGCTTTAAGTGCGTGGTTCAATCACATGACTGTTAAATTTGTTTCTTATTTACATTATTTTATTTATTTTTCTATAGAGGGAGTTTTAATTTTGTTATGGAACATTAGACGGAAACAAATGCTGAACTTTTTACATTGTTTTAAGGGCAAGCGGATTAACCTTTCGTAATCGAGCTACACGTGATTGTTGAAAAAAAAAATATAAATATATATATATATATATTACGCTATCGTACGTGGCACAGAAATCGCGATTATTTGTTACTTGTTTAATGGCAACGCCTAAATGAAACGCATCTCACTGGTTATTGTGTAATATTTTTAAAAAGTGAATAACAATAAATGAATAAAAAGTTTAATTAATAATTATAGAACAAAACAATTTATATAATTTTAAAAAATAAAATTAAAGTAAATAAACTATTTATTTATAAATAAACAACAACATCCGGATTACCATATCAAGAAAAATAACGACACTTTGGCGCCAGCTAAGTACCCCGGTGCGTATATAACATTGGCGTCAGAAAAAAGTCAGTCGCGCCAACGTAGTGCGTATGACACCTGTGCCGTCTTTTATTCATCTAATTTAAAATACAATAAATAAATAAATAAATGAAGCTACTTTTCCAGTATAGGTACCTGGCGAAATACAGAAAAGGTCCATGGCGAGAAAAGAATTTTTTTTTCTGGCAACCGATTTAATCAAAATATTTTTTTCAAATAAAACTACATAAAAATTGCTTTGATCGCAAAAAGTTCGCACTTTCATGTTAGCTGGGCGCAATTCTCGCCAATAGCATATTTTAACTCGCCAGCAGCATTTTTTATTTTTTGAGGGGTGAATTAAAACACTGTTTTGAAGATGAAATTAAATGGCTTATGGTATTATTTATTCTTTTTCTTTTCTTTTTCTTTTTTTAAAGATTTTTTTTTTTTTTTAAGTGAAAGTCATGAATTTTAAAGGTTTCATTTTTAAATTAAAGTTATCCATTATAAATAAAATGAGTGAAAGGATTATATTTTAATCTGAATTATATGGAAAAAAATGCGACGGGTACAACGTTTGGCGATTTATCATCTGTGCCCGACTAACATAACAGGGCTAACATAGGGAGTTCTCGATTTCTCTATCAGAATCTTCCAATTTGGAGAAGGATTGAGCAAGCAAATTAAATTATGAATTAAAGTAACATGATACTATGCCTAGCATACATTTAAGAAGGGAGACCAAACTGGTCGCCACGGGCGGCTAGTTATTTTAAAAACCATAATAACTCAGTCAATTAAGATTTGTAAATAATAAAACAATAAGTCAAATTGCATTTGAAAGTAGATTTTTTTTCTCTATTTGACGGTTTAAAAATTGAAAGTGTGCGATATTTAGAAATTTAAAAAATCTCTGACATAGCACGTATTTTAATTTCAATTTTTTTTTCACTTTTTATGAGAAAATGGCAACAAAAATGTACAGAAATATAATATTTTCTTTCCTCCGTAATTATTTTTCCTTTACTTTCAACCCTCCATGACTTTCAACAGAAATGGAGTTCTTCAGTTGCCACAATTATAAAAAAATGTATTAAAAACTACAAAAAAATTAATATCTCTAAATAAAATTGAGATACAGCTTTCAAACAAATTGCATTTAAAAGAGCATTTTTTTCGTTATACGATGGTGTAAAAATTTAAAATGTGCGATGTTTAGAAGTTTAAAAATTTGCAGTAGAGAGAATTGCAAAACCAAAATTTTATTTCAAATTTCAAAGTGTTGCCATTCGCAGAATGACGTATGCGTTACGCACAGATATGTTTGTCCTTTATAATATATTTATTACAGATATAGCATAAACTTCACATATGGTTTCTAAATATAGAAATATTGTATAGTTTTTTTTTTTTTTTTTTTTTTTTTTTTTTTTTTTAATTTCTTTTTGGTAAAAAGAAAAATTAAATATTAGAGAACAGGAATTCTGCTTTTTCAGAATTTAGTGTCGCGTCAGACATTTCCATTACGTCATTTTCTTCTGATGGACTGGTGGCTTATATTATTAGGAAATAGACATTATAAATGAAGCGTTAGGTGAAGATAAAAGAGCAGTCGTAAAAAGTTAGAACTCTGATTTCCCCGTCAGAATGGGAAAAAAATATGGTCTTTTTTTGGCCATTTTATGGCCAAACAAGAACATATAATTGCTATTTTTCAACTATTTTTTTTCTTTACTTTCTAAAGAAACGGAGTACTTGAGTTGCCAAAATAAAACAAATGACGCTAAAAACTACAAAAAAATTAACATTTTAAAAATAAATGGAGATGCAATTTTCAAACAAATTACATTTAAAAGCACCTTTTTCCCAAAACGACGGTATAAACATTGAAAATGTGCGATGCTTAGAAGTTTTTAAAAATGCTGTACAGTATTTAATTGCACAATGAAACATGAGTTTTTGTTTTACGGATGTATTTTACAAGATAACGTTATTTATTGGAGACAAAATAAGCTGGGAGAAAGAAATAGCATACCGAGGGGCTAAAAAATAAAATAAATGAAAGACAGATCAAGTAAACGAAGTTAATTTTTACTTCTATAAACATTCGATTTATAATCTATAATGAAAAGAAACATGTTTTTAGGGATGTGTAACGTCGCCAAATGACAAAATGCAAAATATAATAATTCTGTAAGATTAGCTCGAATAAGAAGTGAATTGAATCTAAATGTCTTTCCCTAAATACGGGAAAAAATATTTGAAATATAAGTTACTGGAAAAAAGTGTGCATAAAAATTTTTATTTCCGCATTCTTATACGTGTATGCGTACAGACTAACATATGCCAACACGTGTAAAACAAATGCCATACCTAAAATCAAATCTATACTTGAGTTGTATACAGGGTGTTTCATGAAAGATAGGGAAAAGTTTAAGAGGTGATAGTACACATCCAAACAAACAACAATCATCAAAGAATGCATGGTCAAAATTAAAACGAAAAGGTGCTAGAGGGCGCCGAAGATGTTATCGCTCACCCGCAAGAACAGTGACACATCTCGCAAAAATTCATTTGAGAAGTCGTTGTCAAAATTAATTTTGTGTTTTATTCCACTAATAGTTCTGTCATAGGTGTGTCTTGGTACACAAACAGTTTCTTAAGTGTAGTTACACATAAAATCCATTTATTATGCTATATGTCCATTTGTGACCACAAAAGAGGGGTGGATTGTGTGGAGAGGTAAAATTACCCAACCATCAAAACCTCATCCTACTTTATTCTTAAGTGTTTTATGCTTTTATGCACGTTTTTATTCCTGAATGTAGAATGTGTAAATGCTGCAATTTCATCTTATAGTAAAATTATGCAAATTTTCTTTTGCCTCTCCTCTAAAATTTACTTTTGTCGAGATGTGTGACTTTTCTTGCGAGTGAGCTATATTAGTATACGGAAGAAAAATAGACAAAGAACGATTAAGTGACAAAAGGAATTTTAATGAGATATGATTTGGATGTTACGATAGCAATTAATCGTAGATCGCCTGAGCCATTTCCATTTGCAGTTCCGCAGATAAAACGCATATCAGTCTTTTCCCTATTAGTGTAGGACAATACCTTTCGATAAGTTTCTACCGCGACTGGCAGTTGAACACTCGGATAACCGCTTTTATGTATGGAGGCGAAATTTTGCATACTCGTTCTTTTTATCCCCATATTGCATTTGCATACTATTAGTGTCATTCTTCTCCCGATATCTCGCATTAGGAATGGAGCTTTAAAGTTTGAATGGACCAAGATTCCAAATTCGCCGGTACGTTTGTGTTTTATTTTCGATCATCTATTCTTTGATGAATGTTGTTTGTTTGGATGTGTATTATCACCTCGTAAAGTTTTCATCATCTTTTATGAAACAAGCTGTACATATATATATATATATGTGCGTATTATAAATAGATGTATGTTTCTATCCTCAGCGGTTTCAGATATAGAGCCATGCCTCAATTTTTAATCATTCGATATATTAGTTTAAAATTTAATTAGGATATATCTCTGCCGTCATTCTTGCATAGTTAGATTTTTTTTAAATCTATATTCTTTATTAGAAAAGCTATAAGAAATAGCAAGAGCTATCCTTCATGCGTCAGACATAAACTATTCAATTATTTCCAATACTAACATAATATTATGAATAAATTTCATTTTTAATACAATGAAATCAGATATCTAAATAAACAATTAGAAGAAAATACATCGCAAAAGTTTTCTCCCTATAGACCATAAAGTAACTTAATTATCTTGTAATGTCGCTGTGAATAAAGTGTTTTAACCTTAACCTTCATTTTCAACAATGAACATTCTGTAGTAAACCTCATTAACATATACAAATTGCATGTCAATACAGAATTAGATCACAATCAGAAAGACAGAGAGCGAGACAGATAGACGATGCGAATCCATATGTACTATTCAACTATATTTGAAATGTGTTAAAACTGAAATAGAATAAACAAATTGAAGTTAATTCCGTCATAACATTTGCAGTAACTCGCAATTTTTAGAGCTTTAAAAATACTCTATTTTGCAGCTTTACTACATTAGATTAAAAAAGTTAGTATATTAGTTAGTATAAGCATGCACGCATTTTAGCAAAAGAATGAAAAAGTATTATTTATAAAGAATGGAAATAATGTATAAAGTAAATCTGAGGAAAAATCCTAATGTATTTCTAACGCCTTCATATATATATATAATAATTTAAAGATATATATTAAATTAAATGTATTATGTTATTAAAATAAATAACTTAAAATATCTCTCCATTTAAATTAATAGCTTCACATTCCAATGCCTAAATGCTTCAAGTGTTCGAGTTCTGTATACACTTTTTAGATTACAAAATGAAAAACAAAATCACTTAAACTAAATAATATATATATATTTTTTTGTATTTTGATTTATACTTTACGCTTGTTACGAGAGTAAATTTATTTTTTACCTGAAGTTATTACCCGACATAAACTAATTTTCAATAATATATACTTACAGATTCATGACACATTAGATTCTGCATATGTATTAAATTAATCTTTAAAATTTGCTAATTTAAATGTTCTTATAACTTCCACAATTTTTATTATATTCAGAAATTCATCCAGTAGCATTCCTAATAATTTTTGTTGCTTTTAATAATATGAATATAGCAATTTGAAATTACTACGTTGAAAATGAAATTTTCGACCAACATTGTCAAATTTATTTTATTTTATTTTATTAAAGACCAACTCTTTACCTTTCCAAAACTGTATTTGTTTTTATTGTACGATAAATAGATCCGGAGTTATAGTGGTTTTAAAACTACTCAACAGCTGTCACTCAAACTGAAAGTGCTGTTTAAAGGGCTTTAAAATTTAAAATTTTGTAATTTTTAAATTGCTTTTAAAGGGTCGTATGTTTGGAGAAATTTCGCGATTTCGGATGCATTTGTTTAATAATAAGAAATGTAAATAATATGCTCCATGAAATTTAGATGTATATTACTGTAAATTCTTGTAGTAAAACATAAATCTAAACTTTAAATGCATTTTTTGGAAAATGTAATTTTCTGTGAAAATTCCATACGCAAAACATGATTTCTCAAAAAGTTATTGGAATATCACTATGAAATTTAACATGCATGTTATTTATACTATTGTGAAGGTAATGAACTAAAGATTTAAAGATAGAATAAA